>JAHLJT010008446.1:244152227-244165395 GCA_031308135.1 Acheta domesticus | reverse complement strand
AATACGTACACATGATTTATAGTTTTTAAGACGGCAGTGCAGAAAGAGCGGTATATGAATATCACAGACGATTTCTTAAACATACTTTGCCGTATTAACAACGTATTTATTAACACAATCAGAATGTTACCAGTTGAGAGTAAAACTGATCCATTATCTCTTTGTAATGGAGACTTCTTCAGACTCGGAAGAAGACAGTGACCTTATTGTGACAGAAACGGAATAAAAGCAATCAATCAGTGTAAGAACAGTAAAGCTTGGAAAATACTTCACAACGACAATTTAAACCCTTCGAAATTTTGTAATTTTTAACACTAACAAACACAAGTTAGGAATGCATATACGGTTTTGTGGCCGAATTCTTCAAAGACGATTATCTGCAGCAAGATATCCGAATAACAGATCTCAAAATGTGAAATAATTAATCCAAACAATAGTCGCTTTTATGGCCTTTCTAAAGCACATGGAATACGTGAAAGGCAAGTCCAAGTAGAATTTTCTTTAAATGCTTGCAGTGGAATGAAAATATAGAACCTCAATTGTTTCATGAGCACGTTAATCGCAGACAATTCACTTTATTACTTATTCACTTTATTTATTATTCACTTTATTAGACTACATACGAATTAGGTAGTACCTCCTCTTCTAGTGGATGGGACTGAAAGAGAAGTTAACTCTATAAGAACATTTGCAACACCTTCCGTGAGACACTGTAGATACAATTTAAAATTGCGTCAAAGAAAATATGAGTTGAGTGCTACCAAATGGTTTCAAAAGACCCAATTCACACAACACAATCGTGTTTTATTTCTGTGTTTAATTTTTCCTTCTACACAAACATATTATTGCTTCTGTAATCAATAAGCAATTTACATGTTCCTAGAGTGTTTATATATTTCTGAAATGTAAATTTTCCTATGGAAAGTAGCTTTTCAAACCAACTTTTGAGAGTTCATTGCAGCTAAAACACTTGAATCCAGTAGGAATTTATTAGACAAAATATACTTAAAATTGATGAAAAAGATCTCGTTTCCGAAGTTAAGTTGTTTGCTCCTTAAACACGTAAAATATGTCGGTGTGCACGGACGTAGTGTGCATGCGGACAGACAATTCTCACATCCCTTTCGTTTTCCCAATCAGACAGATAAAAGGAATTTGTACCCTAAATTCTTTACTATTTTCCGCTTTTTCTCACAAAATAACTCCTATTAGTTACGCAAGAAGCGCTGGACGTTCTAGCTTACCCGACACTACGCCATCCAAACCAAAAGGACAGAGTACACTGGAATGTAATGTAAAATTAATTATACAACTGATCACAGAAATGTGTTACGTGACACAAAGAGCTTTAAAATTAATTCATATTAAAGTTGATGTTCTAAACAATCACGCAATATACGACAGTTTGGAACCATCTACATAGAAAAAGCAACAGCGCAACGGAGAAAAGGGGATATTGCATTGGATAGAGCAATTTTGCAGTGTGCCAGTTGTCGAAGTGAGAGGTGAAATTACGACTGAATTCGAAGTCCAATGCCATCAGTAGAAGTTGTGATCGACGCACTTTATGTATGGTCGCATTCACATTGGTACTTATGTAGCAGTATAGCTCCGCAGGCGACCGGGAGAAGTGGCTCAAACATCAACTGACGTCACTGGCAGTGCCTCCGACCGGGGAGGTCCATGACAAAAGACCGGAGGTCTACGGACGGTGGAAGGATTTTAGACACTAGCTAGATAGCGAGATCGTGTTCAGTCGCTGAGTGGAGGAGAACTCTAGCGACCAGCTGCTCTGATCGGTATGTTTCCGCGGTATTCTCCGATCAACACCAGGCGAATGCCGGAGCAATACCCTAACAAACGCACCACGGGCCGCGCGCGATCTTCAATTCCTCTTCCATGTGACCTATCATCAGTCTTACTTACACACGCACTAACATGCACTACACTATTACACATGCCGAGAGACCTGTTGGGAGCTAAGAACTTGTCCCGGCTAGGACGGTGCCCCGTTGGCGGGAGATACTTGCCAGGGGAAAACCCCTTGTAGGTTGGCGCCGGATCTCATCATCTTGCGGGGGAATCACAGCCACCTCCCCGTGTAAAAAAATTCACTACAATTACGGGACTAATGACTTATCCAGTCAATTCCCCGTAATCACCAATCAATTCAGTCCCGCAGGCGATGCTCCCTATGCTCCCATCATGCCTGAAGAAAGCCTGTTTTGTTCTCTTTGTAGACTCTCATATAAAGGCACCAAAAGAATCGATTTTCATTAATCTCGTGTATTCTCATAAATTCAGTTCTGATGATAATTGCTTGTACACAGTGGCTGGTTATTATTAGATTATTCATGTTCGATGACTAAGTAAACAATATTTATTATCCCCTTTCCTTCTCCAATAATAAAATTCACTGAAAACAATTAGTAAGATTGTTTTGAAATAGATATTTGTGATAAATTTTTCAATTGGATATTGAGTGTTATGATAATTAAGCTACTTACAGTTGAAATTTATATTTTTAAATTAATTGAACAATACACTTCTTTCAAATACTAATATTAGGTATTTAAAACCAGTTATTTACAACTGTGCACTTAAAAACAACAAGGATACGTAAAACTATAATCTAAATATACATTTATATTTTTATTTATTAATATTTAATAAACAAAATACATACATTTATAGATCTCGTAGGCCCGAAATAAAATCGCGTCAAAAGTGTGTTCACATATAAACTAAATACCCAACAAATGCACGCTAACGTTCTTAAGGTCACGTATAACTCAAAAATGTTCCCCACACAATGCATAAGACCATTCGACTCGAATTTAACAAAATTACAATTTTCAAAATACTCAAAAATTATTGGTTACTAATGGGACTCGAAATCGTTTGTGCGTGAGACATTAAGCAGTTCATAATGCTCTTCAACAATTGTTGAGTGTCCCTGAGCCTTGTTTGCGTACCCTGTAACTCATTTAAGTTAATGGTCACCCCTCACATATACCGCATCATTAGGTAAATTGATGTCTCCCAAGAAAAAATAAAGAAAATATTGGAGAAGTTTTGAATTATTAGTAAGGCAGAAACCATGTTCAAGCATCGGGGACAACTACAATAATTTTAGTTAAAATATTCTCGAAAAACTAATATGAAAAATTAATATGAATTTCTAAATTTCATACGCACGTACATTAAACATTATCTACCGATATTTAACAATATACGTATTCCTGCTGTATATTTAATCGAAGAATGCATCGATTACACATCGCGTGGATTCTAGTTCGGAATCCACGACTTGACGACCAATTAACATTCCAGAATTTTCGGCATCCATGGCAGAATTGCATTTTCTTGCATTTCGCGCTTCTTTGAACCGCGTTTAAAGAAGTGTGATTTCGAAGTTTCATCTACGTAACCTTCACATTGTTGAACTCTTATTTCTCGTTACAGTTCGCATTGATCTTTCAACAGAAAAATATCTTGAAGCCAGCGAGAGTGACAGTGAAATTTGTACTCAGTAATTCAGAAAATAGCGAATTCGAGAACTCTAGAATTATTGCCAGAAAATAAAAGAAGTTTTATGAACAATCATGTTCAACATTTATGTAGTGAAGAAAGAGTAACGGTGAATTCCTTCCAGCGAGAACGTTTCTTGGGTTACTTTACAAAACTTTCTCAACAGCATGAACCATTAATTTTTGTCAGAAAATAACTTCAGACTTATTATGTGTATTATATATTACAACACTGATTATGTAATCCTTATACTTGAGTTTCCAAATAAAACAAAATCTGTTCAAAATCTATTTTGAATATTTCTTCGTCGCGACGTAGAAGCTCGTGTCGTAAACATCAACTCGTGAATAATAGACTATCATTATGCGCTCGTTGAAGAATATACTATTAATAAACAAGTAGAATTTGTTACATCATGAGAACAATTACTAGCTAACAAAATAAGGGGGTACAAGAAGTTCTAGAAATTTGAACACTAGTAAATTTAGAAAACTCGAGTATATCATTATTAGTGTAGTACACACAACGTAAAACATTGAGATATTTAGGTCTGACAAGCCTCCAAAAAGGCTATTAAGGTCGAAAACTCGATAACCAGTATATCATGATCTAGTAATGTATTATTTTAAACAGACCTACCATGAAGTATCCACACAAAGGAAAAAGAGAAATAGTTGCAGGTGAAGAGTTAAGAGCAGCCTGGAGGTCACAATGGAAATGAGATTGTAATTAACGGTGGAGCGAATGCTTAAAATACAACACACGTTTATATTTTGGTGTTTTTATCTATCGATAGAAACAATCAACTTCGCATGAAACTCAAAAGGGTACTTATCGAACACTAAACTACCTTTCAACATATCATATGAACAAGTTCCTGGAAAAACAATTGCTACAATTTTACATTTCCCAGAACCAGCCATTAGAGAGAACGCATAAAGGTGCTACGCTTTCTCAAGAACAATCGATGAAGACAGACACCCCTCCATTCGGATCGTCCTCTGAGCCTGCGCTCAGTAAGTATTCGAAGGGCAAGCTGTCATCCGCAGTGCAACCGCTGCGTTTTGCGCGGGGCGGTGTTGGCTGTAAGTGCCGCTCCGTCGAGGCCGCGGGGCTCCCTTTTACGACCGTCCCGCCCCCGCCCCCGCCCCTGCCACTGCCCCTGCCCCTGCCCACGCCCCTCTGCAGGGCGCCATGTGGCCCCTGCCAATGCGGCGGCGGGGCTGACAGAGACTATGTTGTCCGGACTGACTTGGTAGGGATACAGTGCGGTTGAGCTTAGCAATACACAATGCTGTATCTTAAACGAATAAATGCGATTCGGTAGTGTTAGCGTATCTGACGGTTATACTTCAGCTCGCAGTTCAAACCTGATCGAAGCTGTGTAATTTTAAAGACGAAAAAATTCTTCGCTCGTCGTCCTTCGAAGGGGAAGTAAATCCGGCAGCCCCATGTTGTACAGCTACTGCAGGTAAAACATCCTCCAGCCTAAACGAAGCCTCTCAGCTAATCGCAAATCAACCCATTTCGTCACCCGAGTGCTACCTTCTTTCTCTGTGGGGTGTGGCGGATGGCGAAAGGAGCATAGCGATATTTGAATGGTAGGGTGGAAGCGCAAGCTTGATGGATTACTGCGCTACATAAAATAAGGTCAGTTTGATATACACTCGTGTAATGTCCTATCGTCATCATTCGATTTTTAAGTTTTTACCTATTTTATTTCCTTCCCCCCAAAAAGGAACCCTGATGATGGGAGACTGGAAATTTCATATTTGCCACGCCCAAGAAAGAATTTTTAGTCAGAGAAGTACTTGACATTCTTAAACTAGTGATGCTACAACATCAAATACTTTCTCCTCTTATTTCTAAATTTGCCATTTTCGAAAATTTAGAGTTCAACGAAAGTGAGACTCGCAACATTCTTTTAAGCTTTCGTGGGAAAAAAACCGAAGAAAGGATTTGAAGCAGTTTGTCAGAAAATGTTTATTTTTATAAATTGCATTCATTTCAAGTCCAAATTACGCAAAAACTAGACATTTTTTCATACAACTGTACTAACATTTTTTAAAGTGCAGATTTTTTACAATATATTTTTCGAAATCAATATGAGGTGTTGGCTCTTCATCGTAACTATTTATTCTAGCATAAAGCTTTTTCGGCCGCATTGCGACCATCTCAGTGCTACAAAAAAATAATAATAGTAATAATAATAATCTATTTAAATTACAAAAAAAAATTAAAAAATTAAAGAATTAAAAAATTAAAATGGCCGCAATGCGGCCGAAAAAGCTTTATGCTACAATAAATAGTTACGATGAAGGGCCAACACATATTGATTTCGATGAGAGAAGCATCGTAAACACCACACCATTTCCTACCAATATATTTTTCCTAAGGCAAAAATCTCTATCTTCAATTTTCTAGTTTTGAAATGTTAACTTTTTGCTATTTTCGAAAATGCAGAGAGTTCGTCGAAAATGGGACTAGCGCCATATTTTTTTACCGTCCCTAGATATACAAGAAGAGAAAATTAAAAGAAAAAATTGGAATTGGTTCAGAGAAAAATGTTCAAAAGACTTAAAATTGCTTATATTTCGAGCAAAATGTCAGGAACACTACTCATATTTTCTAATAAATGAACATGGTCTTATTTACAGTTCTGTCTTTAATGAACAGATTTTATTAAGAAAAAAATCCTTTTTTTCAATGTAGTTGTAGGAAGACGTTCAAAACAATTGCACTTCTGCAATTTTCGAAATATCCGCGATTTCAACGAACATGCGACCCGCACCATTGTCTTAAGCGACAGTTACGCTATCCGAGGACAAAAGAGTAATCAAACAATTTGGTTGCCATTTTTTAGAAAATTTTGAAAATGTTGTTGAGGCTTCAAGTAAAGTACACTCAAAAATCAAAATATCCGGTTGTAAAACCAAAGTCTTGAGGTCGTGCAAATCGATCGAGGAATATCAAGTTTGGAGAATATCACCTGAACGGTTTGTACGTTAGCGTTGACCACAGATGGACAGACAGGCGTTTTGCCGTCAATCGATTTTTCGGTATTAACGACTCACAAAACAGGTATTCTGGCTACACCACGTGTAAAAGGATATTCTATACATAGCAAAAGGAATTATCCACTTTTCATTACCAGGTCCCGACAATAAGAGTTTTTCTTCCGATAATTCGCCGTTTTGCGGCGAAGATTTCATAACATTCTCTTTTTACGAAGTAAGTGCAAAAGTAAAGATGTGTAATGAGTTATTTTATTTGTTTTCTTCAATTTGCATTAACCTGAGACATAAGAATTTTCATGTGTTGATATTTTCTTCTTTATTTAACACCCAAAACAAGTTAAACTGCATATGAATGGCTTATTTCAGAAACAACATAAGTCACTGACAAGTAATTTTAAACGACGGACAAGAAACTTTCTAATGCGGCTATCTTTATCAGAGACATTGTGTCAATTTTTTAATTTTTTCTGCATATTATATATATATATATATATATTATATATATATATATATATATATATTATAGAATTATTGTCTCATTTAGGAAGAAGTTAAATTCTATTTTTTATTTTTACTATCAAACATGGTTGACTTATGTTGTTTCTGAAATAAAACCTACTGGAACAAAAAAAGTATTGCCATTCATTAAATGCTTCTTTATTTGAAATATATTGAATGAAATAGGTTTGAATTAACTCTTTAATTACAATAAATTGTTTACATTTAACTAATTATTTTCGTAATTAATGATTCACGCCCTGCCTAGTTTCGTAATTTCTAATGGGGAAAAATGTACTAGTAAAAGTATAATATAATGGAATGATTCTGAGATTAGGTCATTGATATAAAACTTTTCAATCTGCCAACGTTTCGGCCTTTATTCAGCCTTCATCAGGGCTACAAACAGACGGATTATTTACCATATAGATACACATTACGTACCAAGATTATTTCACAATTTGCCTGATACATACAATATAAAAGATTGTGTTATTACATACCACATACTTTCCGCATTTTCCCCATTTTCCGGTTCCACCACAATCCATCCCCCATCCTCTTCATTCACTTATAGCCTCTACCACACACATTCCTTCCGCCGCGCCATATTACACACACCACCCTCACACCTCATCCTTGCAAGTCTCCTCCCTCTTACATCATGTATGTACATCATGTATAACAGTCAAATTTGTGTTTATATCCGGTCTATTTTGAACAACAACCAACCTATATACCCAATCATCCCTGTTCATACTTACATTAATTAACTCACTACATTTCCCCCCCCTTTTTTTTCCAATACATAATAATAATATATTATATATAATTATTTATACATATGTAAAGTATACATTATTCTTATTATACCAATTATACATTGCAAAAAAGAAAGAAGAAACACAACCCAATTATAACAATTACAGTACAATTAATTATTACATTATTAAATATATTACATTTTTTTTTCATGAACTTGTTGTGTCTGCACATACATTCATCTTACCGATACACACAATTACATACAACACCATTTAGTACACTCATATTAACACTGATATATAATTATACACATAAACATTTTTAAATACTTGTTCCATACCATACAACATCTGGCCAAGAATGGTTATTGTAGTCAATTCTTTATCAGGTTGGCATATATTGCACTTAACCCATCCACATCTGTTCTATAATTGCATGTGTTCTCTGCTTTTTTTATATGTATCATTTCTTTCAGAAGCCTTTTTTTATAGTTATTTTCTGTGTCTATTATTTTGGCATTGGTGAAATTGAACCCATGTTTGTAGTCTATTGCATGTTTGGCTAAAGCACACTGCGAAGTACTGTTTTTATGTCATTTCTCTGTTGTCCTATTCTTTTCTTCAGTTTTTGAGAGGTTTGCCCTATATATACTGAGTTGCACTCATCACACGGAATCTTATATACAGTGTTCTTTTTTTCTAGTGGTTCTATTTTCTGTTTCATGTTAGAGAATACTAATGTGCCCAGATTGTTTTTGTTTTTAAATGCTACTTTTAGATTGTCTGTTTTTACTGTTCTCCCTATTGCGACTAGTAAAAGTATTTAACAAATTATCATATAATGCTTCATTTTCTAATTGTGTATAAATTGTGTATAAATTTAAATATACAAATTGAAAGTAAGTATAAGTCAAATAAATGTATAAATAAATTTAAATTGCAAAACTATTTCCTTTGGATTTTCAATAGCTTCGACCAAAATCAAGATATTAACATTTACGAATAGCAGGAGGATTTCTGTGTCTTATTGTGCTACTATCACCAGCCCTTTGTATGTGGAGTTGTGTCAAGTAAAAGCAAACTAGTGGCGCTACAACAGCACATACTTTCTCGCGTTATTGGAAACTGCTATGTAAAATTAAAATATTTGCAATTTTCGAAACAAAACGAGCAATATCCGAAAATGGGACTAGCACCATATTTCTTATCGACTTGTGTTGGAGCAGTTTTTGAGAATGTAAATTTCAAGCGCAAATTACGCAAAAACTACTTGTTTTGTTTTTCAAAAAAAATGTACATGACCTTTTTTAATAAGCTAGTTTTGTAGAATAGACTTTGTCTGAGGCAAAAATCTCTATCTTGAATTTTGCAGTTAATTTTTTTTTCCATCGGGGATTTCAACAAAAATGAGACCTGCACCATTCACTTAAAGTTCCTTTCAACAACAAATTTTAATAAAAAAATTTAGAGTTATTTTATTGAAAATTTTCAAAATGTCCTAGGGACTTTATGTAAAGTACCCCCAAAATTGAAATATCGGTTTTAAATACCAGAAACCACGATATCAGCCTGAACACTTGGGGAATATCAATTTTGAAAAAAAAACGGTTGAACAGTTTAGGTGCTAGCGTTGACCACAAACGGACGGACAGACGGACGTGTTGCCGTCAATCAATTTTTCGGTATCAAGAACCAATAAAACACTAATTCTGGCTATACCACGTCTTAGAAGATTTTTTTCTATATTTAGCAACTGAATTAATCCACTTTTTTGTTACCAGGGCCCGGCAATAAAAGTTTTTCTGACTAAAATTCGCCGGTTTCTGGCATACGATTATATAACTTTCTCTTCTTAAGATGTACCTTCTTAAAGGCGAGAAAGTGAAACATAATGGGGAGGAAAGTTTCACAAGACAAGACAATTCAATACAATGAATGGATATACAAAATTATGTGTTAATGAATTATGTTCTTGGTTACCAATTGTTCTTCTTGGTAAGGGTGCGCATTCAATCCACTTGGTCTAACTTTCGGGAATGAAGTGAAAGCTTTGTGACCTCTAGCTATTACTATACAGAGCTTGCTAATTAGCGGGATGTAGAGTGTGCTAGAGGAAGCAGAATTGTTAAATACCTCTTTCAGCCATTTCTCGGTTCGCAGACTGCTCAAAATGTCGTTGTAAACTGTTGTAATGAAGGACAAAGTTTAATCGCCACTGCACCAAACCGGTAGACTTTATGAACATTCATCCTTCACGGATTCTAGGTGATGCAAACTGAGATTAGGTCCTGCGAGCCCTTGTTGATTTCAGAGAATTTACTATCCAAAACTTCCCCAATCGGTAAATTCACTGATTAGCTTCGAGCAGATTTCCGTGTGATCCCTGAAAAACGGCTACAGTTTAACTGTACGAAGTAAAGAAGGTGCTCTTAAAGCATACTTAGGAAAATGTTACTAAGAACGCATATAGGGATTGTAAAAATAAATTCTTAAATTCAAGCGTCATTTATATAATTGTAGAGGCGTAAATAAATAAACTTAGAAATCAAAATAAGGAAAACAATAGTAAATTTTAATCATTCCTTCATTATCTACAATTCATTGCATTTTATACAATGAATAGTGAAGCAAGTGGAATAAAAATTCACGCAACACAGATAATTTAACACACATTTAGGGAAGAGGGGGCTAGTGTGCACATTTCAGAATGCTGTATATTAAATTCATTTTTAATTTAAAGTAAACTCTGTGCCTGCTGTATAGGTTACCTTAGAATTTCATCTTACTTTTCTGTATAAGCAGTATTAATGGTTTTTACTGTAAATACATTTTAAATACAATTATTTATACATATGCATTTGTTCATTCTAGCCTCTCTCTGATTGACAACGTGTGCGACTAATGTGGACACACAAAACCGTTTATTTTTATATTATTGTAAAGTTTTATTTGGACAAATATAACATATAATTGCATTTGTACAAACATGTGTGATCCAGGAAAACCTGTTTTTAAATCAGACTTGGAATAACTTGTGTGTGTAGTGAAGTACGCAGATTATATATAACTATAATAAATTAAAGCAAAATATGTGCATAATATAAAGTAAATATGCATAATGAATATCGCAATAAAAACAGTAATAAGACAATAGTAGCAAGTATAAGTAATAGTAGAAAACAATGATTTATCGTAGATAAATCACATCTCGAATTCTATTAGAGTACAAAACTAAAGATTTTACATTGTATTCAATGATCTGTATTTGGAAGAATTTGGAAAAATAATATATACTATTCAACGAAGATTTGAAGTAAAGGATAGCGTACAAAATATTTATCAGTTGTATCTAATTAACAGTATAGCAGCTAGTAGTTCATGAATATTTTCTAGAGAGCTATTTTATTTTTTGTTTCATTTGTATTTTTAATATATTGTAACACAACATTATTTTCTTAGAAATAGTTCTGAAGGCGTATCTATGCTATGTAAAGCATTGCTTCACCATTTCCTCACTGATATTGCATCACTGTTTTTTCCTAACGTTCTGATCATTTGAAATGAGAAAGAAGAAAGGTAACTAATTAAGAAAGATAGCATATTCGCATTTAGCGAATTATTGTCTACAAAAAGTGCAGATTAAATTATATTCGTTCGATAATTTTCAGAACAATTCAATTTAAGCTCAGGGCTGCATTGAACCAATGTGATATTGTTTCTGTAACATGAATGAATCATATATATAAAGCTCTCCTAAAAGGTGTAGATTAGGTCATTTAATTACAAATCTTTGCACATGAATGATTATATTTAGACTCACTCTGAACAAAAACTAAAATTTTTTTTCTGTATAGACCTAAAGTCAATGACCACATTAGCCTCCACTCCATGTTAAAGATTTTGTGTCAGTATCACTTTATACTGGAATGAAAAATAGTGTTACTCTGTGCAGAAGATAACTAGAACATCAAGTTTTCATACAAAGTACATTTAAAATTAATATTTTAAGATCAAAACTCTGTACTTACTTTTTGAATGGAATCCCACCTTTTTCTAATTCAACTACAAAACTCACTTTCCCCCACTACACAACGACCAATAAAGATCAATTGAGCAAACGTGGCTAGCTTAAAGACGACTCTGTGGCCAACATCTAGAAAATAATTTTGACAGATTGTTACATATGGAATAAACAATATTTTCTGCACAGTATCCTGCAATTCACACTAGCCCCCGCTTTCTCCATACATCATTATTGGCATCTAATCATTGCATGTAAGATTAATTTGCATTTCAAAACAGCAGCAAAAATGAAATTATAAATTATCAGCAAATTTATCTTTTGTCAGTTCTTTCAAAAATATTCCAGACTTTTCTTAAAAGATACAATTAAAACATTATTTAGAAAATAAACAGGGTTTTCGTTTAGGAAGTTAAGTAAACATAAGTTAACTAAAGTAAACGTAAGGTAAGTAAATCATAATCTACGGAAACATTTTTCTCTTCAACAATATTTCTCAAATTTTATTAAATTTTTTTATTACTTTTACATGGCGAGAGGGGATTTGGATCACATTAGTGAGAGTACCATCATTGCACAATCACGGTTATCAGTCAGCTTACGCTGATTGCTGACCTGTAACTGCGAAAACCCCAATATTTTTAAACGCAATGTTTAACAACATTGTACACGAAATTATTTAAAATGCTTATATTGAAGAATCAATTGCATTAAGAACAGAGTCCGGCTTCAATAATAGTGTTGCATGTGGTGTTACTACAAAAAATGTACTTTTAGGATTTGACTTGACGAAACATAAAATAGGACATGCCCCATAGTCATAACCCTACTTTTATTCAAAGAAATAGAGCAGGAGGCTAGAAATTCAAGTACTCGTGACATACGGATTAAAGTCATGAATATTGGGTTGTGGCATGGTGCGCATTTCTAGCACATACGCATCACTCTTGAACTTATATCCTCCCTTAATTCATTTCCCTTACCCCGTAAGTTACGTGAGGGCAGATAAGACCCGGTGTGGGCTACGTACGCGTCTACAGCCCAGCGTCAGCGTCATCTAGATGTGACCTGACTCCTTTGCTCTAATATAGAAATGATCACAATGGGCTCATGAGTTACGCTGGTCCAATGAAGTATGTACTATGACGACTAAGGGCTCACTTCAGTGCGAAGGATATAGACTCGTAGGCCCTACGTTTCTGAACGGGGCAAGCACAAAAATGAGAATACATTATAATAAAAGATCACCGAGATAAACGCCCAGTGCGTAGCGCGCAGGATTCCCAAACGGGAGGTCCGGATTCGATCCCCGGGCTCTCTATTCTGACCGGGGTTTT
>JAHLJT010008446.1:244089429-244151227 GCA_031308135.1 Acheta domesticus | reverse complement strand
TTTAATCCTTTAATTATACGGCTTGATAATTCAAAATAAATAACAATAAAGTCGTATAAAAATCTGAAAATAATACTGATGTAATACAAATTATCAGCCTAAGGAGAAAAGGAACAACTCCAAAATGATTTTTCTCTGAGTTGTTCTTTGAGGAAATGCAAATTGTACTCTGAAGAAATGAATCGTGTCATAGCAGTGGTTCGTCCACAATTGCAATATAGAGCTACTGAGGAACTGCGAAGCCTCTACTGCAGAAGAAGAGATCATGTCATTGACATGTTTCATTACTCCTCAGTACTAAAGTTTTGGTTTAGAAAAGTTTGCAATTCGCATCGCTTTATGTGTGCATGCAGCGGCATATCCACGGTATAGCAGACACGGCATGTGCCATGGGCGCCACTCGCTAGGGCGCTATTTAGAATATACCCGCTAAAACCAAGGGCAACCCTAATATGAAGTATACTGATAGGGACGCAAATTCTATGCTTGCCATGGGCGCTTGAATATCTAGATGCGCTTCTGCATGTATACATGTTATCTCGACGAGATTATAGGTTAGCAAAGCTACATCCGCCTGTCAAAAGCCCACGAGATAAGAGGCAGAAATCCTAACCCAGCTAAAATTTCACATTACAATTAAGAAATGCGGAAATGAGTAGTTTTCTGTCAAGAAATCTCATTATAGCAACCGATAAATGGAATATCTTGACAGTCGTTAAAATATTAAAAATATATGATATTTTCATAAAGAAATATTCAGATAATGGTATTAAATATGACTTTTTTAGAAACTACTTTTCATACATTGTTTAACATAGACTTCACGTATCGACCTCAAGTAGATGTTTGCACTAAATAAAAAGGGTTTGGAGCAAAAATTAAGAGTACATTTTGTGTGACACCGCTAAACGCGTAGCAGAGACTGAACTTCCTACCCACAAATAAGAGCTGAAAAATGTTATAAACAATGCAAGAAACTAAAGAGAATTGGGCCATATGTTCGACCTTTTCCCAAACTCTTTATAATATGTAATTTGTAATAAATGTAGCCAATAGTTGCCACACAAATATGTATTTCATTGTACAAATGATTGTTCTAAACAAATATAATATTCTGAAATATTATGCAAAATTTATTGCATTTATGATTTCGTTACTCAGTTTCCTTTAAACTCAATTCTGACACAGAGGAAGAAGGAAACATGTTAACAACAATTAAAACCAAAATCTGATCACATAAAATTTATTTAGTAGAACGTACATTAAAAAAATTAGTGAATTTCACTACTTAGTGAATTTCATTCAATCACAGTGAATTCATACAGAAAAAGTGATTTTTTATTTTATTATTTATTTTCCTTCCTCCTGAAAAGTAACAAAAAGTACTTTCTCCTCAAACCGTTTTCAATATTACTGTAGATTAAAGGAAATTTTTTCCAGGTGCACATCTCATTTGACGTGTCAGATCCTGTAATTTCGCTACCCTGCATTTACTCACAATCCTGTACATCACCTTCGTATCCTTCCTTTGTCTCACGTTATTGACCGCTTAGTTGATTTTTTACTTGTATTTTTCTACTCGATCTCCCTTTATACTTCAATCTCTCTATTGTCTTCCGCTCATTGATCACACTCCCCCTGTCAACCGAACAATTCCAATTTGGCACACATAGATTATCCCTGGTTCCCTCGACTCTATTTCTTCCCATTTGAATTTTTCATCATGCTTTACATGCTTGTTCCGTGACCTGGTTCTATTCTTTTTACCCGACCCCGTCTCTAACTCCCCTCGGATCATCCATGTGCTTTTGCCGCCTATCCAATTTCAAGTTCCAGTTCGAGATCTCTCGATTTCAGACTTCTCGCAATTCCTCCCCTTTGTGATCGCCGCTGCCTCTTTCACTTCCTTCTGCATACGCGTCGCCCGTCACCCCATCCTCCAGCGCCCTTGCCGTCGCCGTCGCCAACCTCGCCGCCCTCGCCGCCCTCGCCGATTTCGCCGCCCTCGCGCCGCTCTTTGTCCTCGTCCTCGAACTGAAGCCGCGCCGCCGCCGCATTTCATCTCCGAGGTTCCCTCCCCGCGCCTTTTGTCGCCGATATTAACGACTTAACTTTGCGGGCGCGGGGCGCGCGCGCGGGGAGTGGCGGGTCTGCGACGGGAGAAGGGCGGGGAGGGCGGAGAGGCGGGGGAGGGGCAGATGGCGGCGCGTCACGCGGAGCGACGTTAAACAGCAGGTGGAGGAGGGCGACGACGGGTGACACTGGTGGTGGCGTCGGAGAGGTCGTTGGCAGCGTTGGCAGGGTAAGCGACGGAGCTGAATGCAGAGTGCGCGGCAACGACGGTGTGTACGACGGCTCTTGGAAATGGCGGGATTGACGATGTCGACGCAGAGGAAGCCGCACTAAGGTGAGTCGTTAGAGGTGGTCGCGCCGTAAGCAATGGTGAGGATTATGGTCGAAGAGTTGGTGGAAATGTGTGCGGCTGTGGCAAAGAGAGTGGTGATGGAACTGTGGTGACCATTGATAGTAACTGTCAATCAATTTACGGCTACTAATAAGAGTAGTAGTGACGGAAAGGATTGAGAAGACGACGTTGGTAACAATGCTTAATGTAGCCTCCTCAGTGGTGGGATTTTGAAAATATAGTTGTATAGCCAGTGGCGTAGCTAAGGGGCGGGGGGCGGGGGGCGGAGGGCGGAGGGCGGGGGCAGAGGGGGCGCGTTCCAGGTGACATCAATTAAAATATTTTATAGTTGGAATTATATAATTTAAATTATTAACTTAAAAAGTTTTTCTGCCCTAAAATCTCGTAAAGAAGTTTTATAAATAACTTACATTTGTTGATAAGTTATATTTAATTTTAAAAATATTTATATAACAATTATATTGCAATTATTCTTAATTTCATAGAATTTTTTATTATAAATAAATATTATGTGCGAATATGTTTGTATTTTTAATAAAATGATGTACAATCTATGCAGCAATAGATAATTTTATACTTAATTTATGGAGGGGTGACACCATTAGCTTTGCCCCAGGTGACACCAACTGACGCTCCGCCACTGGTATAGCAACTTAGAGAGTATTTAGAAGCAGTAACTTCACGCCTTTGATAATGCAAGACTTGACAGCCGTTGAAAACTGTGGCAATCTGCCATACACAAAGTTTCGCAACAGAGAATATCATTTCATATCAACGACAATGGTATCAACAATGGCGGCAAGCAACGTCTACATAGCAACCAAATGAAACAACATTATATTCGCGACATGGTTGTATATGCGCGGCGTCTGCCAATGAACGTTCTCATCAAAGATGTACCCTTATTTTCACAATGATATAATAGTTTCATATTCCTCTTAACGTTTTGGAAGTGTTAATTGCTGGAAAATTCATACGAATGACACTGATCTCTATTCTATCTCTGCCAAAGGTGGTACTAAATGGGTCTGTGGGAGAGGCATCGGTACCGATGACAAACCTACAATATTATAGGTAGCGATGTTAAATTGAGTAGTGGCAGCGGTGCCACTTATCCCAGCAATTTGGTTGGTAAATGTTTAGTTTTGATGGCTCCAGATATTTATTGGTGATAAAGAAATAATTGATATAAAACTAGAAAACATTTAAAAAATAAATTAATTTGACAAGGCATGAGAGTAACATGTGTACATTTGGTAGAACATAGGAATGGTTTTGTAAATGCAGAAGGGGAAAACTAGACGATGGACGGAGTGATGAAAAGTATTACAAACATTATCTTGGATTAAACGTAGCCTCGACGATAATGGCAGTTCTTGAAATCTGTTGCAAAACAAATTCAACAGTCGATAGTCGACGTTGTCAAGATCTCAATGTGGACGTTAAAGTTCGCGTGAGACTTGCTAAGTCTAGTGGGAGGGTTACATAACAATGGTAACATTGATTTAACATGCAATTCTAATAATTTTAGGGACTATGTGATAAAATATAAAATTCCGGTAACAAATGAGAAGCATGCCTGAGATGTGGAAGGAGCAAGTATTGGTGACAATAGCGATTGCCGTACAAGTAGTAATGGTGATTGATGATGAGGGTGATTGTCAATTATTTCAATTCAATTAGCTTACCAATATTGACGAGAGCATCGGAGGGAAACGTGCTGTCGATTAGAAGGGAACCGATCGCATGAGCAGGTATACTCGAGATTAGTTAGGTGACACTAGAGGGCCGAGCATATCTCTGGGTGAAAAGAAGTATATACGAGCGGGAACGAACGTGTGACCAATCCAAGAAGGAGTAGAAGAGAAACCGGGTGAAAGTGGCGATCGAAGAAAGCGGGGACACGACAAAGTGGTGGCGAAACGCCAACAGAGACTGCACGAGCGGCAGGGGTTAGTGGAGAAATTGCGTGGGGCGAAACGGAGTCGGGAACGACATAAAAAGGAATGGGGTGTAGCCAGAACCTGGAATGTCACAGGTAGGAGCGGAGCAGTGAGAATGGGAGAGAGCAGGATGGCAGTGAATTCAGGGCAGAGTCAAGGTGCCTTGGCCTATAGCTGTTGTGGTGTTGGTGATGGAGGTGAAGAGGAGAGGGAAGATGGGAGCGAGAGTAGAGAGAGGATAGAAAGAAGAGAGAAAGAGGAGGGGAGAAGGGGAGGGGAAAGGAAGGGTGAGGAAGGAGAGAGTGGAGGAGTGGTGAGGAAGGAGAGAGTGGAGGAGTGGTGAGGGAGAAGAGAGAGAGAGGAGGGAGAAAAGTAAGGGTAGGGGGAAAGGGAAGGAGAGAAGATAGGAGATGAAGAGGGGGGAGGGAACGGGGCGAGGGTGGTGGTAAATGGAAGCGTGGGTGAAACGGAGGCGGGGCAGGACTGAGACGGGGAGGGTACAATAGAGCGCGTGTTGCGGCTGTACGACGGAGGAGGAGCGATGGCTCCGTGGCGCAGGCGGAGCAGAGCGGGGCGGGGAGTGGCGGGACGAGGCGGGGAGAGGCGGGATGGGGCGGGGAGGGGAGGGGTCGGGACGGGGTGGGGAGGGGCGGGGCGGGACTTGGTGGGTCTTGTGACGCGTAAGGGGCCGCGTCAGCGACCCAGCGTTTCCTCCAACTCGTGAGAGTATTGCCCCACTAATTTGGAATTGTGTGGCGGCGATGCTTTGTCACGAGAGACTCAACCGTAGCTTCGCACACAAGAAAATTCTAATTCTCCCTCGCGAGTAAAGAAACACAATAGCGTTACTGTCTAACAATTTTCAATTAAAATTCCACGTACAACTATACTAATAAGAAGACTTCGGTTATTAGTAACTACAATCAATTTGGTGTTAAAATTTTTGATATTAATATCTGTCGTCAAAACGCTTCAATTACGAACGTCAAAATAAACAAGTTTTCATTTCAATATAATCAACTATAATTACACAGTAATTATAACTAATGATCCATCGACGTGTCCGTTCACCTTAGAAGAACGGTTAGAATAAAGGTTATAGAATATTATTTTTTACAAAGCATGTATTGCTTGTTGTTTGGGCAGAAAATATAATACACCGTTCATCTAAAAAAATTCAAATCAACTTCATGACAAAATTATCACATTTAAAATAATAACAGTCGATAATTAGATTGCGTCTTTATTTACATTGTTTTTGTTTTGAAGATGATGAAATACAATTCTCAAGACATCTCAACCTCCTCGATTCCACTTTCCTCCATTGACATTCAGCCTCCTCTTTGGAGACGTAGCACGCTGCGCACACGAGGCGTATCATACCTCGCATGAGCTCACCATTGGGTTGGGACAGAACCACAAATTCAACACTACGAAGTCAATTAGAACGTTCTCACCTGAACGACAGCGGGCACTGCGGCCCTGCTGCAGCGGTTAGTTTAGTGCAGGAAGCAAATTACTGTATTCAATTCAGTTCACTGAACGCATCGTGTTGTATGATTAAGCAAATTATACCGCGTTGTCAGCTTTAGTGAAATTCTACTTCGCATGATGAGCTCGTCACAGCACAAAGAACGTGTAATAGAGATTGCAGAATGGGATGGTTGATGGAAGAGACGTGTGAGGTAACGAGTATTGATCAGAAAAGGGCCCCATGTTGTATTTTCACTTTATCTCATTTACAGCACACTCATGATATTGATAAATGAGTAACGAGATTGTAATAATTTGCATTTACATAGCCAATAAACATTTTTCCTCTTTCCAAATAAAAAGTTCTTTCTACACAAATCCAATGTATATTAGTTCTTTCTCTAATCATTCACTACTTTAATAATATTGTTTTCAATATCAATTTAATGAAACATCACCTTATTAATGTTTCAAAAATGAAAAGATGTCAGGTGTCAAACAGACTCAAATATCGCTTTTCAGAAATGTGGTTTTATACATGTTCACAAATAAAAGGCTCCTTCTCTTTCTTGTTATTTTAATTCTTGGGTAATTCTTTGGTAAATCAATTTTTGTTTTAAACCAATACTGTAGAAAGTAAAGTGTAGTGAGGCAAAATGAAATTATTTTATGGGAATAAAAAGATGGAAACAGAACGTTAAGCTGCAAACCGTCTGTCAACATTCCATTGCAGACGCTGTTAAAAATAACTAATTACCCTAATTACCTCCCGAGTCTACAACAGCGCTTCGGATCTTGTAAATGTCCGTAACTTTGTCGTGATATATGTAGACTACGGCGAAATTGGGCTATTGGTGCTAAACAGCACATACATCTCACTAATTTGTAACAGCACTTTTCGAAAATACAGAGTGCAATGAAAATTAGACCTGGGCCATTTTCAGCGGCCTTTGCTTTATCCCGGGAAAAAGTTAAATACAATTAGAGCCGTTTTTAAACCGTTTTTAGATATTACCTTTACTTCAAGCACAAATTTGGCAATAACAATTTTTTTTAAAAACAATTAATGACCGCTTTTAATGTTGTATTTTTAACACATTTCATTAAATAAAATATCTTTAGCACCAATAGCACCAATGTTAATATTTTGCAGGTTTTGAAAACGCAGAGAGTTTACCGAAAATGGGACTTACGCCATTATTATAAGCGCAGATTGCTCTATTTGAGAAAACAGTAAAGGACGGAGGAGAGGCGGACGGAGAGGCGGACGGAGAGGCGGACGGAGAGGCGGACGGAGAGGCGGACGGAGAGGCGGACGGAGAGGCGGACGGAGAGGCGGACGGAGAGGCGGACGGAGAGGCGGACGGAGAGGCGGACGGAGAGGCGGACGGAGAGGCGGCGGAGAGGCGGACGGAGAGGCGGAAGGAGAGGCGGACGGAGAGGCGGACGGAGAGGCGGACGGAGAGGCGGACGGAGAGGCGGACGGAGTGGCGGACGGAGTGGCGGACGGAGTGGCGGACGGAGAGGCGGACGGAGAGGTGATTTACTTCACCTAGGATCAAGAATTATCCACTTTTTATATCAGGGCTTTACAATAAGAGTGTTTCTGACGGAAAATCGCCTTTCCGCTGCACTATTAAAATACTTTCTTTTTACTACGTATACACGTAGTATGTAAAAATGTTTTAAAAAAGTACAAAAAACACTTTCTATATGAGTATATGCTTCTGAGGCCAAAACGAAAAATAAATTGTTATTACTACTATTAGGGAATATGCTGTTGTTATTTACCAACCTGAGATAACTCATCCTGGGTGTGTGCTCCATTTCCCAGAAATATAAGGCCTTAAATTCCTGTGCTATTCGCCTTAAATTCCTGTGCCACGTGCCACCCCAAGCAGTTTGGCAAGTTACTCCCAAGAAAAAGCAGCGCACGGAGCAACGGCATGGGTCAACATCAGCATGGGGTAGGGACGACTAGGACACGGTCCAGACGCCACAATCAACCTTACTCCACCTCGCACCTTCCGCGACTTCTGGAGCCCGGCGACCGCCAGACAAAAGCCGCTTGTCGGTTCGCTTATTCCTCTCTCCACGGCACCGGAGGTCTGCGCGACCCTCCGGAGCCAACACTCGCGTTGTCAAGAGCGGCCGGTCGCCTCGCCACCCATTCAAACCTTGCTGTTCACGAACTTAATTATCAAGAACGAATCTCTGTTAAACAGGGAAGGAGTTTCTTCGGAAGAATGAAATTTCATGGTAAGCCACCTAAATTGTCACAGGTTACAATTTAATGTTACTCATAATGGAAAGAGGTGGGTGGCCTATTGCGTGTCGTGTCCGACTTCAGCCAATGAATTTTAGGCACTAGATTGCATCACAATGTTCGGGGGAATTCTAAGTACAGCCCGGTACCAGAAGTGTTACCTTGTCATTGAAAAAGACATATGAAACATTGCTTTTAAATACTGCATCTTGTACATCATCGTGTTATTTTTGGTTTGTCACCGTTGAAAATTGTCACTTTATGCCAATTTCAACATGCTTCTCAACACTTCTCGCTCTCCATGCATCATGACGGCCAGCAGCTGGTCTGGTTTTTCAAACGGACTGCCTGTGCTGTGGTCACGCGGTTCGTAACGGGTTCGTAACGCGGTTCAAACTGGGGGTACGCAGAACCGTAGCATACCCAACGCTTTCCACCATGAAGTTACTGATATGTTATGTAGGAATCGCAGGCTTACGATTCCCAGAAAAGGTACAACACGAATTGTCGTAACGAACGTGTATTCATTAAGGAAAGATACAAGTACACCATTCAACACAATACACCAGATTTCATAATACTCGTAATGTTGTTTTTCTACGGCAACCATGCTTCTGCCTCTTCCACCATGCGGCGCCGTCGTAGCCCAACACCGCGCTAGTCAAACATCAGATCCCACAGGTTATTTGTTGCACGATGTGTATCCTTCTTTACATGAATCATTTAGTATTTAATTGATGAACGTTTATTTATCTGTGATCAAATTCCTAGATATTTAGGAGATAATTTCCTCCCCCTCCCCAAACGTTTGGTTTTGAGTTTATTATTCCCGAGGAAGTGTGAACGAGCATTACATGTTTCACGACAAGACATATTTTAGACATTAGTGCTGTTACTGTAAAGCATGATTTAGGCGGTAGGTGGCGGTGATCCTCCCGCGACGTAATGTGAGATTCTGCGCCGCCCTACTCGTGAGACTGCAAGGATCTTAGATCCCTAGGTACCTCCCTTATTGGAGCACCGTCCCCACGCGGGTCACGTTCTAAGCTACAGACTACTCTTCGGCGTGTGCGGTAGAGTTGTTTCTTAACATGTGTTACTTACTAGTCGATCAATCATATAGATTTTGCTAAGTTTTCGAACATGATTCGTCGTCGTAATTTGGCAGTTAAAACTGGGGAAAAGGAGCGGAAGGTGGGGGTGGTCATTTTAAGCGAAACTATTTTTAACTTGCAGTGAGTTTGGCTTGATTAATATTTTTAAAATTGTATTGTTAATTTATGCATCTGGTAAGTTTTGATGAGTTGAATAAATTGCCTTGAGGTCTTGGATTTTAATTTATGTGCTATATAGAGTGTGCCTAAGGAGGGCGTCCATTACATTTTGATATTTCGAATTACCTTTTGTTTTTTGCTGAGAGACCTAGAGTGACATTTTGACGCAATTTTTTTAAGTCTTCATAAATTTTCGGTTATAAATTTCTAATATATCCATTTAGGTTTTCTCCAGTCATGCATCAATCAGACTCAAGAGGAAAGATGTAGATGTTTGCAGATTGTGGTAAAGGGGGAAAACGAGGTGCACATGCATCTCGCAACACACGCTACCGACGTACATAACGTGTGATAGTGACATGGTATTGAGTTTTAACTTCTTAAAACCGGGGTTTCGTGTCCACAAAGGGCACGAGTTCGTTTTCTTTTGCAGTAATACACACAATATGACTTTTATAGACGTTCAATTACTTTCTTTTGGAGAGTGTTTCCAATATCACGTCTTGTCAGAATCGTCCTCAGTTTGTCTCCAGCGATGAAGCTCTTTTCACTTTTAAAAAATGATGATATACAAAGTGTATTTGTTTTCACAAGATATGTAGATAATGCACAGAGCCCTGCTTATCCTATACGCTGTAGCACATTCTAGAAATGAAATTCATTGCGTCTCCCGCTCCCTCCGCGCTCATCCGCCCACTCCCATTCCTGTTCTCCCGTTTTCCCAATATCTCAAACCCCTTGCAGTGCGGCCGTGGAGGTCCCCCCCCCGCGCCCTCTCGGCCCCGCACCGCTCCATCGAGAGCGTCCCGGCCGCTCCAGCCGCCCCGCCCCCTCCACCGGCCGACCGAGTTCCTACCTCCACCGGTATTACCGTCGCCGTCATTAGGCGAAACCGCGGGCGGGCGAGTGTGAGAGGCCCACCGGAAGACAAGGTGGCGGCGGGGCGGGGGGGGGGAAGGGAGGGGGCAGTGCGGGGGAGGGTGCACGGCGACGCCGTATTGTGTGCACCGGGACCCCTGCGCACGACGGCTCTTCGCGGTGAAATACCGCCCCGCCCGCCCCACCGTCACCGCCGCCGCCTCGTTGTGAAGTGATCTGGGAGCGCGCCATTGTAAGAACCGCAAGCTCGCTCCCACTTTTCCCTCCCCGAGCGTCCCCCGTGCCCCCGTCCCCACCCCCGCTCCGCCCCCTGCTGGCCTCCGGCCCGCCCCGCGTCCAGAGGGAGAGTTATACAAGCAGAGTGGCACAATAAGGATCCGCGAGCGCCTCAAGCCGCGACGGAGGCGGAGGTGGAGGCGGCGGCGGCGGCCGGTCGTATTGTTTAATATTTCACCGGCAGCAAAGGGTCACTCGACCGGCCCTCCTACGGGGCGAGGTGGAAAGGAAGGCTTTGAGAGGATAAAAGATTTAGGACGTAATGCAATATGGAGGAGACGGACTTGAAGAAAGTGAGAGCGAATGAGGGACGAAGGTCAAGTGAGCGTACGGAAGGAGTGAAATTTGAAGAAAGCAGTTCGAAGGGGGATCGAGGAGGTAAATAATAAAATGTTGAGAAAGTAAGAGAGTAGGACGGCCGGAGAGATGAGGAGGCCGTGGGGAATGGGCCGGCGGAGTTTTTGAGAAAGGAAGTGGAGGCCGGAGAGTGCTCTGGCCGTGGCGAGTAAATTTTCGAAAAATTGGTAGGACGGAGGAAGAGCCCGGAAGTTGGGGCCGGTCCCAGGGTCTCCAGGGAGGCGCGTGGACGCTGGGGGGCAGCTCCCTCGCGACGCCTGCTCTCAGCTCCCTCCCCTTCCCCTCCCCCACCATCTTTCAGCCCCCCTCCAAGCCCCCAGAGCTTCTGGACGGCGCGGCGACCCAAGGCTTCGTGTGTCCTGCTGGAGCAGACTAACGACTACTATGCAATGTTTCATCGCGCCGATGATATACGGAGAGATGTCATGTCAATCGTTGAACACATTTTTATTCTTGATATTAGAAAAACATTGAATTCTGATCACCGTAAAAGAAAGGTGGTGATAAAGAACATGCTAAACTAAGTATCGAATGAATTACTTCCAAATAACTCGTTTATAAACAATATTATCAACCTCAAGCGTCATTTGTCAAACTTAAATTATTTAATATATTTAGTTGCCAATACAATTGAGTGTTCTGTGGTGATTATTACTTCTAATGCCCAACCTCGTAATAATGTTTCTTTTCTCAATTGCAATGCAAAAGGGATATTTTTTAATGTTTAATTTATTCAATCCCTTCTTTCAAATAATAAAGCGAAACCTGCTCAAACGGCCATCCAGATTAAAGAAGTCACCTTCAATGATGATAAAGAAGTCACCTTTTGCATGGAACCGATTGATTCTTCCTTAAAGACCGCGTAAATATTCTCTCATTTAAGCGGCCATGTGTTCAGCGTATCGGACTGTTATGCCACGTGGCCAGCGTATCGGACTGTTATACCCAAGTTCGCGGGTTCAACCTGATCGAAGCCGTGGGTTCTTAAGCGCGAAAAAATCCTTTATACGCCTTCCTTCGTAGGGCAAGTAAAGCCAGCTGTCCCATGCTAGTAATTTACTGCATGTAAAAGATCAAGTCTAAATGACGCCTCTGAGCTAAATTCAAAATCGCCTGTTTCGTCGCCCAAGGAAAACCGTCTTTCTCCACTAGTTGTTGAAAGGAGCGTAGCAAAATTTACGTGGTCAGACGGAAGAATGGCCTGAGTCTCACCAGGTAAAATAAAGCAATTCAGTTCAATTCAAATCCTCCGGCCAGCAGTCAGGCACATTTAATAAATCGACCTAAGCAAGTTCTACCGATTTTGAATTGTAAAAGAATAAAGAAAAAGAAGCGCAAAAGTGTTGAAGATTAGCTCATTTAAAATTTTCCTGTGGCGAGACGCATTGTCCTATAAACTTAAAAGGTGAAATCTAAAGTCGCTTATTTTGGAAGGATAACTAATGTTAGCTTCAGATAACCGATTTTCATAAAATTAATTAAATAAGAACGCGTTTCCTTTGCACTTGTCTCTTGATGACTAGTTAACGTTCCAACTGTCTGTGAACCATGCATTCATGCATACATTCGAGAAACTGATCTGAAGGTCATTCTCCATTCATTTTTATTTTATTTTGTTGTTGATTATTGCATAGAAAAGTAAGACGTGACCAGCAGAATGCATTAGTGATTGACTCAGAATGCCAGTATCCAATAGTGAATAGAATGCACTGTATAGACATTGCGTAAGTCCCGAAACCCATTTCTACGAGTACAAGGTATTTTAAAGACAGAAACCACAGTTGAATTTTAAACTTGTCTAACCCATAAAAACATCATTTTAAGCAAAGTAGGTGCAGTACTAGTAACACAGAACAAAAAAAATTTCTTCCGCAACTGAGCTGCAGAAAAATTCCATTAAGTACGAAATGTTCGCCGAGCATTCATTCAGATGATGTACGTCCTGTTGTAGTGTGCAGCGTCGTACGGGAGCAGAGAAGGAAACGTGCAACGTTAGCCTGCCAATTCTGAAAACCAAATGCATTCATGCTCTTTTTGAACGAGTGGACAAACCTCTTCACCTTGATTACAGCGTAATACACGCAGGTTAAACGATTGTAGGGTAAAAGGTTCGCAAATTGATCCGCAACGCTCGCAAATTGAGCTAAATGTTTGTGCCAAAGGCCATTGTCACACAATCTACTCGGGAAAACCGAAGCGAGCGAGAATTTTGCGCAATACAATGATAATGATGGCAACCGACGGTAGACCAGTGAATGTGATCACCTCAGGCTATTTCAAATAAGTATCGATTAGCACCATTCATGTTTGATTGAACACGGGTGCAGAGAAATCTAAGGGCCGTTCCAGAAACAACAACAAAGGTATCTTTCGCCGATACCGTTTGTATTTTCGCACAGCCCAAGCAGCCATTTGTGGAAGCAGGTGCAGTGATTGATAACCAACGTTCCCATAACTGTGCAGTCGGGAACGTAAAAGAGGATGCAATTTGTTAATTCGGACACAAGCCCTTCAAGAGCCGCTTGTGATCATTCACCAATGTGAACTTCGACCAAACAAGAAACGATGTTTACCAAAGATAATATACAGAGCTTCCCTCTCAATTAGCGAATATTTTTTTCAGCTTCTGTCATTGCAATGCATTGGGTGATACCAACCATCGCCGTTGTGCGCCGATGCTGCTGCTGGTCGCATCGCAATCTAGCACCAATGAGAGGATGACTGTTAGGAAATAATGTAAATTTAGCTGAAAACTCATAGGATAACGACTTCTCGTTCTCGAAAGCGTTCGTAAAGCGTTCTCGAACGCGCACAGCCAAGAATATTCAACGTCCTTTCCTAACAAAACGTAATATGGTGCTATATTTGTCGTTAAATTCGCGATGAGTTTTCCGTAATAATTGACATGTCCCATGATACTTGGACACTCCTGTCCATTTGGGAGTCTTCAATAGAGCATTTAACTTCTGAAATGGCTTGATGCCCGTTACATCGATCATCTGTCCCAGGTATTGTATTGAGTATTGTGATATTTTGCATTTGAATTTTTCAATCGGAAACAGTCTTGAAATTTTGTGACTATCGTAAGTGGGCGATTTTCGTGTTCCTCCTGATTACGATCAACCAAGATAATGTCATCCAATTAGCATCTTTGATGGTAGTTGAAATAATCCTGGGGTGGTAGTCGATTGTGTCGAAATAAGTCTTTATGCGTATTCATGGCAAATTACTTTGCAGCCTTTTCTAGTTAATGTTTGATACTCACCCAACAAGTCCAGTTTTGAGGATACTGTCACTTCAGGTAGTTTGCAATTATATGATCAGCCGATGGTAAAGGAACGAATCCGCCTTAAGTGATGGATTGAGGATGACACAAAAATCACCCCAAATTGTTACTGAAAATCAGGTTTTAGTATTGGGACAATCAGTGCATCGCAATCCGACAGCAATTTGCGTTCGACCACGTCCATTTTGTAAGGCAATCCAGATAGGCTTCACTCTTTTCTTTTCAACATTAAAGTTGCAGGTCGAAGCTTAAACAACATGGGAGTTGTATGCAAGCACAACTTGTAGCAAACACACACTGGTTACATGACCCATTTCTATTGAAAATAAAGTAATAACAACGTTGAAAGAAATGTGATGGACAGATGGTTGTAAGAATTGGAGGTAAACATGTCAAACCAAAGGAAACTTTAACAGCCAGTTGCGCCTAAACAATGGATACCCCATTCACACACCACCAGTATTGCCACTATAGCGGAAACACAGTTAAAGCAGCCAATCGTTTTGAACTAACCCATCACCGGTAAACATCGACCACCATAAGTATGCAATGTAATTGTACACGATTATAATTTTCCCACGCCAAAATGCTGAAAATCTGACCCATCCAGGAAACTATAGGACGATCCCGTATCAAGTCTCGCCTTAATTGCTGTCGAATTTATCACGATGGAGATGAATATTATCTGTTGTCGACACTGCTGAGTGTAAAATGGAGCTGACGCGGCCCCAAGGTTGTTCTACTGCCTTAACAGTCCTTTGACCAGTGTCCCTTCTTTCCACACTTTCGATAAACTGTCATGTTTCTGCCGGCAATTGGGCCCCATATGGCGATTATCAGCCCAGCGAGAACAATCTTTCATTCCGCCGCTCGCTGATTTGTTGAAACCACGACCTGATCGCACATATTGAATTGGCATTGACACAGCAGTTACCTGCAGAAGCATAGGAAGACTCCGGTCCACCTTTTCCGCTCTATTTTTCAGACCTACTTTCCCGGCTCTATCAAATGTAATTCTCAATATAAGCAGACGTTTGAGGTTTTCATTGTGCATCCAGCAACTAATGGGTCAGGCATTTCCGTCACAACATGTAAATCGAAGATACAAGATAATTGATACGTGCGGTGCGGCATATTTCAAATTGACGCTCGCTCTGCGGGACTGTTTGATGGAGAAATAGTAGATGAATCATTACAAATGCTGCTACAATAAAAGGAATTATAAAATGGAAGGTAAAGAATCGGGTTAATGTGGCATTGTCTACTGCAAATCCTCCTCATACTCATTGTACGAAGTCGGTCCCTAGATAAGAATTGCAGATAGTAAATTAGTGATGACTGTGACTCCTCAAAATGATATTTGTCCTCCTGGTAGAACGTAACCTATGAAGGCAGCAGCTATTACTAGAAATAGGATTAGAGTACCTACTATTCAGGTGTGTATTAGATTATAAGCTTCTCGGGGCGCAGACTTGCAACCTCCGGAACGGAAGGTGTCGTGTGAGTCATCGGCGTGACGTCACCCCTACTACTAAAGGTGGCGACGACAGGGGTCGACAGCGCAGTTCCAGCCTGGACAGTACAGTTCGAGTCATCCCGGAGTTCAGTCCGCAAGCCAGCACACGCTACACTAGAGGGAAGCCGTGCAGCTCAGGAGCTGGATGTGAGGAAGCTAGGGACACGAGATCACCACGGCCGGCAATGCGTGGTCCACGGTGACGGTGAAGACTCACCGCCACGCATTCCCCAGGCGACGCAGACAGGCGGTGCTACGCCAAGCCTAGGGTGGCCCCGTTGGTATGGTGCTCAGCCCGATCACGGGGGGGAGAACAGACAAGAGATGACTCGCCGTTCAGAAAAATTGCCGCAAGCAATTAAACAAAAGGTGTAATAAAGTATGGCTAAAGTTTATGTACAACTTCCTTTTACCGAATACATCAATAATGGCAATTTTTTAAATCTGATACAAACTCAGCCAAAGTCTCTCCTTTGTCCTGGCGTTGGCTGTATAATTACTGTCGCTTAGAAAGTTCAAGTGTATGAGTCTCGAAGTGGCCATACAAGACTTCAAATATTTCATCCAAGGCTTTACTAATTGAATCTTAAGATGACAAATCAGTAATTGAAATTGTGATTCACTGACGATACCACAGAGTTCTTGCTCAGTAATATACAGTTCTTCAGACAATTTGTTGACAGTGAAGAAAGTTCTTGAATAGTACCCACTGGCCTAGCTTTAATGTTTGCGAAATAAATTGTCACATCCCCATGATATTTTAGCTCTTAAAACCTTTCAGTTAAGTATATATCACCCTTCCTTAAGTAACTCTCTGAGAACTGTAATTACCTTTCATTCCTTCAGTGCGCATTCCGACAGATGTTTCCCCCTCGCCGGATTTGACGGTCCGAGATACGAGAGTGACTCAAATGAAAACAGTAAAAGTATAATAAAACATCCAAATATGGAGCTAATGTCCTGTCAGTTGAGAGGCATTTTTGCAATAGCGTGCCAGATGTCTTCTACGTGGCATCATTGGGAACAAACACCAATTCTGGCGCAGGAACAGTGTAAAAATGGTTGTCCCACTAGCAACTTGCACCACAGAGGAACAGCGTTCTGTGGTTCTGTTTTTGCGAAGTGAAGGTGTGAAAACTATTGACATTCTTCGACGAATGAAGGGTTCAGTACGGTAACGCCTGATTTTCACAACAAGTGTACGAATGGTGTCGGAAGTTCGCAAATGGTCTAACATCCGTGACTAACAGTCCGCGGCCCAGACGGCCGGGCACATCGCTTGTGACTCCAGAGACCATTGCAGCCGTTGAAGCAATTGGGACGGACAACCAGCGAGAGACACTAGACGACTTTGCAAAAGCTTGTACATATTAGTCCTGGTTCAGCACATCACATTGTGCATGATGTGCTCCAATTTCATAAGGTGTCTGCAAAATGGTTGCTCAGACAACTGATCTCGGAATTGAAACAGCGACGTGTTGACGCTTGTGAAGTACTTTTGCGGCGCGTTGAACGTGACTGTCATGCCTTCTATGGACGAATCGTCACCGGGAACGAAATCTGGTTCTGACATGAATTTGAATGCCTCCCACCTCCATCTACTCGCCCGATCATGTATCGAGCGATTTCCACATGTTTGGGCCACTCAAAGGAGCAATGGGCGGAAGAAGTTCCATTCGGATAATGAGGTACGCCATGCGCTGTACGAGTGGTTGCGCCGTCTCCCAGAAATACTTTTTCTACAGAAATTCAGGCACTTTGGAAGCGCTGGCAGATGTGCATTGAACGTGGGAGGACTATGTCTAAAAGTGATCCAGTTTTGTACCATATGTGTACAATAAATAATATTTAAAAAAATAATTACGGTTTTCATTTGACACACCCTTCTACATCCCTCGACCACTTTGTTTTCTCCCTACAACGAAAATTATTCACCTTTTAAATTTGCGAAAATATATTCAATACTATCCCTGCCTTAAACATCCCAACTAAGAAAGTATAAATACTCTCATTGATGAAGTTGTTCCCCTACCTACCAAATCCTTTTCATCTATATAACAGAGCCATAGCCAAATTTTTTAAAGACCTCTTTTATGGTGCAATCAAAGAATTCACGTCTCACTTTCATACAACAGATACATTCAGCAAAATTATGGAAATCAAAAAGTTACTTCCTATCAAAACAACAAAGACATTGTCTTCACAGAAGCGACAGCCAGTTAGATATATGGGATAGAATTGTATCCATGTTAAGTTGCAATATTTGGGCTATAAGATTGTCGTTCCATTTAAACATTTAAACCGACACTGGAGGTTTGTGTCCATAGTGTCGTTTAGAGAAACATCATACCAATATTATTTTATATAATGAGTTTCAAGGCACTTCATCGCCTCTCAAATCCACAAGCGTTGCAGGGGTTCGAACTCGCATTCGTCGGGTACTCATACCTTTAAATGACAATATACTGAATATTTTGGGTAAAATTGATATATTAGAGCCTTAGAGCTGGTCTCAAAGTTCCATGAATCTACAACTTGAAATTAAATTGACAATTTGTTAAATTTAAAATGCAATTTGAGATAAAAAATGAAATAAACAGCTAAAAATGTTATTTCGATTCAAAATCTCGAATCTCTCGTTTCAAAATTGTAAGAATAGAAAATGAAGGCAAAGTCCAACAGACCACACTGATTGCTTCATAATTTATGGTTATGACGTGTAGAAACAAACAACGATGTAACAGAAATAGTCGGCATAGGGACCGTTAGAGGTTTCAACATAACAAGTAATCAAGAACCCAAGAAATATGTTTACTACATCCATCTGGCAAGACAGTATTACATCCACTGAAATGGCTACTGTAAACGCTTCACTAGCGGGTTCCGTAAAGCGCAAGTTCTCGTGACAGACGAAACGATGTTATCATTTAGTTCTTAAAGTGAATAACGTATTTCACAATCCTTCTATCCAAAGTTCATTTTCGATCGGATATTTCAGCATTGTGATGGAAGAATGGTGTTTGGTAATAAGACATGAATTGAAGTAATGGCACATTAGACACGGCGTGTTCGCAGGACTTTCACAAACTGTATTGTGTCATTCACTCTAGTAAACATCATAGAAAACGACATTTTAAAAAAACAGAAAGCCAATTAAAATTAAAAATGTTAACACTAACATTTTGTTGCATGCAAATGAAGGTCAACAATGGATACCAGCAAAGTTTTTTCCTCGATTTTTTTTATGTACAGAGTTACTGTTTGATCGTTTAGGACTTGTAAAAATTGTATGTTATTGTAAAAATCTCTTTTAATTCTTAAGTGAATGTTTTGTCTTCCATTGCGTGTAGGATATTTACAAAATTCCATATGGTCGGCAACTGTAAACGCTTCTTGGAAACCCCGTCCCCTTACATCCATACCTGCCCTCAGACACATTCTAATTTACGTATCTGTCCATGTAAAGAACACTTACGCATTTAGAGCAACTTGGTGAATTGTATTCACAAGTTCTTTGAAAAATGAAAAAAGCTTTCGTATTCCCGCAGCCAGTGATGCAAGTAGAGAAAATGTTCAAAATATACGAGTATATGCTCTAACTAAACCTCAAAGAGTGATAATATTTTAACAAAAAATTTGCATAAAATTATATTGCCAAAATATATATAATATATTATATAATATATATTAATAATAATAATATAATAAATAAATAATTTTAATATAAATATTTTTATAATATATATAATATATTGCCAAATACATGTAGCGTTAGATCTTAAGTATATAAAGATCGGTTTTAGTTGGCCCAGGGCATCAATTGTGTCGTTTTGTACCTCTGACCAGGAGGTCTAGGGTTCCAATCCCCACAGTAGCAGGTTTTTTTATTCTAGCTACGTAGCTAGGTCGAGTTCGGCCTCTTAAAGGAGGAAAATTCAATGCGACGGCTGCTCTGGTCGAGCGTAAACTTGCTAAGGACCGAGACCCAAACAAACGGGCCAAGGACTGCGAGCGATCTTTCCTTCCTCTTCCTTGTCCTATCCTTACCCCTTACACACACACACACTTACATGCACTACACTACCATACATGCCGAGAGACCAATCGGGAGCTTAGAGCTTGTCCCGAATGGGGCGTTGGCCCACTGGTGAGAAATACCTAGTGGGGGAAAACCTGGAGCCGACGGGCAGGTAGGCGCTGGATCTTGCCACCCAGCGGGGAAGATCATTGCCACCACACATGACAAAACATGCACTACACTCACGGTACTAATGACTATAGCAGTTGACGCGTCCGGAATTACTAATCAATCAAGTATATAGAATTTCCCTTCCCCCATACTTATTTTTCGGGTACCGAAAAGACATTCGTTTTACGATTATTAATCATCAACACAAAACAGCCCACAGGATCCGTACACAAATCTGGCAGCGTTGAGACTAAAACTAGAAATGGTGAATAATGATCAATGCGGAGATAATTACACGGTTTCAAACTTCAGTGAAATGAAACTACAATTTGAAAGGACATAGCAACTCAATCATATGTATACTACAATTAACCATTATGAAAAAGTACAATAAAACAGTACAATGAAACATTACAATTAAACAGTATCATGAAACTAGAATAAAATCATGTTTTAATCAATCCTGTTAAGCTGTCCATATAAATATTAACATACTATATATTAAACGTGTTAGTAATATTAATTAAAAATAAGAAAGCTATAAATAGAATGTTGAAAAGAGTATTTAGAAGAAATTAGGTGTTACAAAGATGAACAAATTAGTGCTATAAATTCAAAGCAACGGGAAATTTACGAGCTTGAGAAATATCCTAGTGATGTTAAACAGCACGTACTTTTTCGCCGGTATTGGCATGAAAAATTACGCGAAAAGAACTCAAATTTTCGAAAAACTGTACATGACTTTATTTAAAATCTATCTTTAAGGAACAGATTTCAGGAACAAATATATATTTAATATTTTAGTTGTACGAAGGATGAAGAAGTAGATTTTGAACTTTTGGAATTTTCAAAAAATCAGGGCTTTTAACAACCATGAAACCTGCATCATTCTCTTAAACGTCCTTCACACTATCCAAAAAAAAACATTTAATAAAAAACGATGGAGCCATTTGTTTGAAACTTTGTAAAATGCCCCAGGGGCTTCATGTAAAGTACCCCCAAAATTTAAAATATCTGTTTCAAATTCAAGGGTCGGGCGACATCAGTCAGATCGATTGGGGAATTTTGGAGCTAATTTTTTGAACGATTTATCCGCTAGCGTTGTTCAAACTCACACGGACGGACAGACGTTTTGCCGTCATTCGAATTTTCGGTATCAAGGACCCACAAAACATGGATTCTGGCTAAACCACGTGTTAGAGAATTTTTTCTGTATTTAGTAACTGGATTTATCTACTTTTTTGTTACCAGGACCCTGTAATAAGAGTTTTCTCCCGAAAATTTGCCGTTTTTTTCGCGCAGCATTACTAACTTTCTCTCTACTCCGTAGCGAGAAAGTAAAAATATGGAAGTCATAAATTCATTGTAACAAGAACAAATAATCACGATGTTTTGCAATTATCAATTAAATCAAATAGTCACGTAAATATATAACTTCTTACGAATGGAGAATAGGAGTTAAATACGTACGAGCATCATTATACAAGACAGTACAACCGTTCCAACTCCTCAGGATCACAACCGCACCAAAACTAAATGGAAAGTTCCAGTGCATCAATTAGTAGAATTTCGTCTAAAATCGAATAAAAAATTGAGCGTTCAGTGGAAAATAAAAAAATAAAAAACATACGGAATGATGTTTCGCAACAATTGGAATGAGAATTTATTAATAACATTACAAGATAGTATGATCTTCGTTACTATGATTTTTATGGTTACAAGAAATTTCATGATAATATTATGAATTGTTTGAATAAATGTAATAATTTATTTTTTCTTTATATGTGTGATACAGATATATAACATTGTACACACAGGCAAAAAGTACCGCAATGATCGGAAGTCTTTGAAAACAGGACGACAACCAATATTCCACATTGCTACACACCTGATATCTTAGGAAAACAGAAGGGACAATTGTTTGCCTTTCGACGTACCAAGTGAACTTGCGTTAGGGTAGTTCACGAAAGGATAATATCTGCCCACTACTACGATGTATGCCGTTTTTATAAAACTGCGCAGCGAGAAACATGAAACATAATTTTCCGAATGAAGCTCCTAAGAAATACTACTTTTGTTTCCACGACGCAGTATAAGAGAACGGCGGCGATGGGTGGGTGGTATGCCCGGAAGAGTGAAAGACGCACTGAGAGACGAAGTCCGAAAGCAGTGAAATAACAAAATTGAAAGTAAACAATACCAACTTTATTGCTGACGCAAGTACGTGTATTGTGGAACACTCAGGTCCTAAAAAAGTCACTCAAAATATCCACCACTCTTATGGTATTATTGTAGGAGATAGTACGGAAAATTCTTTGATAGAAACACCACACGTTTAAACAATAACGTTTCATTATCAAACTTGTTACATTTCGGTGATATTTAAAATAATGCACACGAACAGTTACGCCCGTTTCCACCACACCCCACCATACATAACCTCTCCCTCTTCCCCCTCCCTCTTCCCCCTCCCCCTTCCCCTCCCCCCCTTCCCCCTCTCCCTTCCCACTCCCCCTTCCCCCTTCCCCTTCCCCCTCCCCCTTCCCCCTCCCTCTTCCCCCTCCCTCTTCCCCCCTTCTTCTCCCGCCTTCTTCCCCCTCCCTCTCCCCCTCCCCCTCCCTCTCTCACCGCCAAAATTGTGTATCTCTTCTTCTAAGTTTTCGAATTTTACAATATTTGGTGAAGTCGTCGTTTGCGGTCATTACTACTTGTGATTTCAATTTGGAGGACATCCGTTAATTTGTCCGGACATTGTGTACTTATTCACAATCTTGACGGCAGAACGACACATTACGGTGGTTAATGTGCTTCCCCTTTCGACAGGGCTTCACCGAAGTATTTTACCAACCCAATGTTATATACAACCCAATGTTATCCCATATATGGAAAGGGGCTTGCTTCATGCTTACTGTCTTCATGATTTTTATTATCTCCCTTACCATTTGTGAATGCTAAATCTGCGATCCGTTAGAGACACGTGTATCTATTTAAAAGGAAAGATTTAGTCATCAGTAGATTTGCAATATCTGGAAAGATTATTGCGGCAGACAGACATGATTTATCACAGTGTGATTTATCACAGGACAGTACTAGGCGTTTCCGTGATTATACTATCCTATGAAATTGTGTGCACTCACGCTAAATGTTGTACGAGTCGCATCCACGCTAAAAGAGACTGAGACAATGTAATGTACTCGAAGTTGGTCCCACTTGCAGAATGATACAAAAACTATATTAGTTTACTTTTTATCTCAACGGACAACACTATCCGATTTACTCAGTAAATCAACATTTGTATACACATACAATACTCATACAATACACGAAAGTAATGAAATTTCAACACAATACAATAACATTTTAATATAATTAAATTGATATGTGTCAGGGGCGAAAAATATAAATACGCTCTTTTCTTTATTCATTCATTTTAAATTAAAATATTCAAGATTTATTTGAATAATGTATACTCAAAGGCTGACTTACAAACGTGCTTTTATTATTACTGTATACTAGAGTGTCCCTTATATTGCCCCCAAAAAACGTTTTTGCAAATTTTTTTTGGGCTCACCCCCTAAATATTTTCCATTAGGTCAAATTTACTCAAAAACAAAATGTCATCTCAATAGGTCTATATTAACCCGTGCCGACTTGAGCGCGAAATTTGAATGTTAGGGATTATTGGTTCTTTTGGGTTAAGTCAGTGGAAAACTACTGATACATTTTTAATATATAATTTTATATTACAATTTAACTCATTTTAACTCTTTAGACTGTGATATGGTTTTAAACTTTTCTAGTGGGTACTTTTCTTCAGTATTTATTTCTCGCAATATGCGTACAGTGAACGATGTTCTTGAACAACACGAAAAAATTGCTTTCGCTCCTCATTTACATTCAGTAATCGATGAAAATCTTGCATTAATACAGAAGGCCTTTCAGCGTAGTCATTCACAGCTTTCAACTTCATATATGACCTTTTAGCTTCTGAATATGAAGAGTTGCTTTTCCTGGTCAAAGGACAGTTTCGAATAAACCTAGAATCCAACTTCGGGCAAGAGAATAGGTAATTTGCTTTTGGTTGACATAAAGTCGGCAATTTGTTTCATTGAAATGACAATTAAATTGAATTAGGAGATGTATTGTAATATTAACTTATTAATAATTAAAGAACGGTCATCGGCATACAATTGCTCTTACTATGTCATTCTTTATCCAATTCCTTACAAAAAGGAAAATAACACTCTACCATGTGCAGATTTTCGCAGGCTAAATTTACTATCATTTGATTTTGATTTGTACGTCTGGTTTATCAGAGAGTACGTCAGATATTCTTCTTATAAATATTACATAAGGTGTCTAAATTGTTTTAAAGTTGCTTTTGAAATTGTGGAATCAATCCTTTCATGCAATTTTAGAAATTTTATAGAACATCCTGATAAGGAGCTAATGCCACGTGTTGACATAATCACTTACAATCAACAGAGAGACATTATTTAAGGATTATTTAATTACACAAAATAGTTTAGATTCTGATCTGAGCAGAAACATTTTAAATATTAAATATATCTTGCTATCTATTCAGGTACATGCAATGTCCCGGGAAGAATTATCTTAGTTTGTTACTTTCATTAGAGTCCAACATTTCTTTAATTTTGGACTCATTAAAGAACAGTTCCACATTCTCTTGAAATTAATGGCATTAACACTCCCAGTTTTCCTTAAAATACTAAAAAAGTGATGTCAGGATTGCTTTGCCACATTACGTATTTTACATTCAAACTCACATTGTAAAATAAGATTTTTATATATGTGATGACGGCGCGGAAAGAACAATGCTCTGTCCAAATTTTCTTCAAGAAAAAAGTGTACTCCTTCAAAACGTCAAGTGTTTGATGCAGTTGTATCACATCAAAGAATTTGTAATCTTTTTTCTTGTGTTAATGTTTTTTTTGTCTCGCCCTTTCTTTATCCGCGAGATGTTCGTCTAGTCATGCAGATTGCTTTTACATTCGGCTCTCTCTGCCGAAATAAAAACATCCTTTCTTCTCCCAACGCAATCGTTTGTAAAACATTCGGATGTGCAATATAAAATTGATTGTTCAAATTATTTCTAAGCTCCTCTTCACGATGCTTAAAAATATTTTCCCACTTGTTTGCGGTTTTTGTAATTTTCCAGGTATCTCCTACAGCGGGGCACCGCCCAGCTTGGACATGCGCTAAGCTCCCGATATGTCTACTGGCATGTGTGGGGCAGGTAAGTAAGGGGTGAGGACAAGGAAGAGGAAGGAAAGATCGCGCGCGATCCGTGGACCGTTTGTTAGGGTATTGCTCCGGCATTCGCCTGGTATTTATCCAAGAAACCACTGAAAACTACCGATCAGAGTAGCCAGCCGCTGGAATTCTCTATCACACAGCCACTGAATCCAACTTGGTTATCTAGCTAGTGTCAAAAATTATAGGGAAGGAAGGAAAACATTGTAGCGAAGGAAGTTAAAAATCAAAACGGGCTTTTCCCTACATTTCTGTTGTCCACTTTCAATTGAATCACATTTAAAAGAATGACAAAATAAATACATTTACTTTTAAAATTTGTCCTATTTTTCTATGAGCAATGTTTTCAAAGTCTACCTTAATAAATAACCGTAATATTTTTTATTACTTTCCAGAAATATTGTATTGAAACGTAATTCTCTAAATATCACTATTTCACACCACAAGCAACATTTCATTCTGAAGAAAGTACGACATGACTCCGTCGAGAGAACTGCAGGACAGGGAGGAGGAGAAAGAGGAGGTGGAGGTGGAGTAGTAGTAGTAGTAGTAGTTTCGTTCCCCAGTCGTTAGGAAAACTCCTCACCCACGCAGATCAAGCGGCGGGTCGACGCCGGTCAAGCCAAGGCGGCTGCGGGCGCCGCACCGGAGCACCAAGTTGGCGGCCGCAGCGGCGCTGGAGGTCGACGGGACAAGGCCCGAGAGGGGAGGTGGCTGGGCGAGAGCGGAGCGGGGCGGAGCGGAGTGGGACAAGCGGAGCGGGGCGGAACGGGGCGGAGCGGGGCGGTCCGCCGGCGCGGCTCCGTCGCGATGCATATTTCATTTCACGCCGCGGGCGGGAGCGAGAGAGGGCGAGAGGGCGCGGTAGCGGGAGGGAGAGAGGGCGGGAGGACGGAAGGCGGGGACACCGCCCCCGCGCCTCGCGGCCACCGCCGTCGCACTGGCAACAGATGCGGACCCCGCCCTTGCACCCGCCCCCGCCGCGGAGCGACTACAGGTTGCCTAAAAGGACGGAAGTGTTCGCTGTGTCAGGACGAAAGGTCAGTCGTGTGGGCCGCGCAAGGCACGCGCAATGCTAGAAAGAGGTTTTGGTAGCGCGCCCGCTCTTCTGGCGATTGTTCTCGTCCTATTGTTCCCTCTAACCATCCTGCCATGCTCTCCATCTTCATTCTGCGAATATGTGCTTATCATTTGTTATCTACTTTCTTGTACTATTTCTTCTATGGTTTGTTTATTGTAAGAATATTACTAACAATGTTATTTCTGCGTTTCATTTCCTCTTCCTCTTATATTCGATATAAACCTTTTTATTTCTAGCTTTATCTTTATTTTATCTTCTGATCTGTGAGTCTTGCTTGTAATTCTTACATTTCCTTGAACATTTATATCGGGTCTGGTCGTATGATACCATTTGAATTATTTTCCTGAACAGGATCTTAGATAAAATCAAAATTATTAAACAATAATCATTGCATCATTTGCTGCTTAACCGAATTTCAATTCATTAATTTACATTTAAGACTTCCTAATTATGAAACGTTATACAACGAAGAATGATGGCAAAATAATATCCTGAAGCCCTATATTGATATATTCATCTGAATGTATTCGGAAGAAAGAAAAAATGCAACATAATATGAAGCACATAATTATCTATTGGTTTGAAAATTGCTTCGTGAAATTCGCGTAGCAAATCGACGTATTATTCATTAGTGTGATAAAAATTCATCTGTGAATTTAATGACAGGAAAAGAGGAAGTGCTGATTCATATGCTAAGTATGTGCGAAACTTTTCATAAAATATATTAAACAATTTTAATAGCTCAAGTAATTATTCAATACACTTCTAAATATATAATTCAGTTTTACTTCTTGTCCTCATAGACAAAATAACCATGATTTCTGTACAAAATTTGCTTAAAAGTTATTTCTCCACCCACACATTTTAAATGGTTTTTAATTCCCTCTTATATTACATATATTCCCTGTTTTAAGTGTTTAAAGTATATACAATAAATTAGTAATGGTCAGAAAAGATTGATAAGGTCATATGTGCATTTCCTATCAACTATTTCTCACACATCTTGAGCAAAATTACGACTATTCTATGAGTAAAATACAATACTTTGAATTTTGCCCATTCTCCTGGATATCATTAGCCAGCTAGCTAGGGGTCTGCGTCTGACCTTTAATAGCGGTCTTCCCCTTTCACTCTGTAATATTGCGGAGTTTCAAACTCTCAAACTACGCGTTCTGTCGTCTAGTTTCACTGAGGTAACAAAAGGTATGTTTCAATTATTACAAGAAACTTTCTTACCTTACTTTTTTGTTATCAAAATCATGGAATCTCGTGGCGATAATATTCTCTGGCCTTCATATTCGTTCTTATGTCACTATCGACTGAGCGAACCGGCCTGAGGTAGCTCAGGGCACCAACCGTTGCCACTCTACCGTCTCTGACCGGAAGACACTGGAGTTCGAGGTCCGGCGGTGGCGGATTTTCGCTACTATTTGTATAGCTAGGTCGAATTCAGCCAGTGTCCGGAGGATAATTCTAGTGGTCGACGGTTCAGATCGGTAGTTTTCCGTGGTTTCTCCGGTCAGTAAAAGGCTAATGCGGGCGCAGTACCCTAAAAACCTGGCCACGGTCTTCCCTTCCGCATCCTGGTCCCTTCCTCTCCCCTTGCACAAATATTTACCCTCACAGGTACTACACAACACAAGTCGGTAGGTTAGTGTTCACATAGGGCTGTACTCCACTGAGATTTATAGAGGGTGCAATTCCGATAGCCAAAATCCGACACGTGTTAGTCGACGCTTAATCTCACGTTCCAGTGGGAGAGGAATGCGATCAAATACCACTATATTCAGTGCACCTACGGAACTAATGACATTAACTGTTTACACACCCAGAAATAAAAATATTCGGTCAACAAATCAATCGATTGAGCAATGCGCTGAATTTCTGCAATTTTTCTTAGTTTGTGAAAGTTGATGTTCCTTCAAAGGAAAATACCATTTTCCTCCATCTCCCTCTCTTGGTTACAATTCAGTCCAGTTGAGATACTGTAATATTATAGGAGACCTGAGTTTATTTAGGATACGGTGCTAATTATTGCGTGCAGAAATTGTGAGAATTTAGAATTAAGAACTTGTACTTAATTAATAAATTGTACTTCTCCCCAAACGTCACAAGCAAATTTTTCACGCTTGATAAAAATAAATTAATCAATTAAATAATTTCAAGTTTAAATGCTAAAAAGAAACAATTAGGTTTGATAATATACAATATTTCCCCCGTTAATACCACGGTTTGTTTTGCTTATGACCTATATGGGCATTTCTCTCACTAAATGCCCATATAACCCAAAAATGCCCATAATTGTGTAATTAAAAATGAATATTCTTACAATACTACTTAATAGAAATCTTTTACAGGTAATTATAGGTTTCACCACTGAGAGATTTCGCTCACTCTTATGTTTTTAGGCTTTCTTGTATATAGAAGACCTCGCAACGAAGAGCTGTGAAGTTTCGAAATCTCTCTTCTATCATGTTTCACTTCTGTAATTTTGAAAGATCAAGGCGAGTAGATCCCTGTTTTTACATCTAATGTTTCTCCTTCCCATGTTTCAGGTATCAACATTACGCTCAGAATATTTCCGTGTTGACTAGCCGCGGGCGATTTCAAGGTTTGAGGTCTGGTTTTTCTGCAAGAGACATTTTAGATTTCATATATCAATGAATTTGGTTCAAGCAAGAAATGGTAACTTGATTTAAATTGATTTATTTGGTTAAAAACAGTAAAAACTGTATGTGAGGTATGGGGATAGGGGATTATCTGCGCACATTTTCTTGAGGTCCAAATGAAAAAAAGGGCAAAATTCGCAACATTTGAAAACTAGACAACTTTATTGTCTACGACAGTCATCATCGTAAAAATCTAATAAGATTACTATCAGCGCAAAACATTTTCAAATACCTTATGAAAAAAAGGATCAGCCTTCATTTGTTGCTTTTGTTGTTTTAGTAAGAGGTTAAGTAATTAATTTTACCAAAATCCTGTTCCGCTAGGATGCGATAATCGTAAAAAATGGGGACATATCATACATCTCCGTCTATATGCTTATAAGAAAATCTTTTAAATTGAAACTGTCAACTACAATAAGGATATTAAGCAACGACCCAAAAAATTTTACCCTTATTTTTCTGAAAAAATGTAACTTTCATTATTATTTCTGAGTCACTCAAAAACATTTCTAAAAAATTATTTATTATAACAATGACGATAAACGGAAAGTGGTTATATCTCGTGGAAATATGTAGAATACTCAAGTTGTCAACCGCTAATTAATCTCAAACCAAGCGGTGTATGCGGTCATAAAATGTCACCAGTCCGGGAAATAATAAAACAATAATTTCAAAAATATCTTCAATGATAGTTTGAAAGAAAAATCAAATCTCCTAGCCATCAATCTCCTATAAAACAGAAAATAAATAACTGTATAAACAGAACAACCCTTAGAACTCAATTACAGATTTTTATGTGTCTCCCAACCCCAATCAACATTCCACATAACTTCCCAACAAGAAGAGTCACTAAGTTTTTTTATAGACACGAGAATATTGCGATATGTACAAATCAAGATTTATACAATTTTATGCTTCCAAGGCCGGCAATAAGAGTTTTTTCTGTCGAATATTTGTCGTTTTCCGGGACACCATTACAATAGTGTCTCTTCTTAAGAAGTAAGGACGAGAAAGTAAAACTTCTTCCACAAATTTTATTATGTGCTAGATTGGGATATATTTTTAATTAGACTAGTAGAGACCCACAGCACATATTTTCTCGTGTAACTTCTAAACATCACATTTTCGAAAATTCAGAGATTTCGAAACGAAACTGAAACCTGCACCATTCTTTTAAACGTTCGTCGTTGTTTTTTTAAAAAAGACTCTACATTACCTTTTTTTAAATAGTAGAATTTTTACAACAGAGTTTTTAAGGCAAAAATCTCTAGATTCCTACAGTTAGGGCGAGAAAGTAAAAATCCATTCTGATTTATTACAAAAGGCTCAGTTATTGGAGGTGGAGGTGAGGATCCTAGTCACTACATCGAGCCGCCCCCTCCGCTGAGAGGAGCGCGTCTACAACTAGTTAGCGAACAGAGCGCCAAGTTGAGGAGTTCATAACGTACGTGCGCGGGAGCTCCTCCAGCGCAACTCAGCAGATCTGCCGCAAGGCCACTTCGCAGCAACGCAGAAGCTGCCGGAGACGAGGAGTCTCAAACAAGGCGCAAGGAGCCCAAATAGTGACATCGGAGGAGGAGATTCGCTCTCGAATTCACAAGACCGACCGCTGAGAGCGAGTTGGAAACGCACGTCTTGCGAGTTGGAGAAGGATGGAGGTCCGAGTCGGCCGGAAGTTCAACGTTGATTAATTATTAGTTTCGCGTCGCTGTGGTTGAGTAGTTCGGTTTTCGTTTAGGAGGGCAGTGCAATAATAATAATAGACTGATACTAGTGACGGCCGGTGGGTTTTGAGGTAGGAGAGGCATGGGGATCCAAACAAACGAATACATTTCGTATCTTCAGAATAATCCTTGAATGAGGATAAACTATAAATGTTGTAAAATAGCATTTATCGAATTCCTGACTGATCGGGAGACATATTCTTGGCTCGCCGCATCCTAGTTTCCTCCGTCATACTGTGGCCTTCTTCAGAGAGATACTGCTGCCTTTCTTTTTATTTTCTCACCGTACACTCGTACTTATGTACTAAAGAGAAAGTATTGTATTGCTGCAGCAGACATCGGCGATTGTTTGATAGAAAAACGCATGTTATGGAGCCCTGATGATAAAAAGTCTTTTTCCTGTATGTAGTAAATTACTACCTCTAACAGGTTGTTTATTCATAATTTACGTTTTGAATGTCCTTAATACTGAAAAATCGATTGACAGCAAAACATCAGTCTGCGAGTCCGCCCGTCACTTCATCCGCCAGTCCGTCTGTCTGTTCGTCTATAGTGAACGCTAGCGCCTAAACTGTTCAGACGGTTTTCTCCAAAATTAATATTACTCCATCGATTTAAATAAACTCCAGACTCTGGAAGTTGTAAACAAATACTAGTGGAACCCGAAAGACGTTGTTCTACCCTTCATCTCCCTTTCCCTCTGTCTCTCCCTCCTCCCTCTCCCTCTCTCTCTCTCTTTTGTCTCTTCGTCTCTCTCTATCCCTGTCTCAGTCTGACTGTCTCTGTGTATCTATTTCTCTTCCTCTCTCTGTCCCTCTCATTCACATTTAGTTGCATGTTCTGCACGTCTCTGTGCAGGTGAGGTAATATCGGGAAGCACCGGACCAGCAAAAATGTAATAGAATGTTCACGAAGGTCCCATCCTATAGATTACGGTGTGAGAAACGTATTTTATGCATTTTATTAAATTTACCAACTTTTTAATATCAAGAAGTAAGAATCATCTAAACATATTATTACTATATAAAATAAATATGTAATCTTCATGTACTAAAAGAAGTGCACTACAAGCTATAGATGACTAATATATCAAGGGACAAAATAAAATATGTAATATACTATTGAAATAACAACAGGGTCATTCCATGCAAAAAAGTAGATTTTATGACATGACTCTTTCAAACTTGAAAATATTTTGGGATATTGTTGTCCATGATGCCTACATCGTCTAGGCACAATATTAAAATGTTCTAACTGATTGTTTGGCAACAATGCACTCTTAAAACCTAAGACTTCTTGTGAACACCCTTATATTCTTCAATTTTTTGGCCCTCTTAACGTTTATAACAATTCTATCAATTTGCGAATATATATAAGAAACGTAATTAAATTATTCATTAAAGATCAAATTTATATCGCGCTATTCTTGACATTTAACAATAAAAAACTTTTTTAAACGCAATTACTCAAAAAGCAACTATTTTAAAATCATGAAAATCTGCAACAATACTGCATTTAGGATGTTCTAGAAGCTATTAAATTTTCTTTATGATATCTTAAAGGAACAAAAAATATCATTAAAAAACACACCTGAGTGAGTATGCAACCCACCACAAAAGAATCTTTTGTTGCAGCGCCTCTGCTAGCGTGGATTACTCAGTCAAAGGTGCCTTTTGGAGAAAAACTTCCCTGGGCACTTCAGTTGAATTTCATACAAGTTTTACTGAAAGTTGGTTCTCACTGAGTGGAATGACAGTTGTTTTTAAATTGAAAAAGCGCAATTTTTTCAGAGCGTCTTCCTACAACTATAATATTGAAGATAGAGATTCCCCCCCCCTAATGAAATCTATTCCTTCAAAAAACTTAAAAGAACTAGAAGCTGATCCTGTTGTAATCGCGGCTACGAACGCCAGATAGCGGTTACAATATATCTTAGATGAAGCTTCGCTATCCATATCAGAGTTGGTGACGAGACTTCAGACTTTCATCTATTTATTTATGTATTTATTTATTTGTCAAAAACAGTAAAAACTTTATATGACGTGTGGGGAAAGAGATTTACATCTTAGTAACTTACATTAAAAAGAACATGGGTTTTGGCTACAAGACGTGGTAGAGAATTTTTTCTATATTTAGCAACAGGATTTAACAACTTCATTACCAGAGCCCGACAATAAGTTTTTCTACGAAAATTCGCGACTTTCCGGCACATGATTGCATAACTTTCATTTTTTACGACGTTCCTTAGTAAGACGAGAAAGTAAATAAAAATTGTCTGAATCACTCATAATTTCCAATACCTTTTTCTGTCAAAATAATTCTTTCAAACACACAAGACGCTTCACGCACACGCGCACACACACACACACACACACACACACACAATCACCATAGTTTAGCTACAGTCCTGTGGTTCTTTCCAGTACAGTCAGATGAAGACCAAAATAATCAGTTTATTGCCATTCATACACCTTTATCCAAACCGTTTGGCTTATGTGCGAAATTATTGCTCACTCCTACCATTAGTCCCATTTCGGATATTTGTCGTAACATAATCAATAGGCACTGTAAACAATACGTATACTGTTCATTGCAAGTTGTGTGCGAGGGTGGGAGCAAACAAAAATCTGTTCAGACCAACAAGAAGATCCAGGCTAGGGAGCGAGCCATCCAAGCTATTATTTCTAAATTTTTAAATGACTCGGTCTGGGAAGAAATGTCTGTGGCCAAACAATCTTTCCATATAAATAAATTGTGACAGACACATCCAAGCAAATGTATACTCTTCAAAAAATTATTTGAAGTTTCCGGGTACGTCAATTACTATGATCATTATTCTCGGAAGTGTAGTGCACGTGATATCCCAGAATTGTCGATGAAACGTGAGATTTCCCGTTGAAACGTAAGATTCGAAGCCGACCAACGCGTAGGCTTGCAGTTATTTTCGTCAGTTATATCTCCTAGCGAGAAGGAGCTCCAGCCTATCTCCAGACTGACGGAGGCCCTTCGGACTACCAATCGCTCCAGCCTCCTCTCCCCCGTCACCGCCTTTGAAAGGTGAGATCTGTAGCTGACCAACGCGTGGGCTTGCGGTATTTTTCTCTGTTATCCCTCCCAGCGAGGAATCACTGAAGCTAGCACAAACGAAGCTCCCCAGTAGTTTCCTGACATGTGTGGCGGTGTGGTGAAATAAATGTGTATGTGCGTGTCCAAAGGGAAATGAAGGGATAAGGATGAAGAAGAAAGGGATCGCGAACGATGCGTTTGTTAACGTATTGCCCCGACATTCACCTGTTGTTGATCGGAGAAATCACGGAAATCTATCGATCTAAGCATTCGGCCGCTACAATTCTCATCCATATGGTGGATGAATTCGATCCAGCTGTATGGCTAGAATCAAAAATCTGTCCTAGTGGGACCTCAACTCTAGGACGTCAAGGTCAGCAACGTTGTAGAGGGTGGTGCTGAGCTATTACACCCGAAACGTTTTTTAAGAACTTCAATAAAACGGATTTTTTTGACGAAACGTCAAAGTATTTATTTACTGTTAGATGTTTCTAACAGCGGGAATATCAGCTGTGGGGGCGGACATTGGGTAGGGAGGTCACCTGCCTGACGGCGTGCAGTGAAGCGTCGTGACGATGCCCTCGCGGCAGAAGAGGACGTGTACACGACCCGCGGGAGTGCTCCGCGCATTTTCCGCTTTTTGTGCGGCGCCGCACTCGAGGAGCAGGGCTCATCTCGCGCGGCCTCGCGACGACCTGCCCCTCTCCTCTCACCTCTCCCTCCCCACCCACCACCTCTCCAGCCACTCGCACTCCTCTGTCGGTCCCCGCCTTGCTCCCTGCCTTGCTCCCTGCCAGGCACTTACGGAGACGGCGAGCGGAACTGTCCAGACGAGTGACGCCGGGAAGCGGAACTCTCTCGTGTTAAACATGCAGGCAGAGAGGGAGTTGCTGAGTAGTTTGGAAGAAAAGGGCGTTTGGATTGCAGATTTAAATGCGAGACATATTCCGTTTAAGGTGTGATAAATAGGGGGCCAAAAATCGAGAAATCACATTGGTATTAATTCATGCATTAACTAGTTGTGCTACAACACATATATTTTCGCATTAATTCTAAATTGTCTATTTTCAACACTTTAGAGAGTTCAACGACAATAGGACCCACGTCATTCCCTTCTCCTATCCGTGGAAAATATTAAAGAAATATTGGAAAGGTTTTTTGAGAAAAAATGTTTTAAAAAATTTAACAATTGCCTATATTTCGCATAAAATTACTCGAAAACGACTTGTATTTCCAAAAATTTTAACATGATATTATTTCAAGATTTATCTATAAAAAGAACAGATTTCATTAAGGAAAAATCTGTGTCTTCAATTGTAGTTGCAGCAATACGCCCAAAAAATTGCACTTTTACAATTTTCGAAAAATTAGGGATTTTAATGAACATGAGACTTTCACCATTCACTTACACGTCCATAACGCTATCCAAGGACAAAATTTAATAAACAAAATTTGGACCCATTTGAGAAAAATTTGAAAATGTTTTGAGACATCGTATAAAATGCCCCCCCCCCCATCAAAATATCCGTTTCAATCTCAGAGCGGCTCGAGTTAATTGAAATCAAATGGGGAATTTCAATTTTTGAGAAAATTGGCTAAACAGTTCAGGCGCTAATGTTGACCACAGGCGGACGGAGACAGACGTTTAGCCGTCAACCGATTTTTGGGTACCATAGATCCACAAAACATTGACTGAGGATACACCGCGTATATAGGAAGAAATTTTCTATATGTAGGAACATTTATCCACTTTTTCGTCAACATGGCCCGGCAAGAAGTTTTCTGCCCGAAATTCGTCGTTTTTCCGGCGCATGATTACATTACTTTCTCTTTTTAACGACGTAGGTGCGAGAAAATAATAACATGAAAGTGTCTCTCACAATTTATTTACATGGAAAGATAGTTTGGCCACAGACTTTTCTTGCCAGACCGAATCATTTAAAAATTTAGAAATAAATTTAGAGACTCAAACAATTTAATTTTTAAAATTCTTTTTAACTATTCTTTATTATTAATTATATTAATTTATTAATTAGTTATATTAATTTATTTATTTATGCAATAGGTTTACAATGTATTCATATACATTTTTCTATAACCAATAACATACTTTATATTTTCTATTGTTATGTTTCTACTGTTATGTAATTAATATTTTCCATTTTATTTTACTTTTACAATCTTCTAAGTTTAATTTTTTGTTCTTCATTGTCTTCAATATTACTTGTATCCATGTTGTTTCCGGTCTACCTCTTTTTCTTCTACCAATAGGCATCCAATTTTATAATTTCAGTGGAAGCCGTGTTTCTTCCATCCTTTGGACATGACCATACCATTGAATCTGTTACATTTGTATAAAGTCTAATATTGTGTAATTAATTTTCATGGATTCTCGTATTGTAGCATTCTTTATTTATTAATTAGTTATATTAATTATATTTTCAAGGTTTGTCTTGACATGTTTTATGTCGAGTGCTACTGTTTCCTTTTATTTGCATCGAGCTTTTTATGACATATTTTAACGTCACTAACGTGTGATTTAGTTCAATGTTCACATAAAATTGGCCTATTATATATCTTGTAGCCTGAAGATGGGGAAAAAGATGATGCCTCGGAACGTCGTAATAAAAAAGAATAAAAGCGTTAAATTGAATGATTCTATGATTTTATTTTAAATTTTTAAGTTGCTCGATCTGTTAATTAAACTGTGTTGCCAAACTATCTTCCGATATTACTTTATGCATTATAATAATCATAGACGGAGAGAAATGTTTAGTTTATACAATTAATCACATAGTAGATTCATCTAAACGGTATAGTGTCTTTTGGTAGAACAAAGTGCTAAGTCACGTGTACGACACTGCTATTTCGCTGACCACACTAATGCATGTATAGTAAGGTTCACTAAACAGGTCTTACCCCATGACGAGTGGCAACTAGTGGAGAAAACTAAACGAATCGTTGCGTTGACTAATACATTGAGTAATATTTACTCAACACATTCGAGTGAAATAACTAAACGAAATGTGAAAGGGAATATTTCTTTCTATCCCTTCAAGCAGGTAGCAACTGGTGTTCCAGAGCGATCACCCATCCTACGGTTCCGTGGACTCGTACTTCGATTATTTGACAGACCATAGCCATGCAGAGTAGTTTACCGACACATGCTACCGGCTTAAGGTTATCGACGGTGTTCTACCATTAGTTTAGATATAACATAATTCATATAGCGTATAATACTATATACAGCGTTGAATTCTCACACTCAGACGGGCTCTATAACCATTCGAATTGGTCAGGTTGCTGAGAACGTGCGCTTACTAAATAGTGTTTAGTAAGTGTGACGATCACCAAATCATTTTGTCTACGAAAAAAGTATAGTACCACTGACAATCCTCTTTGCTCATTCACTTACCATTGTGAATTGTCCTGAATAAACGACAATCATAATTAGCGAATCTTACTATACGAATAATTTTATTTACTAGTTTATCACTTACTAAACATATTTAGTACATTCTACTACATCATTTCTCTCAGTGTACAATATCCTAAATTCTACTCGAACAATACACTAAGAAAAGGATGAGGGTTTGTCCAATTTATAAGAACCCATGGCCACAAATCCCCGTAAGTTTGCTACTGTTGCTGAGGGAATTCCGCCAGTTCCCCATCAAAAAGTTCCAATTTTTTTTCCAATTATATTTTACACAGATGTATCACACAACAGCTAAAAAAAATCTATCATACAAAAAAAACTATACCCCTACACTGTGATTTGCAATCTATTCAAACTATAATACTATGAGAAATAAATTCACATAATGCCCACATACAAAAATTTCTGCAAAGAAATTTTCACAGTAACAAAGAAATTCAAAAAATGACCTCCATAAATCTGAACTACAAAAAAACTAGATTATTAACCACTGCTACTAATCTCTATTCACAATAATAAACAAATTCACAATTACACAACTTCACTATCTGCTATTAAAGAATTGTTTTCTATTACATAGCCCCATTGGTTTTCAAAAACAAAAATATTATTACATCACTTCTTTTTAAACACATAAAATTCACCAACTACCCTGAACCATGAAAAATAAACATTGAAAACATTGTGTGGCGGACTGTTACGAGTACATTCAAAATATCCGTTAAACCCTAGTCGCAAAAATCAAAATTACTCAAAAAAATGCTTATCTAACATATGACAATATGTATATCATTGGATTCATCTTTTTACGCTCGTCATGATAGACTGAAAAATATGTATAGTTCCATTTGAAAAACAAAGTTACCTCAATATCTCGTAAAACACAAGTGATAAAACAGAAATAAATTCACGTATGAATTAGCCCCATTCCCTCATGCACTCTGTGAAAACTGCATTGCAATAACTTCAACCGTTTCAAAAGTTACGTGACTCACCCTGTAAATAGGAATGACAGACAACAATTAGATGTAATAATTGTAAGAAATTACAGATAACAATTAGAAGATATGAAAAATCTCTTTGAGACGACCGCAAGGGAGCTAGCGAAAATGGGTAAAAAAGACAAAAATATGACAACAAATACAAAAATTACTGGAAAAATATGACCATATTGCGAAAAAATTAACGAAAGTGACAAACAGGTTAAGAAGCCAAAATAGGACGTGAAAAGTGCATAATTTGAGTCATTGTAGATAAAATCGTAACTTAATTTATATTTTTCCGTGGAAATAACACAAAGAAAAAGATATGACATGTCATAAACATCCGGGTACTAATTATTACAATGTGCAGAATGTTTGCACGTGCTCATCTAGAATACAATATTATATTTTCCTTATTTTTATGAATAAAAACTATCTACATGATTTTATTTACAGAAATCAATCATCTACGGCGTCGAATACCTTATTCAGAGAAAATCAGAACCCGAGACGTGTTTATATGTTTATATTATATACGTGATAGTTAGCAATGGTAAAAGCGTATATTGTGAGGCAGTATCTTCCAGATATTTTAAAATTACAGATCGTCTTGCGAGTAGCAAGGGTGTGAGAACGTCTTCGAAAAAGATGTGCTACATTCAACAGTTTCTCGGGCAATTCGAAGTAAAGTGGATCTTCGCCAAGACATACACATGAACTTGGTCTCCGAGCCGGTTACTCGTCAGTTCGGGAGAGGTGAAGGCTGTGACCCACAAACTCTATTGCACACTTCGAAACCAGTCGCAATATCACGTGTCACTTTATAGACAGGCCGTCCGGCTAACATTTAAAGAAGAGCATCACGAATCGAAACGAGATGTACAGGAACGTCGAATGCTACAAGCATTCAATTCTTTACATGTGTATGATGTGAAGTGTTTTGGAAATTTACTAATGGAGAAATTGCAAGCAGTTTCGAGACATGCACTGTATTATATTTATAATAAAATAATTTGTAATATAATTCTATATTTTTTGTTTTAGTAGCCTAAATTTAAAACGAACATTTTTCTGTAGATATAAAGTGATAAGTGAGTGATAATTGACCATAAGATCTTGCTCTCAAAATTACTTTCGTATGGAATTCGTGGTATTGCCCTAGATTGGATAACTTCTTACCTTAAACACCGACTCAAAGAGTAGAAATACCATACAGGCAGGAAAGGATATTACATACTTATATTTCAAATTCTTTACCAATTGTGCATGGGGTCCCGCAGGTTCGATCTTAGGGCCTATTCTCTTTCTGTATATGTAAACGATATGCCCTCGTCTATTAAAAGGAAGAACGGTTCTGTTTGCTGATGACACGACTATTCATTGCAAAAAGAAAGCAGTAAATAGTACAATTTCAGAAGTTTCAAATTGGTTTAATAATAACAAATTAATTGTTAACGAAAGAAAAACTGTTTCAATGCATTTTTGCATCTCAAATCGGAAAATCGCATGTTCCATTGAAAATGAACAATATGCCAATTAGCTGATGTTGAGGCAACAAAATTTTTAGGTCTTTCCAATTCAATCAAACCTCAAATGGAATGTACATATAACAGAATTAAACACTAAATTAGTTCATTATGCTATGCATTCAGAATTCTTTCAAATTCTGTCAGCCTTCATGCAGCTCGTTGCGTTTATTTTGCAAATGTGCATTCCCGCCTGAGATATGGCATAATATTCTGGGAAGCTCATCCCGTAGTATTCAGACCTTCAGATTGCAAAGAAAATTATTCGAATAATGAAAAAATGCCTTCCACGTGATTCCTGCAAGCCTCTTTTCATTGAGCTTGGAATCCTACATTACCTTGTCTATTTACTTATGAATCTGTAATATTTGTCAAAAATGACCTACTTACGGAGGGAACATATTTTCATGCAATATTGATATTTATAATTACAACACACGCCGTAGAAATCACGTGCATCAAGTGTCAGTATCAACAGCTCAGTACAAGAAATCAACATACAATACATGTACGTTACTTTACAACGCATTGCCAGATGACATAAAACAATTAAAGTCGGTACACAAATTTAAGTTAAAAGTAAAATCTTTTCTGCTGCAAAACTGTTTCTATACAATTAGAGACTATACTGATCGTGAAAAAGAAAAATAATCTTTAATGTAACAAAACAAAGATATATAATGAATTAGTTTATGTTTGCATTGTATACATTTAAAAAAATATTTAATTCGCCTGTAACAAGTAATATACTTCAGCTTCCGGGTCAATGACCCCCATCTCGATCAGGTTTTTGTCCAGTTTCCCTGATCCCTTGAGCAAATGCTGAGATGGCCCCTTGTTTTGCTTCTGGACGTAAATGTAGCTTCACTGTGCGCACGTTTTGTTGAGCACTCCTTTTGCTTGCAGTTCATTTACAGTTTAAATTGATTTTCTATAACTCGGGAAAAAAAGATTTTTCAAATATCTTTATTTTTCTAAAATAATTATTTTCTAAATTCATTTTTTCGTTGTTTTTTTTTCGTTTTTTTTCGTTGTTTTTTTTTAATAAAATTCTGGCCCTCAAGAAAGTGTGCGCAGATAAATTTCTTTCCCCACACGTCATATACAGTTTTTACTGTTTTTTGACAAATAAATAAATAGATAAATAAATAAATAAATAAATTTAATGAAATCAAAAGGCAATGACATTAATTTTGTTCGATGCAATTGTCCCTGGGCTCCATTTCCGGTGTCCAAGTCACAAATTGTATTCGCAAAACTTAGCATTGTGATGCTGGAAAAAATGACAATGGCTATTATTATTGGCAGTATGTACTACATTGAAAGTGATGATTACGGATAAGTAGGAACTGATGGAATACAACTTGTTCGTCACAATGAGAGAACTTGTGAAAAAGTGCCGGCCGATGGATATTTAACATATTTTGTAGGGCAGTGTATTTCAATGGCCGTACCAGGGCACAAATAACTGCACCAAAAAAACTCATCGCAAGGTAAAAAAAATGCAGGAGAAATTCACATTGCAGGGTAAATTAATTTCAACATTTTTTGTATCTTCGTTACAATGATACATACAAAGTAGTTTTAATTTTTATTTGAAATCAAACAACACTTAAAAACTGTTTGTGACGTATGCGGGAGAATCTGGTAATTATTCTGGTAATCTGGTTAATTATTCTGTTTAACTAACCAATTCGTGGAACTGAAGTGATTCTTCCTATTTCAAAGGAACTCGGAAAAATGGTTATACAAAACGCTGCATAAGAGCTGTGTGAACAGGTGGATATAGTTTTTAACATATTGCATTCAATTGTCTTCTTTCTCTCTAGAAATGCGGTAGGTTGGTAGAGCTCATTCAAAGGAAGATCGACGGTTGCATATATTTTACATTTTTCGACGCCTTCCTACAAGTGAAGTTCGCACGGTATTGTTTTGGGTTGGCAGTAAGGCGGAGTGAAGGGATTCATTACGGTTCATCCGTTGTTTTTATGTAGTTTGGAGTTTGTGAGTTGTGAAATACAGGTTTTCTTGATTATGAACATATTTTTGTATATATTTCAGACAAACGAATATGGAATGCCAAGTTCAGAAAAGTGAGCATTTCCAACACATTTTACTCTTCTTGTTTAATCGAAGATCCAGTGCAGCAGAAGCTGCGAGAACCTATTTTTTGAAGTGAACGGGAATGAAGCAATTTCTAAAAGAACAACATAAATAGTTTTCCCACTTTTGAGCAGTACGGTCTGACTTATATGATCATCCATGTTCTGGAAGACCTTCAGATTTTGTCGAAATTCTCTTGAATGTCTTGCTTCATGAGAATCCTCGACAAACATCGCGGAAAATAGCGCAAGTTTATGAATATGATCAATCAACTATTGCCATTAGTCAACTATGCCATTTGCATTCGATGCGTAAGGCATAGAAATTTGGTATAAGGGTACCTTAGGTTCTCAGTGACTAACAAACACAACGAGTAAATACCTATTTTTCATTGCTTGCCCTGCACCGGTTGGCTTGTGATAGGCACTGAACATTGCTTTATAACATTGTCATCCGTGAGGAGAAATGGTGCCTGTATGCCAACATGAAGAGGAAATAGTGGCTCAGCCCATCAAAACAGCCATTTCCCGCGCCAAGGATGTTGCTCATCCCTGGAAAATCATGTTTTATGTTTGGTGGAACAGAGATGGCATTCTTCTCCATCTTCTGCTAAACAACGTAACGATACCCTCTGCTGTGTATAGTGGGCAGGTAAGACGGCTTGCTGTTTCTATTGACAACAAAAGACAAAGACAACAACCAGTCTTATTGCTCCATGATAAACGCACAGCGCAAATGACCATAGGCGTGATTGCTGATCTTGGCTGCGAACCACTACCTCATCTCTGTATTCCCCTGAACTCGCCCTTTCAGATTCCCATCTTTTCCTCTCTCTTTCTAACCACATTCAGGGGCAAGTGTTTCCTGATGAAGGTTCCCGCGACAAATAGCTAACCAACGTTAACAGGAGGTCATAGTGGCGGTGAATACGCCACTGAGAGATTCTGATTGTGAGTTACAGTGCGTGGCAGTGACAGTAAAATAACATAATATAATAAATAAAATATAAACTACTATAATAAAATAAAATATATTTAGAACCGCACGAACTTAAGCATCAACCCAATACAATATCCAAGATTGAGATTTTTCTGAGTGAAATCTTTTCTTCAAAATTAGATCTTTAAATAATGTCTTTGATTTCTTGAAAATATGAGTAACTTCATGTATTTCCGCGTGATATCTTGAAATTTAAAAGAAATATAATAATAAGATGTTCTTAAAAAATGCTCTGAGTTTTTTTAAAGTGTGCTCGGAAAACGTTTTAATATGGAATAGGTCCGATATTCTCTAATTGTATAGAAAAAGTTATGCAGCAGAAAAAAATTTACACTTGCACATAAACGTGTGTATCCATTTAAACATTTTTAATATCTTCTGGCAATGTGCTGTAAAATAATATAGATGTATTGAATGTAAATTTCTTGTAGTGAGCTGCAGATACCAATGTTTTTCAAGTGATAGCTAAAAGGTTTGTACGAGATAGTGTAAATGACAATATTATAGTGTCTAACCATTACAATAGTACGAAAAAATATTATCTTTTTTTTCAGGTTCATTCTTTTCTGTGTTTCACAATTTATTTTCATAGTAAATAGATTTGAGCCCAGGAAAAGTAAAAAAATAAAATTTTTGTTTCCTTTTCGTTTACACTTCTTTAATAATAAATTATAAAACTGTTTCAATTTTCAGGCTTCTGCAATTTAGAGCTCCGCGGTCCACGTACAATCAAATCCCGTTGGAGTTCCCAAAAGATATGTATACACAGATACACATGTACACATTCACAACCTGTACGAGCGCGCACGCGGGCACATAAAATGTGATAGTTTCTATCTCGCAGTTAAATTCATACCCAAGCATGCCCTTGAATTAATAATTAGCGGTTTTGATCAAATGGAAATAGCGGATTCCAGGTCATGCTTCAAATGCAATAGCTATTGATCTAAATCCATGCTTTCGAATGCGGTGTCAGCTTTTAAAACCTCCGATTGCTGAAAATTATATAATTAAAAAGTATATAAAATTTACAAGTTAGAAGAGAGCCTGTATGTCATATTATAAAGTGATGTTTTTTGCGAGATATGTTATATGAGTGCACATTCCGATGCGACGAAACACAGAAAATAGTGAAACAAGTTTCCCAAATCTTTTTCATTTACAACTTCTTCGGATTAAATGTATTTTTTCTACCATTACTCAGAATTACAATTTAAAAAATCTCCCAAAAATAGTTGAAATAACCGGTTTGAGGCGGACCATTTTACAGGATTCCTGTCTGTGTAAAGTTTCTCAGCACACACGTCGTGGTACATTGATTAGAATGGACTTGTTTGTGTAAACTCAGTTTCAATCAAAATTACATACTAAATTAACCCCTGGACTGACACTTTTGTTGGCAATGGAAATCTTTGTCTGGGAAAAATACCGCTACAATATTGGCTGGTCAATCCATTGACTTTCAAGTATATCATAGTAATAGCATTTCAAAATTGCATTCATATATTCATTTTCAGTTTTCTTCTCTAAGGTTCAAAATTATGATTAAATACGCCTGGTATGCTGCGCAATTTACTGAGAAACGTCCGGACTGGTTCTTAAATCCAAGACATTGTTCTTAAATTACCAGCTTTGTGAGGAGATGGATTGTGATAAATTTACTCTTATTAGATGTGGATGATATAAAACAATTGTCTCGCATTATCAATTGACAATAGTCATTTTTGTACCAACTACACTGAATAAATTTATATTGTATTGCGGTGACTTCTGTTTTGTATTTTTTAACTGAAACTTCAATTCAAATCGCGTTTGAGGTATAAAATCACAGGATTTGTTCTCTTTCCTACGACCTCATTTTTTGTGTTAAACGAATGCCTTCCGATATTGACTTCCGAGATCAACCAAAAAGGGAAAGAAACTCATTTAGTTGAACCATCATACATTGATGTGTAAATGTCCAAAGTAATCGAAGGTTGGTAAACAAAGTTAACATTCATGTTGCCGGCACGTTGGCATTTCATCAGGTTTCAGTTTCTCAGTGTCGAAGAAGTAGTGCCAGGAAGAACAGCAGCTGTGCCGCGAGGTATTGCGTGCTTGTCAGATGCGTGCGCAATGTGATTCACTGCCCTGCATTGGGGCTCGTTCCCATAGGAGCGCTTGTTCTCTTGGCGGACATTTCCTCACAACCTTGCGCGTACGACGATTTGCGTCGAGAAAAGTGTGGAAATTTCGTAGTTTTTCAGCAACGTCCAGTGCAAACTGGCAGCTAATTTTTTCACAGCTCTTACAAAGAGTAAAATATCATTCAAAAGAAAAAATCAGGTCAGATTTCCAACAGAAACTGTAAAAGGGTCGTGTATAAGTGCTCTACCTACACAAAATGTCCCGTTGCATCTACCACAGGATACACTGAATTATGCGCTGTGGTAATGTTTAAAAAAGTTTGTTTTTTTTTCAGGATTTTTATCCATCCGACAGCCTGTTATCCTTCACGTCCCCATGGGACGCATATTTGACCATACATTAGACACCAACACACTTGCGGTCTCCTCTAATCTGGTGACAGCAGAACGCGAGGTCCTCCGCGACGAGACATGCATGAGACATGCACTTACAAGAGACAAACAACTGAGCTCAACACGGGACTCGAACTCGCCACCGTTCCGACCAAACTTTTGAGACGGTAAACGCTATAAGCCACCTCGGCCATCCAGGTCGGAATAAACGAATGTTTTTCGAAATAAAAAAGCACAAAAAGTGTGAATATTCAGATTATTTTCCACATCATTAAGTGGGAGAAATTTGATGACCATGTGAGATGACAAGCTTGGAGATAATTGTATTAAGTAGTATCCCAAGCATGCTCATTAATTTATAATTAGCGGTTTTGATCAAATGGAAATAGCGCATTCAAGGTCATGCTTCAAATTCAATAGCTATTGATCTAAATTCATGCTTTCGAATGCGGTGTCAGCTTTGAAAACCTCCGATTGCTGAAAAGTATACAAAACGAGCCTTTCGAGTTGTTTATGGACAGCGTGCTAGCGTGCTTAAGCTAAGAGAGTGATAGAGACAGCAAATTCTGTCTTAAATGAGGTGGTACTGATCCCAGATAGAAATCGAGATATTACTCAAATCAATCACATAGTGTATGCAACTGGATATTTGGTGTCTCAGATAATTCTGAGGACAACCGAGAACACCGACGGTCGACAACAAAACAGATTAAACAAACCCGTACCCCCATGGACGAAGAGAATTACGAAACGGATAGCCGACACTCGGCGTGAAATATCACTCTTAGTGGAGGCATCTTCTAAATAAAATCACACTTCCAAAGTTCAACAAATAATACTCCATATTGAACAAAAATACCAAATTGGATATGATACAACCAGACTAATTGTAGCTGAGAAGCTAAAAGGTAAAATCCAAGCAACGGCTCAACGCAATAGACGTTACAAACGTAGAGTACATTTCCGTGGGGCGTATCGATTGTTTGAAACAGACGCGAAGAGATTCTCTCGCTATCTGATTAAAAACCAAATGGCAATCCTGTCCCCCTTCAAAAGACAACGTCGAATCATTTTGGGCAGAAATTAGAGAAGAATGTAGTTCCTCAAACAAAGACCCATCTTGGCTCCAATCTGAAGTTCATGTTGCCAATGATATTGTAGAAACAGTGGAACATCTTCGCGAATTCTCGGAAGAGGACCTCTTCCAAGCAATTAAGAACATGGGAAACTGGAAATTCACCAAGATTGATAAGATTCAGAATTATTCAATTAAGAAATAAACAATACATTTTCATCTAGCAAAGTCTGTTAATGCAATTTTAGAAAACCCAAAGGAACTCCCGCAATGGTTCACACGCGGCATCACGTATTTGCTACCCAAAGCGGGAGACAGCTCTTTGGCCAGTGATTGGGCACTTGTCTGCCAGAAATGTACAAAATTATAACTGCAGGCATAGACGGCAAAATTTACAGACACCTTGAGAAGTACCATCTTTTGCCAGTTGAACGAAACGGAAGTCGCCTATGTTTGTAAGGAAATATTGCTCCAAAAAGAAGCCATAAGGAAACATAAACCTAATTTAAGCATGGCTTGGATTGACTACCAGATGGCCTTTGACACTGTACCACACGATTTAATTTTGTAGAACCTGGAGATCTATAGATTTCATCCTAGACTTCTTGAGTTTTGCAAGACTAGTATTAAGTCGCGAAGTACCAGGTTACTAATTTACAGCGGAAAGAAGGCGGTATAAAAAAGAAGTATTCAGATTAACAGGGGTGTTTTTCAAGGAGATTCGCTGTCCCCTCTGCTGTTTTGCATTAGTTTGACCCACTGTCTAAAGAGTTGTCGCACACTGACTTTAGTCACAAGCTGATGAAAGACCAGTCTCGTATTTGTTTTATATCGATAAACTTAAAGTGTTTCCTAAGAATGAAGCGATTATCTCCCAAATACTGTCACTTCAACGATGATTAGAAATGATATCTGCATGAAATTTGGTCTTGACAAGTGGGCAAAAATCAACTTAAAAAGACGCAAAGATACAACGTTTAGATAACACTGAAGTTGATATGCACTCTGTAATTCCAGATCTTGAGCCATTTAAACCTTATAAATATCTGAGCATTGACGAATATGAGACCATCTCGAATCACACAATGAAAGAGAGAATTCGCAGGGAGTATTATAGAAGAATGAGAATTGTCCTGCAGTCCGCTGTAAAATCCAGGAATAAAATATCTGCAATTAGTGGTTTGGCGGTGCCTGTAGTCGAGTACTGTTTGGTACCAGTCGACTGGACTGAGCTAGAAATTCGAATCAAGGATCGAAAAATCAGAAAACTGCTAACAATGCATCATGTCACCCACCCTCGAACTGATGTACATAGACTTTATGTGTCACGTAAGGAAGGAAGAAGAGATCTCAGACAAATTAAAGTCTCCTGGCACAATACAATAGTTAGAATGGGAAAGTATGCAGTCAGTCATCAAGATGACCCTCTAATGAGGCAGGTCATGAAATCAGAACGAATAATTGGAAACAGTTGTTAGTAAAGGAAGAAACATTGCAAAGTAAACTATTCACAACACGCCGAATCACACAGACACTGAACTTCTGATGCTACTAAACATGAAATTTGAGACACAAAAAATGTTAAAGTAATCGTGGAGAGACCAACCACTCCATGGAAAATATTTAAAAAGAATGGACAAGATGCAGATCAATAAAGATCAATCGTTTATATGGCTTAAAAGGAAAAAGATGAAACTAGAATCGAAAGCAGTTCTAATAGCTGTTCAAGATCAGTTGAGAACTCGACATTACGATAAAACGGTTCTCAGAATTTCACAAGATGATAAATACCGCTTTTGCCAGGAGAAACCATTGATCATATGGTCTCAGCTTGTCCAATTCTAGCAAAGACCGAATACTTGAAAAGGCATGACAGGATGTGAAGTTACCTCCATTTGCAGATCTGTACCGCCCGCGAAGTTCCATACACATGCCCCACGTTGTACGACCACTTGCCATAACCGGTGATATGTTTTGGACTCTACACAATGTTGTACGAACAACAAATTCAAACGGAACGCACCATAGCAGCAAACTAACTGGAAAATGTTATCCGGGATTTGGGAACAAATTCCTGTCTTCTTGTAGATATTGCTGTGCCAAAACGTCGTAACCAAGGAAGCAGAGAAACGTTTTAAATACAAGAGTTTGGAAATCGAGATCAGCCGAATGTTGGGCGTAAAATCACAGGTCGTCCCGATAGTTATCAGAGGTCTGGGATTTGTTCCGCAAAATTTGTATAAGAACTTGACTAAACTTCCAGGTCATTCAAAAAACTGGGAAGTGCAAGAAATTGCTTTATTTGGAACAGCTCACGCTTTACGCTAAGTATTGTAGAGATACCGTCAGTCTCTGGATCTCCTCTTTAGGTAGCTGGTTGTAACCCGAATAGATTTTATATTCAGCGATTCATAACAGCTTTAGTCGAGACGTAGAGGAAATAGTTACAATAAATAATAATAATAATAATAACAACAACAACTCCACCTAGGGAGTACACGACCTTGCAGTTGGTGGTAGGGCTTGAGTACCCCCATGAGCCTGAGAGCTATGTCAGTGGTAGCCTAGTTACTGGTAGGGTCTCCCTTGCTAAATAGGTTGAAGGTGAGGGGTCAGACGAAGAAGTACTCCATTTTGAGGAGAGTGGGAAGTAAGTAGAGAGGGAAGGGTCATGAGCCTTTGGACTTCCTGTTATCGGCCCATGGAGGGTACAGGAGAGAAACTGGGTTGGCACACCAGGCCACTGATTAGAGTGGAGGCCCGCACCTTGCATTAGCCAGCGAAGGAGGCTGCCTTCAGCAGTCAGTGAAAATCCCGTGGGGTTTAGTAATGTCGACTGGCGATCGGAGGGACCCCTTGCTGGGCCCTGCGGGGGGATGCCCCGAGGCCACTGTGGGTCGCAGTAACGGATGGCAGGAAATAACCCGAGGGTTAAGTGTGATCTGTGAACTCGAACTTGCGGCCTGCGAATCTTCAATTCAAACCAATGAGCAAAATGGATAGAACAAGAAATGTAATGAACCTTAACGTGCCTTGTTCTACCAATGTCCCATACCTGCTCAGAACCCGAGCTAATGTCACCTTGTCGACGTCTGGCCATCCCACGGATGTTAGTCCCAGGGACACAGAGCCGGCAGTAGCTCGACGCCATCATCGGAGATGGACCCGGGATAAATTAAAGGAGGTGATGTGGTGCTTTTACTATGGAAAAGCGAAAAATGGGGGCTAAGAAATAGAAGTTTTCAAGGTATGGAGAGAGCGGAACCCAGATATGAGACCTACCCTAGACTCAAAGAAGCTGGCCAGTCAACGACGATACATACTTAGCAGTGGAAAATTCACAGCAGAACAACTTGCTGACATTGAGAGAAATGCGGAGTGTGTACTTCGCTCGAACAACCCACATGACGAACATGTAGAACTTCAAAATGATGATCCCGTGGAAGGTTCATCTCTTTCCAGTGAAACACACGTCAGTGGTGAAAATTCATCTGGCAACGAATTACACGATAAGGACATAATGCGAAATCTCCTTCAGCGCGAGATAGAAAGAGTTAGTCAACTTCCGTTTCAATCTCGCGAACCGTTGAGGAGAATATACGAAACTGCCAAAGCTAAAAGAGTGATAGAAACAGTGAATTCTATCTTCAATGAGGTGGTGGAGACCCCAGGCAGAGATCTAGATATTACTGAAATCAATCACATCATATATACGACTGGATATCTAGTATCTCAGATAATTTTGGGGCCAGCCAAGAACACCGACGGCCGACAGCAAAACAGAGTAAACAGCTCTGTACCCCCATGGATGAACAGAATTAGCAAACGGATAGCCGACACCCGGCGCGAAATATCACTCTTAGCTGAGGCATCTTCTAAATCAATGCACACCTCTAAAGTTCAACGAAAAATATTCAATGTTGAACAAAAATACCAAATTGAAAATGACACCAGCAGGCTAATGGTAGTTGAAAAGCTAAAAGAGAAAATTCAAGCATGGGCTCAAAGAATTAGACGTTACAAACGTACAATAGATTTCCGTGTACAGAACCGGTTGTTTGAATCAGACGCGAAGAAATTCTATCGCAATCTGACTCAAAAACCGAATGGCAAAGCTTTCACTCCATCAAAAGAAGACGTCGAAGCGTTTTGGGCAGGAATCTGGGAGGAGAGCAGATCCTACAACAAAGACGCATCTTGGCTTCAATCTGAAGTTGATGCTGCCGATCAACTTGTAGAAACAGTGGAAGATGTTCACCAATTCTCGGAAGAGGACCTCTTCCAAGCAATTAAGAACATGGGAAACTGGAAGTCCCCCGGGATTGATAAGATCCAGATTTATTGGATTAAGAAATTAACAGCAATACATTCTCATCTAGCAAAGGCTGTTAATAAAATTTTTGAAAACCCAAAGGAAATCCCGGAATGGCTCACACGCGGCATCACATATTTGCTACCCAAAGCGGGAGACAGCTCTTTGGCGAAGAACTACAGGCCAATTACTTGTCTGCCAGTACTGTACAAAGTTATAACTTCAGCCATAGCTGACAAAATGTACAGACATCTAGATAAGAATCATCTAATGCCCGCTGAACAAAAAGGATGTCGTAAAGGCTCTTATGGCTGTAAGGAAATCTTGCTCCTGAATAAAGTCATCTTGAATGATGTAAAGAAACGCAAACGTAATTTGAGCATGGCTTGGATTGACTACCAAAAGGCCTTTGATAGTGTACCACACGATTGGATTTTGAAGACCCTGGAGATCTATCGATTTTATCCTAGACTTATTGAATTTTGCAAGGCTAGTATGAAGTCGTGGAGTACCAGGTTACTAATACACAGCGGAAAGGAAGCAGTAGAAACCAGAAGTATTCAGATTAACAGGGGTATTTTTCAAGGAGATTCACTATCCCCTCTGCTGTTTTGCATTAGTTTGATCCCACTATCGAGACAGTTGTCGCAAGCTGACTTTGGTTTTAAGCTCCATGATGATGAAAGGCCAGTATCACATTTGTTTTACATGGATGATCTGAAAGTGTTTGCTAAGAATGAAGCGATTCTCTCCCAAATGCTGTCTGTCGTGAATGACTTTAGCAATGACATCTGCATGAAGTTTGGTCTTGACAAGTGTGCAAAAATCAATTTAAAAAGAGGGAAACTCACAACGTCTGAGAACATTGAAATTGATACGCACACTGTGATTCAAGATCTTGAGCCAGGTAAAACTTACAAATATCTGGGCATTGAAGAATGTGAAACCATCTCGAATGACAGAATGAAAGAGAGAATTCGTAGGGAGTATTATAGGAGAGTGAGACTGGTCCTGCAGTCCGCTCTGAATTCCAGGAATAAAATTTCTGCAATAGGTAGTTTGGCGGTACCTGTAGCCGAATACAGTTTTGGACTAGTGGACTGGACTGAGCAGGAAATTCGCACCATGGATCGAAAAACCAGAAAACTGCTAACAATGCATCATGTTGCCCACCCTCGAGCTGATATACATAGACTTTATGTGTCACGTAAGGCAGGAGGAAGAGGCCTCAGACAAATAGAGGCCTCCTGGCACAACGCAATAGTCGGGATGGGAAAGTGTGTAGTCAGCTATCAAGATGACCCTCTAATGATGCAGGTCATGAAATCTGACCGAAGAATGGGAAACAGAGGCATTGTTAGTGTAGCTAGAAGCATTGCGAAGAAAACTAGGCAAGACACGTCGAATAACACAGACACTGAACTTCTGATGCTGCTAAACATGAAGTGTGAAACACAAAAATGTTAAAGAAATCGTGGAGAGACAAACCACTCCACGGACAATACCTAAAAAGAATGGACAAGGTGCAGATCAATAAAGATCAATCATTTATGTGGCTTAAAAGGGGAAGAATGAAGCCAGAATCGGAAGCACTTGTAATAGCTGCCGAAGATCAGGCCTTGAGAACACGACATTATGATAAAGCGGTTCTCAAAATTTCCCAAGATGATAAAAGCCGCATTGGTCAGGAACACGTAGAAACCATCGATCATATTGTCTCAGCTTGTCCAATCCTAGCAAAGACCGAATACCTGAAAAGACACGACAGGGTGTGTAGCTACCTCCACTGGCAGATCTGTACCGCCCTCGAAGTTCCAAACACATGCCCCAAGTGGTACGAACACTCACCAAAACCGGTGACGTCTGTTGGATTGTGTACGATATTGTACGACCAACAAATTCAAACAGATCGCACGATAGCGGCAAACAAACCGGATATAGTTATCCGGGATTTGGCGAAAAAATCGTGTTTACTTGTCGATGTTGCTGTACCTTGCGATCAAAACGTCGTTACCAAGGAGGCAGAGAAACGTCTTAAATACAAGAGTTTGGAAATCGAGATCAGCCGAATGTGGGGCTTAAAAGCACAGGTCGTCCCGATAGTTATCGAAGCTTTGGGATTTGTTCCGCAAAATTTGAGTAAGAACTTCTCTAAACTCTCAGGTAATTCAAAAGACTGGGAAGTGCAAGAAATTGCTTTATTGGAACAGCCCACATTTTGCGTAAAGTATTGTAGAGGCACTGATAGTCACCGGATCTGCTCCTTAGGTAGCTGGTTGCAACCTGGAGTAGATTGTATATTCAGCCGACTCATAACATCTTTAGTCGTGATGTAATGGAATAATAATAATAATAATAATAATAATAATAATAATAATAATAATAATAATAATTGCCCGGATAGCCAGGTTCGCTAAGCCAGTAATGACGTGGCTATCTCGGAGGGAAGGCTCGCGTGTTTGAGTCCCGCCTCGGGTATGGGTGATTTTGTGTATGTCTGTATGTTTGTGTTGTCTATTCATCCTTCATTATCATCATCATTCCATATCCCATCCCCTCAACACTTGCAATCCTGAGGGATAAAAATTGATTCAGCATAATGCTGTTCCCCAAAAAGCAGTCGCATTCACTTGCCACGGGATAAATGTAACTAGGACTCGGTAAGTGCACATGTATTTTTGATCCTAGACTGCCAATTTGCGACCAAGAATATTAATAATAATAATAACAATAATAATAATAATAATAATAATAATAATCGTAATAATAATAATAATCGTATTAATAATAATAACTATAACAAAAAAGTACTGAAATCCAATATATTAAATGTGTGACTAAATATCAGTTCCTACAAATCCTACATCGATTACTAATTTTCATGTGATGGTAATCCGTTGAAAACATTGACTAGTGCAATCTCAATTCCATCTTTTGTATTTGCGGAATTGAACAGAAAAGCTGGCTGCATACGTTTCTCCCTAATCGGGCGGAGTAATATCGCAAATTTGCCAGAGGAGGAGCAAGCAAACCAGAAACGCGGGGAATATCTGGCCCAGAAACTCCCAGAGAGAATTCGTACCAGAGTCTCCGAACGTGGCCTTTCGATACGAGGAGCTCGAGATCCATCCCGCACTCCTGCTTTCCCTCTCCGTTCCGCCCCGTCCTCTTTTTCTCCCCGCTGCTCCCCGCCTCGACGTTTGCTCCGTGCTCCGCCCCTCGCCGCAACCCGGGTAAATATAAAACGTAATCGGGCGTGCTTCCCCATGAATTCGGATGAGGCTGTGGCCAGCTTTAGTTGCGCAGCACTCTTTAATTCCCCGCATTATTCGAATGTGCAGCGGAAGAGCGCGGCGCGGCGCGGCGTGGCGTGGCGTGGCGTGGCGCGGGCAGCGGTTGCGGCGGGGAGCGACGGAAGCCGACGGGGTCGAGAGACCGCGGGGACGGCGAGGACGGCATGGACCAGTAGGGACGAGCGAGGTTTGGAGGCCGGAGCGTGGCAGGAGGGGCAGGGAAGGACGTGGAGGGGGACGGTGCTGGACGAGGCGGAACGGAGATGGCTCCGCGGGCAGAAGCACTTTTCAAAAGCCCACTGGCAAACCATTTTGTTTTACGATATCAGCCGCTCTCGCAGTACGAGGTACCGGTTTATGGAAAGGACGTTTGACGGCGTCGGGCCGGGAGAGGGGGAGCGGGGAGGCGGGGAGAAGCGGGGGAAGAGGGTCGGCCGACGCGGGGAGGAGGCAGCTGGCGGCCGCGGTGACGGGGGAAAGTGAAGGGCGGGGAAGTCCCCGGGGAACAGACAGAGAGCGCCGACTAAAGCAGATGCTCGTTGCTCCGGCCCACCCGGCCCGCCTGGCCCGCGCGAATCGTCCTACCCGTTTCGACTGTCCCCTCCTCTCTTGTACCCCGCCACGCCCGCTCCCGCACCCGCGTCGCCTCATCGCGCTCCCTCGACTCCGCACGCGGCCGCTGAGGCGCTGGCTGCCATTCTTGCCCGCCGCCCCTTCCCCTCACACCGAGGCCTCCAGGCAGCCCACAGCGCCCAAAAATCGCTCCGGAAAACAGCGCGGCGGCGGGGGAGGGCGGGCGGAGGCGGCGGCGGCGGCAGCCACTGACGAAGCGCTGCTGCATAATGCATCCGGTCGCGGATTGAATTGTCGCCCGCGTTGTCAGCGCTTTCCGTCGCGGCACCTTTTTCTCGATGTGGGTGACATAATGGGCGAATAATAATGGCTGTGGCGCGCGGCGGCGCGGGAGCGGTGCGGGGGCGACGGCGGGGGCGGCGGCGACGGCTGAAGGGTCGGGCGCGCGGCCGCGACGGCGCCCGTTTTTCATGCGAAGGCGGCGGCGCGGCGCGGCGTTCCGAATGCCGCCGGGGAGACGCAGACGGCCTGGCCCCGGCCCGGCCCGGCCGACGCCCAACGAGCGCGGAAGAGCCTGCGCGAGTGGGGCGCCGCCGGCTGCAGCTGACTTGCGCTATCCGTCGATCACGCGCCTTCAAAGACGGATGCGCGCGCCGGAAGGAATTTCGCCGCGCAAGGTGGAAGCAGTAATAGACTGATTAGTGTTTCTGGACGTGTCATTTGTTATGGTCATTAGTCCCGGTCGTGTAGGGCAGTGGTGTCAAGGTCTCCCACTGGAGGCAGTAGCACGCTTCGCCGCACCATGCCGTGCCACGAGCTTCTCTGCGCCACTAGCGTTGGGAGAGGAAACTATTAGTTACCACGCCATTTAACATCCGTGATAACGTTATCTCTTGCGGCGGGGTTATGAACTGCGTGGAAAGACGATTTCGTCGTGGCACTCGTGCCACGGACTCCCGCTCGTGGCATCGACCTTGACAATACTGGTGTAGGGCATGTTTTTATCACGGAAGGTGGCGGTCATCTTCCCCGCTGAATGGTGAGACCTACAGGTCGACTTGTGGGGTTTTCCCCATCGAGTATCTGCGATAGCGTAGCACCGCCCCAGCCAGGACAAGCTCTACGCTGCTGACATATGTGGTAGTGCATGTAAATGTTAAATGTGGATAAGGGGTGAGAAAAGGACATGGAAGATGAAGGAAAGATCGCGCTGTGTCCGTGGCCCATTTCTTACCGTACTGCTCCGGTATTCGCTCGGAGTTGATCGAAGAAAGCCCGGAAACTACCTATCGGAACAACCGACCGCTAGAATTCTCATCCAGGGAGCGGCTGAACCCAATTCAGCTCTCTAATTAGTGTCGAGAAACTTGCCAACATCGGGACTCGAACCCTAGGACCTTCAATCGAGCCACTGGGTAGGCTGATGTAACTAAACCGTGTAGAAAAAACTTTTCACTCTGCACGAGCTAAACTATTGAATAACTGCCGCTGCCCACCTGAACATCGGCTGACCTCCGTCATTCACTATGATGTTGCCACGCGTGTAGTGCCGGAAACGGAAGTCGTGAATAGCATTTACTGCTATTCGCGTGCGATTGCGATACACATAGAACGCTAGTTTCTTGTCATCAGTTGTCAGTTGCAGAGCCTCAAGAAGACACGTATTTTCCCAGATTCCACATCCTTTCCTAAAGAACCCGGGGGAGAAGATTCACAATTCAACATGTCTCAAGATATAATCACTCAAGGTTGATTCATACGCGGCATATCTACAGCACAGGATGATTCTGCCAGATCGTTAATTTTTCCGTAATGGGTTGTACAGGGGCTTTCAACATTGCTTTCTCCATGTACGTCCCTTGCTTTCTCTCTATTATTTATACTGCAGAGTAAGGAATATCAATTGAAGAATAGGGAACAAGAGTAAAAAATACATATTATTGTTTTTATGAATATTTTATAATTCTATACAACACTTAATATTTAGGTTCAGATAATTGACCAAAGAGTTTCTAAATTGTTAGAATAGCGATAGTGGATTCTGTTATGGCACTGACTTCACTTGTGTGTGTGTGTGTGTGTGTGTGTGTGTTTGTGGGCGCGCGTGCGTATGTGGTGATACAGTGTTAACTCATTATTATGCTTATCTGCGAATATATGGCTGTTACACAAGTTTTTACAACGCCCGCGATTCAGGTCTGTGGGTGAATAGAGGGATGTTATTATCTTCTTGCTCCATTTAGAACATTTGCTTATGACCCATATTCACCGCATACAAGAGGAGAATTTAAAACTAGTGGTGCTACATACTTTCTTGCACTATTTTTAATGGCTACGCAATATTAGAATGCTGAAACAGGAAAAAGGGTCTCCAACCAGAAAAAAAATATCGCTGGGGTTCGAATTCGGTACCTAAGGTTCAACACACCGTTTACTATACCGATATTCTAAATATCAGTCTCAGAGCAAAACTAAGCCTTCCCAACCCTTTAAAAACAACGTTGCATTTCCAATTTTCCAAAATTCAGATAGTTTCATTTATGTTATTTAAAGCTATAGTTTTAAAGAACAGGTTTTGTTAGGAAAAAATCCTCTAAAATGTTGAAAAAAATTTACTTTCATAATTTTCGTTAACTTAAAGGGTTCAACGAAAATGGACCTACACCGTTATTATAAGCGTCCTTGATCAACTTCAGAAAAAAATTTAAAGAAAAAATTAGAGATTTTTTGAGAAAATATTTTAACTAACTATATTAAATACGCAAAAAGTATGCAAAAATCAATATTTTCAAAAAAGTATACATAACTTTACTTCGTTATAATTTTTAGAACAGATTTCGTTAACATTTCATTAAGAAAAAATTTCTTTCATCATTATTGTACTTTTGCAGTGTAATTTTTTGCAATTATCGAAAATACAAATAAATATCTAAAACTAAAACATGCGCAATTTTTATAAGCGTGTATTGATTTATTCGAGAAAATAAAGAAAAAATGTGGAGCCATTTCTGAAAATTTTTAAAAAAGTGGCTTACATTCAAGGAAAAATTACGCAAAAACTACCCATATGGTTGTAATATTACATAGTATTGTATATAATCTTATTTAAAGATCTAATTTTTAGAACAGATTTCACTACTGAAAAAATTGCTTTCATCAATAGGTTTGTGATGTTCATTTTTTACTATTTTCGAAACTACAGATTTCGTCAGAAAAGAGACATTCTCACAATGTGTAGTTTTGTCAATTTAGTGCAAAATAGCCAAAATCGACGAATATATGAATTGAACAGTAATCCACAAATCATTTAATGAAAATAAATGATAATTATATTATATAGAATAGTGTTTTTGAAAAATTTTCACTTCTTTTCCAGTAATAGAGTCCGGTAACCGCTGTCAACACACGAATTGAGGAAGGAAACGCCAATAGACCTTTTTTGTGCTCAGCTTTCCCTGTCCGAGTGCGAGTTAGCAGGGGGAATGCTGCGTGACCTTGTGTGGCGGATTGTTATCCGTTCAAAATATCCGTTAAACACGAGTGGCAAAAAAATCAAATTTACTCAAAAAATACTTATCTAATATATGACAATATGTATATCAGTGGATTTATCATTTACTCTCGTTATAAAAGACTAAAAAATATGTGTAGTTCCATTTGAAAAAAACAAGTTACATGAATATCTCGTAAAATACAAGTGATAAAATAAAAATGAATACATTGTGAGTCTCACGTTTCTTAATTTAACTCATAGCGCAAACTTGGGAAAACCAAAATGTGCGGATCCCTATTTTAATTAAAAGTAAACCTTAATTTATCACATGTTCGGCTAGCTGTCCGGCTAGCGGTATGTTTAGGGCACCTATTTGGCACGTCGAAGGAATTGCGTTGTAGTCAGTAGCGTAGTGAGATCATTTTTCCTGGGTAGAATCCAAAGCAGATAATTATTTAATATTTAACACTCTCCTACCGTCATTAACGAAGAGATGTTTACCCGGTGGATACTAGAAGAATGTGAGTCAATGGTCACCAAATTTTGCTATGTTACTATAACTGAAAGGAGAAAAAATAGCTGTTTAGATATTGGTGCCAATACATTCTTGGCGATTGTAACAAAGTATCTATGAGATTGTCGTCTGGTAAAGGCATATTTCCTACAATAAATAATAACACTCATATTGTTTATCGGCTTCTGATTCAATACTAATCTGGACTAAACGCGATGAACTTACATTAATTTCTCACCTGGCAGATACGAAGAGCTAAAATCTTTAATTCTTGAGCTGGCTCTTTTCACTATAATATGTAAGCTCGTCCCATAATAATATACAATAAGCCCAATCCTTCAGTGTACTCGTCAGTACTGCAAGAACTCAATTGAGCTTTACAATCTGATCGTGTAAACGTCGCAGGGTCGTCGTCACCTAAACCGAAAGCCCGCTGAGAGCCAGGACCTGGCCAAGACCATAGTAAGCATTTATGTTGGACAAACATTTCACTGCTCTCAAAGACCATTCAAAAATGGTAGAGCCAAATGTGTGGGAAACAGGTTTATTATAATTGCTGATTGATTTATTTTGCTCTCTTTTGTCCCTGCCACTCGCACGCAGGAGTTGTTAAGATATTTTAAATTTTATAGATAATAGAGTATTTATCTTGGTCTATAAGGAAAATACTAAGAATCAATTTTCCACACAATCTACACGATATTTCACTCCAAAAGTGTGAATTAAACGAATTGCATGTGAACAGTACCGATTGCAATAAATCGTACCGCAAGCGCCCTACTGTTCACCTGTCAGCTCTTTGAGCGGCTTAGAGGTTGGTCATTCCGATAAGCTGGACTTACGAGGTAGGGTCAAAAAGTTCCCGGAATGGTCGCTTACAGTCAAGTATTTGTTAGCTGAAAGGGAAATTTTTGTTTGTGAGGTTGGCATAACTGGTAGTGAATGTGCTTTTGAGGTTAGCAGGCAGTTGTAGTTGGTTCCGTGCGTTCGGTGTTTAATATTGTAGATCGTAGTTTCTTTCTTTCGTCGGATTGTGCAATGTCGTCATTAGAGCAGCGTGGCAATATTAAATTCTGTGTGTTGCTGGAGAAATCACCCTCGGAGACTCTTGAGATGCTAAAAAAAGCATACGGAAATTCTGCGATGAAGAAACAGCAGTTTACGAGTGGCATAAGCGTTTTCGCGACGGTCGCACAACAATTGAAGATGGCGTTCGGACTGGGCGGCCTTCCACTTCCACTAACAGACGACAATGTTAAGCGCGTTCGACAAATTGTGCGTGCGGACAGGCGAACAACCATCAATACTATTGCCTCTGAAGTTGGTATTTCACATGGGAGTGTTCACAGCATTCTTCATAATGACTGGAACATGCATCGTGTTTGCTTGCACATTGTTCCAAAAATGTTATCCCCTGAGCAAAAGGAAAGGAGAGTGACCATGTCCAGGGACTTGATTGAAATGGCTGATGCAGATGACAGCTTCCTGCGCAAAATTGTTACAGGTGATGAGACATGGTGCTTTCTTTACGACCCTCAGACAAAACGGCAGTCCGCTGAATGGAAGTCAAAAACTTCACCAAGAAAACAAAAATTTCGCTTGGACAGAAGCCGGGGTAAGGTGATGTTGGAGGTGTTTTTTGATTACCGTGGAGTGATTCATTATGAATTTATTCTTGAAGGGAGAACAGTAAATAAAGAATTGTACACAGAGATCTTAAAACGGCTACGAGATGCAATTCGACGAAACGACCTGAAAAATGGGCAGAGAATGACTGGTGTTTGTTGCACGACAATGCTCCAGCACATCGATCCCTAATGGTGAAACAATACCTTGCCAAGAATAATGTTACCACTCTGGAACATCCTCCATATTCTCCCGATCTCGCACCACCAGATTTCTACCTGTTTCCAAGGTTAAAAATGGCATTGAAGGGACATCGTTTTGCTGATTCGTCAGAGGTGATTGAAAATGCGACGGAGCGGCTGAAGTAACTTTCAAAAAACGGCTTTCAAGAGTGTTTCCAACAATTATATGAACGGTGGAATAAATGTGTAGATGCAGGAAGAGAGTATTTTGAAGGGAAATAATGTAAGAATGTTATAAATATTTTTAATAAATTTTTAATAACCAATTCCGGGAACTTTTTGACCCTACTTCGTATGTATGTGTATGAGGGGGTGAGTAAGTGTCTTGGCATGAGAGAGCCCGCCACTGGCGCCGCTGATCTCAAGGATTGCCAAAAGGTCCCTTGAGGCGGACCTTCGGATTGCCAAACAGCCCGTATTAGATATTTTGCACTTCATAGCGGACAGCACTATCGATCTTTTACGCATGCTCAAATGCACAAAAGTGACGGGAAATTTGAACTGCGCATTCGCCGAAGATCGATAGTGCTGTCCGCAATGAAGTGCAAAAACTCTCTATTAACAGAACATCTGCGTCTCGTGGGCACACGTTCTGCACATGCGTTGAAGGCTCCGGAAAGCCTGAGCCTTTGTTCACTCTTTCGCGTAGGTTCGCAATTGAGTGGGAAGTATAAGATGCGAAACCTACAAAGCCAGACGAAACATGTAATTGTTCATTCGAAATTATCAATAAATACATTATAAAATGATGATTTTTTAAAAATGAAAAGCAGTTTTTCCTCTTCATAAAATATTTGGATGGGCTCCCTGCCTAATAGGAAGCTACACCACTGATTATAGTATGAAAGAAAACAAGTACTACTATAATACACTAACTTTAAAGTTCTAAAAAGAAGAGAAGAAGATGATTGGTTAATAAAAACAACTTAGTTGAGCTCATTAAAAATAAAAATTTTACACAAACTTAAAATCTAAGATAACAGAATAAGCCAAAGCGCTGCTTCGCGATTAGCAGTATTAAATTTCTTAATAATTCTTTGTTATCAAGTGTTATTTTCGTCTAATTATGGAGTTTTATTAGCATAACTACAAGCAGCATCTCGTTCAGAAAAACTTCACCAGTTTTCCTTCGTAAACAGTTTGCCTTCTCGGGGCCAATGACCGGGGCAGTCAGCTGCTCGAAGGTCGTCCGCCGGCTGTAAGAGAGTTTCTCGTGGGTCGGAGAAACGACTCGTTTCGTTGTGATTCAGATATCGGGCGCTTACAGCATAACCCCCGAACTCGATGCCAATCTTACGCCAGTGGTGTCAGGTCTGCAACTGGTGGCATTGGCATGCCTCAGCGGCACCGTGCCTTGCCACGAGCTTCTCTGCGCCACTAGCGTCGTAAGAGGAAACTATTAG
>JAHLJT010008446.1:243984180-244089329 GCA_031308135.1 Acheta domesticus | reverse complement strand
TTTAATATGCTAACCTCAAATAATTTTGGGCTAGCACCGTTCTGACTGAAAAAAATAGAACATTAATCAATACACACCCACTTTTTTCGATATTCAATATTTGAGTTCTTATAACACCTGAACTACAACGACTTAGTTTCCGAAAATTGAACGTCATATTCCACACAATATAGAGAATAGTATTATACCCACAAATAATTTTGGGCTTCTCTCTTTCTTTTCCAAAAAATGGGAAATTCTCGTGAGAACTACAAAATACCTTTCGATTAATTTTTAATATCTCACAAAATAATCTCTGAACTACTTTACTAATTCAAATGGGGAATTTATTAGCAATTGCTCATACATTACATATCAGTATGCCAGTTTCAAATAATTCTGGGCTAGCACCGTTCTGACTGAAAAAAAATAGAATATTAATCGAAACACACCCACTTTTTTTCGATGTTCAATATTTGAGTTCTTATAACACCTGAACTACAACGACTTAGCTTCTGAAAATTGAACTTCATATTCCACACATTATAGTGAATTCTATTAAAACCCACAAATAATTTTGGCCTTCTCTCTTCCCTATCCAAAAATGGAAAATTCCCGTCAGGAATACAACATACCCTATTCACCAGTAAGAACCAATGTTAATTGTTTCCCTTTGTACAGCCCTGATTTTTGGAATTTGAAGGCGGGGTTGATTTTTTTCCAAGAGCCTAAAATTATTCTTAACTTTTGGGAGGGGTTTCAGATTTTTCCTAAGGTTTTTTGATTTTGGTGTTATTTCACCCGTAAGAACCAATGTTAATTGTTTCGCTTTGTACAGCCCTGAATTTTGGAATTTGAAGGCGGGGATGATTTTTTTCCAAGAGCCTAAAATTATTCTTAACTTTTGGGAGGGGTTTCAGATTTTTCCTAAGGTTTTTTGATTTTGGTGTTATTTCACCCGTAAGAACCAATGTTAATTGTTTCGCTTTGTACAGCCCTGAATTTTAGAATTTGAAGGCGGGGTTGATTTTTTTCCAAGAGCCTAAAATTATTCTTAACTTTTGGGAGGGGTTTCAGATTTTTCCTAAGGTTTTTTGATTTTGGTGTTATTTCACCCGTAAGAACCAATGTTAATTGTTTCGCTTTGTACAGCCCTGAATTTTGGAATTTGAAGGCGGGATGATTTTTTTCCAAGAGCCTAAAATTATTCTTAACTTTTGGGAGGGGTTTCAGATTTTTCCTAAGGTTTTTTGATTTTGGTGTTATTTCACCCGTAAGAACCAATGTTAATTGTTTCGCTTTGTACAGCCCTGATTTTTGGAATTTGAAGGCGGGGATGATTTTTTTCCAAGAGCCTAAAATTATTCTTAACTTTTGGGAGGAGTTTCAGATTTTTCCTAAGGTTTTTTGATTTTGGTGTTATTTCACCCGTAAGAACCAATGTTAATTGTTTCGCTTTGTACAGCCCTGAATTTTTGGAATTTGAAGGCGGGGATGATTTTTTTCCAAGAGCCTAAAATTATTCTTACCTTTTGGGAGGGGTTTCAGATTTTTCCTAAGGTTTTTTGATTTTGATGTTTATTCGCCCATAAGAACCAATGTTAATTGTTTCGTTTTGTACAGCCCTGATTTTTGGAATTTGAAGGCGGGGATAATTTTTTTCCAAGAGCCTAAAATTATTCTTAAATTTTGGGATGGGTTTCAGATTTTACAATTGATTTTGAGATAGATTCTGGGTGGGCGCTGCTAGCTTTAGACTAAAGCTAGCAGCGCCCACGATTTTCGGAAATCCAGAGGAGCCTAAAATTCGGGAATAGAGCATTTAATTAGCCTAAAATTAGCCTAAAATTTTGGATATAGTTTGGTTGAGATTGGTTTCTGGGCGCTGCTAGCTTTAGATGGCTGATTTCCACAGTGTTCGCCTCTCCGAGAACGGCCGTTATGCACTTCGATATCTACAAACAAGCAGACCAAGTTTTAAGCAAATTCTGTTTTACCATCAGACCTGTATGAACACAATTGTTTGCTTTTTATTTTGCATTAAAAGTTGTGTGTGTCAAGGACATTAATGTATCAGTACTACCCGAACGCTTGAATCCTGCGGATACAAGAGTGTATGAGCTGAAGACATTTTTAAACACAATTGTAAAATGATTGTAATGTGTTTCATTTTCTTCATTTTTGATGTAATAAATGGTACGTAACCATCTCATTAAATGATAGAAGACAGAGATAAGAAATAAAATGACTTCGAAAATATTTTTTATCACGATAAATTTTCAGTCTTTTCAAATACAGCTTCCACATTACACTTGCTTGGCTCCCTTCCCACAACACAGAAGCAGAAAATGAAGAGACTGAGTTTCTCGGCAAAATTAGCGAACATGCTTACGCAAACCGAAACTATTGGTGCTGTAACAGGACAACCTTTCTGGTATTATTTGTAACGGTGACGTAACGAATCTCTAATTTTGAAAATTCAAAACTTATAATCAAAATGTCACTTTTGTCATTGAATTTACTGTATTGTAATCTATTCTTACAAAATGTTGAAAAAAACAAGATTTACCCACTTTATTAGTTACCAGAGCCCAGCAATAAGAGTTTTCCTGCCTAAAATTCGCCCTTCTCAGGGTCACGATTACAATATTTTCTCTTCTTAGAAGTAATGACAAGAAAGTAAAAAACATTAGCTCAGGCTGCGTTTTGAATCCACATACAATGGTTTCCGATGCGAGAATCTTCCCCCAACTATAACGATGTCCTTGTGTAATCTAGGTGCTGTAATAAATTCTTAATGTTACGGTGATTCTCATGAAGATGTACACATCTCAGGATATAACTAAAAATTTTGCAAAAATTTCTCATGTTTTAAAAACTGTGTACATGAAACGATTTAACCCTTGTACCATATCGTTTTTTTTAACCCCATCATCATTAATTTATTAATATTTTCCTAAATATTTGCAGAATGATTTCAGTCTTCTAGATATGCCTTTGTGCACTTATTAAGCAGGTACTAAACCATTTTCACATATTTTCCAAATTTTAATAGTTATTAATTTTTTTCGTTATATGTGAGCAGTTTGACTTAAAGCCTGTTATTATCCCATTCTCATTTCAAATATAGCCATGAAGCATTATGTATCAACAATGAAGGTTACTTACGTTAGAGGTTACTCTTTATATGATATGAATAAATTACATGTGTTATGTTATTGAAAATAACTTATAAAATGTTTACTTATATAAAAACAATTATTTACATTCAATGTATTGCCTTACACTTTCGTGTTTACCACTTCCAATTGTCAGTAAACATTGGGGTCCAAAAATACCCCAAGTATAGAACTTGATTGTAAATTTGCAGATACGGTACGAAGGTTACAGATCAAAGATTTAAAGATTAAAGAACTGATTGCATTAACAAAATACCTTTATCTTCAATATGCAGTTTTAGTTAGGAGTCGAAAACAATTTGAATATTTACAATTTTCGAAATTCCAGAGGCTTCAGTAAAAATCTGACAGACATGATACTATTACGTACACATTGCTATTTCCAAGAAAATAATAAAGAAAAAACTGGGATACGTTTTCGTTAAAATTTTGTTTACATATTTTTTTTTAAATCACATTTCTTTCATAACCTGACAACGACTCATATTTTAAAAGAATCGTACATGATATTAATTAAAGATCTGATTTTGAAAAACAGATTCCAATACGAAACAAATATTTATCTTCAAGAATGTAGTGTTAGGAGAGACTCTAAAAATGTTTAAAATTGTGCAGTGTTCATTTTAGTGTTCAGAAGTTTTGTTAAAAAATCAAACTTACACTATTTAAAACAAAAAATAAGAAAATATTTGTGAATTTTTGAGAAAATTTTGAAAATGCCCAAAGGTTTTTTGTTCAGTTCTTCCACAATTTAAAAAAATTTCAAATTTCATGCGTCGCCACATAAGCTAAATTGATCAGGGAATAGCAATTTTGGTGAATATCTTCTGAACGATTTAGATGATAGTGTTGTTCACACACAGACAGACGGTCATTTAAAAAAACATTTTTAGGAATGTTGAAGACGAGTTTCCGTCGAAATATCGAGGGCCCTTTTTTTCAGCATTATATTACTTTTGATATACATCTCTATACTCTGCACACATATTACGCATTTAAGAAAGAAAAAAAAGGAGATCCAGTACAAGAACTGAAGAAAAATCTACTAGCCTCCGTTGGGAATTTCTGGGTTTACAAATGAAGCATTTCTCTATTCAAAAAACACATGGTTAGAAGAAATATATTAGAACTTTGGATCTCAAAAATGAAAATGTATAGAAGATAGTTATACTAACTCTGCTGAATGCTCAGAAACTGTTGCATATAGGATTGTTTCATAACTATATGCTTAAAATAATGACGTCATATATAATCACCTCTCCATCAGAAAGTGCCAGTATTACCTATTAAAACGATATAACAGACAAAATACTATCCAACATTTAACTGGGCTTCCTAACCAGATGCCAGATTTGTTAGAATAAAGCCTTTGGAATCGACAGTTGTATAGAAATTCTCGATCATTCAAAACACCGTTTGCAGAAAGCTGAAGCGTCTCAAAAAGGTCTTCGTTAATTGATTGATTAGTGATTCTGGGTACGTCAGCTCTTAAAAACATTAGCCCTGTCAGTGTAGTACATGATTTTTTCATCGGAATTAGGCAGTGATCTTCTACTGCTGGATGGCGAGATCTAGCGCCGATCTACCTTTCTCCCGGCATGAGTGTAGTGTATGATACGTGTATGTAAAAAGGGGTAGGATAGGACAAGGGAGAAGAAGAAAAGATCACGTGCAGTCCGTGGCCCGTTTGTTAGGGTACCGCTCCGGAACTCGCCTGGTGTTGATCGGAGAAACCACGGAAAACTATCGATCAGAGCAGTCGGCCGCTAGAATTCTCCTCCAGACTGAATTCCACCATCTATCTACTTAGTGTCGAGAAACCTGCCATCGACGAGATTCGAATCTAGGACGTCTCGATCAGAGGCACTGCAAAGACATCAGATGATGTCCTGAGCCACCTCTCCGGGCAACAAGATCTTCGTATAAGTAGACAAAGTGTAATAGAAAATGAAAGATCGGTTTCAACTTTGGCCTCGAAAAATGTGTTTCTCGTAGTTTATTTTAAAATGTATCGGCAGACTCATTGCGGTAAAATGGAATGGATTGGTATTTTGCGTTTTTGAACGACGATGCGAGAAGAGCAATGCGTTCTCGTAGAGCTAGCACCTTAAGTTCGAGCTCATCTCTGCAATCCTCTTTCACGCAATATGTCTTCTTACCTCAGCTTAATTTCCAAGCCCATTTTTCTGAGAGGTGGCAAATATTTGCTGAAAATCGTTAAGAATAGTTTCGAGACGCTGACTGTCGGTACGCACTTTCATCTGTGCTGATTTTAATCACACTAGTTGCGTATTTATTTATATATTATTATTACATATTCTCACAACACAACCGAGATTATGTCGATCAAATTTCTTATTGTATAGACTTTCATATTAAAAAAGCATTTGTAATTAACAGAATGTAATCTAAGGATAGAAAAATAGGTGTCGGGGGTAGGTGCGTGAGGCCTCCGGTCTAGATAAGAAGGCTTCAAACGGCCGCGCTGGCCATTGCGACATCGCGTAGCGTCACCAGAGCTTCCCCTGCACTTATACTATGCATAGGCGATGCGTTCGACAGTCAGTTGTCCAGTTAGACGTATTCTACAGGGGTCGCATCGTGGGTGTACGGAAGACTGATTGGTCCTGTCGCCGTATTGCGCGCCACACCAGTCGTACGGACACCATCTTCGCCCGCTGTTGGCGGCAATCGATTGAGGAAGGCACACACGAAATACAGGATCTGGACGTCCGCCATGCACCATGAGGATGGAGGACCGCTCGATTGTCCGCCACGCCCGAACAGATCCAATGGCAACGATAGGTGCTATTCAGCGGGCTATGCAGCCTGTCACATCCTGTACGTGCCAGTACCATTGGCAGGCGGTTGCACAACGCAGGCCTCGCCGCACACCGACCGTTACGACGCCTGCCACTCACAACCCCAGCAACGTCGCTGCAGACTGGCCTGGTGTCGGGAACGACGGACTGGGGTCATGCAGACTGGCAGCGGGCCATCTTCAGCGACGAGTCTCTCTTCTGCCATGATGGCGACGATCCCCGTATCCGTGTCTGGAGGCGCAGTGAGGGAGTGCCACGAAGAGCGGTTTATGGTATCCCATCACACATCCCCCAGCCTGGTGTGATGGTGTGGGCCACGATATCCCATGGTACCCATTTTCGATTAGTGTTTCTCGGAGGCACAGTGACAGCCGCACGGTACGTTCTGGAGATCCTGCAATCAGTGGCTCTGGCCGTTCGTGAACGCACGACGCCCATGCCCTATTTCAACAGTACAACGCGCGTCCGCATACCGCAGTCATCTCCCAAGCATGCCTTGCAGCCGTGGATACTCTGCCATGGTCACCCGCATCGCGAGACCTCCCCTCGATGGAGAATGTTTGGGGTGCTATGGAGTATGCGATCGGGATCCCACCCCTACCCATCAATCTGCAAGAATTGCGCGCTCAGGTGCATGTTGCATGGGATGGACTAGCATAGGACTCCGTTCGAGACCTGTACAACTCCATGCCGCGACGTGTGGACTCGTGTGTTCGCCAACATGGCGACACAATGCCATGTACCGTTTGTGGCCGTGTAGCACAATAAATGTTGATCCTACAAATGTGAAAGTGTAATCATTTTGTATGCGTGGTACCCTCTACCTGTTTGCCAATGATTGCAATCCGCCTCGTTCTTCTGGGTACACCTTTTTTTGTGTCAATGAATGCATACATTCGTATAAATGGTATGAAAATCTTATTATAAAATAGATATTCATAAATGAGTTCATACCTATTTTGTAATTCATATGTTATCAATGGTCTAAATTAATGATTTTCATTTCAATTTATTTTAGAGTTCATCTTTTTGTTGACACTAATAAGATTCCAATACAAATTTATCGCTCGTCATCAATTTCCTATTTGTAAATTTGTTGAACATCTTTTAGCAATGTTAGTAGCGTTATTAGTTGAACATCCGTTAGCAATGATATTCAAAGATGTATCTTACTCTAATAATACAAGAACATAAATAATGCCTTCATTGAGAGAAGTGAACCACACAATATAATCCCATCATTTCATTTAAGGATATGATTTGAAGATAAGCTCATGTCATTTTCAAAAATTAACCTAAACACATAAACAACTAAAATAATTCCGTTTGAAATGCCGTAGTAACTTCTATCATTCCCTGTCCTCGTCTTCTCCCACCTCGCAATTGAAGACATCCATTGTCGAACTATTTATTTTTTAACATCAAAGAACAGTTAAAAACTGTGTGACCAATAGGGAAGAATTAATATATAAACTAGTGAGTAAATAAATCTGCTAAAATGTTTCCATATGTACTTTCGCAACAAATAGTCCATTTTCTAACACTGATAAAAAGTAATCTACTATCGATTATTGATTCTGACAAAGTTTGCATTGTGAAACTTCTCTTCCAAAAACTAAATTTATTTTTTGTACTTTCTTAGTAAATGCATTTTCCATATGCATCCAATGTACCCAGGCTCCTTTTGGGACTTCTTCGCGCCTTCCCTCCGGGTTCCCCACTGTGTCGCGCCAACCGCGTCTTGCCCCACTCCCCCCAACACCTCCCCTTCACAGGCGCCCACCCGTTCGCCGCGCTGCTGTAAGATGTACAAAGTTAGATAACGTGTCTGCTTAAGACAGGCGGAGGTAAAGAGGGGAGATGTCGCTCGAGTAAAAACTAATTACATATTGTCTCGTAATCCCTTTATAATTGTGCTGAGCCGAGTTTAATTGTTCTTGCTCTACTGTGTCCACGTTTCTGTCTCACTCTGGCGTTGCACTACTTGGCTGATTCATATCAGCGCCGGAGCTCTGAGGAAAAGAGAACGGGACAAGCCTCTTCGCAGCGGGGAGATTTTCGGATTCGAAACCCTTAACCGCCTTCCGCCCCGCTCCATTCCACCCAGCGCGTACCACCCCTTCTTTGCACCCACTCCGCTTCCCCTGATACTCTCCTCGCCTGTATTACCTTAGCCTGCGTTTCTTCATTGTACATCTCCGTGCCCGCCCCTCTTCCCGCTACACAAGTCACAACCTACCACTCCAAATCTCCTTTTCTCAGGCCGAGCTCTTCATCATCTTAGATATACCAACTTATATTCCGACCCACGAAGGAACACACTCCGCTCCTATTTCGTCTCGCCACTTTCGTCCTCGCTCCGGTAAGGCGATCTGCTTTCGTCCCGCTACGGATTCATCCCCTCTGACCCTGTCCTCATCTCTGCGTTGCCTATCTCACCCTGCCCAGCCTTGTCGCCCTCTCTGCTTAGGGAGTTCGCAACGCAGCAAGACGAGGTGGTACCGCGCCGTCCCGTCCCACCCAGTCCGCCCTCAGCCTCCCCGCCCCATTCCCGCCCCGCCCTCGCCCCTCCCCGCCCTTCGCATGCGCCCCCGCCGCTTAATCCGCGTTCCTCGGGAGCGCGAATCCGAAGAGACTGCCAGTGCCAAAGCAGTCGATGCGATGCGCCCCGCCGGCGGGGCGCGCCTGGGGACGCAAGGGGAACGCAACGAGAAGGGGCAGGGAAAGCACGCAATTGACGTAAAGACGCAACGCAGCGAAGAACAGGACGAAGAAATATGTGATGAAGAGTTCGCAGAAGAGGAAACATTAGGAAAAATCTCATACAAAAGAGAAAGGAGGTGATCAAGTCAAAATACAAAAGAATGAATGACGTAAATTAAGCAACTAATAATAAAACATTATCAGAGCTACAGAGAAGACTAGCTAACACCAGGAAATATTAAAAAGCGGATGAAATAGAACCCTAGCAAGCGGAAAGTCGCGAAAAAATAGGGTACAATTTGAAAAGGAATTAGAAGTACACATTGAAGCAACAGAGACAGAAAGCGGTGTGAGAGATAGCGATTAATGGAGCAGGACAAGAGGAGACATCGCCAACAAAATGCCATTGGAAAGAGTTTGTTTGAGGACGACATCGATCGTTAATTCATTTTCCATTAGATTTTTTGTTTCTGAGTAAATGCTTTCTGTTAGTATTAAAGAAGATATGCATTTACCATGATAATAGGAAAGCATAGCAAAAGGGTTCAAAGAGGACATCAATATTTGCAGTTACTTTATTGTTCTAATATTAAGAAAGTCCTATATGCCAATAAAATAAAGTTAAGAGTGGGTTAAGGTTTGGAAAATGATCTTCTCTAATAGTTGCATACAAATAATATGACGCATAATATGCGCACCTGTGTTGCGAAACTACAGAAGAAAATCTCTGATGCAGTTAAAGGCACGTTTCTGCATATACGAACAGAAATAGCGGCAACTCCGGAAACGTGCTTCATTGTAAGCACGTCGGCGAATGTGAAAGAGAAACAGAGATACTCCGAAAGGGTGTGGTTTATTGGAATATTGGTGGCTCTTGCTCTGATATTGAAGCGATGGATAAATCTGCGGCTCTTCGAACGTTTGATGTGGTATTTCATCCCGAGAGGGATAAAGAGAAGCTGAAGTCAGAAGAATCGACTTCGCGCAGTATTGAAAGCATTGCATGCAGCCTAACACGGGTGTTCATCTTTTAAATATTATCGTTCGGAAAGACCCTCGGGTGGCTCATAGACGGCGTGCTCGCGTTCTGTGAGGCGGTCCCGGGTTGGAGCCTAAGGTCCGTTCGCTCTAACTTTACTCAGCACGTAAACAAATGCAAGTGATCGTCACTTGTTCTCAGTGGGTGACGGACAGCACACACTCCTTCAGGGCGTCGTGTGCTATAGGAGTTAGGTCCCTTTCAAAATTGATTTATTTCCTGACTCTCTACACAAAGTCAAAAAATTTTTTCCTTTGACTTGAAGTAAAATCAGACACCAAGCGTGACCTTAGCTGCCAACCTTCAGCTAACAACGAACCTCTTTGGGATAACGTTCATTCGCCAGGCCGTCGGCGTTCTAAAAGAATTCTGTATTTTTGTTTGGTTAGTGAAAGGTGTGTTTGCTCATTGCGTTGATTTTTGTTTCCACATCGAACACAATAAGTGAAGCAGTTTCCGAGATAATCCGGTTTGAGAAACATTCGCAAGAAAAATCCCTCAGAAGTGGTGAGGAGGAGGTTGTATTGATGTGTTTGAATAATTAGCGGCTAAAAATCCGTCAGTGACTTTGTGGCAGGTGAAAGAAATGACTGTTGAATTGCAGGTGTCGCAGAAGTGTTTGAAAACTGTGTAATGAATTAAGTCATTGGAAAGGTTCTCCCCGTAAGAAGAAATGTAGAGCAAATCAGGTGGAGGGCGAGTGCGATGAATTTGTTAATCTGTCATTCGTATTCATGTGCACATTTTTTCGTAGAAACGAATTTCCAATATAAAATCAAATTCTTGATGTGGTTAATCAAGATTTGGGACTGCCAAATTTTAAAAGAACGTCACTGTATGTTCTATTGAAATTCGTGCTTCCAGCGGGATTTCACTGCTACCTTGCAAGAACACACGTTAATGTAATTTCTGTGATATTTAAGCAAAATATCTGCATATTTTGGGCGTAAAGAAGTACTAGTGAAAACAATATGCTGTGACGTGCCGGCATTTGAGTATGGTCGTGGCGCGAATGGCGTAGCCAATCACGAACTACAGAGCGGAGGGATACAGTCAAAGTTTGTTTACAAGGAGAGTGAAGTTACAGCGAACGAAGCTTAGGCCCGGGCAAAAATGAAACTGCAGCTTCCTAATACAAATCACCTCAGTTCTTATAGTTGGGTGACTAAAGAAAACCTCAGGCAGGCCTAGTGGGGTAGATACAGAGAAGGCAACACGTCACGCTCGCCAGGTGTCTCCCTTACCCCCAAACGTGGATAATAAACACAAGCTCCCAGCCCTGGGAACCCCGCTAGCTGAAAAAAAGTAGGATTAATCCGACCCTAAAATATTAAATACATGCATATATTAGCTTTCGTAGCATTATGTTTGTTACCCCAAGAAGCGATGACAACCTTACGATCTTACTCGTAATGTCAAATGCTTTGCAGTGTCATTAATTTAATGAATAAGCAAAAAAATAAACGGTCAATTATATTAATGTTGAATAGGCTGTGGCCTTTAAATTTTAAATTCCTCACAAAAGTAAAATCGACAAGCAAACTTGGGGTATCGATTCAAAACAGCCTAAATAATTGACATATACATTGAGGTAATGTTGATCAGTATTGGCTTGCACTTCCTTTTATTGTTTGTTGTGCGAAGTTTATTATAATACATAATATACATAATGTTAGACATTCATAATAATTCATTACAATGACTCAATTTAGTCATGCAATAGGAATTCCGTGAGTGTGATACTATTTTACCTTGTTTTTCAAAGCGTTCAGCAAGGTATGCAAGAAAGGTCTGCTTTGTGAATACAATGCAAGGTGTTCATAATATCAGCCGCCCATTACGCCTTACGGAGAAGCACAATCTACTTTCACCAGCTTTTACGCAGGCAGGCAGCTTCACGCAGCAGATTCCCTAGCGGCGGCGTCGAACCGAGCTGAGCGAGCCGTGCCAAGCGGGACAGGTCGGGGAGCGGGGGAGCGAACGGACGAGCGCGGGGCAAGCGCGGAGCAGAGCCAAACGGCATGTGTGGGGCCGAGCGGAACGGAGGAGACAGACAAAGGATGCGGTGTGGACGGGCGGGGACGGGCGGGGACGGGCGGGGACGGGCGGGGACGGGCGGGGACGGGCGGGGACGGGCGGGGACGGGCGGGGACGGGCGGGGACGGGCGGGGACGGGCGGGGACGGGCGGGGACGGGCGGGGACGGGCGGGGACGGGCGGGGTATTTACAGAAAGGAGTGGGGCGTATGTAACAGTCAGTCATTTTCTGGCCGATTGCTCTCCCATTTGTGCGCTACGGTTGGAATTGAGCACTCTTATTGGTAGCCCCTACTCCTAGAATGAGTCCCATCCCCACCCTTCATCATTTCATGCATTTGCACTCGAGTGGCTCGCGCGCGGCTCCCGAAATGAATGAAAGTGCAAAATGCAGTGGGGGCTGTGCTAACTGATCTCAATTTTATGAAATTCAATTCACTCCTCGTTCCATTGAAATGGTTCCGTTGGGTAGGCTTCATCGGTTTCTTATATTACGTTTTCTCTGTCGTTTGATTCTTATTTTACACTTTTTATTCGTGGCTTTCACTTGAACGACGGGCTTATTTATTAACACATTTAAAACTTAAAATTGAGCAACATGCAGTTTATTACGTCTCATTTTTCTGAAAATTACAATATTGCAACGTTTCGGGTACAGATTTTTTACCCGTCTTAAAAATAAATATAATTTTCTCTTAAAATACACGAAATATTTTGTTTATAAATCTACCGTATTACTCAATACAACATTAAGAAATACCCCACACATGTCGAAATAAGAACCATAATGATAGTATACCATTGTTTTTATCTTGTTAATGATGCTATTCGGTTTCATCGGTTTCTCTTTTTTTCTCGTACTTAAGTAGAAAAGAGAAAGTACGGCAGCAAGTATATCCCCTAATGCCACAGATTAAAACGGCACCTAATACTTTTTCGTCAAAAAAACTCGTTTTGTGGATACCGGTTAGCGAAAATTGGAGAAGTGCTCCTTCCTCTACACAATTATTTTATTTTTACCTCATCAGAACAAGTCAGATCCTCGTTTTATAGCCCCTTGATTTCGAAAAAGTACAGGTCACATCTGACAGTTCGCCTGTCTATTCTTCCGCCCGTCCGTCAGTCCCTCTGTCCGTCTATCTGCCCATCTGTCTGTCCGTCTGTCCACCTCTCTGTCCATTTTGCCCCTATCGACCTGTCAGTATCTCCATCTACTCGTTCACCTGTCCGATGGTCTGTTCAGGCGATTTTCACCGAAATTCCTTGATGTGGATGAAATCAAGACCCTGCAAATTGGAGACGGATATTTTATTTTTCTGGCCTTACACCAGGCATGTCAAGGTCGCGGGCAAGGTAAAACACTCACTAGAGCTCGCAGGCACTGCGTCCAGAGAAATTGGCGCGTGATTTAAAAGCAAGAATTGTACAAATGCTACGAAATAGAAGTACGTCAGTGGATACTTGGCCCATGACAGTCTTTCGGATATGTTACTTGACAGTTATTGTCACACATTTACCTACATTAATTCTTATTTTCTCTTTAAAACAACGAAATTATCCATTACAATGAAATAATACACAAGTCCCATTTCCGTTTTATATGGTATTGCATTTTATTATTAAATACATTGTCAACATCATCTATCTAGAGCAAAGAGAAGAGGAAAAACAAGATGTACAATATAATGAATGACCATAAAATAATGGGAAGAAACAGAATAGCTTAAGTAAAAAACAGAAAAGAACGGAAGGTGTATTTGATCAAGCCAAAGCAATTAGCAAATAATGTCGTTGAGCCTCAATAAGAAGAACATGATTTATCATTAATACTACCATCCTGTCATCATCATCATCATCATCACTGGTGCAGCTGACAGCAGTTTTTCACTCCTCTCTCCCCCCTGTTCCTTCCACTGCCTATCTCTTGATCTTCTTGAAGCGTCAATGGTATCAAAGTTCAAGAACCTTTCCTTGCTCATTTTTTTGAAGCTTGCTTTCCAGTATTAGTTTTAGTTATTTATTTATTTATTTACGTCAAAAACAGTTAAAAACTGCGTATGACGAGCTATGGGGAGAAGTGAATTTTGTGCACGTTTTCATAATTCTGTGGTCTCTATCCTAAACCATATTCTAGTCGAATTTTGAATACAGAAAAGAGAGTTTTTTCGAGTTTTGTTGACAAAATATTCGCTCCTATATAATAAAATATATTTTCAAAGGTAAATTAGCTATAAATTTCTGCCCTGAACCCTCATGTTCTTCATGAAAGAATAATACTTTTTGCCGCGATAATATGAAAAACTATAATTTGAATAACTATATTTCCCACTGAAATTCAGAAGACGTGCACAAATAATGAAGTTACATTATGTCCAGAAGCAAAACAAGGGACCATCTCAGCATTTGCTCAAGGATCAGGGAAACTGGACGAAAAACCTGATCGAGATGGGGGCCATCAACCCAGAAACTGTGGGTACAATACTTGTTACAGGTTCTTTAGAATTATACAGTCCAAATGATAAATAATTACATTAACTATCATTGTTAAAATTAATTCTACTTTCCTTTTTGATGCTCGGTATAGTCTCGAATTGTATAGAAACAGTTATGCAGCAGAAAAGATTTTACTTGGGACTTAAACTTTTCTATGGAATTTAATCGTTTAATGTCTTCTGGCAAAGTGTTGTAGAGTAATGTACATGAATTGTATGTGAATTTTTTGTAGTGAGCTGTTGATACTGCCACCTGGTGAATATGATTACTACGTCGTGTGTTATACTTATAGACATCGGCGTTTGCTGAAAATATATTCCCGTCCTTAAGTAAGTCATTTTTGACAAAAACTACTGATTCGTAAATCAGGAGACAAGGTAATGGTAAAATTCCTAGATTAATAAAGAGTGACTTACAAGAATCACGTGGGTTGGATTTGCTTATTATTCGTACAATTCTTTTTTGTAATCTGAAAGTCTGTGAACTATAAGATGTGTTTCCCCAAAATATTATGCCATATCTCAGGCGGGAGTGAACATTGGCAAAATATACACAACGAGCTGTATGAGGGCTGACGGAATTTGAAAGAATTCTGAACGCGTAGCATAATGAGCTTAATTTTGTGTTCAATTCATTAAGTGGGCATTCCATTTGAGGTTTGACTGAATTGATAGACCTAAAAATTTTGTTACATTAACATCAGTCAATGTCACACCGTTCATTTTCAATGGAGTACAGAATTTTTATTTGATATGGAAAACTGCATTGAAACTGTTTTATTTTCATTTACTTTTAATTTGTTATTACGGAACCAATTTGAAACGTCTGATATTGTACTATTTACGGTTTCTTTGTTGCAAAGAATATTTGTATCATCCGCAAAGAGAACTGTTCTTCCGTTTTGAATCGCTAAGGGCATGTCATTTACGTATAATAGGAAGAGAATAGGGCCTAAAATCGATCCTTGCGGGACTCCACGTACAATTGGCAAAGAACCGGAAAGGTGTGTACATAAAGTTCCATCATTCCAGTAAGGTATTTCTACTCTCTGAGATCGTTGTTTAAGGTACGAACATAGCCAATCTAGAGCAATACCACGGATTCCATACGAAGGTAATTTTGAAAGTAAAATGTTATGATCAATGACGTCAAAAGCTTTTGAAAGATCTAAAAATATTCCAATAGTTGCTTCGTTTTGATCCAATGATGAGGCAACATCCTTAAGAAAAGAAAAAATGGCTGTTTCCGTAGATTTTGATTTCCGGAATCCATGTTGGCAATTTGAAAACGCGTCGTGTTTATTCAGAAAGGTTTCCATTCGCACATAAAAAAGTCTCTCTAATATTTTTGAAAAAACTGACAAAAGAGAAATTGGCCGATAATTTTGAACTTCATTTTTGTTGCCTTTTTTGAAGAGCGGCTTAATCTTAGCTGTTTTAAAAATATATGGAAAAATTCCGGTGCATAAGGATGCATTAAATATGTGAGTTAACGGGTGTATAATGGCTGGCGCGCACGTCTTTAACAAACAATCCGGAAATTCATCTAAACCGGCCGAATATTTATTTTTTAATTTACCGATTATTTTGAGAATTTCATAGGAAGAGGTTTCGGAAACGAACATAGTGTCTAAGACTTTTAGGGAAACGTCAGATGTTGAATTTTGTGGCTGAAAACCCTTAGTGAGATCGACAGCAATTCTCGAAAAGTATTGGTTAAAGAGACTAGCCACTGTTGCCGGATCGTTCACATCTCTATCGTTATCTTTTAAAACAACATTCTCTATAAGATTTCTAGTTGGTTTGGTCGCATTTTTTACTATATTCCACATTGATTTTGTTTTGTTATTTGAGTTCAAAATATCCTGATCGTGTTTCATGATTTTAGCCTGCCTTATGACTTTTCTTAACAATGATTTGTATTTTTTAAAGTACAGGAGGAAATCTTGAGATACGTTATGATGCTTAGAAATGAAAGATAGAATTCGTTTGTTTTTACATGATGTTCTAATCCCTTGTGTTATCCAAGAATTGTTTTTGCGTGAAATATTTAATTTTCTTTTCTGAAGAGGAAAGCAAGTGTTAAAATGAAATGAAAGCGTTGAAAAAAAAGAATAATATTTATCGTTTGTATCAATAGTATTATAAACTGCGTCCCATGACTCCTGCAGCAAGTAATCAATGAATAATTTTATTTACTTTTAGAAAACACTCTACTCATACGTGTATTATTTATTGTGTCATTGTTCGCATTTCGTATAATGGTAAGAATTGGTGCATCGTGGTCACTGTATCCTAAATCTTTTGTTTCAATTTCATGTCGAGTAGTGGTTTTGTTAATTATAATTTGATCGATTGCCTTCTTTGAATTTACTGTCTTCAGTATTAGTTTTTAAGCGCGTTAAATACATTTTAGTAAAATGAATTATATTCTACTTATTGTCATAGAGAGACAATTTTGTTAGACTAAGTTGGTTTTTTTGGATCTTCTCCTCTCATATTTAAATGTAATGTCATGTAATGTCATAAAAATATTTAAATGTCATATTAAAATGTAAAATATGAGGGATGGAAATTTTCAGGTGCGTCATTGTTTAAATAATAATAATAATTGGTGTCACCCAACTCTTGAAGATTTTAGGGAACTTTTTGGTCGTTTTTAACGATGCAAAGAGTTAAGATAATTATGTTCATGTGTATTTAAATCTTTGTCTACGACATTTTCATATATGATTTTTTTAATATTCGATGTTGGGATGTGAGGCAATTTCAGTGGAACATTATTAAAACTTTCATTCAGATTTCAACTATTTATGATTAAAAGGTGCGAAAGAGATTCCAACGATTAAGGAAACTTGCACAGATTGTACTTTTTCGCCGTACGTCACATAAAAGTTTTACTGTTCTTTGAGAAAAAATAAATCATAAATTAAATCAATATCAACACAAGAGTAATCCCAAAATGATACAAATGAAAAATAATAGTTATCGTCGAAAAAAGAATAACAGTATTCCAATATCATAAAAAATCTCTTCAATAAACAGTTAAAACACGTAAACCATTTTATTCTACATGCTCATGACATCAAATGCTCAAGGAGCACACACTCGCATTATTTCCAACGGCTAAGCAATATTTTAATACTACATGAAACTACAATTGTACAGTGTGACAGTCGTATATGTGACAGACGAATAGGGGGTTGCTGGACAAATAGGTCAATACTGAGGTTGGATTCGCACAAAGAATACTTAGCACTCAATCTGCTTAGAGCAATCAAGATCTAGCTTCGCCCCTGGAAAGACCGTCTCTCTTCGGTCATTCGTTCCGGAACTCTTGGAATAGGATATTTATTTCACGATTTTGTTTCAAGAAGAGACAGAAACGACATCAAGATCTGCAGGCTGTATAACATCTGTAGACAGGTCCTTTTAATTAGAACTAGTGATGCTACAAAAACATATTTTTTCGCATTATTTTACCGGCTATAGAATATTAGAATGCTGTATTGAAACTTCGTTTTTTCAACAAGCAATTTGTTTCTCTCGCGCTGGGATTTGAACTCCGGTCCTTATACCTAATACGCCAGTCACGTAACCTCTACTGTATCAGCCTCACAACCAAACTCTTCTTTCCCAGCACTTAAAAAAGTTTAAAAACAAAAAGTTTGCATACTTCAAAATTCAGAGATTCTTCTTTTACATTACTTCAAGATCTAGTGTTGAAGAACCGATTTTGTTACGAAAAAAATCTCTATTATTAATATCCTAGTTTTACAACGTTCAGTTTTTGTTTTCAATTTTTGGAATACAGAGCGATGTAAAAGATTCATTATTAGATTTTGTACGTACCTTTAAGTAATATTACTGTTGCATGAAGTAGATATGCGAGTAGCAACAGCAGTTCTACTTTTACTGAAAATTCATTCTTCTTTCTTTTGTGTTCATGAATGTAGTACCGATAATTTTCTCATTAAACATTTTATCATTTATCGTTTCTTTTTCAACAGATGTTTTTGTCGTATTTTAGATTAGATAAGGATCTAATTCCTGAATTATTAACATCATCCACACAAAATTAATATTTAAAAGGATCTATTTATCTATCATAATTCAAGCCACATGTGTTCACAATTTCGCATAAGTGTACGATAGACATATTATGTGCTACGACTTGCAAATTTGATAATCAAAATTAAGTAAAAGCTGTTAAAGCTACTTAAAAATTGTTTTAACACAAAATAAAACAAATTCGCTCCTACGTTCACGTTACTGCAACGGTTCACGTTAACACAATACGACACTGCTACCACGCCTGGACCATAGCGTACTGGCTTGCACACTACAAGCCAATTAGCTGAAGATAAAAAATACATCTTTTCTCGACTCAGAATTTCATGCATATAGCTAAAGACAACTCTGAGAAAGTGCATGCCATTATGCAATGTAAAAGTAAATGAGCATTGTCTCTTTGTAGACCTTTTCCTTACATAATTAGATTGTTAGTGTATTATATTAATAATTATGTATTATTTCATTGGTTTATTGAGTTTCGAGTTATTGTTGTTAGATTCGATAGGCTGTAAGTGATCATACTCTCTATTAAATTGTAAAAATGCAGAATATAAAGTAAACGAAAGAAATCTAACCCACGTAATAACTTTAATGTGCAATATTCAGGTTGCACACTAACTTACTATGGAGATTTTGAACTGGTATCTAAAACGACAAATTCCTTTCATTCAAGGAATTTTCTGGTCTTTCCTCTGCAATCCCCGATGCAGACTATTTGTCATTCCACTGACCCTCCGTTCCGCACTGAACTCCCCGCGTGATATGTGACGGAAATGTCACAAGGTCGTTTCCCGGTTTGTCATTGCACAAAAAACTAGTGGCGACAGCAGCAGCCTCTGGTTCTGACAATGGAAGTATTGCCATATAATGTCACCCTTTGTGTGTTCATATCGATCTCCATATCACTTGCTATCTTCTATCCATAGCGCCTCCGTCACTGTCAACGATTTCGTAGCTTTGCCGCATCTCTTTGCGGCTCTTCACATTGCAAACGATGTGCACATCAGCTATCTTCTTTAGTTCCTAAAAGTCTCGGTTTGTGGTACAATTTCTACGTTGTTGCAGTTGTGGTATCATAAAACTGACGTACTGAAATAGAACCCTTAACCCGTTAACAGAACAAGAATGCTCGCAATGGACCACGTTTGCTGGAACTAGGTTTGCAAGGCTCACTGCAAACCGCGTTGGTTTTCCGCATTAAGCACAAAAGCTTACAAGCTAACTGGCGGACAGTCAGCAGAACAGAGACTGGCATCGTGCAAATACCTGGGAGCAGGGCGAAATATAGTTCGCCGCACAGCAAACTGTCATGTTTGTTGTTACTATTTTTTTTAAAAGATCAATAAATCAATTCTTTTAATTTAAATCAGATTTTTATTTAACAAAATAAAGATACTATATATTTGAGGGTTCCGATACAAAACCACCCTAACCCACAAAATCTTTAAATTTGATTTACTTACAGTTTGGTGATCTTGAAACACTTTTCTTGCCATTAGCAAATAATTTTGTGGTACCATCTATTAGAATGATTTATAAAAAAGGTATTCTTCGTTCAAAAAACTTTTACTCTTTTTTTTGCAATACCGCTCCAATCAAAAAGCATTTTTTGTTGAAAACAGCTGAATTAATCGAAAAACCTAACCTAATAATGTTAGGCAGTTTTTGAAACATTAAATTCTACTTAACAGTTGTCCTGTTATAAAAAAATATGGGTTATATTGGTTGTTACTTGCGCACTATCCCTTAACCGAGTGATTGCCAACTGGATAAGGAATGACGTCGGAGCACTGTTTCCCCTCCACGATAAGGCACTCGGAGAAGCGGTGCGAGCGAATTGGGAACGGAAGGAGGAGTAGACGGTACCAAAATCATAGCAGCGGCCTTTGCTGGTGTTTCAGGCAACATGAGAAGGAAACCATCTACACCCGTATTTTTTTTTTAGGGAAGAAAGGTATCCTTTTGTAGATACTGGAACAATCGCAAAGTGTTTAGTGTGTTCGGAAGAACTGCAGTATGTTATAAAGCCCAACCTACAGATGCATTACATAATTTGCGACCCAGAGAAATCTGCGAGATTAAAATAATTTCTGAGAATTGACATAGCTCGCAATCATGGAATAAGTAAAGAAATTTGCAGATTGAAGATTTTGGAAAAGATACTGAAAATCACGAGGATTTGCCGATTCTCAAACAAAACTGTACATCAATAATAATCAAGCCTTAGGTCAAAATTCTCTAACGTGACCACGACCTATTGGTGCCTATTTGTTAACATTAATTATGCAGAACGTACTAATTTGTTATATTATATACTAGTATAAAATATTATTGTTCTATAATGTGAAAAGGGTCTTTTCCAAAAATATTATTTAATAGAAGAAAGGAAGTGGAATTACAGTACTGGTTATGATAAACAGTCGGATATTATTTTGAGTTATGCAATAATGTATTTTATTATATAATTCTTAATATTGTTATTAAATAATAAATACTCTAAATAATTATTATCAGTTTAAAATCGTAATAATAGTTTTCCAAGCGAACCTTTTCCCCCACTTCCGTACCATCATTGGAACAGCGCTTGCCGCCGAGATGGCTTTTCGCTCGGTCGGTCGTTTCGGAGCAAGAGAGAAAATTTCTGTGACGTCACAGAGCGTTGAGTTGGCAACCACTGCCTTAACCTTTTAACGGTCAGGGGGAAGTATGCTTCCCACTTAAAATGGAATTTTATCTATATGCTCATAAAGAAAAAGGTTAATATTATAAAAACTTGAAAGATTAACTACTGTTTTCATTAGTTTTAACATTATTAATTTTGTTCTTTAATGAGAATGAATGAAATTCCATTTTTTACACATTTTAATGCAAATCTAGAATTATGGACACCTTTGAAGCTTTAAACGTGTTTTTCTCAAAACTAGTTTGTGTGTGTTAAGGCAGTATTGCTATTAAATTAGTGTGTGCTACTAAATTAATTATGAGAAATATTTTATAAGAAATAGAATATATTCTTTACATATAATTTCTAATTGATTTGTTTTTTATCTGCATATTTTTTATTTTACAAATATTTAAAATGCAAATATATTTTCAAATATTACAAATAGTAAATATTGATTTAAATCATGATTTAAATTAATGATTTGAATCATAACAGTCTTTTCAGAAACGTATTAGTTTAATTAAAATAATTATTTTTACTCACCCTATAACTCATCAGAATATTCTTGTAACAAATTGCTAAATGGGATTATGTATGTATGTATGTTTATATTTTGACCGTATTGGTCAAAACGTAAATAATAGGCGCTCCACAACATTCAAAAGTGGCGCGCAGGTTGATGAATCGCTGCGGAACGAATCGGGCCGAGCCGTGAACGAGCGCCCGGAAGGTGGTGAATTGGTCGGCCGGACCGCGCGAAAGCGGCAGTAGGGAGTTGAGCAGCGAGAGGTGAAGACAGAGGTGTGATGGTGACAAGAGAGCGATGTGGTAACGAACAGATAAATCGAGAGTAATCGGGACGGCTGGTGTTAAAGGAAGAATAATTGTGATGGACTTAATGATGATTGCTAGTAAGGATTGTGGTAAACTCAGTTGGAAGGAATAATCACGAAATTTGACGAGAGAAGAGGACAGTGCACGGACACGTGGCGATGCTGTTCAGTGATAGTCGGTGTAGCTGTGCGGATGCGGGATTATATGGTGGAGCCGTGTGAGCTGAGACAGTAAATTCGTCGTGTGAAGAAGGAAACTGTGGTGAGGCGACGCCGGTGCATGGGAACGGGCCGCCGGCGACACGTGGGCAGGCAGAACATCGTTGGCGCCAAGGTCACCTCTCGGCAACAGCGGGGCACACGGCATCGCGTCGCGTAGAAGACGGCGGTTGTGGAGGGCAGATAAGTAACAATAATCATGAACAAATAGAGGGGTAATCGAGTAAAATGCCAGTTCAGGGTGCTCACTGAGTAGTAAGGAGAGCAATGGTGTCTGTAGTGGTACACGAATGGCATGCAGTTTCCAGAGAAATGGAGGTTGTATAAATGGAAATGATAAATGTAATGATCGGAATATTCGGAGACGTATAGTATAAACCATTTAGTCTGTATTCAGTAAGAATTGGCGACCAGGTCAAGGATGTAAATTATGTTAGTAATGTGAAGATGTTTTGTTAATTTTTTCTTAATAAATTCTGTTTCTGTGACGGTAGATTCTTTGAATTCAGATAATGACGATTAAAGTACCCCTCTCAAAGAACCTCTGTGCCCAAAATAAACATCACAAAAATTTATGATATGTGTACTCATAAAACCAACAAGGGTAAGTACGGTCACAATATATAACTTCTGGATTGATAGGGAGCAAAGGAATGTTTTTGGAGGTACGTAGTCTTTTCCCACTAGAAAAATGCAGCTCTGAGGGAGAGTGCAATAATACACATTATGCGCATTTTTAATATCTCTAATGTGGATCGTAATTCATTGAAAAGAAAAATCAAGAAGGTAAGGAGAGGTTGTATCAAAATGCGTCAGGCTTGCTCTCAGTGGTAAACAAGTAAATCTGTGTATGGAATAATCCTTTTAACTTCAAATGATCCACAAATATATATTTTTATTAAATACTCGTATATCATCACAATTGCATGACTTTCCGCAATCTTACCAGTGAGGTGCTTAACATCACGTTTTGTCATCGCACGCGAAGCATCTTCTTCCCCATGGCGGAGAGAGTCAAGATAACGCATTGCCACAAAGGCAACTTGTCTGTTCTTGCGCGATTCCACGAGTTCAGTTCACAGCCCAAATGCACACGGTGGACATTTTAAAAATCCCTAATGTGAATTGAGATTCTTTTAAAAAAATCAGGATAATTGTGATGGTATTACAACTACCGATGAAAGTGGCCGGCCGTAATAATTCTCCGCCAGACAGCAGCTAAATTCGACACAGCTATCTAGCTAATATCGAACATCTGCCACGTCATTAGTCAAACTCTAGAACCTCCTGGTTAGAGGCGAAACGGTTGCCTCACTGACTCACCTCAACCGGTCTTCACTGCGACCGCTTCCACGAGACCCGACCTTAAGACACAACGAAGAGGACAGCGGCTGCCTTGCGGCCTGTCGGATAGCTAGCTGACTCGTGTAAACGGTGCTTTAGCAGGGGCGAGCGCGCATACGAAAAATTAATGAGAATTCGATCAAAGGTTCAGTTTGCAAGCACAACTGCAAACATTGCCGCCGGGGACAAAAGAGCTGGAAACTAAGAATAAAGAACTCAAAGAATAAAGAATGCTGTTGGATAAAGAAGTATTTACAGACGTTTATTTGAAATAACCTGAGAATTAATCTAAGGCAGGCCTGCACAGCATTTTGTATTTTCACTGACGTCAGGAGTTGCGCGCGAGCAGCTGGGGCCAAATGCGAAAATTGATAAAGGGTGGGGATGAGACTCACTCTAGGAGTGGGAACCACCAATTAGAATTCGCAATTCGAACCACAGCGCATACCTTTCAAAAGCAATCGGTGAAAACATGACGATCACCTAGAGTTCAAGTAATATTGACTTTTGTATTATATTGTAAATGTTTTTTGTCGATATATGATAGTGCCAAATATGAAACTACAACGAATTATATATATTAGATTTGGACACCAAGAATTATAATTGCTTATAAGGCTTATAATGTAATTTGATTTGTTACGATGTAATCACAAATTTAGTGTTTTGGTAAACACAAAATTATGATACGGAATGGTTTTTGTTTGATGATGACAGTAATAAACTATTTTTTCATTAACTATGTTTGATTGAATAACGGTGCTATCAAAGCAAAAAATATTATTCTTGAAAAAAAAGATCATTTTCTGCTCTAATTTCTGAAAAGAATGCAGAGTCTCTTACGACATTGCATAAAAATATTAAGCACTTTGCATTCTATTTAACAAGACCAATGATAATTTGATGATTGTCCGTAACATACCATCACAGAGGTTTGCTCTCTCTTTTATTTAATTTCATAACGGGGAAAAATATGTGTGCTGTTAAACATTACCCTTCTAGGAATTGCCACATATTCTATTTTTATATCAATCTTGATGTTAGATATTGCCCTCTTAATTTTCTTAATTATGCTATGATTTGGAGATTAAAACATTCCTGGTGAACAATCCATCATTAAATTGTAATTTTTCGTTAGTTAGAATTAAATAATCATTTTTTTAAATATTCTGACTTAATCCATTGCTTAAGAGTCACAATAAGCATGGTATTTTTTTTATTAAAAAAGGAAAACACATACAGCAGTGTACAGAATGTAAACACTGAATTTTGGCACTAGTAACTTGAAATACTAGACATGCATTTAAACAAGTGGGCACATAATTTTCCAGAATAGATCAGTGTATTAGACGCCCGGGCATTTAATCAACGCGCCGCCTCGTGCGCTGTCAGACTTCTCCCCTTCCCGCAATGCGTCCTACTCCCCACTACTTGCACTTTCGGCGCTGTCGCGGGTAGACGATCGGCTCGCAAGTGCAGAGAGCCCGCAGGAGCAGGCGTTCTGCATGCCTGATTTAAGGGGTCATCCATAAATTACGTAACGCTAAAGGGGGAGCGGGGTCTGAGACAGCGTTATGCTGCTTAACATAGAGATAGGGAACGGTAATTTACAAGGGGAGGGGTATTGAAAATACTCGAAATTTGCGTTACGTATTTATGAACGGCCCCTAAGAAATAAGAATAGCAGCAATAACAGGAATAACAAGAAGAGAATAGCATCAGTGGTTACACAAATCCGCAACAGACCAAAAAACCACCAACTACCTCTGGCTCCGAAAGTAAAACGTGGTTGATTGATTGATTGATTGATCCGGACGCGTGAACTGCTAAGGTCATTAGTTCCGTATGTGTAATGCATATTTCTATCTCAGGAGGTGGCGGTGATCTTCCCCCGATGAACAGTGAAATCCTGCGCCGACCTACCGTCGGCTAAGTTGGCTACCGTTGGTGGATTTCCACCAACCAGGGACAGGCCGAGAGAGGCCAGGTACAGGCTGGGACAAGCTCTAAGCTCCCGATCAGTCTCCCGATATGTGTAGTAGACTAGTGCGTGTATGTGTACGTGTGTGTAGGTAAGGGATGAGAATGGAGCACGGAAGAGGAAGGTACGTTCGCGCGCGGTTCGTGGCCTGTTTGTTAGAATACTACTTCGGTATTCGGCTGGTGTTGATCGTACAAACCACAGAAAGCTACCGATCAAAGCAGCCGGCTGCTAGAATTCTCCTCCAGACAGCGATTGAATTCGACCTAGCTATCCAGGTAGTGTCTAAAATCCTGCCACCGCCGCGGCGGTGCGCCGGGACTTGAATCTATGACCTCCCGGTTTGACGCATTGCAGTGACATTAGTTGATGTCCTGATGTCCTGAGCCACCTCTCCTGGTAAAAATGTCGTGAAGATATCCTCTCTTTTACCAGCCAACTCGGAATGTTACAGTTATGTTGTGATGCAGTATATTCATATCGTGAGGTAAGTGACAGACTGTCCACTAGTAGACTTTCTTCGACTCTCCTAGAGTGTTGGCTCTTGGGTTTCAAAGGTCGTGCAACTTTCCACTTAATAAAATTCTCCGGCAAAGGAGGAACCACTTTTCTAACTTGTAATGGATTTTCGAGAAGAATAATAGTTCTGTTTTCGCAGTCATTTCACCCCATTCCTTCCGGAACGTTCCTCGACAGAATCACCCCTCCTTCGGGCTCTTCAACAAGAGCACATTTCTATACTTCTGTATATATTTCCTTCTTCGTTTTCTTTTGTGCTGACGGGTAGAGAATGAGCAGAAATATAAATATAATTTGTACAAGGAGAAATGGAATATTTTCCCGAATTGAAAGAGAAATACATTTTGCAAAGTCTAAATGCCCTAAAAGAATTCGCGGTTGTATGGGTACAATAGTTCAATTTCAGGTCTCAAATATATTTTAAGATATCACGCAAGTAATTGAGGCATTCAGAACAAAAGTCAGTTAAGTGACAATTTCAATAAATGAAGAAAAAGCCTCTTAAAGTTAAAATATGAATAATAACTTAGGAGCCTTTCCCCTGGCAAAGGCATTTGGGGCACGTATTGATATATCCCTTCAAAGTAATATTAGGGAAGTGTATACTTACAAAGTTAATAAACTAAACTAATATTTATTTTCAAAAACACTTACCCGTATTCAACCTTTAAAATTTCAGAGCAAAAACCAGGTAAGTGCAATAATGCTGGATTCATTGAAAATAAAATGCTTTAAACTCAAATCTTTTTTTATACAACATGAGAACTTTCTATGTACAAAATTATTATTATTATTATTATTATTATTATTATTATTATGTAGTGCATGCATGTATATAATTACAAATGAGCCGTTGAGAACAATAGTGGTCTAAGTCAAAAAAACATAATTTCCGGAAAATGGCATGTAAACGAAAAACACTGTAAAACTTTAATGCTTAGAAATAAATGACCTAAAGTGTTATGAATGTGATAAGGAGATATTCTTTCAACTTACTACAAATATTTTGGACTGAGACAATGCTTATGAAATGAATTAATTAACTATTTTGTTGACTTACACCACTTTTGCAAACTTCGCTTCTGAAAACTACGATTTTGATTCAAATAATTGGTATGAATAATTTCGTCTTGCGATAACAATGTGATGGAAAAATTGAGAAATAGAGTTAAATTAATGCAAAACTGAAAGAACAATGTAATAGTAGTAGTATTAGCGAGGTTTTTTACAGCGGACGCTGCTCGCATCCTAGTCGCCACGTCCTTCGAACTTCCCAATCTTCCCCTTGAAGATCTCGTTCCATTGCCTTTTCTATCTCCTTTTCCCATGTTTTTCTTGGTCTGCCACGTTTCCTGTTTCTTTGAGGTAACCATTTCAAATTTTTTTAGGCCACCGACTTTCCATCATGTTTTTGGATATGACCGTACCACCTCAATCTTTTAGCATCAACCACATCCATTATATCAATATTAATACCCATTTGATTTTTTATGACAACATTGCGTACTTTATCCAGGAGTGTAAGGCCACAACAGCGTCTCCAATACTTCATTTCCATTGATTTTAATTTTTGTTCTTCGCTCTGATTAAGAATCCAAACTTCTGAGCCATATGTACATATGCTTTCAACCAATGATTTGTTTATTCTTATCTTTGTCTTGCTTGTTATTTTTTGGCTACACAAAACATTACTCAACAGTCTTGTCACTATTCTTCTTTAAGAGATCCTATGTTTTACTTCTTCTGCACATCCACCTTCTTTTGACATGTATATACACATCAAGGTACATATAAGCTGCTGTATTTTGAATACACCTGTTCCCAATTAATAAATTAATCCCTTGTGCTCCCTCAACAAAAAATTCAATTTTCATTGGATTCATAGTTAAACCCCAAGATGTATATTCTTCATTTAGCTTCCTTAGCATGTTATCTATATCTTGTTCATTTTCGGCAAGAATAACCTGGTCATCAGCGAAGTTAAGGGTAAAAAATTTATCATTGTCAACTTCTATCTCCATATTTTGACATTTACGTCTCCAATTTTCAAGAGCAGGGTTTAAATACATTTTGAAGAGAGTAGGTGCTATACAGCATCCTTGGCTCAGACCTTTACAGATGTGAATTGGATTCGTTACCTTTCTTCCAATTTTGATACAGCTTGTCATAGCATTGTACAGGTTTTGAATTGCTGTTATTAATTGTATATTTATATTTTGATGTCTGAGAACTTTCCACATTTTTTCCAATGGAACATTGTCATAGGCTTTTGTGAGATCTATAGAGACCATACGTGTCTCTAAATTATGTGCTAGCCTCTTATCTATTATTTGACGAAGGCAAAATATTCCATCAATGCAAGATCTTCCTGACCGAAAACCAGTTTGTTCTTCAACAACCTTGATTGTGTTTTCCAATCTCATGTTTATAATTGTCCCGTATATTCTAGAAACAGAATTAGTCACACTAACTGGTCTGTAATTTGTACATTCTTTACGATCTCCTTTTAACTTTCTTGCCTTACGAATACTTGGTAAGAAGAGAAAGTTATGTAATCGTGCGGCGGAAAACGGGGAATTTTCGCCAGAAAAACTCTTATAGCAGGGGTCTGATGACAAAAAAATGGATAAAACCTGTTGCTAAATTTAGAAAAAAAATCCTCTATCTCGTGGTGTAGTCAAAATTCATGATTTGTTACTTCTCATACTGCAAAATCGATTGACGACAAAACGTCCATCTGTCCGTTTGTCCGTCTGTCCACGTGTCCTTCTGTGGTCAACGCTAGCGCCTAAACAGTTCGGCCGATTTTCTTCAAAATTGATATTCCCTGATCGTATTTACTAGTCTCAAGACCTCTTGATTTTGAAACCGATATTTTAGTATTTGAGGGTACTTTACATGAAGCCCATTTGGAGATATTCTAAGTTAAAAGAAAATGGCTCCAAATTTTTTGATTATATTTTGTTGTTGAAAAGTGGGAAGAACGTTAAAGGACGTAATGTAGCTTCACTGTGCGCACGTTTTGTTGAGCACTCCTTTGCTTGTAGTTCATTTACCTTTGAAATTGATTTTCTATAACTCGGGAAATATTTTCAAATATTTTTATTTTTCTAAAATAATTATTTTCTATTTTTTTTAAAAATTCTGGCCCTGAAGAAAATGTGCGCAGATAAATTTCTTTCCCCACACGTCATATACAGTTTTTACTGTTTCTTGACAAATAAATAAATAAATGACGTAGGTATCATTTTCATTGATAGGCCCAATTTTTCGAAAATTGCAAAAAAACTGTTTAAAAACTGCAAAATTCAAGATAGAGATTTTTGCCTCAGACAAAGTCGGTTGTACAAAATTAGCACTTCAAATAAGGTCATGAACCATTTTTTGGAAATATATGAATATTTCCAAAAACGAAGCTTACGAATATTTCGTAAAGCTGTTCACGCTGCCTTTCTTGGTTATGTTTGAAAGACATGTTTTTCGCATGTTCAAAATTACCGGTTCCTAATGATAAAATCGATGCAATTTCGTTTTGACTAAAATATAAGTAATTGTGATAAATGTACTGGAAATGTCTGTATATATTTGTTCAAATTTTTAACTTTTAACAATTTTTTACTTTTCTTCTTTTACTTGTAAAGCGTATATACCATCGTATCAATTGTTTCTTAATCATGCATTTACCATTTTATAGGTCGATTCTATTCTTTCATGGCTCTGTTCGACACAGGCGGTGTTGGTGTTGCCTAGTCGTATAAGTGCCGGTTCGTTGACTTTGAGTTTTGGATATCGGGTCTCGGTACGGAAAACGTTTGCTGGTATAATACACTTTTGCTGATTTATGAAGTAGTGGAATAGCAATAAGGACCGTGTAGAAGCAGAGAGAGAAAGTATGTGCGTTGGAAGCACCACTAGTTATGTATATTTGTAATATATTCTGTCTTCCATTCTGTAGGGACATCTCCACCTCTTATCATATAGCTGAAATAAAAGCTAATTGCTTGAATCTGGCTGGGCTCTGGGCTACTATTTATTAATTCTATTGGTATACCATCTGGTCCAGCAGATCTACCATGTTGTATCAATCTTACAGCTTCTTGGACTTCTTTCACACTAATTTCATTAATGCTTTCATTACAATCTACATCAGTTCGTATTACATTCAAGAATTCTGTCCGATATTCTCGGAACATCTTTTCATAACATTCCCTCCATTCTTGAACCTGTGTATTTTTTAACTGATGTTTTTCTTTCCAGTTGTTCATGGTTTTAAGCGTCTTCAATGCTTCTTTTGACCAAGAGGAGCCACGGCGGTGACGGTGGCGACGATGGCGACGACAGCGGCGATGACGACGGCGACAATGACGGCGACGACGACGAGGGAGGCGTCGGAGGCGTCGGCGACGCGGGAGGAGACGGACAGAACAGCGATGATCGGAGGAAGTGTGGACACCGTAAATAATCAGGTAAGAAAAGACCTCATAAGGCTGTTGCAGGTGATCTGTCGCAGTGTAAAAAATAAAGAAGTCGAATTTTGGAAGTTAGTCGATGCTTGTGATCCTGATGTAATAATAGGAACTGAACCGTGCCTAACGAAGAGGTAGCAAACTCTGAAGCTTTTCGACCGAAATATAGGTCGTTTTAGGGCAGATAGAAGGGAATACTAGAGGTGGGAGATATTCATTTGCGTTAAGAATGCAACAGATGTGAGGGAAAATTGGGTCAGTGAAGAATTTGAGATAATGGGAATAGAAAATAGTGATTTAGAGAATGTGTTAGAAATTATTGCTTGCTACAGGCCACCAAATGAAAATTACGCGCTTTTGGAAGCCATTTCTGAGAAAATAGAAAACGCCGACATTCATCCTATAGTTATCGCTGGTGATTTAAATATTCCAGACGCAAATTTGAAAGGCGCCGTGAGCGACGCGAAACTACAACATTTAGTGAACAGATTCGTCTGGAAAGGGGGATTAGCGCAGGTAGTAGATAGACCGACGCGATAGGAGGCGCTTCTAGATTTTTACCTAATTGGGCTCCAAGAGCTTTTCTTATCTTGCGACGTCATTGATGGCATAAGCGATCACAAAAGCGGTGTTAGTCGACTTAGATATACATATTTTACAGAAAAAATTCCTAACGGAACAAAAATATGGCAGTTCAAAAAGACAAATACAGATGGGTTTTCACCGCTACCTGAGAGAACAATACGATCTTTTTCTGAGTATAGCCTTTTTATGAGTATATGGAGGAATTTGGAACGTGTTTAAGAGCATCCTAGATAGTTCATTGCAAATGTTTGTGCCTTGCAAATACTTAAAAAGTAATTCAGATTCAGAATATTACACTGCAAAAATTCGACGTATGAACAAAAACCCGAAAGGCTTTCAATAATAGGCACCGTAGTGAAAATCATTGGATAAATTTTCGTAATTGTTCAAAAGAATTAGATCGGGAAAAGAAAATGCGCAGGAGGCATTTTCAAAGCGTATTCTCGACAGTGAGGGAAATAATTGGTCAGGGTTTTACAAATATGTTCGCAGAAGAAGAGGAAATAAAGAAGTAATTCCTAACGTTAGAGATACCAAGAACGCGTTACTAATAGATGATCGGGAAAATACAAACGCATTTAATACCTACTTCAGTTCCGTTTTTAAAACAAAATATCGCCACACTCAGATATCGAGAGACTATATCAAATAAGTTTAATAAAGACGTAAATACATTGCGAAACGAATTAAATCTATGAAAAACGGAAAGTCGCGGGGTCCAGATGCCATTTCAACTGACATAATTAAACTCGGTGGTGAGGAAATTTTACCGTTCTAACAAGATTATTTCATGTTTTGATCAACAATTCAAGGTATTGGAAGCTAGATACTGTTGTTCCGATTTTTAAGAATGGTAACAGAACTGTTTTAGCCAATTATAGACCGGTACGTCTTACGTCAGTTGTATGAAAGCTAATGGAACATTTGATTACTAGCTATATTAGACAAGAATGGGAACAAAAAGAATTGCTATTTCTGGGACAGTATGGTTTTAGGAATTGTTTTTCGTGCGAGAGTCAGATAGTATCATTGTTTCAGGATATAGCAGATGAAACTGATGATATTGGGAGGGAGGACGCCGTAATAATAGATTTTGCGAAGCCATTTGATGTCGTCTCACACGATAAACTGGTTCATAAATTAATGCATTCGGGTATTGACACCAGGGTTGTGGCATGGATTAATGAGCATCTTCAAGTCCGAGTTGGACAACAATTTGCAACTACAGCAAAGGTAACTTCAAGGATCCCTCAAGGAAGCGTTTTTGGACCTTTCCTGTTTCTCGCGTTTGTGAATGACCTGCCAGACAATTTAGTTTCAAGGGTACGATTATTTGCAGATAACTTGTATAATATATCGAGTTATTCAATCAAAGGTATACGAGAATTTTTGCAGGGTGATCTAAACAGGCTACATTTCTGGGCGGAAAAAATTGCATGACAAAAATTAGTTCGAAACGCAAAACCATCACGTTTGGTAGGGGCCGCAAATACAGTGAAACTCAATACCGTTTAGGCAACGAAAATATTCCAAGAGTCTTGTCTTGTAAGTACGTGGGAATCATTCTTGATAGCAAATTTAATTGGGAAAATCAGGTAAACTTTGTCGTAGGGAAAGCCTGGAGGTCTTTGCATTTTACCATGCGAATACCAAAAAAGAGTACTGCGAAAGCGAGAGAATTAGCTTACTTATCTCTAGTTCGTTCATTAATGGAATAAGGGGCGACTTGTTGGGATCCATATAGAAATTCACAAAAGGAATATTAGAATAGAGTACAGAGAAGAGCGCGTAAATTTACTTTCCGAAACAATAGGAAGAAAGTAGAGTGGGAGTCACAAGAATCAGGAGGGTTAAGGCAAGACTGTGCTTTGTAGGAAGCGTATGACGGTTATCCAGCTTGGAAAGATATCTACATCCGACTCGATAGACCCATGTACTTTAGCAGAGGGGATCACAAACACAAAATGCAGTTCAGGCAAGAAAGAACATAAGTTGGAACATTTTCCTTCATAAATAGAACAATAGCGGACTGGAATAAGTTGCCTGCGACAGCCTTGCAACCCTTTCCTTTAGGGGTACAAAAATTTAAAAGTAAATTAACTAATGAAATTTGTAAATTTTAATAATTAGTAAGTGAGGCTTATTAAAACAGATTTTTATTATTATTGTTATTATTATTATTAGTAGTAGTAGTAGTAGTAGTAGTAGTAGTAGTAGCAGTAGTAGTATTGTGATAATTACTTTCAAATGCATTGCTTTATAAAATATATAATTATAATCAAAGTAGTATTTGAATTGGAGTGTCGTGACGGGTTGTGAAATAAAGTGGAGTGCAGTGTATTTAAAAAGTCGTGTATTTATTAGTTAGAATATGTGTGCAGAACAGCCATAAAATATAGAGTAGAGGCTTTTATTGTTATAATTGTTATCATATTATTATTATTATTATTATTATTATTATTATTATTATTATTACTTTGGTCTTAAAATTAATGTAATATATAAAATTGTGGTGTTCTGCCACCGGGTTGTAAACCTACCTACAGAAATAATATGTATCTATCTATCTAAATGCCGTCTATCTATCTATCTACACTTATGTGCACGTACGCTACCACACGTAACGGGTGTCAGTCGAGAGCCAAGAGCTTGTCGAAATTGGGGCGGTGCCCTGCTGGAGGAGAAGCCTGGAGAGGGACATCATCCGCAAGCCGATGTGTAGGTCGGCACCGAATCTCACCAACCAGTGGAGACGGAGTCACCACCACCTCCCCGGATAAAACATTCACCGCACAAAGGGGACAAATGACCATAGAAGTTAACTTGCCGGGAAACATTCAAAAATTGCCGTTGCCACCCCGTTGTGTAGTATTACCTTTAGAACAATATTAATTATTTATAGACCATTCTTAAAGCATACAGATGTGAGACCAGAATTTTGCTCTGATATCAACATATCCAGTGTACAAATCATTTAAAGATTTGTCGACATGGTGTGTTCAAAACGGCATGATTCTCACAAATTTTAAAATTCCAACAGTTGATGTAAAAGTAAAAAAATACTAGTAGACTGTATCAGCAAAAATGCTCCTGTGGAGGGTACGGAAATGGGATTCTGGAGCAGCGAAGAATGGCTTTTCTGAAACCTCACACATGAATAGTGAAGCTTCTTTCTTCCTCGTGGCATGACGTCTACTATGTCGTAAGCAGTGGCGCACTGAGTATGAGAGTTCATTGGGTACGTACAATATGAGAACATGAAGATTAACAATTAAACATTTGAGTTTTTCAATCGAAATCGAAACAGTTCTGTTGCTTTTCTATTTTTTCTCGAGTTTCTGGATATTTAACGAAACCAAACACCTCTCACATGGCCAGAGGTTCTTCAGTATTCCGTCAATTTATGTGTATATTCGAATTAAATAGTATATATAGTTGTAATGTATTCAAAAATGAAATCCCAAACGAGCTTTTTTAGCTAGATAATACCTATAAATAAAAGAACTCTGAATTCTCGGAATTTGCCTCAAAAATGTTGAAGTAATACTGATTTTCTTTCATATTTCTCAATTGTATTAATGTACATTTACTAATGAGTATTTTCTTCAATCATTTTTGGATACGTAAAGTCAATGAAACTTATCGTTCAACCATATGGATAGAGTGAAAATAAAGTTTGAAATTGAAAAAAAATCGCCATTTTCCGGCGCACGATAACATAACTTTCTCTTCTTACGAAGTATTCGTAAGTCGAGAAAGTAAAAATCGTTTTACAGATGTTGTAAGAGGATTAAAGGCATGAACCCAACAGAAAGATGTGGTCATCATTTAACCTGATAATTATGCCTGTTGGACGAGTAGAGCCATTTGGAGTGGAGCCATCTACGTAGTTTCTGAAAGCCTTTGTTAATTGAGAATGCAATACTCATTGTCTTGCCCACCCATTTACTAATAGCTGTTTTTTCTCAAAATTAATGTGAATGTTGAGCACGTATTTCCATACAATAAATTACCTCAATTACAGTACACGACGCTACATGCGCATTACATTTATTAGGTGCCAGTATCAATGTGATATACCAGTACAAAAATGCACATATATTACTTGTATGTAATTCGAAAACTCATTTCTAAATTACTTTAAACAAATAAAACCCATACTCAAATTCTAGGTAAAATTAATTTGCAGCAACATTGTTTTTGTACAAGTACGTCGAACGAAAATTATATTTATTTCATATGAATGATACAGTCGTATTTATGCCTTAGTTACCGTTTCTATTGTACAATTTTGTTTTACAGTATTATGCAAAGCTGAATAAGCTTATAAATATTGAAATCTTGCTTGTGCCGTAAATGTAGCTTTTCCCTTCCTGAACGTCATTTTCAGGTTCTACAGTTTTCAACGTTAAATAATTAAATAAATGCCACCATAACGAATTCAAGAAACAAAACAACGGAAAATATGTGGAATAATGTAATCAGTGTAAAGACAATTTTATAAAAGTGCTTTTACAACTGAAATCCGCAACAAGACGATGTAGCAAACACAGTCAGCAGCGTGAGTTCCTTGAACACCATCTGAGAGTTTCGAGGGCGGGACGGGCTATAGCAGAGGTGGAGGCCGAAGGCGAGTGTCTTCCGCGAGACCGTATTTGAATGCATGAGACGCAGACGCAGAGGCAAGGCGGCGACGGCGGCGGCGACGGTGGCGACGGCGGCGGCGGCGATGGTGGCGACGATGGCGGCGGCGGCGGCCGTGGCGGTGAAGGCGACGGTGAAGGTGACGGTGGGGGTGACAGCGACATAAGAAGCCTAGGAGGCGTGTCGGCGGCGCGAGTAGAGAGATGTGTTGCGAAGGAGGCGGTGTATCGGGTCGAGGCGGCCAGAGGACTGGTGCCGGGCGCCAGTTGAAAGGCGTGGCGAGGGCGAACCCCAAGCCACCTTCCTCGTTACAACGTGCGTTGCCTTTTTGTACGATGTGGAGAGACGCTACAAGAGGAGCGTCGCGCCTGTGTGGATTTTTATTTTTATACGTCACACACACGGGCGAAATTGGAAAAATAGAATGGGATTCTGCTATGCCATGAAACTTTCCAGCTTCAATACTCTTCACAGAAAGCAATGATGCCGATTACCTGCAATGTGCAAAATAAGGCTCATGAAGGGTGTTCTATCCTACAATTCACTTCGTGCAAAAGCTTCGCTTCATAATACCCATTCGATCATTTGGAGAACACCTTAACATACATAAACCAGTGGTGTTTTCAACAGTACATATTTTCTCATATTATTTGCAATTATTATTGAACATTTTCAATCATTCTGCGATTACAACGAAATCGGAATCTGCGCCATTTTGATAAGCGTGCTTTGCTCTATACGAAAAAACTTCAAAATGCCTAGAAACTCAAGAAAGAACTCGTTTTCTTGGACACTGATTCCGAAAAGAGAATTCGTAACAGACGTAGCACAAAAGTGCATAAATATTGTTCCTTTATATAGTAAATTTCTTCAAATACGTTGTGTAGTCAGAATCCATGTTTTGTGGATCCATGATACCGAAAAGTAGATTCGACTGTCTATATGTCCGTTCGTTTATGGTCAAAGCTAGCGCCAAAACCATTCAGTAATTTTTCTCCAAAACTGATATTCCCCGATCAATCTAAAGAAATTATAGGCCCTCTGAGTTTAAACTGGATAATTTGATGTTTTGGGATGTTCTTGACATAATGATTTTACATTTTCAATGTTTTCTAAAAATGACTTTTTATTAAACTTTGGCCTCAATTTAGGTAGAGAAGTCTTAAAAGGAATTGTGCATGTCTCATTTTCGTTGAAATACCTAATTCTGCGAAAATTGCAAAAGAACAAAATTTGTTCGGCGTTTTTCTACAACTAAAATACTGAAGATAAAGATTTTTTTCTAAATGAAATCTCTTCTTCAAAGACAGATTTTTAAAGTAGGTCATGTACAATATTTCGGAAATGTATGTACCTTTTGCGTAATTTAGAGTGAAATATAGGCAATTTTTAAACAATTATTTTCTCAAAAACAGCTCCATTTTTTGTTTAATTTTTCTCCAAGTATATAACGAAGAATGGTAAACAAAATTGGTGCTATTCTCATATTCCCCCTAAATTGAATCTGTTCCACAATGTCAGATCTTGAAATAATTTAATAAATAAGTTTCCGAAAATATGAGTACTTTTTGCGTAATTGCGTGAAATACAAGTAATTTTTAAAGAATCATTTTCACAAAAATTAATTTTTCTTTGTATTTTTTTCTTACATGAATCTAAGAACGGTATACAAAGTAGTGCATAATCTCATTTCCGGCAAACTCTGAATTTTCGAAAATTGCAAAAAGTTATCATTTCAAAACTATAAATTTGAAGTTAATTATTTTGCCTTATGTTAGATCTGTTTTAAAAAGTCAAATATTTTAAAATGTTCATGTACATTTTTTTAAAAGCGAGTATTTTTCGCGTTATTGCTGCTTTAAGTTGAAAGCGTGAAAGGGTGCACTATTGTAGCACCACTAATTTGACCTAGAAGTATTGTATTTCTGGCTTTGTTTTCGTTAGTGTAACAGTTCTATTAAAGCATTGCCTATTGATAACTTGTTTTCATAGAAATCTGGTGAGCTTATTACATCTCATCACGTACAACATTCATGACCAGTTTTCATCATTAAATCCAGATAGTTTTCAGTTTCTATCAGTGGGGTCAATCCGGAAAATAGTTCCCACTGTGAAATGAACCAGATCACATGCACGAAATAGTGCTTACACAAGTGAATGGCCTACTTTGACATCAAACGGAGTGGGCCCACAGGGAATCGAAGCAATTAGCATCACAAACGAGTGGCTCAAATCAGCTACGTTAGTAACCAATGATTGAGTTTGTTGTAAAACGTGTGTTACACTTGGGAGGAATAAAGGTACATCAAAAAAAATTGAAAAAAACACTCAGAATGTGGCTTTGCTCGCGAGGCGTTGACAAAATGTTCTCCACTACTTCCTTGGCGGGGCAGTAGTTCATCTTAAGGAATTCGACTGCAAAAGTTGTTTCGCTCTCTCATTTGCGTGAAGAGTGAAGCAGCGCGAAGAAAATCATCAGTTACACTTTGCTAGTATCTGTATGGTTTTTTTTTAAATTTTATTTTATTTTACATTTAAAGACAGTACAACGTTCAGCCGTGAGGCTCTTCAGTTGATTGGCCGAGCAACTTTGCATCAGAAAATTGTGAAGGGGGTAACTGTTTGTTACCTCCCTGATAGTGATTTCATTTGTTGTACCTTCAACCAAGGTTATTGCGAGGGAATTATGTTAGAGCAATGACAGGATTAAAAAGAAAATACGATGGGAGGGACAGGTAATTGCTAGAAATGTTCCTACCTTATCTAATATCAGAGAGATATTGAAGGAAAATATGGAATGGGAGTCTGTTTCTTAGGCGGGAGAGTGGGGGCTGATCGGTTCCTATTTCGTAAGTGACTGCTCCTTGTACATGATTTAAATTATTGAAAAAATTATGTGCCAGCTTTGTAATAAAGGAAGTAATTGGTTCTATTGCAAGATCGTTGTGGAGGGTCTTATTGCTGACAAACCAGGGGGCATTTACTGTTATTCTTAAAATTTTGTTTTGGAAGATTTGTAACTTGTTTAATGTGGTTGGGGCAGCTGAAATCCAAACAGGACATGCGTAGGTTAATATTGGCCGAAGAATAGATTTGTAAATGGTTAAAGTGGAATGAATTTTTAGAGAAGAGTTACGGTTAAGAATTGGACGTAAAATAGCTAACCTTCTATTGGCTTCAATTACTTTGGACGAGATGTGACTGTGCCAATTTAGTCTTGTGTCCATCAGAACGCCGAGATAACGAATAGATGAGTTCAGAGGAGACTAAGGAATGATAGAAGAATCCAAAGTCAAAGGGCGAGGAAAGACAGGATACCTTAAAGTAAATACTTTGGCAATTGATTTGTTTGGGTTGAATTTAATTTTCCATAGTTTAGACCAATTTCTATGTTTCTTAGGTGACATTGAATTATACGACATGCTGTGTATAGATTTCGGTTTGCATAAAAGAGTAAAGTATCATCTGCAAAAAGAGCTATATTAACTGTATTACTAGTAGGAATATCTGCGACGTACAAGTTAAATAAGAAAGGAGATAACGGGGATCCTTGTGGAAGACCAGCAAGAACAGCCCGAGGTGAAGAAATAAAAGAGTTAAGACGTACAGAGAAAGTGCGATTCAGTAGGAAACTTGATAAGATGTTGTAAAGATATAATGGTATTCCAATTTTCCTTAATTTGAATTTTAATCCATCATGCCACACTCGATCAAACGCCTGGGCAACGTCTAAGAAAACTGCAAGTAAGTGAAAACCCGATTGAAATGAAAAATGAATTTGTTCTGTTAATCTTAATAACTGATGAGTTGTTGAGTTGCTTTCTCTGAAGCCAAATTGGAAAGAAGGAAGCACGTTAGTATCAAGAATGAATTTTTTTAGTATTTTTAATACAAGTTTTTCGAATATTTTTGACAAAATTGGAATTAAACTAATTGGTCGATAATTTGAAGGAAGATTTAAGTTTTTTTGAGGCTTTGGAATAGGAATTATTAGAGAGTGTTTCCAAGAATTAGGATAATACCCTAGTCGCAATGCCGAGTTAAATATATTGTTTAAATACGCAAGACCATGTCTGGGCAGATTCTTTAAGATATTTGCAGTGATTCTGTCATGGCCTGGTGACTTTTTATTTGGTAGCTTTTTTATTAGTTCAAATATTTCGTTAGGTGATGTAAAAGAAATTCTATTTGGTACATCTAAATTTGGTGACTGCACAAAATGTGTTATTGTGCAGTGTCCTCTATCGTTTACACCATGCTGGGTGAAAGTAGTTTCGAAATAATCTGCTAATAGCTCAGCTTTTTCAGAAATCGACTGTGCAATTTTGTTGTTACCTTTTAATGGCGGAATATTGGTTGACTGACCTAGCAATCGACGTGTTGCTTTCCAAAGAGATGAATCTTGCGGATTAAGATTTGAAACATTTTTTGTAGCTTTCCATTTGGTACATCGTAAGAGCGTTTCGAACCAATTTTGTTAGATGGTTTAATGCAGATTTCAAATGAGGTAGGCGATGTTTTGCCCATAAACGTCTGATTTTGTTCTTTTGTGATATTAAATTACGTAATTGCTCAGGTAGCGGATATTTGGTGAGCTCTCTGCGAGTAGCAGTTAGTGAATGAGATGAATAGTCAATTGAATTTGTGATGGCATTAGTAAACAAAAGTGTGCCTTGGTCAATTTCTGCAGGGGTTTTCAGATTCGAGAACGGAGGAAGGAGCGATGATAACCGATTTTGAAATGTGTGCCAATTTATTTTGTGAGTAGATAAATGCGGTGAAGAATTAGGCAAAGAAGTGATTAATTTGGAAGTTGTAATCACTGGGTTATGATCTGAATCTAGTTCGCAGATAGAATACGAATGGAGAGCAAAGTTTAAATTTGTTAATACAATATCTAGAATATCTGGAAGGTAATTCGCATTAAAAGGAAAGTATGTCGGATCAACGGGCGCAATAATTTTGAAATTTGAGTGCTTTGCGAGATTTAAAAGAAAAGTTCCGGCTGGTTGATTTATTCTACATCCCCAAGAAGTGTGTTTTGTGTTTAAATCACCAAATAAGATAATGGGAGCCTTTAGTTTGAAAATGTCTTGAAGACGTGTTGCAGTCAATTGTTTATTAGGCGGCTTATAAGCTGAAATTATCATTACATTATTACCGTTCTGAAGGTTGATAGTTACTGCTATTCTTTCTAACCCTGGTGTTATTGGGAGAGATGATGTCCAGTGCGGAATGCCGGATTTCACTAAAATTAATACTCCACCTGCTGGTACGTCCCCTGGTCTATCACGTCTGTAACATTTGTATCCTTGAACTGTGAAAGATTTGGAAGAAATAAGGTGAGTTTCGGTTAAACATGCTATGTCAATATCATGTGAAACCAGAAAATGTTTCAATTCAGATCCTTTATTTAGAACACCTCGACAGTTCCAGTTTAAAAATGTTAGATTGTTGAAGCATGGTGTTTTAAACGTGATTTTGGAAAATCGAGCTAAGAATTGAGGTTTTTATATTATCAATTAAAGTAGGGAGGAACGATTGAATTAAACGACCAAAGAAATTGACAATATGGCTAGTCAGGAACTCACTTAAGTTAAAATTTCCGTTTGCATTGTTAGTTGAACTATTTGAAGAAGCATCATTAACATTGGTTGAGGCGGGAGGGGGATTTTGTGAGCGAGTTGAGAAATTAAAATTAGGAATGTTATTAGTGAAAGGCAGGCCAGGAAACTCTCTAGCTTGATAAGTAAAATTATTGTTATTATTGTTATTGTTATTGATATTATTATTGGTTGAAGGTGGATTTTTAGTTCCCTTACCGTTTTTGTTTGATTTAGATTTTGCAATTTTGTCATAATATGAACAAACATTCGATCTCACATTTGCCTTGTGACCTTTCACTTTGCAATTACTACATACTGGTACAAAGTTGCTCGGTTCCTTACAATCTTTGGTGAAATGATATCCCGTACAAATAGCACAATGAATTTTTCTATTGCAATAGTTTTTGGTATGATTATAGTCTTGGCATCTTGAGCATTGAACTGGCCCTGGGAGACGTTTTCGCTGTTCAACACGAACAACAGCATGACACAGTCTATTTAATTTAAAAATATCTTGCCACCTATTTTCTTTCACAATTATCACTGAAACGACAGGAATTGGCTGACCTTCTTTGTTATGTAGTCTATTGACTTTCACAACTTGAAAGTTTTTCGATACAAGTTCTGCGAGAATTTGATCTTCAGTAAAGGATTGGTGAACATCTTTTATTACAATAGATAATTTTTTTGATAACGGGTCAGCGTAAGTGTGAAATGATTTGTTATTAGTATTTAGCATGTTCACTAACAGTATGTAGTCTTCGCTGTTTTCCGTTTGAATTTTAACCTTGCCAAATTTTAACTCGGTAGAAAATTCACTTTTTAGGGTGGTTTTTAAGAGATCGTGAATTTCTGTGAGGTTATCAATGTTATACACAAACACTGGGGGGATCGGATTGATTTCCTCAGAGTCTTGGAGATTTTGTAAGGCGCTGAAACTATTACTAGTGGGGATTGAATATTCTACACTTTGATCTTGACTAATTTTCTTCGACGGCTCATTTGGGTCACTGTTACTACGCGGTCTCTTGGACGACTGAACTATGGGTGAAAGAACATTCGTGAATGTACTTGCCTGAGCAGTTGATGTACCGTCACTTACCGTTGGATCTGAGGGAAAATTTCCGTTGGAGGACGTTCCACTTTGTAGATAGAATTCTGCACCTGCTGAGACGTGGTGTTGGCCATTTGCATGGGGATCCATGTTTTGTGACTCCATGTTTTGCTGATATATTTGCTGATGACCAAGTGATGATTGCAGATGGTTGGTCGACATCAACTCATTTTGTGAATCAGAATTCAATATGTTGAGAGATTCCGATATGCACCGGCCTACGCCTGCGCATGAAGTAGAGTCTGTAGTTATTTAACTTCAATACTTATGACATTTTTCTACACATTGAAACTAGTCACAAGTAAAAAAACACAAAATAGTATGAGAATACTAGTTTACACAGTCAACACAAGACAGAACAAACACTTTGCACATGAAAGACCGGGCCTAGACTGGTTCGACCTCTCCGGTGCGAACGAAGGCGACTACTGATGATCTGTATGGGTGTTCAAACTAACGATAATTTTTGTACCCGTAACATAATTGTCGTAACCGACTCGTACGGTATTGTCGTTTGGTGTTTTCTATACCTTTGCAGCACTTTTTCCGATGTTTCAAATAGTACCGGGTGAATACATTTTACACAAGTTAACTTTCACGGAATGAGATCTACATGTACTTTCAGTTTTTACACTTTTTCTAGTGCACATTGTTCACTTTTCTTATATTACGATCATGATTGTGAGAAGAGAGATGCAGGGTATGCGCCCTATTATAACTCCGTCAACAAAGTAGATTTTGTTGAACAGGACACTATTCACAATTTTCGGAGTTAGTGCTTTAGTGTAAGTGCGTCGTTGACTTACAGTGAAACGTGTTCCAACGGCCGCCAAGATTAAGTGGTCACTTGCATTAACGGCCATTTGTTTGCGTACAACGGATTGATTTTTCTATAACAGACGTGCAAATATTCCCTCTTTTATAAGACCATCTGCCCCAAGGACAGCGAACAGGCACATTTCGTAGTTTAATGTGTATTCAGCCCTCACCTCAAGCGATTTTGAACAGTAAAAGAATAAGAAGCGGAAGAGTGGTGAACATGCGAAAGGTCGCAACAGATTACATCTAGATTCGCGTATCTCAAAAGAGATGAATTTCAGATGCAGATTAGAGCAGATGATTTTAATAACTGCATCAATAAGGAATGACCATTCATTCTCTTCGCCCATTCCGCAGAACCCTCGTGAGGCTTGCGAACACTTGGCCCCCGCCCCACCCCCCTAGAGTGCGAACTTGACAACGACCTCCGGAGAACACTGCATGCGCGAAACCGATTTCAAGGAGATTCGCAAACTCCTTCGTGGATCGGCCCCTCTTACACAACTTGAATTGCATTTTTTTAAAGTTCAGTTTGCTTATGAGTTCAGTTGGTTGAGGTAGGAAATTGATTTTCTCGAGTAACAGAATAACAGAGTAACATATATATACATATATATACATATATTATATATATATATATATATATATATATATATATATATATGTATGTATGTCCCACCAACTATGAACCACCCTCACAACTTTTAAACAGTTCAGGATATCGAAATGCAGTTTTCGCTGAATAATGCGGAATCGTGGGGCAAGTAACATGCCGTAGTGAAATTGTCTAAAACATTTTTAGTTTTCGAGAAATTTAATCATCTTTGATTTTTTAAATGGAACGATGTATTTTTCTCACCAGCAATCGATAGATCACGGAAAGCGGAATAAAATGATGTATCATATGCTAGTATTTTGATAATAATTTGAATATAAAATTAGTCTTTCTGATATGTGATTTTGAATTAAACGGACAATATTTCGTGTCGCAGCCCCTGCAACTCTCGCCTTTGGGCAAAATGGCCTTCGCGGCGTCAAGACTGTTGCGTGGAGAAAGGAGACTGAGAGGGATGGCAATGAGGGATAAGAGGCCTAACTACAGCTATCCAATGTCTTGACACAAAGGTCACATTAAGAAGCAACCAATTTTAACGATTAGAATGAGATTTTTTTCTATTGATTTATCTGCATTTCACTTGTCTTCTTTAATAATAAATATAATTTTCAAACTTGACAAGAATCCAATCACCGTCTCTTCGTAGGTAAATTAAATTTTTAATTAAGATGAACATTCGTTCACTTCGCAACCATACTTCTACTGCGGGTTCATAAATGGAAAAGACAACAGTACACTTCCAATTTCTGCCGTGGATTTTTAAGTTTGAAACAGCACGTGGTGTTATGAAGTGAGAAACTCTCCAATCAGTATTAGCAGTCGTGACTGCAGATGTACATTTGTGTTAAAGTTTAGTAAGTAACGAGTGTCTGTCAAGAGTGTTTCAAAATTTGTATTGCTTTGTTCTCTTGGTAGTGTTTAAAAAAAAGGCGTTTATTAAGAGTAAACAATAAGAGAAAATGTCTATTTATCTATTATTTGATGAATTAATCAAGATATTACAATTAGAATCTTTAAGCATTCACTCCCATCCCAAGTTTTAAAATGACAGCTTGTTTCTGCCATAACACACTTAGCTGGGTTTTCGATTTTTGTAAGTTTGAAAAGGATCTTTATTATTATCGACTTTCCGCTACAAATTAGTTTTATTTTATTCTTTTCGATGATCCTTGCTTTGAAATTTAAGTAGAAGAAAAGTTAAATTCAGATGAACGACTGGGAAAAAGTCTCTCATTCTGATCGTTAATATTGATGTTTGTTCATGTGATCTTCTTGACAAGACCATGAATTGCTGTAGTTACTCCCCTATCCTTCATGGCCACCCTGCTCATACTCCCTGTCTCCACGAAACAGTCTCGACGCCGGGAAGGCCACCTTCAGCAAACACGACTGTTGCAAGGGCTGCTACAGAAAAGGACCGTTTACTTAAAAATCACATATAAGAAAATCTAATTTTATACTCAAATTACTACTAAAATACTAGCATATGATACATCATTTTATTCCATTTTTCATGGTATATCCATTGGCGGTGAAAAAAATATATAGTTCCATTTAAAAAATCAAAGATGATTAAATTCCTCTAAAACTAAAAATATTATAGACAATTTCTGTACGACATATTACTTGCCCCACGATTCCGCATTGGTAAGCGAAAACTGTATTTCGGTATCCTGAACCGTTTAGAAGTTATGGGGGTGGTCCATAGTTGGTGGGACACTCTGTATATATATAAATATATATATGTATATATATATATATATATATATATATATATATATATATACACATACACACACACACACACACAGGATGTCCCAGTTGGTGTCCCAACTATGGACCACCCCCATAACTTCTAAACGGTTCAGGATATCGAAATGCAATTTTCGATTAACAATGCGGAATCAGGGGGCAAGTAACATGCCGTAGAGAAATTGTCTATAATATTTTTAGTTTTCGAGAAATTTAATCATCTTTGATTTTTTAAATGGAACTATATATTTTTATCACCAGCAATGTATAGAGCATGAAAAGAGGAATAAAATAATGTATCATATGCTAGTATTTTGATAGTAATTTGAGTATAAAATTAGATTTTCTGATAAGTGATTTTGAATTAAACGGACAATATTTCGTGAAGCAGCCCTTGCAACTCTCGCCTTCCTGAAAAGTGGCCTTCGCGGCGTCAAGACTTGCGTGGAGAGAGAGGAGACTGAGAGGGGTGGCAATGGGGGATAAGAGGCTAAAGCAATCCAGGGTCTTGTCACAAAGGTCAGATTCGGAAACACTAATTTCAACGATCAGAATAAGAGATTTTTTTCCATTGATTTAACTGCATTTAACTTGTCTTCTTTAATAATAAATATCATTTTCAAACTTGACAAGAATCCAACCATCGTTTCTTCGTTGGTAAATTTAATATTTAATTAAGATGATTATTCGTCCAATGCGCCACCATACCTCTACAGCTCTTCATAAATGGAAAAGAAAACAGTACACTTCCGTCTTCTGCCGTGGATTTTCAAGTTTGTGGCAGCAGGTGGCATTATGAAGTGAGAAACTCTCCAATCAGTATTACCAGTTGTGACTGCAGATGTGCATTTGTGTTAAAGTTTATTACGTTTACACTGATAGACTGTCAAGAGTATTTCAAAACTTTTATCGCTTTGTTCTTTTTGTACGCGACTGAATAAGAAGTTTATTAACAGTAAATAATAATAGAAAATGTCTACCTATCTATTATTTATTGTATTAATCGAGATATTACAATAAAAATCTTTAATCTTTCATTCCCTTTCCATGTTTTAAAATGAAAGCTTGTTTCTGCCAAAACACACTGAGCTCGATTCATGTAAGTTTGAAAAGGACCGTTATTATTATCGTCCTTCCACTACGAATTATTTTTATTTTGTTCTTTTTGATTATCGTGGCTTTGCAATTTTAGTAGAAGAAAAGTTCAATTCAGATGAACAAATGGCAAAAATCTCTCATTCTGATCGTTAATATTGATGTTTGTTCATATGATCTTCATGTCAAGACCATGAATTGCTGTAGTTACGCCTCCATCCCTCACGGCCGCCCCTCTCACACACCTTGTCTCCACGAAGTAGTCTCGACGCCGCGAAGGCCATCTTTACCAACGGCGACTACTGCAAGGGCTGTTACAAGAAAAGACCGTTTACTTAAAAATCACATGTCAGAAAGTCTAATTTTATACTCAAATTACCATCAAAATACTAACATATGATACATCATTTTATTCCTCTTTTTATGATCTATCCATTGCTGGGAAGAAAAATATATAGTTCCATTTAAAAAATCAAAGATGATAAATTTTCTCGAAAACTATAAATATTATAGACAATTTCTCTTCGGCATGTTACTTGCCCCATGATTCCGCATTGTTAATCGAAAACTGTATTTCAATATCCTGAATTGTTTAGAAGTTATGGGGGTGGTCCATAGTCGGTGGGATACCCTGTATATTATTAGGGTGGGTCGAAAAAAAAAATTTCGCCCACTGGGTGCTTAAATTGAAGTTTTCGATGAGAAAACATGTTTCGTGCAAAATAACAATTTTTATCGTAATTTTAGAGAGCGCACCGATCGCTCAAACACTTTATTTTTTTATACTTTTTGACATTTGATCTTGCAGATCATAATAGATGCATCGGGGATGTCTGGATTTTTTTTTGTTTTTCCACATTCATACCAGGAATTTCGAATCCAGTATGGTGCTGCTAGCGGCACTAGCCTCACGACCTCTTCCACTGACATTCCGAGGAATATTTCCAGCCAGCTTAAGAGGTAGAGAGTGATAAGGAATACCGAGCAGGTTTTTTCTTTTGTTCTGTCGTGCCATGTTAAAAACTGACTACTCACCAAGCGTATTTTTGTCGGCGCTCTGCTATATCGTAACATGCCTGCCACTGGCGAGACAAAATCGCCTAAGCAATATAAATCTATTGTAAATAGTACTTAGTTTAAAGTCCTCATAGTTCTTGTCCTTGCTAAGCGATTGCAAGTCGTTACATCAACTATTATTTTTTAGTTTGAATTTGTCTCAAGTGAGTTGAAGTAGAGCGGGGCTAAATTAAACCCTTTTCAAATTCACTCAGCACGACTCAAAAATCCATGTACCTCACATTTCTTCAATTTTCATTCTATTACACGGAATATCTTACAAAAATATGAATGTTTTTGTAAGACATTCTGTGTAATAGTTTGAAAATGGATTCATTGTAACCTCTTATAAAAATTCTCCAACGATCGTTTGTGTTGCCATGCTGCCCATTGTGTAACAAGAGCACCGTTTCTTCGCGCTGAAATCCTTTCTTATAAACCCAAAGCCTTTGAAATTCACTCACCTTGGATTTAGAAAAATTGTTATGAAAGTCGCCCTTTTGTTAACACAGATTTGATGTAACCTTCGCGTAACCTCGTGACCCTTATTAAGTGGAATTCCGTATTAAATGTCTATTTTTACCGTAAACACTAGAGTTAACATACATTTCACTGTATATTCCCTCTAAATGATAATTTTCAGCAGCCGTATTGCTATGCAGCGTATACAAAGATTTCGTGGCCATTAACACCCGTGGGAAGCGCAGAGTCGGGTCAGGCAACACCGCCCCTTTTCTCGTCGACAAATGAGGCGGAGACATGAGAGGTCCAAGGAGGAGGCACCTTACCCCTAGCTACTTTTTGCACATACTCAGGCCAGCGGGTTTAATAGTTACGAAGCTACAATTCATACAATGTTCTACATTTTACGTATGATATTTCATCAAATACAAACGAATGGAGAGTCCTTTCTCCTTATCCATTCATACTTCCAATCATCGAGTTGTTTCTTTCCTTTTCATTTTTCTCCTTTGTACGAATTTGCACTTCCCTCTCCTCTATCTCTCTCCTTCACTCTTTCCCCTTCTCTCTCTCTTTCTCCTCCTCTCTCTTTTCTGTCTCTTTCTCTTCTCCTTCTCTCTTTCTCACTCTTTCCTCCTCTCTCTTTCTCCCCTTCTCTCTCCCTCTTCCTCCTCCCCTCTCTTCCTCCTTCTCTCTCCTCCTTCTCACTCTTCCTCCTTCTCTCTCCTCCTTCTCTCTCCTCCTTCTCTCTCCTCCTCCTCTCTCATTTCTCCTTCTCCCTCGCTTTCTCCTCTCTCACCTTCTCTCTCACACTTTCTCTCTCACACTTTCTCTCTCACACTTTCTCTCTCACACTTTCTCTCTCACACTTTCTCTCTCACACTTTCTCTCTCACACTTTCTCTCTCATACTTTCTCTCTCACACTTTCTCTCTCACACTTTCTCTCTCACACTTTCTCTCTCACACTTTCTCTCTCACACTTTCTCTCTCACACTTTCTCTCTCACACTTTCTCTCTCTCACTTTCTCTCTCTCACTTTCTCTATCTCACTTTCTCTATCTCACTTTCTCTATCTCACTTTCTCTATCTCACTTTCTCTATCTCACTTTCTCTATCTCACTTTCTCTATCTCACTTTCTCTATCTCACTTTCTCTATCTCACTTTCTCTATCTCACTTTCTCTATCTCACTTTCTCTATCTCACTTTCTCTATCTCACTTTCTCTAGCTCACTTTCTCTCTCTCACTTTCTCTCTATCGCTTTCTCTCTGTCGCTTTCTCTCACTTTCTCTCTCTTGCTTTCTCCCTCTCGCTTTCTCTCTCGCTTCCTCCCTCTCGCTTTCTCTCACTTTCTCCCTCTCACTTTCTCCCTCTTATTTTCTCTCTCACTTTCTCATTCGGTTTCTCTCTCACTTTCTCTCTCACTCTCTCACTTTCTCTCTCTCTTTCAAATCTTCATTTATAGACTTCTCAACACATTTTAGTTCATTTCTACCTCTTCTATTCACCTAATAATGAAAAATAGTCAGGACATTTTGAGCGCTAGTAACAAAACTAAAGCAATGTGGGATATCGTAAAAAATACAACCACATCATCTCGATACCTTGTAGAGAATGTTATTTTAAAGGATAATGAAAGAGAAACGAGTAATCCGGAAAAAGTTGCCAATCTCTTCAACAAACACTTTTCCAGAATTGCGTCTGATCTCACGAAGGGACTAAAATCACAAAATTCAACATTTTACACTTCCCAAAAAATTTAAGATACGATGTTTATTCCCGAAACTTCTCCCAACGAAATTCTCAGAATAGTCAGTAAACTAAAAAATAAATATTCATCTGGTTTAGATGAATTTCCGGATTGTATATTAAAAACTGGTGCACCTGCCTTTATACATCCGTTAACTCACATTTTCAATGCTTCTTTATGTACAGGAATATTTCCAGATATTTTCAAAACAGCAAAAATTAAGCCACTTTTTAAAAAAGGGAACAAAAATAATATTCAAAATTACCGGCCAATTTCTCTTTTGTCAGTTTTCTCAAAAATATTAGAAAGGCTTTTCTACTTACGAATGGAAACATTTCTCAGGAAAAACAGAGCGTTTTTAGACTCACAACACGGTTTTAGAAAATCAAAATCTACGGAAACTGCCATTTTTTCTTTTCTCAAAGATGTTGCTTCATCAATAGACCAAAATGAAATACCCATTGGAATATTCTTAGATCTCTCGAAAGCTTTTGACGTTATTGACCATAAGATCTTGCTCTCAAAATTACCTTCGTATGGAATTCGTGGTATTGCCCTAGATTGGATAACTTCTTACCTTAAACATCGGACTCAAAGAGTAGAAATACCATACTGGCAGGAAAGGACATTACATACTTATATTTCCAATTCTTTGCCAATTGTGCATGGGATCCCGCAAGGTTCGATCTTAGGTACTATTCTCTTTCTGTTATATGTAAACGATATGCCCTCGTCTATTAAAAATGGAAGAACGGTTCTGTTTGCTGATGGCACGAATGTTCTTTGCAAAAAAGAAGCAGTAAATAGTACAATTTCAGAAGTTTCAAATTGATTTAATAATAACAAATTAATTGTTAACGAAAGAAAAACTGTTTCAATGCATTTTTGCATCTCAAATCGGAAATCGCATGTTCCATTGAATATGAACAATATGCAATTAGCTGATGTTGAGGCAACAAAATTTTTAGGTCTTTCAATTCAATGAAACCTCAAATGGAATGTACATATAACAGAATTAAACACTAAATTAAGTTCATTATGCTATGCATACAGAATTCTTTCAAATTCTGTCAGCCTTCATGCAGCTCGTTGCGTTTATTTTGCAAATGTGCATTCCCGCCTGAGATAAAGCATAATATTCTGGGGAAGCTCATCCTGTAGTATTCAGACCTTCAGATTGCAAAAGAAAATTATTCGAATAATGAAAAAATGCCTTCTACGTGATTCCTGCAAGCCTCTTTTCATTGAGCTGGGAATCCTACCATTGCCTTGTCTATTTATTTACGAATCTGTAATATTTGTCAAAAATGACCTACTTAACGGAGGGAACATATTTTCATGCAATATTGATATTTATAATTACAACACACGCCGTAGAAATCACGTGCATCAAGTATCAGTATCAACAGCTCAGTACAAGAAATCAACATACAATACATGTACGTTACTTTACAACGCATTGCCAGATGACATAAAACAATTAAAGTCGGTACACAAATTTAAGTTAAAAGTAAAATCTTTTCTGCTGCAAAACTGTTTCTATACAATTAGAGACTATACTGATCGTGAAAAAGAAAAATAATCTTTAATGTAACAAAACCAAGATATATAATGAATCAGTTTATGTTTGCATTGTATACATTTAAAAAATATTTAATACGCCTGTAACATGTAATGTACTTCAGCTTCCGTGTCAATGACCCCCATCTCGATCATGTTTTCGTTCAGTTTCCCTGATCCATTGAGCAAATGCTGAGATGGCCCCTTGTTTTGCTTCTGGACGTAAATGTAGCTTCACTGTGCGCACGTTTTGTTGAGCACTCCTTTTGCTTGTAGTTCATTTACAGTTGAAATTGATTTTCTATAACTCGGGAAAAAACATTTTTCAAATATCTTTATTTTTCTAAAATAATTATTTTCTAAATTCATTTTTTCGTTGTTTTTTTTGTTTTTTTTTAAATAAAATTCTGGCCCTCAAGAAAATGTGCGCAGATAAATTTCTTTCCCCACACGTCATATACAGTTTTTACGTTTTTTTTGACAAATAAATAAATAAATAAATAAATAAACACCTGGAGGTCGCTCATCATTCCTCACATATTTCATTCTACTTTTATTGTTATAACGTCTATAGTCATCCAACACCGGTTCCCTACCAGCCTTTGAGGCTGAATGAAATCAAACACGTCTGCTGTTTGCTCAGCAACCATCCGATCTGCGACTTGACCTTAGGACATATCTATGCTGGAGTGGTGCCCCGTTGAGGGAGAATCCTGTAGCAGGCAAACAACGCAAATTGTCGTGTAGGTCGGTGCCAAAGCTCACATTTCAGCGAGGGAGTCATTCGTGCACTGCATATACGGGACTTACGAAATAGTAGTTGACGCGTCCGGAAACACCAAAAAATCAATACAACGATTCAAAACCATCAAATTCGACGCGTCCTCATATGAAAACAATGCCAACAGCGCTGCCTCCACAGCTTCCAACCGCCGTGCGATGTTGCATTCGCCCCCTCCACTTGTGCCTCCATCCACGCCAATCCGCTACGCTTCCGCGCTCGAACCCCCTCTCACCACCCCCTCCCCCGCTCTCTCCGCTTAATAAAGAGCGCCGCACAGTCAGGCATTTGGGGAATCTGCAATATTAAGATACCCGATTCCGACCAGCTAATCTTGTTTAATAAACTTATAATTATTACATCCACCTCGCGGCAAGTCGAACACGCGCCGGCATTCAATGCAAGCAGCTGAGAACGAAAGATCGAAACGGGTAAGGCGTTAAACAGAGGACGTCAAAAGGAGCGGGGAATATACATGGAAGAAGAAAGCGAGAAGTGATGATTAGCTGTAATTGATTTCCAAGATGCAAAATCTAAGATACAGGGTTAAATTCATATCTACTTATTAAACGTCGAAAACCATCAAAAACTGTGTCTGACGTTCCATGGGGAGAAGTATATTCAAGAGTTTCACACAACGTTGGAGGCCAACTGGCAAACATTGGTCAAGGTCTCCCCTTTTCATATCTGAATAATGAGGTGTACATCCAGTCACTCCACATAAAATTTAGTGTCCAAACTCGGCATGCGTGAGGACACTAAAAGATTAGTGGTATTTCATTTCCAAGAAAAGAAATGCACAGAGAATGTCTGTTTTTTGCACTGAAGATTGATTTGACAAATAAGTTTCAAGGTTCAAAAAGTTGTACATAATATGACGATCACAGGAGAAGAATGTAATACGGCACAAGATTGTCCATTTTTTTTATTTTGATGCCACCTAGTGGCCGAAATGGAGTATTATAAAATGACGCGATTAGAATTCTGAAAACCCTGTCAAGTCCTGAGATACTCGTATGTGCCTTAAAAACACAGCGAACCGAGGAGTAATCGAGACAGGAGTAACAGAACAGGAGACAGGAATAACAGGACACTTCACAGAGAGACAGAAAAACAACGGGATTAAGCCATGGAACGTTTTACTGTTACATTGACAGCACTGAATATTTCCCATTTTCTGAAAGTTGGTAATGATGATGTTTCTCTTTGAGTGTCGATGTGTTGCAGAGTTTGTTAATGTGTGGTAGTCTCTCTCTTTAGAGTATGAACTGTGACTTTCGTGTTCTGCATTGTGCAAGTAATACGTTGGATGCATTTGAAAAACCACAAGCTCAGAATTCATCCACAAACATAATGCAATGTAAAGCAGGCACTTCAAAGATAAAAAAAACTTTTGGGAGAATGAATGACGTAAAGAAAATGAGACTTCATTCCCACGAAATTGGAGGAACGTGTGGCTGTAAAAAGAAATGTTTCGAATGCACAGGTGAAGCAAATAGTAAAGACTTAATAAAGACTACATACGAGATGCAAAATAATGATCAGGCTATCCTTTCCTTAAATATATTCATTGTACTGGTACCTGTGTACGAAGGTGAAATAGAATATCTGACGAAGAAGAAGTCCAATTTCGTGACTGCAGTGTCTGCATTATATCAGAATAAACCGAGAGAATTTCTACTCTTGTGTATTTTTGCATACAGGGCATATAGGCGTTTCATTCATTACATGGTATAAGAGGGAAGGTGGACGTCCTAGTGAATTCAATAAAGAATGGTCAAAGACCAATAAATTTGAAGGTAAACACACCAGTCACCCTCGCAAAATATGTGAAGACACCATTGATGTACGTGAGCTCATTGGTTCTTTTAAATGTCATAATAATTACAGTCTGAAGAAAAGTGAAAGAGCTCATGTAGGAGCAAATAGGTGTCAATATCAAATATCAAAAAGATGTTTAATATATACAAGGAGAAATGCCCAGAAGTGAGTTTCTTGAGACTTACATGACAATATTTAACAAAAAATTCAACATAAGTTTTTGATTCCCCAGATGTGATACTTGAAGCAATTGTAACGAATGTGTAGTTGATAAGAATAAACTTCATCGAGTCCTTGATGAAGCAAAGGACAAAGAAAGTAAAACTAGAACTTTGTAGGACCTGAGGAAGCTTGCAGTAGAACATAAATATCACTTACAACAGCTGCAACCGTTTTATGACAGCAAGAGGAAGGCAAGAAAAGAGGCACATTCAAGCACTTATAAAGACGTTGTTGCTATGGATTTCTGCATGAACTTCCCTTGTTCAAATATCCAAACAAGTAACGTTTTTTTCAAGTGGCAACTTAGAGTTTTTAAAGTTCATTTTGTCTAATTTAGATAGTTATTTCTAAGTGTATGACGTAATTGTTGCAAGAAAGAAGCAATGAGATCAGTTTCTTCCTTCACCATTTCACCAACAACTCTCTTGCCTCAGAATTAAAAGAATTAGCAATATTCTGTGACTCATATGGAAGGCAGAATAAAATACAGAAGTTACACGGTTTCTTTACAAAATGGTTCACACACAGAAATTGCTGAATAGAAGTTACATTTGCTATCCCAAGACATTTCTACCATGAATGTGACAGAAATTCTGCTCTGGTAAAAGCGAAAGACGAAGGTGAGCTTCCAGAGACGTGGTGTCAAGAAAATGAGGTGGCTCGGTGCAAAACATCTTCTTTCATTGTTGCACGAGTATACGTACGTATGTATGAACTAAACAATATTTTCAAGGCAAAGTTGCCATTCGCTACCAGACCTGTAAAGGAAATATATATATATATATATATATATATATATATATATATATATGCCAAATGAAAACCACGTTTTGTACCCTACCGATCAACGTACAATGGAAAGTGGATTCAAGAACTACTGAAGGGTCCTGTCCGAAAAATTAGGGAAAATGCTTCCACTTACGAATCCTTCCTAAGAGAGTTCCTGTTCCCTGATATTGTCTATGAAGGTAAGACAACCCCAAGGATTATTATTTACTTAGTATTAGGTAATGACAGATAAATTTGCAGTATTTTTATTTTTTCTTTCCCAAATTGAGCCACTAAATATATCCAAAGCAAAGTTCAGTCTTACAAGATCTTACATTTTTTTGTAGGTAGGAGCCAAAACTATTTTTTTAAAACTTCCTCACAAGGATTAACTTGTCTGGCATATTTTCTTTTTGTTTATGGCACTGCTAGTGCTAGTCAATAAAAGTCACATTTTTCATTAGCAATAAAGCATTAATACATCTAATGCACCCTCTTTCTCACCAACTCCTACAAAATAGTATAATCAATTAGAAGGGTTTGCATAGATATTAAAAAAAGCATATAACCAAGAACTTAACTTTTTTAAAAAATTATCTGGGGAAAACATGGCAAGTCCACTGTCTACAAAACCCAAAGAATCAGCCATTGAAATCGCGCATTTGCTTTAAAAAACGTAATGTGAGCAGACAAATGTATATTTTAACAGAAAGTGAAAAAACCATGTGTCACTTTCAAACTGGGGTTAGTTGCAAACGTTTTGAACTTTCAATATACTCTCCTCGAAAATAATGAAATTGTGACTTATCATGTTGATTTATTATTTCGTGTTTCCGGGCGTTTGAACTGCTATGGCCATTAGTCCCATAAATGTAGTTCGTATTTTATCACGGGAAGTGGCGGAGTTCTTCCCCAGCTAGATAGTGTGATCTGGCTCCGACCTACACAACAGTTGATTGACTAGTGATTCCGGGAACATCAACTGCTAAGGTCCTTAGTCTCATAAGTGTAGTGCAGATTTTTATCGCGGGAAGTGATGGTTATTTTCCGCGCTGGCTGACAAAATCCGGCACCTACATGTGTAGGTTCGCGGGGATTTTCTCCAACCACGTATCTCCTCCCCCGCGTGGCATCGCCCCAGCCGGGAGAATCTCTAAGCTCCCGACTGGTCTCATGACATCTGTGGTAGTGTAGAGCGTGTGAGTGTGTAAAGAGGGAGGAAAAGACAAGGAAGAAAAAAGAAAGTTCGTGCGCGGTCCGTGTCCCGTTTGTTAGGGTACTGTTTCGGTATTCGTCTGGTGTTGGTCGAAGATACCACGAAACCCTCCGATCAGAACATTGCTAGAATTGCTTTAGGCAATTGCTGAATTTGACCTAGCCTTTGACCACCTTTGACAATGTGGGATATAGTAAAAAATGCGACCAAACCAACTAGAAACCTTGTAGAGAATGTTGTTTTAAAAGATAACGGTAGAGATGTGAACGATCCGGCAACAGTGGCTAGTCTCTTTAACCAATACTTTTCGAGAATTGCTGTCGATCTCACTAAGGGTTTTCAGCCACAAAATTCAACATCTGACGTTTCCCTAAAAATCTTAGACACTATGTTCGTTTCCGAAACCTCTTCCTATGAAATTCTCAAAATAATCGGTAAATTAAAAAATAAATATTCGGCCGGTTTAGATGAATTTCCGGATTGTTTGTTAAAGCCGTGCGCGCCAGTCATTATACACCAGATAACTCACATATTTAATGCATCCTTATGCACCGGAATTTTTCCATATATTTTTAAAACAGCTAAGATTAAGCCGCTCTTCAAAAAAGGCAACAAAAATGAAGTTCAAAATTATCGGCCAATTTCTCTTTTGTCAGTTTTTTCAAAAATATTAGAGAGACTTTTTTATGTGCGAATGGAAACCTTTCTCAATAAACACGACGCGTTTACAAATTGCCAACATGGATTCCAGAAATCAAAATCTACGGAAACAGCCATTTTTTCTTTTCTTAAAGATGTTGCCTCATCATTGGATCAAAACGAAGCAACTATTCGAATATTTTTAGAGCTTACAAAAGCTTTTGACGTCATTGATTATAACATTTTACTTTAAAAATTACCTTCATGTGGGATCCGTGGTATTGCTCTAGATTGGCTATGTTCGTACCTTAAACAACGATCTCAGAGAGTAGAAATACCTTACTGGAAGAAGGAACTTTATGTACACACCTTTCCGATTCTTTGCCAATTGCACGTGGAGTCCCGCAAGGATCGATTTTAGGCCCTATTCTCTTTCTATTGTACGTAAATGACATGCCCTTAGCGATTCGAAACGGAAGAACAGTTCTCTTTGCGGATGATACAAATATTCTTTGCAACAAAGAAACCGTAAACAGTACAATATCAGACGTTTCAAATTGGTTCCGTAATAACAAATTAATAGCAAATGAAAAGAAAACTGTTTCAATGCAGTTTTCCATTTCAAATAAACAATTCTGTACTCCATTGAAAATGAACGGTGTGCCATTGACTGATGTTAATATAACAAAATTTTTAGGTCTATCAATTCAGTCAAACCTCAAATGGAATGCCCACTTAAATGAATTGAACACAAAATTAAGTTCATTATGCTACGCGTTCAGAATTCTTTCAAATTCCGTCAGCCTTCATACAGCTCGTTGTGTATATTTTGCCAATGTTCACTCCCGCCTGAGATATGGCATAATATTCTGGGGAAACACATCTTATAGCTCACAGACTTTCAGATTACAAAAAAGAATTGTACGAATAATAAGCAAATCCAACCCACGTGATTCTTGTAAGTCACTCTTTATTAATCTAGGAATTTTACCATTACCTTGTCTCCTGATTTACGAATCAGTAGTTTTTGTCAAAATGACTTACTTAAGGGCGGGAATATATTTTCAGCAAAACGCCGATGTCTATAAGTATAACACACAACGTAGTAATCACATTCACCAGGTGACAGTATCAACAGCTCACTACAAAAAATTCACATACAATTCATGTACATTACTCTACAACACTTTGCCAGAAGACATTAAACGATTAAATTCGATAGAAAAGTTTAAGTCCCAAGTAAAATCTTATCTGCTGCATAACTGTTTCTATACAATTCGAGACTATACCGAGCATCAAAAAGGAATGTAGAATTAATTTTAACAATGATAGTTAATGTAATTATTTATCATTTGGACTGTATTATTCTAAAGAACCTGTAACAAGTATTGTACCACAGTTTCTGAGTTGATGGCCCCCATCTCGATCTGATTTTTCGTCCAGTTTCCCTGATCCTTGAGCAAATGCTGAGATGGTCCCTTGTTTTGCTTCCGGAAATAAATGTAACTTCATTATTTGTCCACGTCTTCTGAATTTCAATGGGAAATATAGTTATTCAAATTATCGTTTCTCATATTATCGCGGCAATAAGTATTATTCTTTCATGAAAAACATGAGGGTTCAGGGCAGGAATTTATAGCTAATTTACCTTTGAAAATATATTTTATTATATAGGAGCGAATATTTTGTCAACAAAACTCGAAAAAAACACTCTTTTCTGTATTCAAAATTCGACTAGAATATGGTTTAGGATAGAGACCACAGAATTATGAAAACGTGCACAAAATTCACTTCTCCCCATAGCTCGTCACACGAAGTTTTTAACTGTTTTCGACGTAAATAAATAAATAAAATAAATAAATAAATAAATAAAATAAGCTAAAAAACTTGGTGTCGAAATTCCTGCCACCGTCGGGACTCGAATCCCAAAACCTCCCTATCAGAGGCACTAGAGTGACATCAATTGATTCCCTGACCCACCTTTGCCGGTACCTATATGTCGGCTTGTGGAGTTTTCTTCAACCACGTATCTTCCTCAGCGGGGCACTAGCCGAAACATGCTCTAAACTCACTGCATTGACAACAGTTGATGCCCTAAGCCACCAACGCCGGTGACATACTTTTTCCTGAAGTCTTCATATCTAAAGATGACAAAAAATGTGTTTTAAAGGCTATCCATTCGATTCATATTACGAGGGTTGGGGCAGAAGTCATGGCAACTATATTTTGTGAGAATATGAGTAGGGGTGGAAAATTTCAAATATGCACATTGAAGGACAAGGTATAAACTAAGTACCTGGACGATTATCAACACACAAAAATTGAATTTATCATACTTATTAAGGTATTTGAATGACCGTATTCGTTTCATGTTCTAAGGCATTTTAGAGAATACACAGTTCACAAATCCAAAAAGCATAACATATCCGTTCTAAAGGCCTGATTAAGTAGATGCTCTATGTACATCACATCGATCCGCACACTCACAGGTCGTCACGTGCGTTGCTGATCATTGTTTGCTGCGCCTCTTTGCAGAAACTCTCCTGCGCATCTCGCGGCTGTCCAGTATGGAAGGGTATTATTCCATGAGCTTCCACCAACTCACTGTGACGTTCTCGGGCCTTCCTTTCATGGTGAACGGCTCTAGTGGAGTAAGAGCGCTGTTGGCAACGTTACATTGACCTCGCACGGAGGTAGACTGACGATTGATTTCAATTTGCTCTCTGTGCTAATAGAAACACTTGCAGAGCTATCTGTTGATGTAAACACACCCTACTGCAGCATTTTTTTCAAGATATAAATTAAATTTTGCTATCCGATAACATTTCTTTTAGAAAAAAAAGTAGTTGCCATGATTTCTGTCCCAACTTTCGTACATGTTGTAAATGCTTTCTTCCAGATTCGTTCTCCTTTCAAAGAAGGACGAAAATGAGCGCGCAGTCGGGACGTGGGTATTTTTTACTTTCCCGTATACGTACGTATATACGGAGTGTATACGTAGTATAGGGAAATTTATGTAATGCTGCGCGAAAAAACTGCGTATTTTAGGCCAAAAAAATGCATTGCCAAGTCCTGATAGCGAAAAAGTGGATAAATTCAGTCGCTAAATTAATAAAAAAACCTAACTCGTGGTGCAGCCAGAATCCCTGTTTTGTGGGTCCTTGATACCGAAACAAACAATTGAAAGCAAAACATCTGTCCATCTGTCGGTCTGTCCTTCCGTCTGTTTGTCAACAACGCTGGCGACTAAACCGTTCAGCCGATTTTCACTAAAATTGATATTCCCCGATCGATCTAACTGATCTCATGGCCCCTTGAATTTGAAAGCAATATTTTAATTGGAGGGGGTAGTTTACATGAATCCCCTGGGACATTTTCAAAATTTAAAAAATGGCGCCAGCAATTTTGACTAAATTTTGTTGTTGGATATTCTGAAGGTCATTTAAGAAAGTGGCATGTCGGTTGAAAACTCTGATTTTTCGAAACTTGAAAATATTCAAATGTTTTCGGCGTCTTCATACAACTACAATTATAAAAATACAATTGTTTTTCTTCATGAAATGTGTTCATAAAAAAGAGGTCTTCAAATAAGGTCGTGTTCAATTTTTCAAAAAAATGAGTAGTTTTTGCAAAACTGTGTGTCACACATAGGCAATTTTTTTTATTTTCTTTAAACCATTTTTTCTTAAAAACTGCACAACGTATTTTTTATTAAATTGTGACCTTAGATAGCATAAAGGAAGCTTAAGAGACTGGTGGAGGTTTCATATTCGTTGAAATGACTGATTTTGCAAAACTTTTTAAAACATTTAAAATGTTCCCCCTCTTCCTAAAACTGCAATTGTGAAGATACAATTTTTTTCCTAAGGAAATATGCTCATCAAATACAGGTCTTCAAATAAGGTCATGTTGATTTTTTCGAAAATATGCGTATTTATGGAGTAATTGGGCGTCAAAATTAGTCGCTCAATGTTATTCTTTATATTTAGAACGATTATAAAGCAAATAGGATTCGACGAGATTAATACATCGAACAAAGAAGTGTTTTATAATAATTTATTAAAAATGTTTGTTAAACATACAATTTACAATTTGTATTCTCAATGTATGATGTATTTCTTTCAAGTAATCCGCAAAGCTTTATTGAAATTTACGCAACAAAGCCCCAAGGGATATATAAAAACTACATTGTTAGTGAACTACGAGATGGTGGCAGTGATAATATGAAGACGATTTATTTAGTTGAGTTTGTGTTTAGAAATTATACTTTTAGAAATTATCAAAATCTCTTTCATAATCAGTATTTTTGTCCGTGTTGCGAGGTATAAAACATACTCACTAAACTCACTATATTCACTAAACAAAAGATCACTTATCTATACATATGTTAGCATTTCAACCGGCAAATTAAGAATGCGTCAAAAAATGTACTTTGGGCATCGATAGATGGCAGCTGGCAAGAGTATGTGGCATGTCCGAATAGCTAGCCGAGACCAAAGGAAATAGAAAACTAATACGGGAAAGTCTGTGCTATTCTGTAGCACCACTCGCTGTAATGTGTTGAATATCTTCGCTAAAATAGATGCCACAACAACTGAGTTATAAAGTAATTTTAAATTCAGCTTTAAAATAGTGTACTAATTTGTGAATTGCTTGTATGAGAAAACTTCGGCCAACGTAGCGATTAAGTTTTGAAATGTAAGTTCAATAGTCGGTTTTGAATGTCAAAATAAACTCCACTTTTAATGATTATTTTAAATGTTAATGAAAATAAATCATAAAAAATAATTTATATTCTCTCATTTAATAGTGAACCAAGATGGTTTGGTAATAAACCTTACATAAACTACAATAAAATAACTTTTTCCAACTTGCTACAAATGGTAAACTTACGAATAGTTTCAGTATATTTTTTGCCTATTCTTCAATAAGAAAGGGTTTTACTACTACACTTTGTTGATTTTGGAAAGATACACAGAAAGGGCATTGAACCGTTACTTACAATATACTGATTTCTTTTAAGGCATTTTTTCACATCGTACATTAGGAGTAGGTCTCATTAAAATCTGTAGAGTTATAGAAAACACGTAAAAGATTGTGCAACCACACGCTTGGGAAAAAAACTGTCATACGTTCTACGTCATTCTTTTGGTTTGCGTAGGTAATGATTACTAAATAGTCCATTCCCTTAAATTTCCACACGTGTTTGACATTCTGTGATCTACGCCATAATGTCATCTATAGAATGAATGGTGTTTTTCAGCATATCAAGACGTCGCCGCCAGACAAAGTCCAATTTTAAATTAAATAAATAAACATAAGTAAATAAATAATAAAAAGGGTATCACGAATAAATAAAAGTAAATAAACACAAATAAATATAAATAAATAAAATGAAAAAGAGTAAGTCCAAATATTTGATCTCAAAGGATCTGAGCCCTTCTATTATCCACTGATGCCCAAATATTGGTTATAATTTGAACACGAATACAATATATTATGTATATCATACAATACAGTCACGAGACCATAAAACTTAGAACACTAAGTTCACATTAAATTATATTCATATTATAAATTCGCATTGCATTATGTTTTGATAATAAGCATCTGACGCAATATTATCCAACCTTAAAGTTACTGAGGTGAATTAAAGCATTAATTCCGCAAGCTAGAAAAAAGATGGTCAGCAATAGCGAAGCTCGACAATGATACACAGCACTAATGTCTTGTATCGTCCAAAAATAGAAACTTGTAAAACTAACCTTACACGTCTGTCGTTCAAATATTCACTTGCCTTTAATACTGACAGGCACCAAACTGGAATATAAGGGACCTATGTTTTAAGACGAATGTGCACCTAAACAATAGGCATATAAAAAAGGAACATATGCGCGACTACAGGTATTTATACATGGCCGACCAATTGGAAAGAATTCCGAAGAATGGGGAGGTGTCATGACTGGTTCAAAACAATTTGAACCGCTTAAATGCTGACATTGACTCACAAGGGAACTGTTTTAAATAAATTACGTAAATCTGCAAATAAACAACGGCTTGTGATTTATTTTTCGTAAGGTATTTTTCCCTTTGATCGGCCTGTAATTCAAAACCGATTGCTGGCATGACACCACGTTCAATATAACGATTTGTGGTGCAAATATCTGATTATCAGGTATGCGTTTCTCCACATGAAAAACGATTACAGGAAAGAGTGGCGACTTTTATTGAAAAAAGTGACCGTTATGAGGTAATTCTACAAGCCGAAATCTTGCGGTAAAAATTGTGCCATTATTTCTCTTACAAACATAGGACGAAATTCCATGATTTCAAAAGATGATAGAATTAGCGGAAATAGTATGTTCTGACGTAGGTCCATCAATTCTGAAGTGGTTCACTTACTTCGAATACGATGGCAAATCGGGAGCATCGCGATAAACCGGAGGGGAATAGAACACAAGCAGGGTTAAATTAGCGACAGCATATCCAGCGTCGTCGACTTGCAGGAAGAGGGAGGGGCGGGAAGAGATGTGAGAGGGGTGGTAACTGCAGAGGATCCGAGAAAGGAAGAGGAAAAAGTTGAGGAGCTGGGGAGCGTCGGAGGAGAAACATTGAACATAGCATTAATCATCCCTGGACGTTCACTATGGCTGTCTCTATGAACTTCCCTGCCATGATTAATCGCATACCGAGCTTCAGTGACGTGAATTATCTCCGTCCTCATCGCTGCCGGCTTCTTTTGCTTCTTCCACCGCTCACACTCGCGTGTCGTTTTTCAACCTCCTTGTCTCGTCTCCTTGCTCCTTACCGCCTTTGTCTGGTGAACTTGGAAATTTTCTAATTCTGCATTTCTACAGTCTCTAATTGTGTGTATCATGATCCGTTTCCGGGGCTTCGCCGTCATTTTCAGGCAAAATATGTTCGCTTTTGAATACTGGAGTAGAGTCATGAAACCATGTAAATTCAATAACCCTCAATTAGTTGAAAACTAAACAAACGAATAAATGAAGCAACCTTTGACTCGGTAGTTATTATTACTTTACTATCTCGTTTAGCAAGAATAAGTATTATAATGAATGACAATTCAGTCACGGGATTTTGACGGTTTCTTGGAGACATAGTGTAGAAAATGTTTTAATATGTTCTAATTAAAAAACTAATTTATTTATACGTTTGAACATGGTGTATATCTACATTTTCTTGCTAAAATTCATATTCCACGTTTGTTCGTGTTGTATCCTAACTAAGGAAATAAATCAGTTGAAGTTAGAACTATTTTATTCCAAAATCCAAAATCATAAGTCCAAAATACGAAGCCAGAGTTTCGTCCGCCGGGAGACGTAAACAAGCTAGTCGTCGTAGATGCAGAAATTCCAAAGTGCCGTACTCCAAATCCAGTGATGTAGCGTGACGTCGTATTCTCTTCGTAGACTGCAGAAAGTGATGCTTCGGATCCGAACTCCTGACTCCAACTGCTGCTGTGGCGCGGCACCCCGCTTATATAGCGCCGCTGGGGAGGGGAGGGCGCCACCGGCCCCTCCTTTGCTCTGCAAGGATAGTCCCGCCGTTCGCTGTGCCCGGTCGGGCGTAACCCGGCCGCTTATCGCCGGCGGCAACCGGCGTTGCTACTAGCGCTCCTTGTAGCGTCGCCCGATCTATCAGCGTGGGAGGCAGCGCTCGTAGTGTTGCTTCGTGGCATCGGCCACAGATGCCACAGTTCGCCTTATTAGGCTTTTTGAATTAGAATAAAACGTATAATTCCAAAGAGTATCTTACATTTATTTATTTAACATCGAAAAATAATTGAAAACTTCGTGTGAAATAGTATGGGTGAGAAGAGCAACCTGTGCACGGTTTCTTGAGCTCTGGAACCTGAGCTCGTAGAAAAAAATTCTTTAACACGTGATGTAGCCAGAATTCATGTTTTGAGGGTGCTTGATAGTGAAAAATCGAATGACGGCTCTCTCCGTCCGTCCATCTGTTCGTCTGTCCGCCTGTCCACCTGTCAGCTTGTCCGCCCGTCCGCCCGTCAGTATTGATCATAGAAATTTTTTGTTAAATTAAACCTATTCTAAAAAGCAGTTCTTTAAAAAAATCTTGTACATTTTTTTTAAAATATGAATATTTTAACGTAAGTATTGCAAATCTTCGAAATTGCAAGTTAAAATTTCCCGCGCATCATTTGCTTGTCTTTCACAAGACATCAGATGGCAACACGATTATTGCAACGCCGCGCCGCGACTGCCCGTCCGTGAACAACGCTACCGATTAAACCGTTCAGTATATTTTTTCCAAAATTCATATTTCACAATCGATGTGGCTGATGTCGCGGTCGTATTTTGGAGAATACTTTGCATGAAGCCCCTGGGACATTTTCCAAATGTTCAAAATATGTCTGCATCGTTTTTGATAAAATTTTGTTGTTGGATAGTGTGAAGAACGTTTAAAAGAATGGTGTAGGACTTATGTTCGTTGTAAAACCTGATTTTTAGAAAATTGCAAAAGTTCGTTTTTCGGAGTCTTTCTACAACTAAAATATTAAAGATCGAGATTTTCCCTGAATGAAACCCGTTCCTTAATGATAGATTTTGAAATAAGGTCACGTACAATTTTTCGAAAATCTGAGTACTTTTCGCGTAATTTTGCGTGACAATACGGGCAAGAAAGTACGTACCGTTTTAGCACCACTGGTTGAAAGTTAATCTGTCGTGGCTTCAATTTTTTTGTAAATGTAATCAAACACTCTCAAAAGTGTCAAAATTCAGTTTTCATGGATATTTCAAAATATTTACTTCGAAAACTTAAAAAAACTCGAACTACGGAACCTACGATACTGCAGTAGTTTTTTTCTTATTCGTCTATTAAGTACTTACGTGCGTGGTGGAAAGTGAGGATTTTTCTACCAAAAATCTTCTATTGTGGGTACCTAATGTCCGCAAAGTTAAATGATGTTGAGATAATGAAATTACAAGAAACACCTGTCCGTTTGTGAACAATGCTAACGGCTAAATCGTAAGTAGTATTTTCAACAAATTTGGTAATTCTGGATCGATCTGATGTCGAGGTCCCTTAAATTTCAAACGTATATTTTGGTTTCGGGGGATTCTTTTCATAATGCATCCAGATTTTCAAAATTTTCTTAAAAATGGCTAATTTTTTACTTTAAATGTTTTCCTCGGATGGAGCTAAAGATGTTTAAAGAAATGGCTTAAATCGCATTTCCGTTAACTCTCAGAATTTTCGAAAATTGCAAAAAATTAATTTTTTTCGGCGTCTTCCTACAACTACAATATTGAAATATTCAACATAGATTTTTTCATTAATGAAATCTGTTGTTCAAAAAGAGATCATGAAATGATGTACAAGTTTTCGAAAATTTGAGTAATAATTTTAAACAATTATTTTCTAAAAACGGCTCCAAATTCTTTCGTTCGATTTTTTCCTCAAATGAAGTGAAGAGCGGTAAAAAATTGTGCTGGTCACATTTCCGATTACCTTTCTGTATTTTGGAAAATTTTAAAAACATATTAACATTGCAAACGTACAATATTGATCATAGAAGATTTTTGTTAAATTAAACCTGTTCTAAAAAGCAGTTCTTTAAAAAAAATCATATACATTTTTTTTAAATGTGAGTATTTTAACGTAAGTAATGCAAATCTTCGAAATTGCAAGATAAAATTTCCCGCGCATCATTCGCTGGTCTTTCACAAGACATCAGATGGCAACACGATTATTGCAACGCCGCGCCGCGACACGGGAGTTTGAAATTCTACGAATTCCTTCTCAATATTGATAGATGTAATGACAGCATGAAACGCAGTTTTGTCAAATTTCTGTTGACGTATATGTACAGCCACTCATATTTTCTAGTACTCCTAATTAAGCGTACTATTGAAATCAAAAGATCCTATTGTTACCAACAAAGGGACTAATGCCAATTTTCACTGTTCGCAGCGTTTTATTGTCTCAGCCACTTGATTTCTCACGAGAGTGAGTGAATGAATTTTCGAAAAATTTTAAGGCTCTTCGGAGCTACGCAACACGTAACATGGCAAATGAAATGTAATTTTAATTCAAATATTAATATATTATCTACTAAAAATGTTTTAAATTATTCTAGGATTTTTAAGGAGTGTAGATACACAATGTTACAGAATAGTCGTTTATCAGAAATGTATTATTCCCGCAAACAAAAGTGATACGTTTTCGCATCACCGGGCATTTAGGTTATTTCTATCGCTAATGCTTTATTAGTTGCAAGGCATTAATAGCAGATGAAATTGTGGAAGTTGTAAATAATGATTCTGCTGCAAAGAAATACGTGAGGTTTATTCGAAATACATTTTCAATTCGTGATCAATGGCCCTTCAATAAATAAAGATTAATTCCGCTTAGATTTCTTCATTTCATAACAAATCTGCGATAAACAATATCAATTTTTTCTCATTTGATTCAATTAAAAAAGTCTTCTGATTAATGGGTTAAATTTACATTAAAATTAAAGCATTGATTGTCTATTGAATTAATGAAAGTTGATTTTAATTAGCATACAATTTTAAGCAAGTTTTTAAAATCTGGGTAAAAATCCAGATTGATTAGCCGCAGGCTAATCCCAAACAATTTCGCACGTTTTAGGAAGCTTTACACAATTTTCATTAGGATAAAGATGGACGTTAAAGTGTCGGATTTACTTCAGTTGTTTTGTTATTACTTTACCTCAAAGTTAAATTTCGGGTGTGATAATTTTTTACGACAGTTACCTAACATTTTACTTCACTGGAATAAGTTTTCCATTGCAGAAAAATGAGATAACAATTTTCAATGGAAGTTAATTATTACTTTTCAGATCCACAAACACATTTGCCGTAATAAATTGAGGCGTCCAATGGGAGAAGGAGCTAACTCACAAGAGTATGGAACTGAGATAAATTGAGTTTTGCTTTCTTTATCAATTACTTGTGTAGTAAAGGGGATGTTTTTCTTGTTATTTTTACAACAAAGTTCTGTTATTGGTAAAATATGGTTTACCAAGATTCTAGACCTATTTTGCAGATGATATGCCCTTAATGGTAAGGTTTTTCCGTTAAACTATCGATTGATTACATTGTGATGACACCAACATTCCATAAGTTTGACTGCATTCTGTTCATGCAGTGAGACCAGTACGATGCATATTTTGTGTGTTGTAATCCTTTATTTTGAAACCGTTCAAAAAACATTGCATGTTTTTCATTGTCCGCTAGCGTGTGATGTTCGCATATGCGATAATACGTATCGAGATGTACAGCGAATTCATAGCCAGAGCTTTGTTTGTTCTTGAGTTGTGTTTTCCCAGTCTTGTCATCAACATATTTTTCTCCGCTGTTTCTTTTCCCATTCTCTTCTTGTCTTCTCAATTTCGTTGTATCATCAATATGTTTTTGCCACTTTTCTACTTACTTTTTCTGACACAAATCCATTGATTATTTTGTTGCCAGGCGCTATGGTCATTTATCCCTCTCCTCTATTCCTCTTAATGGCCGTGGAGCGCGTCTGCCAGACCGCTAACTGGCGGGGACGCAGCGTCATTACAACTTGAAACTCTCAAACGATACAAAAACAAAATTATGCGAAAACGACTAACATTTTGAAAAAAGTGTGCTTGAAATTATTTTAAATTTGTGTTACCAATTCTTATTGCGGGCAGAAATTGAAGGAATACAGCTTCCCGCCATGTGAAAGATTTCTATGGTTTCGTTACACACACGCACGCGCGTATACGAGGGTGTTTATAATATCCCTCCCTCTTCCTTGTTCTATTCTCCGCCCTTACCTACACACACTGACATTTACGTGAACTATATTACCACACATGTCGGGACTCTAGTCGGGAGCTCATAGCTTGTCCCAGGTGGGACGGTTCCCCGCTGGGGGAAGATACCTGGATGGAAAAAAAACAAGTAGACGTGTTTGTCGGCGCCGGAACTTTCCATCTTGCGGAGGAAGAACACCTCCACCTCCCTTGATAAAACATGCACTACACCTACGGAGTAACGGTGAAAAACTCGAGCAATTACGCACAGAGCGGATGGAACGGACGCTCAAGGGCCCCTGCAACGAAGGCGCCCCAAATATTCGCGTAGGAACACCCCGTTAATATGCAAATTAAGACACCCAAAAAACAAATCCGAAAAATAGAAAAAAACGAAAGAAAGAGAAGTGGAGGAAATAGCGATCGAATGTCGTATCTTCTCTCTTTTTCTTGAAAGCGAGAAAAGCTACACGAGTCTGAGAGCCACGAAAATCCCAACAAAGAGAAAACTCGATATTCTCCCACCAGTTGCCGTTACTGCAAACAGATATACTGAAATGTACTTTCCTTTTAATAATTGCTATCGTTCGTGGTCCACAAATCAGCAATCGGTTAGTGTATTTGCTGAACTGAGTCTGCCTGCGCCAGTGACATTGGACCTTACGCCTAGGTACAAAGCTTAGCGACAGGAAAATTTTTTTAAAAAAATTGAACTAGGTTTTGAAAGAGAAAATCATAAACTGCCTTTACTTCAAGCAAAAATGAAGCGAAAACTACTCTTTTTAAAAAAAAATGTAGATGACTTCTTTTAAAGACATTATTGGAACATATTTCTTTATGGAAAAGAATCTGTCATTAATATTGCAGTTTTGCAATGTTAAGTTTTTGCAATTTTCGAAAGAAAGGCAATTAACCAAAACGGTACCTTTCTTTTGTACAAGTACTTTGCTTTATTCCAGGCAAATTTAAGCCATTTATTAAAAAAAATTGAAAATGTTGTTAGAGCTTTATGTAAAGCACTCTCAAAAAATCTAAATAATCGCAAGGCTTCGAGTTCAGCCAAATCGATTGGAAAATGGGTCATTCCACGCAAAATCGGACGAATTTGAAGGAAAAATGACCTCGATGTCTGATATCTTTCTGATTATTTTTTTACAGGTTCATGAAAACAAACTATACAACACGTGTTTTTCAGTTTTGGTCACATATTTATATTTTCGTCATTTATTTTTTTTTAATTTTCCGTAACTTCATACGCACTGACGTGTATAATATTTTGTATCTCAAAATCGTTTTAAAATTTCGGTTTTTAGTTCCTCTTAAATCAAAGCTTAAATCTGTACCTTTCATGAAATTTATCTTATTGTTTATAAAATTTTATTTTTTAATATTAATTTTTTTGTTTATAAATGATTATTTATAAAATTATTAATTTTACCACGAATTAAAAATCTGAAAAAAATAAACGAAAAGAAAGTTCATACTTTCTTCTAAAGGACTGCGAAGTTTCAAAATGGCTTCTGTTAAAATAACTTTTTGAGAATTTTTTAAATCTTTCCTCGTTCACAGCGTCGCGAGAACCTCATGCGCCCGTCGTTGTATGTGCCGCTATCGAATGAAACGCTGGGGGGAACAAGCTTCACAACAGGAAGATAAGTGTAAATGTTCACTGAGCAATGAGTTTTAAAGTTCTTGTTAATATTCAAAAACATATAAAATATGAAGTTGTATCAGATTTACGTCTTTTTAAGTTTCTCTTTATATAACTTGGACAAATATGTGCACTTTCTTTCAAGGAGCATGTTTTAATTATTTCTTTATCTTCACAAATAGGAACAAAGGAATGTAACGAACGTGTACCACGTAGCCATTTTGCTGCAGTTCTATGACTTTTAAGTGAATTCTTTCTTCATGATCTTCTTTGGTGAAGAAGAAAATCACTATGTTTTGTATGTTTTTGTACCACTCATAGAGCTTCTTGTAAGTCGTAATCGGATCATGATGTACTTGAATAGTTCAACGTGAATCCACTGCCGATACGTCACTCTGTCAATCATCCTCTCTTCAAACTTTTCCTGCAACATTTTAAGTCGTTCTATTCCAGGACATTTGTCACACTTTTTGAAGTAACAACTCTTGGAGTGTCAAAAATAACTTTTGTTACGTAGTACCGACAATCCTTCAATGCATTAACATCGTCTGTTAACTTTGCGAGACCTCCTCCGTCAAACATTAACTTTACTCGTACGTTTTCGTGATATACACAAACACATACTGTATGTGTACCGTTAGCTCCTGGTAAAGTGCAGTGTTTCAGTCTTAATTCAGAGAACTTTGAAAATCTGATCTTTAGATGCGGAGACTTTTCTTTAAAATGTCAGTAGGTTTCTTTCATGTTGCTCAGTATAATCCTCTTTTGTTTGTGAATATCCCCCATTCTCTCTTACTGAAATAAAATTATTTTTTCCTTTTATTTACTCATTATACGGCTAACGTCATTTGAACAATAAAAAGCCACAACATATTGGTGTACAGAAGTGACGATAGCTCTTCTGGATTTCACATGTGGAGTTGACAATATTCCTTTGTTGCTAGTTGTTTTACAAAAAGTTATAATGTGAGTAGATGCATCGAAATGTTTTTTAACTTTAGGAAAAGACCAATCTTCGAAAATCGTTAAAATTTTAAGTTTTATCATCATCAGTAGTTTTGTATCTTTTTTTCAATTCTTCTATGATGTATTCATTTTCTTGTTCTCCTTCTACCTCTTCTATATCAAAATTCTTCACTAGGAGTTAGATCACCATTATCTCTCATTTCAATGTTCAATTACGAATTATTGTCTTCTTCTGAATTTCTACTCTGATGACTTGTACCAGGTTTGCTGGAAAATGTTTCAATGGTACCTTTAGAAGTTTGACATTCATTTTATAAACCATTTTGAAGTTCTCCATCTGCATACGTTACAAATTTTCAAGTTCGGCGTAATTTGTAAGTATTGTGTGCCCAACTTTTGAAGGATACTTCGTATTACATGTCTTAAATTTTTACATTCAATTCTACCATACTTTTCTAGATTGAAAGGATTGAAACATGAATCAAAGCGTATCTTCATTGTACCTAACATCTTCAATTATTTTTTGTCACTCTCCTAGAAAGAAAGAAGCGCACGGGCACTCACACACGCGTCACAAACGAGGATATTATTTGCACTGTGTCACACACTCTTGGATGTAAACTGATCCCAATGTTTGTATTGCTTGGTCGACTTCCTGCCATTGCCTTGGGTGGTAAACGACTTGCTGACATCGATGAAAGGGCGGCGGCAGTGTTGCGCAAGGCCATAAGTCGAGTGGAGGAAGACACAGGGAGCATTGACAAAGCGGTATGGCAGTGGCGCGCAGCGGCGGTCGAGAAAATGCTCTGCGCTCCGTTGAATATTATTTTTTTTACGTGAGTTCTAAAACAGAAGCCATTTTGAAAATTTGCAGAAATGGAGATGAAAGTCTAAAGAATTTATTGCCGTCGAGTTTACAACAAAAAATCATGGGAATCATCTTAAAAAACGCGTTTTAAAAATTATAAACGATTTAAAAAACACAATATAAAAATATGCAATTATTTACAAACACTTGTTGAAAGATTGCTTCTTTAGCTTTAATTTGAGATCAAGTTTAAGTTTTTACAAGCAATACATTTGGAGTTAAAAATTATTAAACATCTCGACATTGGAGAAAAATTAATATATTTCAATAATTGTATCTTCAAAAATAATGTATTCTCGGCTAAACAAAAAAATACGTCTCTTACTTTTCATAATAGATAGTGTAAAAAAAATATTAGAGAATTTGAAACACCTCAGGTTTTTTTCTGTCCGGTTTTACGTGGAATGACCCAAATATCATTTTTGAAAAATCGTCGGAACGGTTTAGGCGCTCGTATTGACCACACACGGACAGACACTTTCCGTAAACAATTTTTTGGTATCAAGAACCCACAAAATGTGCATTCTGACCACCCACGGTGTTAGAAGTTATTTACTAGAGATCTGCATGGAGTGCCATTTGCTCGCTCCTACTCGCACGAGCATTTAAGCCTCGAGTACCGCGTCCTCGAGCATTCAGTGCTCGCTCGCGTTGGGCTGGTGAGGGTGAAGAAATCTAAATATAATAAGGATAAAAAGAAGAGGCTTTACACATTGTTGTGAAATCGCAAAGACTTTCTTCAGATTTGATAAGTTTGTATGTAAACGAAAATTTTCTCCGCGGGAGAACAAGAAAGACATAAAATTTTCAAATGTTTTGCAAACTTCACTTCTTTTATCGGCGACACGTTTTTGTTTTTGAAATATTGGAAAACGAGTAACGGTGAAAAGTAAAGTGGAATTTTAAAAAAATGATGGTATTATTATTATTATTATTATTATTATTATTATCATTATCGACCTCTTATTAAATATTATGGCCTATAATTATTATTATTAAATAAACTTTATACCATTTGCAATCTGTAACGGTATTTTAGGGTTCTCACTGCAATTTACTTGCGCAAAATTGTTGAATTATATATATTGTTTTAAATTAATTTATAAACGTTTTTAATAATTAAGTGGTACCAAAAATATAGTTTTACCCTTTCGTTTAAGCAGCAGCACGTCATTATGACACTTAATCCAAAATGATAAAATAAAAACAAACATTATAAAAAGTGAATTCCTGTTCAAATGTTTCAATCGATGTATTATTATTATTACTACTATTATCATTATTATTATTATTATTATTATTATTATTATTATTATTGCTATTAGCATAGAGGCCATTACGTACCACGCTACACGTTGTCTCCCGAGTCCCAGTCATATTCTATCCGGGAGAAAAATTGACGTGTGTAATTATGGGGATCAGCTTTCCGGCTGTATCCCTTGATAAGACAAGGTTGTTAAGCCTTTAATCATGAATTATGAGGAGATAGGATAACGATGATGATGATGATGATGACAGGTGAAAGGACATCACAAATACAACCATGCCTAAACAGGACTCGAATCTGCAGCCTCCGCGGTGCAGACGACGGGTGCCGCAACCGCCTGCGCCACGGAGCCGGCTTATTATTATTATTATTATTATTATTATTATTATTATTATTATTATTATTATTATTATTATTATTATTATTATTATTCCATTACATCACGACTAAAGATCTTATGAGTCGACTGAATATAAAATCTACCCCAGGTTGCAACCAGCTACCTAAGGAGCAGATTCGGTGACTATCAGTGCCTCTACAATACTTTACGCAAAATGTGGGCTGTTCCAAATAAAGATATTTCTTGCACTTCCCAGTCTTTTGAATTACCAGGGAGTTTAGACAAGTTCTTACACAAATTTTGCGGAACAAATCCCAGAGCTCCGATAACTATCGGGACGACCTGTGCTTTTACGCCCCACATTCGGCTGATCTCGATTTCCAAACTCTTGTATTTAAGACGTTTCTCTGCCTCCTTGGTAACGACGTTTTGATCGCAAGGTACAGCAACATCGATAAGTAAACACGATTTTTTCGCCAAATCCCGGATGACTATATCCGGTTTGTTTGCCGCTATCGTGCGATCAGTTTGAATTTGTTGGTCGTACAATATCGTACACAATCCAACAGATGTCACCGGTTTCGGTGAGTGTTCGTACCACTTGGGGCATGTGTTTGGAACTTCGAGGGCGGTACAGATCTGCCAGTGGAGGTAGCTACACACCCTGTCATGTCTTTTAAGGTATTCGGTCTTTGCTAGGATTGGACAAGCTGAGACAATATGATCAATGGTTTCTACTTGCTCCAGGCAAATGCGGCATTTGTCATCTTGGGAAATTTTGAGAACCGCTTTATCATAATGTCGTATTCTCAAGGCCTGATCTTGTGCAGCTATTACAAGTGCTTCCGATTCTGGCTTCATCCTTCCCCTTTTAAGCCACATAAATGATTGATTTTTATTGATCTGCACCTTGTCCATTCGTTTCAAATATTGTCCGTGGAGTGGTTTGTCTCTCCACGATTTCTTTAACATTTTTTGTGTCTCACACTTCATGTCTAGCAGCATCAGAAGTTCAGTGTCTGTGTTATTCGACGTGTCTTGCCTAGTTTTCTTCGCAATTTTTCTTGCTACACTAACAATGCCTCTGTTTCCCATTCTTCGGTCAGATTTCATGACCTGCTTCATTAGAGGGTCGTCTTGATGGCTGACTACATACTTCCCCAACCCGACTATTGCGTTGTGCCAGGAGGCCTCAATTTGTCTGAGACCTCTTCCTCCTTCCTTACGTGACACATAAAGTCTATGTATATCAGCTCGAGGGTGGGAAACATGATGCATTGTAAGCAGTTTTCTGGTTTTTTCGATCCATGGTGCGAATTTCTTGCTCAGTCCAGTCCACTAGTCCGAAACTGTATTCGGCTACAGGATCCGCCAAACTACCAATTGCAGATATTTTATTCCTGGAATTCAGAGCGGACTGCAGGACCAGTCTCACTCTCCTATAATACTCCCTACGAATTCTCTCTTTCATTCTGTCATTCGAGATGGTTTCACATTCTTCAATGCCCAGATATTTGTAAGTTTTACCTGGCTCAAGATCTTGAATCACAGTGTGCGTATCAATTTCAATGTTCTCAGACGTTGTGAGTTTCCCTCTTTTTAAATTGATTTTTGCACACTTGTCAAGACCAAACTTCATGCAGATGTCATTGCTAAAGTCATTCACGACAGACAGCATTTGGGAGAGAATCGCTTCATTCTTAGCAAACACTTTCAGATCATCCATGTAAAACAAATGTGATACTGGCCTTTCATCACCATGGAGCTTAAAACCAAAGTCAGCTTGCGACAACTGTCTCGATAGTGGGATCAAACTAATGCAAAACAGCAGAGGGGATAGTGAATCTCCTTGAAAAATACCCCTGTTAATCTGAATACTTCTGGTTTCTACTGCTTCCTTTCCGCTGTGGATTAGTAACCTGGTACTCCACGACTTCATACTAGCCTTGCAAAATTCAATAAGTCTAGGATGAAATCGATAGATCTCCAGGGTCTTCAAAATCCAATCGTGTGGTACACTATCAAAGGCCTTTTGGTAGTCAATCCAAGCCATGCTCAAATTACGTTTGCGTTTCTTTACATCATTCAAGATGACTTTATTCAGTAGCAAGATTTCCTTACAGCCATAAGAACCTTTACGACATCCTTTTTGTTCAGCTGGCATTAGATGATTCTTATCTAGATGTCTGTACATTTTGTCAGCTATGGCTGAAGTTATAACTTTGTACAGGACTGGCAGACACGTAATTGGCCTGTAGTTCTTCGCCAAAGAGCTGTCTCCCACTTTGGGTAGCAAATACGTGATGCCGCGTGTGAGCCATTCCGGGATTTCCTTTGGGTTTTCAAATATTTTATTAACAGCCTTTGCTAGATGAGAATGTATTGCTGTTAATTTCTTAATCCAATAAATCTGGATCTTATCAATCCCGGGGGACTTCCAGTTTCCCATGTTCTTAATTGCTTGGAAGAGGTCCTCTTCCGAGAATTGGTGAACATCTTCCACTGTTTCTACAAGTTCATCGGCAGCATCAACTTCAGATTGAAGCCAAGATGCGTCTTTGTTGTAGGATCTGCTCTCTTCCCAGATTCCTGCCCAAAATGCTTCGACGTCATCTTTTGAAGGAGTAACAGCTTTGCCATTCGGTTTTTGAGTCAGATTGCGATAGAATCTCTTCGCGTCTGTTTCAAACAACCGTTTCTGTACATGGAAATCTATTCTACGTTTGTAACGTCTAATTCTTTGAGCCCATGCTTGAATTTTCTCTTTTAGCTTCTCATTTACCATTAGCCTGCTGGTGTCATTTTCAATTTGTTATTATTATTATTATTATTATTATTATTTGTAGCATAATATTTCCAGACATTAGCATAAACTGCCCCGTTTTTGCCCATAAACTGCCCCGTTTTTGTTTTTCTCCTCATTTAGCTTATCGTCCATCGTCGTTATTTTAGCTCTTATATACACATCGCATCACTGTGGCCCACTGCCCGTGAGGCGTTGTCCCCCTCGTACCGAGCATCGATTCACGGCTTTCAAGGTCGAGCATTTTTCGGTCGGTGCGTCGCGGCGGAAACTTAAATGTAAATGAACTATATTAACAGTATTGTATTTCGCTCTGATAGGCAGAAAATATGCTTTTTAGACCGTTGGGTCATGGATGTGAGGGGAAAAGGGGAGGGGATTGGGTTCCTTAATGAGCGAGTCCTCGCACCGGCACGGCTGTTAGTTATTATTGCAAAAAATTAGTAGGGGATCGCATTCATAATACTTCTTAGAGGTCGTCCGTAAATTACGTAAGGTACAGAGACGGTGTTGAGAAAGCTTTACGATGCGTTACATGGGGGTAGGAGTGTTAGCTAAGTGTTATGTTACGCTGATATTGTCTTTTATATCTCAACATATGCTGAAATAATGCCTTTTATTCTGTCTTACACTAAAACATTAAAATATTAACAAATTTAGTTAAAAATATAAATAAATGAAAAAGTTATGATGTATAAATGTCGACAGTGAATACAACTATATTTTCATCAATGGTATATTGATCGAATTTTTGGTTACGAAGAAGATATTCGAAACTGATCTGTAGTATGGTATATTCTATAATACAATTAATTTCACGCAGTAGGTTCTCGCCCATGCGTCCTCCACAATATGTGCTCTAGTCAGAAATTTTATTGCCAATGCTTCCTTTCTCCCTTCACGTAAAATTTTGTCTCCCTACCTTGTCAAGTACAGTCAGCATCGTCAATTAATTCTGACTTTAATTATCGTTAATTTCTATATGTAAAAAATCAGTACAAATTGTTTTCATTGTTACATTTTTTTCTTTTTATAAATGTTAGGGGGTTAGCAGGCATTACATCATTATAAGGCGTACATTTCATGCAAAATATCACGAAAACTACTCATATTTTCACAAACGTGTACATGACCTTATTTCAAGACCTGTCATTGGACAACAGATTCCATTAAGGAAAAAATCTGTTTTCAATATTGTAGTTGTAGAAAGACGCCGAAATAATTTTAAACTTGGACAATTTTCGAAAATTTAGAGATTTTAACGAAAGCGAGATCTCAGCCATTCTTTACGCTATCCGAGAACGAAGTTTAAAAAATTTGCAGAGCGACGGTCCTCAAGACGGACCCACAGACGGAACGACGGGCCGTCAGATGGACCACCGGACGCACCAACAGTTAGATCGACGGACCAACACAGATCGATGACAGACGGACCGATGAACCGACTGAAGAACGACGGACCGACACACAGACAGAACAACGAACCGACAACCGAAACGACGGATCAACAGACGACAGATGGACAACAGATCGACAGTCGGAACAGCGGACCGGCACGCGTAACGTCTTTCACGCCATTAAATATGCATATTTTCAGCGATTTGTGTACATTATTGCAATAATGAGTGGAAGTACTTCAAATGACTTCCAAAGAAATTTCTTGAAAACTCAAAGTTTTCAATATAAAAGAGCTTCAAATTTCGCATTTGCAGTAACACTTAAACAATATTTTCTTAAAAACGGCTCAAAATTTTTCAACAAAAATTTCCTAATAATATCTCTTCCAGAATATTCTTACATTAATATTTCGGTTCTACCATTAGGAAACCGAAAAATTGAGAAAATAGTAAAAAAAAATGTAGTTTGGGCAGCAAAAGATGGCAGCTGGCAAAAGTATGGGGCAAGACTGAAAAGCTAGCCTAGACAAAAGCAACTGCAAGACTAAGTAGTACGAGAAAGTCTGTGCCATTCTGTAGGACCACTTGTTTCTTTGTTTTTTGTCCTTCCACAAATCAAAGAATTGTATAAAAAGTGTTACACATTATTCCATTTCCAGCGACATCTGTATTGTCGAAAATTGCAAAAAGTTAACATTGCAAAACTACAATATTGAAAACAGATATTTGTCGTAAATGAAATCTGTTTTAAAAAATAAGATCTTTAAAAATTGTCATGTACAATGTTTCTGAAAAGATTAATGTCTTTCATGTAATATCTGCTTAAAGTTAATGCATTATATAAATAGAATGTTTTCTCGAAAAACGTGCACCAAATTTTGTCTTTAATTATTTTCATGGACACTTAAAAGAATGGAGGAGGTTTCATGTTCTTTGAACTCTCTAAATTATTAAAATTCGTGAAAGTTAGAAATAATGTGAGAAATTATGTGATGTGACATCTGTAGTTTGTTTGAATTTTGCCGCCACCTAATGGTCTCAGTGAAATAATCTTGATTTTGTTCGTATGAAAAATAATGATTACCCATAAAAATAATGATTAGAAGTGAAACATGCTAAAAATTTTTAATCTGTTTGTCCATGATTGTTGCTATATTTTTGTTTTAAAATCACTCTAAAATTAAGAGTATAATTCATGATGCAAAGTAAAAATTGTTGTCAATTGTTGCATTGAAATCATTCCTGCATTGGAGGTAACGGAGCATTAATAATAAGTCAAAAATTAAGATGGAGAGAAATAAGTGAAAGAACAGAGTGGAAAATGAAGGTATATTGTGGTAAGTTAAGGACAAATCCTTTAAAAAAATAATTCTGGAAAGAATGCAAATATAAGATGATGTGTAATGGTGAACAGAATGAAGCACCAAATGAGAAATAAACAAAACATTTTATTCTGCCACTGTCAAAGATCATCTCAATATGACCGTCAACCCTCACTGAAAAAATTATGCCTTCTAAGCAGACTATCAGCAAATTTCTTCCAGATTACCAGCTGTGTGTTTCAGTTAATAAGTAGTCTGCAGATATATATCAGGAAACAACTTATTTCTATATTTAAAGTTTTTTTTTTTTTCTTTCCTTTTCCAATTTGAAATAAGGATGTTGCTATGAGCTAAATCTTTAATTTAATTTAGTGTTTCATCATTCCATGTTTTTTCATATATGTTTTTAGTATATTAAACAAACATAAATTTGAATTCCCTATTTCTGATCTAATAATATTCTTATTCTTAAGAACATTTTTTGTACCATTAATTCTTCTCTCTTCATCTGTTAGAAGTAATATTCAATAATATTCTTATTCATTAGAATAATTTGTGTACCATTTCTCTATTCTTGTATTTCACATAAATTTCCAGCTACATTATCTTACCTCTAACTTCCGAAAAAGGTAATTTTAAAAAATAATTCTTGATTTTTTTTAAGAAAGCCAAAAATGATGATATTGCATATTTTATTTTATTTTTTTCTTTTATTAAATCATGCTTCAGAAAATCAGTATGGAAAATTATTTCATCTTAATATTCAAAATGTATAAACGTCCTTGATTTATACATGTATGAATTGTACGTGCATGTACAAATGACATGACATAATTTTTGGATGTTCATGTTTGTGATATGTTAATAGTTATATCAATGGATATGATCTGATATGATTGTATGTTTGATTTTGATCACTATTTCTATCTAGTTGATAATATTATCAGCTTATCCTCTCTGTTGTTTGTTTGTTGTTGTTGCTGTTTTTTGTACTGGTTCCCATGATTCTTTGAGCAAATTGTGAGTTTGTTCTTTCTTTTTTTTTTCCTGGACAGTTAATATGGCATTCCTGCTCGCAATGTCAATTACACTATTTACCTGTTAAGTTTTTTGACATTAATAAATATTTAGTAATACATAAATAATATTGAATGCATGAGCTGCAGATGTAGTCAGCTTATCAAGAAAGAGTTAATATTTTTTTCTGTTGAAATTGATCTAGTGTGTTATTTCAACTCAGGATCTATCCTATGAAGGAAACTTCAAAATGAAATTAATTTTAGATAACAAAATCGTACTCAAATTATTTTCTTTAGGTAAAGACAATATGCAGGTATAGAAGATAAGAAGATAGAAGGTAGAGACATGAGAGGGTGGATATTAAAGATATGTTCGAAAAAAGAGATCAATAATTGCAAAGCAAAAAAAATTATTGGATTGTAGAATTTAGGTTCAATCCTACATATAAATAATGAGGAACACTGCTTTGTCTCAAAAGAAATCTGTGGGTTGCAGAAAGGTGCGTAGTGGCAAGACGCAGGAAGATGAGATGAGATGAAATAAGAGCTAGCAAATACAAGTTGAAGAAAGAGAAGAAATTGTGCAGGAAATGTAATATGGAGATTGATGATTTGGAGCATGAGATAGAAAGATGCTATGGAATAGAGGATGGGGAAGTGGGGCTACAGAGAAAAGAAGAATGTTAGGGATAAGAATCTTTTAAAAACTATAGGAATAGATAAGGGTGGAAATAAATTTTTTTAAGTCAAATACCAAAAGGAAGGGTGAGAAGTAGGGCTTCCAACAGGAGAAGGTAATAAGGGAAATTGACAAGATAAATTTAAGGAAAGGGAAGAGATAAAGAACAGTGAGAGAAAGTGTATGATATATGATATTGGTAGGGCTGCTGAGAGGAAAACTGGACCCTGGTATAAAGATGGTATGTGAGCTTTTATAAAAATCTACAGACATGTATAAGTCTATAATATTATTTTTTCAATTGATTTTATTGATATGCAGTAAAATCTGTCTAAATCAGAACCTGTACAAGCCAGAAACGTCCCTTAACTAGAACATTTATCTGGCCCATGAAGTTAAATGCATGTCCTGCAGGAAAATATCTTTATAATACGGAATTATTCTTAATTTAATGCAATTGGCAGAGAGACATAAGATGTTCTTAATGAATTATTGCATCAGCAAGCTTGTTTTAAATTTTCTATCCCTGTGACATGTGATTTAGTTGTGACAGTGGGACACTGAAGGAGAGAGGCTTTAGCTGTTAGCGTAGAATTGGATCTTGGGATTGCTAGTCTCTCAAGGCGTAGGCCCTAGGGGAATTCCCTCTCTCCCAACTCTCTAAGCATGGGAAGGTGTACAGGCATGGCTTCTATTCATGTGTCTCCCTGCTCTGCATTGAAATCATAACTCCTTGACCAGATACACATTGCTCAAGGCTATGCGAGGGTATCAGAAAGTTACAATAGTGGGTTGTGACACATTGTGCATTGGAAGAGTCAGCAAGCAGTCCAAACATAGCCAGTAAGGTGTGTACTTTTCAACCCAGAAGCTGTCACTGAAGACTGTTTAATATTCATTATTGGTGATTTCTTCCATAAATACCTTATATGTTAATATATTTTGATAAGTACAATAAAGTCATGAAATTTACTACTTTCAGGGCAGAAACATCAATATCACAAGTGTCAGAAAATGGACAACCTTGCATAAAAAGAAAACATTTCTAAATCAGATTTTTTTTGTCCTGATCAATTCCAGCTTAGACAGATTTTACTGTATTTAGATAAGACTAATTTCCTTCAGTGCTCAAATATTCATAATGGCTCTTAGTTTGCTTTTCCAAAATTACAGTGTCTTCAAACATGACATGATAGACACTGCAACCTGCTAGTGACTTTTAATTTTGAAAATATGCTTACTTGCAAAATTGAAAAAGATAAAGTGTGAATGATAAAAAAAGTAAACGAATTAAATAATTGTTCAATTTATAATAAAAATTATGGGATGAATCGGGCTCCATTGCTTCAGAGCAAAGTAGGTACCAGCTGAACCCTGCTTCCTCAGGCCTGAGTATATGCTAAAGGACAGGCTTAACTGATTTTTTTGATTTTGGTTTAACACAGGAAACTTGTAATACATAGGCAAGGAAAGTGATGAAAGTAATATAGGACACTGAGTAGAAACAACATAAAATTCCAAAAGTTTTAGAGTATTTTTCCCTTATATTTTTCAATTTATTATATGTTTCAAGGTATGCGAGTTAGCTGTTACTTTCAAATATATTATATAGCATCTTTAGTGCATTAATTAGGTAAATATGCTATTTTATTAGCAAAATGAATAAGAAATTGAAATTAAAAGTGTTCTCATTGTAATAAGTAGAAATAGTTATAGGAGTGCAACTGCCTCCATTAAAAACTAATATTTTCAAATAATCTTTATTTGTGTAGATGTGTCATTCTCACTTAGCAAAAATATAGTACAGAAATATCATTTAAAAATCAGAGTTTCAGATGAAATATTAGGAAGCTATTAAATTAACAATAGCAATTAGTTAAAAAATAGAGTTCAACACTGCCCATTGTTGTCATCTGTGAATTGTTTTATTAGATAAACTGCTTGTAGTTTATTCATTAATACTTTTGTGTTGCAATGACTCCAGTAATTGTCATACCACATTATGTTTAGCTGGAACTCTGAAAGAAGAAAGGGGATAAGGAGAAGGATGAAAAGGAATAAGAGGAAGAAATAGAAGAAGAACAAGAAGAAGAAATAGAAAAAATAGAAGAAGAAGAAGAAGAAGAAGAAGAAAGAAATAGAAAAATATAAGAAGAAGGAGGAGGAAGAGCAGGATTTGGATAAGGAAGAGGTGAAGAGGAAGATTAAAAAGTTGAAAAAGGAGAAGAAATACGATCAGAAATAGAAATAGGGAGGAGGATAACAGAAAGAAGGAGGAGGAGGAGAAGAAGAGGGAGAAGGAGGAGGAGGAGAAGAAGAGGAAGAAGGAGGGAGGTGGAAAAGAAGGAGGAGAAGAAGGAACATAAGAAGAAGAAGAAGAAGAGAAGCAGGAGGAGGAGGAGAGTGGAGGGAGGAGGAGGAGGAGGACGGGGAGGAGGAGAAGAAAATTGAAGTTTGTTCTTTTTTTTTCTTTTGTTGCAACACGTCTCTTCAACCCTTACTGGGTGTTGAGCGGTTGCTATGGAGTAATCTTCCTTTACTATCTTTGTCAAGTCTCGTCACATTGCAGTCAGTGACTTTTATATCCCTTTGGCCAGAGGCTTGGCATGTTTAGATCCCGAGGCTCCTAGCCCGTCACCCAACCAGGAACCCACGAGTCTCAAATTTGCTTAATCTCCATGACTTCATAGAGTGTAGTAAATTAATTTGGTTAGCTAAGCCGGTCAGTTTTTAAACTTTTAAGGTTTCAATGTATCCAATGTAATTACATTTGTACATTTTTCATAATTACAGGTGCTTTATATTTATCTTATCATTCACCAAAGAGTTTCTCTAGTTCTTTTGAAGTCATAGTTGAAGAGGTTGACACCTTCTGTATACTAAAGTAATTAACAGACTAGTATTTTTTGTATACTTTTTTTTTAAATTTAAGTTCTATTTGATCACAAAGCAATGATCTTGAAGCTTTTTATTATAAATTTTCAGGTTCAAAAGTGATCATTACATGTTCAAAAAGTATTTGTTAATAAACAAATTATATGCCAAGAAAGCAAGTCTCTTTATTGTCCCTTGTTTTATTCTTTGTTATGTTGTTTTGTTTTGTATTGTATTATTTGTTTTTGTATTAGTACAGTGAAACTTCTATATAACATTTCTCCATATAATGTTTTCCTCTATGTTACATCAATTTTTTCTGGTCCTGATCAAAAGCCCTTATACATAGTCTTCCTCTTTATAGTGTTTTCCTCTACACAGTGTTCAGAATTCATGGTCCCTTAAAAAACACTATAAAGAGGTTTTCACTGTATTCACTTTGGTAATGTTATGAACTACTTCCTACTTAGTATTTCTTTATTTTGTGTATTTAACATAACATTGCATTAATATTCCATGCCCTCTCACAGTTCATTTTGCTAATTATTTAATATCCTATTTTTGATACACATTAACCATTCCCATTTTCAAACAAACAGAAATGCCATTTATTTTAGAAAATTGAATCATGTGTTTAATTTGTTACAAATTTCATGTGATACGCTTTGTTTAGGGGATGATGGAGCACAGTAAACTGTTGTTTTGTTTTTTTTTCAAATATTAAAAAAATTTCTAGTAGCTTACACCATTCATCCAAAATGTCAATCCATATCCACATTAGTTATATCATGATTTATAAGACCATAAAAAATGTTTTATGAATAAAAAAATTAAATATAAAATGTTGCACTTGTTGTGCACTTGTGCACAACAGTGCACTTGTTTGCACTATGCCCCAATATGGGTAATATTAAGCCACAAGATTTTTCATACATAAAATATCTTTTGTAGAACTTATCTGCAGTAATGTATGTAATATATCAAGTATCCACTTTTGTATCATATAATATAACTTAAAAGCTCACAAATTAAAAAAAATTACCGATATCACATTAAGTTCTGAAAAGTGTAACCCAAAAGTAATATGAGTGCAGTCACTTGGTTTCTTCCTAATAATTAGGTGATGGCAAAAGTAATGTCATATTATTTACTGTTGAAGATGTAACATATGGAATCATAGGAAATAAAAAATGTCCATCCACTTTGTTAGCTTTTCTTTAAGTAGATCAATTCAAAATCTCCATCAACACAATTTTGGTCACATAAAAGATTTCACAATTGCTATGTTTTAACGTCTTTCAAAAATGCCAAAATGAAGCAACCAACTTTTAGAGTAGTTTTGTCAAAATTGTTGTTTTCAAGTGGTGCAACATTTTCCTCTTCTTCACATTCATCAGAAGAAGCTACATCCTTTACAATTAAATAAAATTATGAAAACTGTGAACCTAAAAACATGAACCATTTAGAACAGTCTTGGACAGAATGAACCACTGGTTCACTGAGCCTCATGAACAAATGGTTCACATTATTTCACAGACTGTTTATTAATATGGCCATTTTAATGTTAAGAATTAAACTGGAAGTTTCATGCAAGTATGTTGACATAAATATTACAGCTAAATGATTCACAAAATCAATATAATATTCATTATGTTATGCATTCTATTTTTTATTGCCAGAATTAAAAAGTAGATGTAGTTAATCATAGGTATGCATACAGCGGTGGGGGGTGCAGGTGCCCTGTAGCTCTACATAATACATTTTTATTTTCCCTTTTTTCAATAAATATGATCAATACCTTATTTCCTCTTTTTTATGCTGACAATTTGGGGAAGTGATGTACGCACATTTGGAGAAGAGGCTCTCCAAAACTTCTGGCAACCCTGTAAATGGTTCAATTGTATTTATTACTGTATTTATTTATTCTGTTATTAAAATTTATGATTTCATTCTCTTTGTACTAAGTTTTAATTATTTCCATGAAAAATATGTCAAGTTTACGTAACATTTATTGGAAAAAGAAGGGGCCCAATAAGGTCACAGAAATGTAGTTGACTCCCCCCACCTTTTGTTTTAGGCTTCTCACACCTGTGAGCATTATTATTACTTCACCTTGTAGTAGGTGGCACCTCTTTCAGAAATGTCTGATAGCCATTAAAAACAATCAATAAGTAGGTATTGTATATTACTAATTTACCACCAAAAGCTCAAACAAAACCTGAGAGTAAAACTAATGACTAGTTCACTCAACCCCTTGATTCTCTGTGCCCCACCTTCCCCTCTTCATTTAAATGTGTAATTAAATTATTTTTTTAAAGAATCAAAATTAGTAGGTATTGCAAATTGTTTTGGAAATGTATGATCCATTCTAAAACTGTAAATGCTGGGAATAAAACATGCATCAGGTTGGTATTTAAATTCATTCTGTTTCATTACCCAGGCAGAGAAGAATTCACCCATGGATTAATATGAATCAATTCAGGTGCAGTTCAGGAGTGTATAAAATGCCTGGCACTATTTTCTGATACAATAGCAATCTCTCATGGCTTTTTTATCATGAGCTACAACCCTCTTGCCAAAGTGGTCTACCAAGCACATGCCAGTTTTTCCAAATTAACTTTTGTTCTAATGCAATATAACTATAACATGACTAATTAAGAAAATCATGTAATTATCTTCAACCATGATATTGATGACTTTGTGATAAGCAAATAAGCCAGTTTGAGAAGGATTATGCAAAGAGTGGAACATAGTTGATGATAAACTCGGTAGTAATGGGTAAGCCACACTTACACCTGCTATTTATATACATCATTATACATATCACAAGAAACAAGATCTAAATTCAAGAATCTAAATAAAGATCTTAATTGAGAGCCATAACATACAAACAAAAATATCAGATATAAGAATCATAATTAGAGACATTATCAGAGGGTTAAGAGATGTATCAAAAGAAATGAAAGGTGGTGAGGTTCCGGGTCCAGGAGAAATCCCAAGCAAGTTGATAAAGAATGAAACACCAAAGCTAATGCAGATGATGAGAAAGCTAATTAATAGGTGTATAAATAAATGCGATACACCAGAAGATTGGAAAATGGCTTATATAAAACCACTATATAAGAAAGGAAGGAAAGACATGTGAAAATTATAGAGAGATAGCAGTGACAAACATGTTCAATAAGGTATATGTAAGAATGTTAAGAAAATTAATAGAAGAGGGATAAAAGATGTATGAAGAAGAAGAACAACAAAATGGATTTAGGGCAGGTCAATCTTGCATAGATAACCTGTTTTGTCTGTCCCAGGTGATGCAAAAGAAATGGCAAACAGAGAGAGAACTTCATGTGGTCTTCCTTGATATAAAAAAGACTTATGAAAGTGTGCATGTCATAAAGTTATGAATAAAAGTAATATAAATAATATTATTAAATAGATCAAAAGTAAAAAGTGAAAGTTGGAAAACAGATGACCCAAACATTTCCTATATCAAAAGGAATACGGCAGGATGCTGTTTGTCACCTACCCTCTTTAAAATATACATTAATTCGGTGTTACAGGTATGGGAAAGAAAATGTGCTGTGATGGGAGTTCAACTTGATGATAATACAACTCTCTATACCCTCCAATTTATTGATAATCAGGTGCCAATAGCACAAGAACAGAAATATATTGAATACATGTTTAGGAAAATAAAATAAGACTATGACAAACGGGGACTGACACTAGGCAGTACACATAATGTATTGACTATGAAAACTGGAGAAATAATAACAATAACAGAGGACATAAATACTTGGGAACAATAAAAGGGAAATAGGGTTTTTATGGAAAGAAATATGAAACCTGACTCATTACAGGAAGAAAAATATTAGGAGCCCTGAATCCAGTGATCTGGGATCCAAATATAAGTAAGGAAACAAAAATTAGAATATACAAATGTATGATTGAAAGTGTTACATTGTGTGGAGCAGAAATAAGGCAACTTCCAGAACATCAGAAAATGAAATTGAGAGTCCTGGATGTGGATTTCCTCAGAAGAGCTGCAACAGTATCTAGAAGGGAAAGAAATGGAAATGAATGTGTTAAGGAAATAATGAATTTGCACCATGATACTATAGAAGAAAATGAAAAGAAACAACTCACTTGGTTTGGACATGTACAGCAAATGGACAAGGAAAGATTCCTCAAAAGATCATTAGAACAGGAATCAAGTGAAAGGAGAAAATGAGGAAGACCAACAGCAGGATGAAACGACCACACCAGAAGAAAATCGAGAAGTGGAAATTACCTCCTGATTTCTGGAAGAACAGAGAAGACTGGAGAAGAAGATATGATGCCAAAAGACTGAAGTAGTGGTTAAGAAACCAGCAAGAAGAAGAACAAGAAGTTTTGACTCATTTATGGACAAAAAACTTTTTTTCTGTTTCTAAAGAAAGCAAAATACACATTTAAGGAATACAGTTTATTTGGTTAAATTATATTTACATGAAAAACAATACAGAAAAACTTACTTTTTTTTTAAATATTTGCATACAAAGATGCACTAAAACAATAAAACAATTTCTTAAAATGATTTTAACACATAAATGTTCCAGTTTCTATATTAAATAATTAAACTTTTTGAATAAGATTAATTAATTTAAATACTTGTTTTAAAAACACTTATTTAGAATTCTATCTTTGTAAGTCAGAATGTTTCTGTCAGTGAGTTCAATACCCATCAGTTAATCCATTCCTGTCAGTTGGTCCATCTTTCTGATGGTCTGGCTATCCAAGCCAAGCTGGTCCCCAAGCCGTCTGTCTGATGTGTCTTTTTCCATCTGTCTCAGTCAATCCGTCAAAATGTTTGAGAGTCTGCCTTTTTGCAACTGACTGCCTTTGTCCAACTGTCTACCTTTGTCCAACTGTCTGCCTTTGTCCAACTGTCTGCCTTTGTCCAACTGTCTGCCTTCGTCCAACTGTCTGCCTTCGTCCAACTGTCTGCCTTCGTCCAACTGTCTGCCTTCGTCCAACTGTCTGCCTTCGTCCAACTGTCTGCCTTCGTCCAACTGTCTGCCCTCGTCCAACTGTCTGCCCTCGTCCAACTGTCTGCCTTCGTCCAACTCTCTGCCTTCGTCCAACTGTCTGCCTTCGTCCAACTGTCTGCCTTCGTCCAACTGTCTGCCTTCGTCCACTGTCTGCCTTCGTCCAACTGTCTGCCTTCGTCCAACTGTCTGCCTTCGTCCAACTGTCTGCCTTCGTCCAACTGTCTGCCTTCGTCCAACTGTCTGCCTTCGTCCAACTGTCTGCCTTCGTCCAACTGTCTGCCTTCGTCCAACTGTCTGCCTTTCTCCAACTGTGTTTGCCTTTCTCCAACTGCCTGTCTGTCTGCCTTCCTCCAACTGTCTGCCTTCCTCCAACTGTCTGCCTTTCTCCAATTGTCTGACTTCCTCAAATGTCTGCCTTCCTCCAAATGTCTGTCTTTCTCCAACTGTCTGCCTTTCTCCATCTGTCTGCCTTTGTACAACTGTCTTCCTTTCTCCAACTGTGTCTGCCTTTCTCCAACTGTCTGACTGACTTTCTCCAACTGTCCGACTGACTTTCTCCAACTGTCTGACTGACTTTCTCCAACTGTCTGACTGACTTTCTCCAACCATCTGACTGACTTTCTCCAACTGTCTGACTGACTTTCTCCAACTGTCTGACTGACTTTCGCCAACTGTCTGACTGACTTTCTCCAACTGTCTGCCTGTCCGTCTTCCTCCAGCTGTCTGTCTGTCTTCCTCCAACTGCCTGTCTGTCTTCCTCCAACTGCCTGTCTGTCTTCCTCCAACTGTCTGTCTGTCTGTCTTCCTCCAACTGTCTGTCTGTCTGTCTTCCTCCAACTGTCTGTCCTGTCTTCCTCCAACTGTCTGTCTGTCTTCCTCCAACTGTCTGTCTGTCTTCCTCCAACTGTCTATCTGTCTTCCTCCAACTGTCTGTCTGTCTTCCTCCAACTGTCTGTCCTGTCTTCCTCCAACTGTCTGTCTGTCTTCCTCCAACTGTCTGTCTGCCTTCGTCCAACTGTCTGCCTTCGTCCAACTGTCTGCCTTCGTCCAACTGTCTGCCTTCGTCCAACTGTCTGCCTTCGTCCAACTGTCTGCCTTCGTCCAACTGTCTGCCTTCGTCCAACTGTCTGCCTTCGTCCAACTGTCTGCCTTCGTCCAACTGTCTGCCTTCGTCCACTGTCTGCCTTCGTCCAACTGTCTGCCTTCGGCCAACTGTCTGCCTTTGTCCAACTGTCTGCCTTTGTCCAACTGTCTGCCTTTGTCCAACTGTCTGCCTTTGTCCAACTGTCTGCCTTTCTCCAACTGTGTTTGCCTTTCTCCAACTGTGTTTGCCTTTCTCCAACTGCCTGTCTGTCTGCCTTCCTCCAACCTGTCTGCCTTCCTCCAACTGTCTGCCTTTCTCCAATTGTCTGCCTTCCTCCAAATGTCTGCCTTCCTCCAAATGTCTGTCTTTCTCCAACTGTCTGCCTTTCTCCATCTGTCTGCCTTTGTCCAACTGTCTTCCTTTCTCCAACTGTGTCTGCCTTTCTCCAACTGTCTGACTGACTTTCTCCAACTGTCTGACTGACTTTCTCCAACTGTCTGCCTGTCCGTCTTCCTCCAGCTGTCTGCCTGTCTTCCTCCAACTGCCTGTCTGTCTTCCTCCAACTGCTTGTCTGTCTTCCTCCAACTGTCTGTCTGTCTGTCTTCCTCCAACTGTCTGTCTGTCTTCCTCCAACTGTCTGTCTGTCTTCCTCCAACTGTCTGTCTGTCTTCCTCCAACTGTCTGTCTGTCTTCCTCCAACTGTCTGTCTGTCTTCCTCCAACTGTCTGTCTGTCTGTCTTACTCCAACTGTCCTGTCTATACAAATATGTCTTTTTCCGACTATGACTTTCTCCAATTGCTTGTCTCTTCTCCGAGCGTCAGTCCCCATTTGTCTCCGACAATCCGTCTGTCTCTCTCACTCCGTCTCTCCCACTCCGTCTCTCCCACTCCGTGTCCTCCCACTCCGTCTCTCCCACTCCGTCTCTCCCACTCCGTCTCTCCCACTCCGTCTCTCCCACTCCGTCTTTCCCACTCCGTCTCTCCCACTCCGTCTCTCCCACTCCGTCTCTCCCACTCCGTCTCTCCCACTCCGTCTCTCCCACTCCGTCTCTCCCCACTCCGTCTCTCCCATTCCGTCTCTCCCATTTTGTGTCTTCCACTCTGCCTGTCTCTCCGTCTGTTAGTCTCTCTCCATTCCCTTGTCACTCCCGTCTGTCTGTTGCTCCTAGTCTGTCTCTCTGTCGTTTTCCATTTGTCCGTCGTTTTCCGTCTGTCTGTCGCTCCCTGTCTGCTTCTTCCTGTCTGCCTCTCCCTCTGTCTAGTTGGCTCTCTCCGTCTGTCTGCCCACACCTCCCTGTCAGTTTGTCTACTTCTCCCTTTCTGTCTCTCTGACTGACTCTCTCTGTCTGTCTGACTGTCCTGTCCGTCTGACTGTCCCTGTCTGTCTGACTGTCCCTGTCCGTCTGACTGTCCCTGTCCGTCTGACTGTCCCTGTCCGTCTGACTGTCCCTGTCCGTCTGACTGTCCCTGTCCGTCTGACTGTCCCTGTCCGTCTGACTGTCCCTGTCCGTCTGACTGCCCCTGTCCGTCTGACTGCCCCTGTCCGTCTGACTGTCCCTGTCCGTCTGACTGTCCCTGTCCGTCTGACTGTCCCTGTCCGTCTGACTGCCCCTGTCCGTCCTGACTGCCCCTGTCCGTTTGGCTGTCCCTGTCCGTCTGGCTGTCCCTGTCCGTCCGGCTGTTCCTGTCCGTCTGGCTGTCCCTGTCCGTCTGACTGTCCCTGTCCGTCTGACTGTCCCTGTCCGTCTGACTGTCCCTGTCCGTCTGACTGTCCCTGTCCGTCTGACTGTCCCTGTCCGTCTGACTGCCCCTGTCCGTCTGACTGTCCCTGTCCGTCTGACTGTCCCTGTCCGTCTGACTGCCCCTGTCCGTCTGGCTGTCCCTGTCCGTCTGGCTGTCCCTGTCCGTCTGGCTGTTCCTGTCCGTCTGGCTGTCCCTGTCCGTCTGACTGTCCCTGTCCGTCTGACTGTCCCTGTCCGTCTGACTGTCCCTGTCCGTCTGACTGCCCCTGTCCGTCTGACTGTCCCTGTCCGTCTGACTGTCCCTGTCCGTCTGACTGCCCCTGTCCGTCTGACTGTCCCTGTCCGTCTGACTGTCCCTGTCCGTCTGACTGTCCCTGTCCGTCTGACTGTCCTGTCCGTCTGGCTGTCCCTGTCCGTCTGGCTGTCCCTGTCCGTCTGGCTGTCCCTGTCCGTCTGACTGTCCATGTCCTTCTGACTGTCCCTGTCCGTCTGACTGTCCCTGTCCGTCTGACTGTCCCCGTCCGTCTGACTCTCTCCGTCCGTCTGACTCTCCCCGTCTGTCTGACTCTCCCCGTCTGTCTGCATCTCCTATCTGACCGCATCTCCCTGTCTGTCTGCATCACTATCTGGCTCTTTCTGTTTGTCTCTTCCTGTCTGTGTTTCTCTGTCTGTCTCTCCCTGCCAGTACCTGTATTTTTTACAATTTTCACTGCATGCTCCGTTACCTGTAACTGTACATGCTTTAAACAACAGATCTAACTGTGTTAATGGCCAAGTAGTTTTAAAAGGTTTTACATAAAATAATATACACGATAAGGAACGTTTTAAGTAAATACTAGTGTTTGTAATGTCCTCATTGAAGTGGTTAAATTCACTTACGTATCGTAATACTAGTTTCGCAGAAGTTGCTGGCCATGTTCTTGTCTTCAGTTTAATCCTGGAGATCTGATTAGGGTTCGAGTCCCGACGGTGGCAGGATTCTTGACACAAGCTAGATAGGTCGAATTTAGTCGCTGTCTGGAGTATTCTAGCGGCAGGCTGCTATGATCGATAATTTTCCGTGTTTTTTCTATTAACAGCCGGCGAATGCTTGAGCAGTACCCTCACAAACAGGCCAACGACCGCACGCGATCTTTCCTTCCTCTTCCTTGTACTATCCTCATACCTTACTCACATTTACACTTAAATGCACTACACTACCAGAGGTGCTTGGAGACTAGTCGTGAGCTTAGAGCGTATCCCAGCAGGGTGGTAAGAGATACTTGGTTGGGAAAAACCCACAAGCTGACGTATATGTCGGCGCCAGATCTCACGATCTAGCAGAGAAAGGTCACCGCCGCCTCCCGCGATAAAATCATATACTACACTTACGGAACTAATGATCCTAGCAGTTGATGCGCCCGAAACGCTAATCAATTAACCTAAAATTCGTCTCTGCCTCTGCTCCCACTTCCGCCTCCCTCTCCGCCACCGATTCCGTCTCAGTCACCCGTGAGTTCGTCCATCCATCCGTCCGTCTGTACGTCCGTTAGTCTGTATTTCCGCCCGTCTGACCACCTGACCGGTTGTATTGTTCTGTGAAGTTGTAGTCATGTAAGAGACGATTCCGCTCGAGCACCATGGTAGTTAACACAAAATCTGCTTGATCAGGCCTGCACAACGCCTGCTTCTGCGGACATTCTGCACTCAAGAGACGGACGACTGCCAGCGAGTGAGGCGAAAGGGCCAGTAATAGGGGGTGGTAGCCTTGCGGGGAGGGGAACAGGCTATCATTTCACAATAAGGACGACGCGGCGCGTAAAACTGAATACCTGGGCATCTAATACAATGATCAATGCAGTAAAATTATTTCAACATTGACTCGTATTTAAATGGGTAATTTCCCGTATTTCTAGCTACAAGGGCGATAATTCGCTGTTGTGTTCTTATGTGTCAAAGTATCGACGTCCGTTAAGCTGGCAAAGCCATTTTCAAAAAACACATTTTCTCTATACCCAGAATTTTGTGCTATTTTGTGCTTTCCAAATATCAAAAAATTATTTTTTTTGCTCCACGGTTTTTCCAAAAATGGGTGGCTTTGCTGGCTTAATGTAAGCTGGCAAAGCCAATTAGCCAAAACAAATTTTCATTATACACAAAATATTGTGCTATTTTTGTGCTTTTCAAATATATAAACATTAATTTTTTTGCTCTTACCGTTTTTTTTTCGAAAATTTAGAAAAACGAATTTTCGAAATGCCCGGCAGCGCAACAACTACGCCTAAGAAAAGTACTCGTAGAAAAAACTATCCATCAAAATTAGATTTTCTTGACACAAAAATAACCACAAAACAATTCTCTATCCAACAATGTTGTTTCGAAATATTCAACATTCAATATTCCCTATAAATAATAATAATTCTTTACACTACTGTCAAGAAACAACACAATTCAAGTCATACAATTCCTCATAAAAACTAAACTACTCAATATTTCGCAATGTCCTTTCCCAACAAACAGAACCAAACATTGTTCTAAAAAAGTACACACACGCTGATTTTTTTGCTCTCAACGTTTTTTGCAAAATTCAACAAAACCACTCACGAGTCACCCGGAACAACGCAATCTGGCAGGATAAGAAAATCACTTCATCAAGGCAAAACTCTAATTCAAAATCAATTACCCTCACATAACATCAACCACAATACAATACAATATACAACAATATTGTTTTTAACTTTTTTATTTTCGATACTATCCAGAAAAAATTGTACATCCTTTAACTTGGTACCCAAAAATACACCAATGGAGGCACATCAATCCTACTAAATACTAAAATACTCAACATATCGCATTGGCCTTCCCAACAAACAAAACCAAACTTCATTCTAATAAACTACAGCTTACAATGATTTTTTTGCTCTAAACAGTTTTTTGAAAAACTGAACAAAATGACACGTATGTGGCGCAAGATAGGGCACCTCCGCCAAGAACAAAAACAATCTTCGAAGGTAAATATATCATTCAAAAATAAAAATGTCTTATCACAGATTGAACAACAATACAATGCACTATGCAAAAGTATTGATTTCAAATCTTTGACTTTCGATACTATCATAAAAAAATCTAAAATCAGTACACTGAAAATAAAAAAAAAGACGCATGGAGGCAAACAAATCCTAATAAATACTAATTACTCAACCAATTGCATTGTCCTTTTTCAAGAATAAAAATGAGATGTTGTTCTAATATACTACACCAACAATGATTTTTTTGCTCTCATCGTTCTTTTCAAAATTAAACTTCAACCTCGTATGTGTGCCACGGGAGTGGCCGGACCTCGGGATAACAAAAGCGCGGAAGGAGGACACATGTCCTATAAATACTAAACTACTCAACCAATTGCATTGTCCACTTCAAGAATAACAATTAAATGTCGTTCTAATAAACTACACCAACAATGATTTTTTTGCTCTCATGGATTTTTTTAAAAATAAACTCAACTTCGTATGAGTGCACCGGAGTGGCGGGATCTCGGGATAACAAAAACGACGGAAGGAGGAACACATGTCCTAATAAATACTAAACTACTCGACCAATTGCTTTGTCCTTTTCCAAGAATAACAATGAATGTTGTTCTAATAAACTACACCAATAATGATTTTTTTGCTCTCATCGTTCTCTTCAAAATAAACTCAACATCGTATAAGTGCACGGAGTGGCGGGAACTCCGGATAACAAAAGCGACGGAGGGAGCCACCACTGTCCTAATAATACTAAACTCTCGACCAATTGCATTGTCCTTTTCCACGAATAACAACTAAATGTTGTTCTAATAAACACACCAACAATGATTTTTTTGCTCTCATCGTTCTTTGAAAATTAAACTCAACTTCGTATGTGTGCACCAGAGTGGCGGGATCTCGGATAACAAAAGCGACGGAAGGAGGACACATGTTTTAATAAATACTAAACTACTCGACCAATTGCATTGTCCTTTCCAAGAATAACAATAAATGTTTGTTCTAATAACTACACCAACAATATTTTTTTGCTCTCATCGTTCTTTGAAAATTAAACTCAACTTCGTATGTGTGCACCGTAGTGCGCGTCCTCGGGATAACAAACACGACGGAAGGAGGAACACATGTCCTAATAAATACTAAACTACTCGACCAATTGCATTGTCCTTTTCCAAGAATAACAATGAAATGTTGTTCTAATAAACTACACCAACAATGATTTTTTTGCTCTCATCGTTCTTTTCAAAATAACTCAACATCGTATAAGTGCACGGGAGTGCGGGGACCTCCGGATAACAAAAGCGACGGAGGGAGGCACACATGTCCTAATAAATACTAAACTACTCGACCAATTGCATTGTCCTTTCCACGAATAACAATGAAATGTTGTTCTAATAAACTACACCAACAATGATTTTTTTGCTCTCATCGTTCTTTTCAACAATAAACTCAACCTCGTATTGTGCACGGGAGTGGCGGGACCTCCGGATAAGAAAAGCGACGACGAACACATGTCCTAATAAATACTACCTCTCGACAATTGCATTGTACTTTTCCATGATAACAAAGAATGTTGTTCTAAATAAAAACACCAACAATGATTTTTTTGCTCTAATCGTTCTTTTTAAAATTAAACTCAACTTCGTATGTGTGCACGGGAGTAGCGGTTTTTGGGATAACAAAAACGACGAAAGGAGGAACACACGTCCTAATAAACCTAAACTACTCGACCAATTGCATGTCCTTTTCCAAAATAACAAAGAATGTTGTTCTAATAAACTACACCAACAATGATTTTTTTTGCTCTCATCGTTCTCTTCAAAATTAAACTCAACCTCGTATGAGTGCACGGGAGTGGCGGGACCTCCGGATAACAAAAGCGACGGAGGAGGCACACATGTCCTAATAAATACTAAACTACTCGACCAATTACATTGTCCTTTTTCCACGAATAATGAAATGTTGTTCTAATAAACTACACCAACAATGATTTTTTTGCTCTCATCGATCTTTTCAAATTAAACTCAACCTCGTATGTGTGCACGGGAGTGGCGGGACCTCCGGATAACAAAGCGACGGAGGGAGGAACACATGTCCTAATAAATACTAAACTACTCGACCAATTGCATTGTCCTTTTCCATGAATAACAATGGAATGTTGTTCTAATAAAATACACCAACAATGATTTTTTTGCTCTCATCTTTTTTTTCAAAATTAAACTCAACTTCGTATGTGTGCACGGAGTGGCGGACCTCGGATAACAAAACGACGAAAGGAGGAACACATGTCCTAATAAATACTAAACTACTCGACCAATTGCATTGTCCCTTTTCCACGAATAACAATGAAATGTTGTTCTAATAAACTACACCAACAATGATTTTTTTGCTCTAATCGTTCTTTTCAAAATTAAACTCAACTTCGTATGTGTGCACCGGAGTGGCGGGATTTCCGGGATAACAAAAACGACGAAGGAGGAACACACTTCCTAATAAATACTAAACTACTCGAGCCAATTGCATTGTCCTTTTCCACGAATAACAATGAAAATGTTGTTCTAATAAATACACCAACAATGATTTTTTTTGCTCTAATGTTCTTTTGAAATTAAAACTCAACTTCGTATGTGTGCACCGGAGTGGCGGGATTTGGGATAACAAAAACGACGAAAGGAGGAACACATGTCCTAATAAATACTAAACTACTCGACCAATTGCATTGTCCTTTTCCAAGAATAACAAAGAAATGTTGTTCTAATAACTACACCAACAATGATTTTTTTGCTCTCATCGTTCTCTTCAAATTAAACTCAACATCGTATAAGTGCACGGGAGTGCGGGACCTCCGGATAACAAAAGCGACGGAAGGGAGGAACACATGTCCTAATAAATACTAAACTACTCGACCAATTGCATTGTCCTTTTCCACGAATAATGAAATATTGTTCTAATAAACTACACCAACAATGATTTTTTTGCTCTCATCGTTTCTTTTCACAATTAAACTCAACCTCGTATGTGTGCACGGGAGTGGCGGACCCCGGATAACAAAAGCGACGAACACATGTCCTAATAAATACTAAACTCACGACAAATTGCATTGTACTTTTTCGATGAAATACACTATGAAATGTTGTTCTAATAAAATACACCAACATGATTTTTTTGCTCTCATCGTTCTTTTCAAAATTAACTCAACTTCGTATGTGCGCACGGAGTGGCGGGATCTCGGGATAACAAAAGCGACGAATGAGGAACACATGGTCCTAATAATACTAACTACTCGAACCAATTGCTTGTCCTTTTTCCACGAATAAAAATGAAATGTTGTTCTAATAAACTACACCAACAATGACTTTTTTGCTCTCATCGTTCTTTTCAAAATTAAACTCAACTCGTATGTGTGCACCGAGTGGCGGGATCTCGGGATAACAAAACGACGGAAAGGAGGAACACACGTCCTAATAAATACTAAACTACTCGACCAATTGCATTGTACTTTTCCAAAAATAACAAAGAAATGTTGTTCTAATAAACTGCGCCATCAATGATTTTTTTGCTCTCATCTTTCTTTCAAAATTAAACTCAACTTCGTATGTGTGCACGGGAGTGGCCGGACCTCGGGATAACAAAAGCGACGAAGGAGGAACACATGTCCTAATAAATACTAAACTACTCGACAATTGCATTGTCTTTTCCAAGAATAATAACTAAATGTTGTTCTCATAATCTTCACCAACAATAATTTTTTTGCTCTCACCGTGTTTTGTAAAATTAAACTCAACCAAGCATATGTGCTCCGTAATGGCACACCGAACTGAATTACGAAAACACTATTCCAACCCAAAATATACTTCAAAATTCAGATGTCTCTACAAAGCTTAACATCATACATTGCACTACGTAACAGTATTGTTTTCAATATTTTGACTTTCGATACTATCCTATATGGATAACAATCTAATTCGCTACACTGAGATTACAAAAATCCATCGATGGAAGCACATAATCCTAATACATACCAAACTACTCCACAAATTGCATTTTCCTTTTTGCTACACTAAGAAGGAAATACTTTTCTAATAAAAAGAACACCAACAATGTTTTTTTGCTCTCACCGTGTTTGGAAAATGAACTCGACCTCCCATGTGTGCACCGGAATGGCAAATAACAAAGACACTATTCCATACGAAATTATTTTTAAAATTTAAGTGCTTTTCCAAGCATCAAAACAATTCAATGCACTACGCAACAGTATTGTTTTCAAGACTTTCCGTGTTTTGTCTTCCGATACTATCCATAAAAAAATTCTATTTTATTACACTGTTAATCCAAATACCCACGATGGAAGCACATAAATCCTAATGAATACCGAAGTACCCCACAAATTGCGTTGTCCTTTTCCTACACTAAAACAAAATGCTATTCTAAGAAACTACACCAACAATGATTTTTTTGCTCCCAGGGTTTTTGGAAAATTGGCCTAACCACGTATGTGTGAACCGGAATTACGCGCCCCGCCGAATGACAGGAACACTAGTCCGAGCAAAAATATTCTTTAAAATCGAAACCAAATTCGAATTCGAAATGAATGAATTCGACAATTCACAGTGAAGGTCAGGAGTTCATAGCGAGTGTAATTGAGGCAGGTGATTCATCTACTGGTTACTACGACAAAAGGCATAGAAAGAGCAGCGGCATACATTGGTGTTTGAGTAACTAGCATTAAAACAATTCGTAAATAAAATGTTACACCGAATGAAATAAGTGCTGTCACGATTTTATGCGTAAACAGAAATGCTCTGTAATTTTTACGTCCGTGAAAAGCAAGTGCGCACGTTAACGAAAATGCAGTCTATAATTAAAGAAAAGATAAATTTTCCTTGGGGAGAAAAGTCACTTTGGATGTGAATGGAACATATGGAATACAGATGGAGGTGTAATTCAAAACGAAAAGTTTTTGTCGAGAGAGCAGATATTGTAGATTGGAGAACAAGAGATCTCATCGAAATGAGGATGTTAGGGAAAGAAGGCCGTCAAATAGTGTATTGACGAGAGGTGGATTGACAACAACTTTGTATTCAAAAAGTGCTGGCACCATAATGATATAATTGGCGTAACGGCAAATATAAGTGTATCAGACTAATTGCAGTTCATGCTGGTTGAAATAATGGTTTCATTAACCTTTTAAATACTAACGGGGAAAAGTTTTCCCAGAGCATTTCAACCCTGCCGTACCAATGGGGTCTTTTTCGCTTGACCTCCAGAGGCGCGCGACAGCTCTTATCAGCTCTTATCTAGCTTGCTGACGGGTGAAAAGCAGCTGCGCGGCGATTCTCACGTTTGGAGCTCCGGCCTACGTCATCCGGCAGGGATTGATGATGGAGGACTGTCTTCACGCGCGAAGACGGAACGTGGTCCACTGTGACATTTCATGCTTTTACAGTGCGCCGCAGTTCCAGAAACATAGGAGACCATTGAACCCCAGAAAATCTTCGTCGGGAGACGCCGCTCTAACGACACTAAATAATATCACAGTAACAACAGAAGAGATGATTTCTGTATGTAGTTTATAACGGAATTTGTGTTAAGTATGGCATATACATATAACTTCCTCAAATTTCTTCCGTAATATTTATTTTAACTTCGTATGTAATAAAAATTTGTGCCAGAAAGATATATTCTACAGTAGCAGATAAAAATAGGGTAAAATCAAGTATATATCAGTGCAATAATATATTGCTTTTATATTTTGTTATGTATTGTATTGTATTATTTGCAATGTCCTAATATTTTATTTGTATTGGCATAAACCAATGACGTGGTTCCATATAAATATCTCTCCAGCCTATCAAAGCATCTCTTAGGGTCTTGTACTTATAAGTAGCACTTCACTGTATACTATCTCGCGTCACACACCACGGTCATAACAAACTCGCCTCGGCCCACGTTTCTCACGGGAGATTGCAATCGTATTCTGCTAAGAGTTTTCTGATTGTGCTTAAGTCGTGTGCTTTTTGAAGTAAAAATGGCTCGTCGAAAAATATCGCTAACAACTCGCGAAATTGAGTAAATTTTTTAAGTGTCAGTGACTATACGTCTATGTCCAGTCTCGAAGATGATCCAAGCTAATTTACTTACACATTATTTTCAGCTGCGATCGAACTGTCCATTTTTGTACATTGATTCCGTTCAAGACCCTAAACCTCTACGATTTAGGTTTCCCCACGGTGTACGAAAAAGACTTCTTACGAATTTAAAATAAAATTAAAGAAAATAAAATATGTTTTTCATTTGGAATTGATTTTTATATTTTTACTTTCGCAAACCACTTTAAAAAATCTTAAAAAATTATACTTTTCAAAGTTTTATATAAATCCAATATCCTCAAAACCTACTTTAAAAATATTGAAAATATTTTTTCGAAACACAACTTTGGAATTATTTTTCATAAAGTATTGTGCAGATCTTTTTACAAGTGGGAAATATTTTTTTTTAATTTTGAAACATTCTAAGTATATAGGCATTTTATAAATCAAATGCGGAAAAATTCGTTTTGCACGCAAAGGAGTGGAGTAAAGAATGAAAATTAGTAGGAAAAATGAAGAGAATCATTGTGTTATGCTATGTAAAGATATTTAAATTTTGAAGGATACTTTTGCTTCGAATAGTGTCATGGTTATGTTTAATTTTCAAAAAAATGTAAAGCAAATAAATCATTGTTTGGTGTAATTTATTAAAACAATATAACATTATTATACTTGGAAACCGACAATGCAATTTGACGAGCAGTTTAGTATTTATTAGGACATGTGTGCCTTCTTCCGTCTTCTTGTTATACCGAGGTGCGCGCCATTCCGGTGCACACATACGAAGTTCAGTTTAATTTTCAAAGAACGATGAGAGCAAAAAAATCATAGTTCGTGTAGTTTAGTATTTATTAGGACATGTGTTCCTCCTTCGTCGCTTTTGTTATCCCGAGGTCCGGCCACTCCGCGCACATATACGTGGTTGAGTTTAATTTTGAAAAAACGATGACAGCAAAAAAATCATTGTTTGGTGTAGTTTATTAGAACAAATTTCATTGTTATTCTTGGAAAAGGACAATGCGATTGGTCGAGTAGTTTAGTATTTTTTAGGACATGTGTTCGTCGCTTTTGTTTATCCGAGGTCCCGCCACTCCCGTGCACACATACGAGGTTGAGTTTAATTTTCAAAAGAACGATGAGAGCAAAAAAACTATTGTTGGTGTAGTTTATTAGAACAATATTTCATTGTTATTCTTGGAAAAGGACAATGCAATTGGTCGAGTAGTTTAGTATTTATTAGGACATGTGTTCCTCCTTCCGTCGCTTTTGTTATCCGGAGGTCGCGCCACTCCCGTGCACTTATACGAAGTTGAGTTTAATTTTCAAAAGAACGATGAGAGCAAAAAAATCATTGTTGGTGTAGTTTATTAGAACAACATTTCATTGTTATTCTTGGAAAAAGACAATGCAATTGGTCGAGTAGTTTAGTATTTATTAAGACATGTGTTCCTCCTTCCGTCGCTTTTGTTATCCCGAGGTCCGGCACTCCCGTGCACACATACGAGGTTGAGTTTAATTTTCAAAAGAACAATGAGAGCAAAAAAATCATTGTTGGTGTAGTTTATTAGAAAACATTTCATTGTTATTTTTGGAAAAGGACAATGCAATTGGTCGAGTAGTTTAGTATTTATTAGGACATGTGTTCCTCCTTCGTCGCTTTTGTTATCCGAGGTCCCGCCACTCCGTGCACACATACGAAGTTGAGTTTAATTTTTCAAAAGAACGATGAGAGCAAAAAAATCATTGTTGGTGTATGTTATTAGAACAACATTTCATTGTTATTCTTGGAAACGTACAATGCAATTATCGAGTAGCTTAGTATTTATTAGGACATGTGTGCCTCCCTCCGTCTCTTTTGTTATCCGAGGTCCGCCACTCTGTTGCACACATAGGAGGTTGAGTTCAATTTTTCAAAAGAACGATAAGAGCAAAAATCATTGTTGGTGTAGTTTATTAGAACAACATTTCATTGTTATTTTGGAAAAGGACAATGCAATTGGTCGAGTAGTTTAGTATTTATTAGGACGTGTGTTCCCTCCTTCCGTCGTTTTTGTTATCCCGAGATCCCGCCACTCCGTGCACTACATACGAAGTTGAGTTTAATTTTCAAAAGAACGATGAGAGCAAAAAAATCATTGTTGGTGTATTTTATTAGAACAACATTTCATTGTTATTCGTGGAAAAGTACAATGCAATTGGTCGAGTAGTTTAGTATTTATTAGGACATGTGTTCCTCCTTCCGTCGCTTTTGTTATCCGGAGGTCCCGCCACTCCCGTGCACACATACGAGGTTGAGTTTAATTTTGAAAAGAACATGAGAGCAAAAAAATCATTGTTGGTGTAGTTTATTAGAACAACATTTCTTTGTTATTCGTGGAAAAGGACAATGCAATTGGTCGAGTAGTTTAGTATTTATTAGGACATGTGTGCCTCCTCCGTCGCTTTTGTTATCCGGAGGTCCCGCCACTCCCGTGCACTATACGAAGTTGAGTTTAATTTTGAAAGAACGATGAGAGCAAAAAAATCATTGTTGGTGTAGTTTATTAGAACAACATTTCTTTGTATTTTTGGAAAAGGACATGCAATTGGTCGAGTAGTTTAGTATTTATTAGGACATGTGTTCCTCTTTCGTCGTTTTTGTTATCCCGAGATCCCGCCACTCCCGTGCACACATACGAAGTTGAGTTTAATTTTGAAAAGAACGATGAGAGCAAAAAATTCATTGTTGGTGTAGTTTATTAGAACAACATTTCATTGTTATTCGTGGAAAAGGACAATGCAATTGGTCGAGTAGTTTTAGTATTTATTAGGACATGTGTTCGTCGCTTTCGTTATCCGGAGGTCCCGCCACTCCGTGCACACATACGAGGTTTGAGTTTAATTTTGAAAAGAACGATGAGAGCAAAAAAATCATTGTTGGTGTAGTTTATTAGAACAACATTTCATTGTTATTCGTGGAAAAGGACAATGCAATTGGTCGAGTAGTTTAGTATTTATTAGGACATGTTGCCTCCTCCGTCGCTTTTGTTATCCGGAGGTCCCGCCACTCCCGTGCACCCTACGAGGTTGAGTTTAATTTTGAAAGAACGATGAGAGCAAAAAATCATTGTTGTGGTAGTTTATTAGAACAACATCTCATTGTTATTCTTTGGAAAAGGACAATGCAATTGGTCGAGTAGTTTAGTATTTCATTAGGAACATGTTTCGTCGCTTTGTTATCCGGAGGTCCCGCCACTCCCGTGCACACAATACGATGTTGAGTTTAATTTTGATAGAACGATGGAGCAAAAAAATCATTGTTTGGTGTAGTTTATTAGAACAACATTTCATTGTTATTCTTGGAAAAGGACAATGCAATTGGTCGAGTAGTAGTATTTATTAGGACATTGTGTTCCTCCTTCGTCGCTTTTGTTATCCCGAGGTGCCGGCTACTCCCTGCACACATACGAAGTTTTTGAGTTTAATTTTCAAAAGAAAAATGAGAGCAAAAAAATCATTGTTGGTGTAGTTTATTAGAACAACATTTCATTGTTATTCTTGGAAAGGACAATGCAATGGTCGAGTAGTTAGTATTTTTTTAGGACATGTGTTCCTCCCTCGTCGCTTTTGTTATCCGGAGGTCCCGCCACTCCCGTGCACACATACGAGTTTTGAGTTTATTTTCAAAAGACAATGAGAGCAAAAAAATCATTGTTGGTGTGATTTATTAGAACAACATTTAGTTGTTATTCGTGGAAAAGGACAATGCAATTGGTCGAGTATTTTAGTATTTATTAGGACTGTTGGCTCCCTCCGTCGCTTTGTTATCCGGATTTTCCCGCCACTCCGTGCACACATACGAGGTTGTGTTTAAATTTGAAGAGAGAACGATGAGAGCAAAGAAATCATTGTTGGTGTAGTTTATTAGAACAACATTTCATTGTTTCCTTGGAAAAGGAACAAAGCAAATTGGTCGAGTAGTTTAGTATTTATTAGTATCATGTGTTCCTCCTTCCGTCGTTTTTTTGTTATCCCGAGGACTCCCGCCACCTCCGTGCACTCATACGGTTGAGTTTAATTTTAAAAAAATCCATAGATCAAAAAATCATTGTTGGTGTAGTTTTTATTAGAACTACATTTAATTGTTATTCTTGAAGTGGACAATGCACTTGGTTGAGTAGTTTAGTATTTATTAGGATTTTGTTTGCCTCCATGCGTCTTTTTTTTTTATTTCATGTGTAATGATTTAGATTTTTTTTTATAGATAGTAATCGGAAGACCAACAGATTGAAATCAATACTTTGCATAGTGAATTGTATTGTTGTTGGAATCTGATGGACACAGACATTTTATTTTGCTGATATAATTTCCTTCGAAGATTGTTTT
>JAHLJT010008446.1:243941578-243983180 GCA_031308135.1 Acheta domesticus | reverse complement strand
GTGTCAAAGTATCGACGTCCGTTAAGCTGCAAAGCCATTTTCAAAAAACACATTTTCTCTATACCCAAATTTTGTGCTATTTTTGTGCTTTCCAAATATCAAAAAATTAATTTTTTTGCTCCAACGGTTTTTCCAAAAATGGGTGGCTTTGCTGGCTTAATGTTAAGCTGGCAAAGCCAATTAGCCAAAACAAATTTTCATTATACACAAAATATTGTGCTATTTTTGTGCTTTTCAAATATATAAACATTAATTTTTTTGCTCTTACCGTTTTTCGAAAATTTAGAAAAAACGAATTTTCGAAATGCCCGGCAGGCGCAACAACTACGCGTAAGAAAGTACTCGTAGAAAAAAAACTATCCATCAAAATTAGATTTTCTTGACACAAAAATAACCACAAAACAATTCTCTATCCAACAATGTTGTTTCGAAATATTCAACATTCAATATTCCCTATAAATAATAATAATTCTTTACACTACTGTCAAGAAACAACACAATTCAAGTCATACAATTCCTCATAAAAACTAAACTACTCAATATTTCGCAATGTCCTTTCCCAACAAACAGAACCAAACATTGTTCTAAAAAAGTACACACACGCTGATTTTTTTGCTCTCAACGTTTTTTGCAAAATTCAACAAAACCACTCACGAGTCACCCGGAACAACGCAATCTCGCAGGATAAGAAAATCACTCATCAAGGCAAAACTCTAATTCAAAATCAATTTACCCTCACATAACATCACCACAATACAATACAATATACAACAATATTGTTTTTTAACTTTTTTATTTTCGATACTATCCAAGAAAAAATTGTACATCCTTTAACTTGGTACCCAAAATACACCAATGGAGGCACATCATCCTACTAAATACTAAAATACTCAACATATCGCATTGGCCTCCCCAACAAACAAAATCCAAACTTCATTCTAATAAACTACACTTACAATGATTTTTTTGCTCTAACAGTTTTTTGAAAAACTGAACAAAATGACACGTATGTGGCGCAAGATAGGGCACCTCCGCCAAGAACAAAAACAATCTTCGAAGGAAATATATCATTCAAAAATAAAATGTCTTATCACAGATTGAACAACAATACAATGCACTATGCAAAAGTATTGATTTCAATCTTTGACTTTCGATACTATCTATAAAAAAATCTAAATCATTACACTGAAAATAAAAAAAAGACGCATGGAGGCAAACAAATCCTAATAAATACTAAACTACTCAACCAATTGCATTGTCCATTTTCAAGAATAAAAATGAAATGTTGTTCTAATAAACTACACCAACAATGATTTTTTTGCTCTCATGGATTTTTTTAAATTAAACTCAACTTCGTATGTGTGCACGGGAGTGCCGGGATCTCGGGATAACAAAAACGACGGAAGGAGGAACACATGTCCTAATAAATACTAAACTACTCAACCAATTGCATTGTCCACTTTCAAGAATAACAATTAAATGTCGTTCTAATAAACTACACCAACATGATTTTTTTGCTCTCATGGTTTTTTTAAAAATAAACTCCTTCGTATGAGTGCACACGGAGTGGCGGGATCTCGGGATAACAAAAAGCGACGGAAGGAGGAACACATGTCCTAATAAATACTAAACTACTCGACCAATTGCTTTGTCCTTTTCCCGAAGAATAACAATGAAATGTTGTTCTAATAAACTACACCAACAATGATTTTTTTGCTCTCATCGTTCTTTTCAAAATTAAACTCAACATCGTATGTGTGCACGGGAGTGGCGGGAACTCGGATAACAAAAGCGACGAGGAGCCACCGTCCTAATAAATACTAAACTACTCGACCAATTGCATTGTCCTTTTCCACGAATAACAACTAAATGTTGTTCTAATAAACCACACCAACAATGATTTTTTTGCTCTCATCGTTCCTTTGAAAATTAAACTCAACTTCGTATGTGTGCACCAGAGTGGCGGGATCTCGGGATAACAAAAGCGACGGAAGGAGAACACATGTCCTAATAAATACTAAACTACTCGACCAATTGCATTGTCCTTTCCAAGAATAACAACTAAATGTTGTTCTAATAAACTACACCCAACAATGATTTTTTTGCTCTCATCGTTCTTTGAAAATTGAACTCAACTTCGTATGTGTGCACCGTAGTGCGCGTCTCGGGATAACAAAAACGACGGAAGGAGGAACACATGTCCTAATAAATACTAAACTACTCGACCAATTGCATTGTCCTTTTCCAAGAATAACAATGAAATGTTGTTCTAATAACTACACCAACAATGATTTTTTTGCTCTCATCGTTCTTTTTCAAAATTAAACTCAACATCGTATAAGTGCACGGGAGTGGCGGGACCTCCGGATAACAAAAGCGACGGAGGGAGGCAACACATGTCCTAATAAATACTAAACTACTCGACCATTGCATTGTCCTTTTCCACAGAATAACAATGAAATGTTGTTCTAATAAACTACACCAACAATGATTTTTTTGCTCTCATCGTTCTTTTTTTCACAATTAAACTCAACCTCGTATGTGTGCACGGGAGTGGCGGGACCTCCGGATAACAAAAGCGACGGACGGAGGAACATGTCCTAATAAATACTAAACTACTCGACCAATTGCATTGTACTTTTCCATGAATAACAATGAAATGTTGTTCTAATAAACTACACCAACAATGATTTTTTTGCTCTCATCGTTCTTTTCAAAATTAAACTCACTTCGTATGTGTGCACGGAGTGGCGGGATCTCGGGATAACAAAACGACGAAAGGAGGAACACACGTCCTAATAAATACTAAACTACTCGACCAATTGCATTGTCCTTTTCCAAAATAACAAAGAAATGTTGTTCTAATAAACTACACCAACAATGATTTTTTTGCTCTCATCGTTCTCTTCAAAATTAAACTCAACCTCGTATAAGTGCACGGGAGTGGCGGGACCTCCGGATAACAAAAGCGACGGAGGGAGGAACACATGTCCTAATAAATACTAAACTACTCGACCAATTGCATTGTCCTTTTCCACGAATAACAATGAAATGTTGTTCTAATAAACTACACCAACAATGATTTTTTTGCTCTCATCGATCTTTTCAAAATTAAACTCAACCTCGTATGTGTGCACGGGAGTGGCGGGACCTCCGGATAACAAAGCGACGGAGGGAGGAACACATGTCCTAATAAATACTAAACTACTCGACCAATTGCATTGTCCTTTTCATGAATAACAATGAAATGTTGTTCTAATAAACTACACCAACAATGATTTTTTTGCTCTCATCGTTCTTTTCACAATTAAACTCAACTTCGTATGTGTGCACGGAGTGGCGGGATCTCGGATAACAAAAGCGACGAAAGGAGGAACACATGTCCTAATAAATACTAAACTACTCGACCAATTGCATTGTCCTTTTCCATGAATAACAATGAAATGTTGTTCTAATAAAATACACCAACATGATTTTTTTGCTCTCATCGTTCTTTTCAAAATTAAACTCAACTTCGTATGTGTGCACCGGAGTGGCGGGATCTCCGGATAACAAAACGACGAAAGGAGGAACACACGTCCTAATAAATACTAAACTACTCGACCAATTGCATTGTCCTTTTCCACGAATAACAATGAAATGTTGTTCTAATAAACTACACCAACAATGATTTTTTTGCTCTCATCGTTCTTTTCAAAATTAAACTCAACTTCGTATGTGTGCACCGATGGCGGGACCTCGGGATAACAAAAACGACGAAAGGAGGAACACATGTCCTAATAAATACTAAACTACTCGAGCAATTGCATTGTCCTTTTCCAAGAATAACAATGAAATGTTGTTCTAATAAACTACACCAACAATGATTTTTTTGCTCTCATCGTTCTTTCAAAAAAAACTCAACTTCGTATGTGTGCACGGGAGTGGCGGGACCTCCGGATAACAAAAGCGACGGAGGAGGAACACATGTCCTAATAAATACTAAACTACTCGACCAATTGCATTGTCCTTTTCCACGAATAACAATGAAATATTGTTCTAATAAACTACACCACAATGATTTTTTTGCTCTCATCGTTCTTTTCAAAATTAACTCAACCTCGTATGTGTGCACGGGAGTGGCGGGACCCCGGATAACAAAAGCGACGAACACATGTCCTAATAAATACTAAACTACTCGACCATTGCATTGTACTTTTCCATGAATAACAATGAAATGTTGTTCTAATAAAATACACCAACAATGATTTTTTGCTCTCATCGTTCTTTTCAAAATTAAACTCAACTTCGTATGTGTGCACGGGAGTGGCGGACCTCGGGATAACAAAAACGACGAAGAGGAACACATGTCCTAATAAATACTAAACTACTCGACCAATTGCATTGTCCTTTTCCAAGAATAACAATGAAATGTTGTTCTAATAAACTACACACAACAATGACTTTTTTGCTCTCATCGTTCTTTTCAAAATTAAACTCAACCTTCGTATGTGTGCACCGGAGTGGCGGGATCTCGGATAACAAAACGACGAAAGGAGGAACACATGTCCTAATAAATACTAAACTACTCGACCAATTGCATTGTACTTTTCCAAAAATAACAAGAAATGTTGTTCTAATAAACTGCGCCATCAATGAGTTTTTTGCTCTCATCTTTCTTTTCAAAATTAAACTCAACTTCGTATGTGTGCACGGGAGTGGCCGGACCTCGGGATAACAAAAGCGACGGAAGGAGGAACACATGTCCTAATAAATACTAAACTACTCGACCAATTGCATTGTCCTTTTCCAAGAATAACAACTAAATGTTGTTCTCATAATCTTCACCAACAATAATTTTTTTGCTCTCACCGTGTTTTGTAAAATTAAACTCAACCAAGCATATGTGCTCCGTAATGGCACACCGAACTGAATTACGAAAACACTATTCCAACCCAAAATATACTTCAAAATTCAGATGTCTTTACAAAGCATTAACATCATACATTGCACTACGCAACAGTATTGTTTTCAATATTTTGACTTTCGATACTATCCCTATATGGATAACAATCTAATTCGCTACACTGAGATTACAAAAATCCATCGATGGAAGCACATAAATCCTAATACATACCAAACTACTCCACAAATTGCATTTTCCTTTTTGCTACACTAAGAAGGAAATACTTTTCTAATAAAGAACACCAACAATGATTTTTTTGCTCTCACCGGTGTTTGGAAAATGAAACTCGACCTCCCATGTGTGCACCGGAATGGCAAATAACAAAGACACTATTCCATACGAAATTATTTTTAAAATTTAAGTGCTTTTCCGAAGCATCAAAAACAATACAATGCACTACGCAACAGTATTGTTTTCAAGACTTTCGTGTTTTGTCTTCCGATACTATCCATAAAAAAATTCTATTTTATTACACTGTTAATCCAAATACCCACGGATGGAAGCACATAAATCCTAATGAATACCGAAGTACCCCACAAATTGCGTTGTCCTTTTCCTACACTAAAAACAAAATGCTATTCTAAGAAACTACACCAACAATGATTTTTTTGCTCCCAGGGTTTTTTGGAAAATTGGCCTAACCACGTATGTGTGAACCGGAATTACGCGCCCCGCCGAATGACAGGAACACTAGTCCGAGCAAAAATATTCTTTAAAATCGAAACCAAATTCGAATTCGAAATGAAATTCGACAATTCACAGTGAAGTCAGGAGTTCATAGCGAGTGTAATTGAGGCAGGTGATTCATCTACTGGTTACTATGACAAAAGGCATAGAAAGAGCAGCGGCATACATTGGTGTTTGAGTAACTAGCATTAAAACAATTCGTAATAAAATGTTACACCGAATGAAATAAGTGCTGTCACGATTTTATGCGTAAACAGAAATGCTCTGTAATTTTTACGTCCGTGAAAAGCAAGTGCGCACGTTAACGAAAATGCAGTCTATAATTAAAGAAAGATAAATTTTCCTTGGGGAGAAAAGTCACTTTGGATGTGAATGGAACATATGGAATACAGATGGAGGTGTAATTCAAACGAAAAGTTTTGGTCGAGAGAGCAGATATTGTAGATTGGAGAACAAGAGATCTCATCGAAATGAGGATGTTAGGGAAAGAAGGCCGTCAAATAGTGTATTGACGAGAGGTGGATTGACACACAACTTTGTATTCAAAAAGTGCTGGCACCATAATGATATATTGGCGTAACGGCAAATATAAGTGTATCAGACTAATTGCAGTTCATGCTGGTTGAAATAATGGTTTCATTAACCTTTTAAATACTAACGGGGAAAAGTTTTCCCAGAGCATTTCAACCCTGCCGTACCAATGGGGTCTTTTTCGCTTGACCTCCAGAGCGGCGCGACAGCTCTTATCAGCTCTTATCTAGCTTGCTGACGGGTGAAAAGCAGCTGCGCGGCGATTCTCACGTTTGGAGCTCCGGCCTACGTCATCCGGCAGGGATGTGATGATGGAGGACTGTCTTCACGCGCGAAGACGGAACGTGGTCCACTGTGACATTTCATGCTTTTACAGTGCGCCGCAGTTCCAGAAACATAGGAGACCATTGAACCCCAGAAAAATCTTCGTCGGGAGACGCCGCTCTAACGACAACTAAATAATATCACAGTAACACAGAAGAGATGATTTCTGTATGTAGTTTATAACGGAATTTGTGTTAAGTATGGCATATACATATAACTTCCTCAAAATTTCTTCCGTAATATTTTATTTTAACTTCGTATGTAATAAAAATTTGTGCCAGAAAGATATATTTCTACAGTAGCAGATAAAAAATAGGGTAAAATCAAGTATATATCAGTGCAATAAATATATTGCTTTTATATTTTTGTTATGTATTGTATTGTATTATTTGCAATGTCCTAATATTTTATTGTATTGGCATAAACCAATGACGTGGTTCCATATAAATATCTCTCTCAGCCTATCAAAGCATCTCTTAGGGTCTTGTACTTATAAGTAGCACTTCACTGTATACTATCTCGCATCACACGACGTTGTCATAACAAACTCGCCTCGGCCCACGTTTCTCACGGGAGATTGCAATCGTATTCTGCTAAGAGTTTCTGATTGTGCTTAAGTCGTGTGCTTTTTGAAGTAAAAATGACTCGTCGAAAAATATCGCTAACAACTCGCGAAATTGAGTAAATTTTTTAAGTGTCAGTGACTATACGTCTATGTCCAGTCTCGAAGATGATCCAAGCTAATTTTACTTACACATTATTTTCAGCTGCGATCGAACTGTCCATTTTTGTACATTGATTCCGTTCAAGACCCTAAACCTCTACGATTTAGGTTTCCCCACGGTGTACGAAAAAGACTTCTACGAATTTAAAATAAAATTAAAGAAAAATAAAATATGTTTTTCATTTTTGGAATTGATTTTATATTTTTACTTCGCAAACCACTTTAAAAAATCTTAAAAAATTATACTTTTCAAAGTTTTATATAAATCCAATATCCTCAAAACCTACTTTAAAAATATTGAAAAATATTTTTTCGAAACACAACTTTGGAATTATTTTTCATAAAGTATTGTGCAGATCTTTTTTACAAGTGGGAAATATTTTTTTTTAATTTGAAACATTCTAGTATATAGGCATTTTATAAATCAAATGCGGAAAAATTCGTTTTGCACGCAAAGGGAGTGGAGTAAAGAATGAAAATTAGTAGGAAAGAAATGAAGAGAATCATTGTTGTTAGTGCTATGTAAAGATCTTTAAATTTTGAAGGATAGCTTTTGCTTCGAATAGTGTCATGGTTATGTTTAATTTTCAAAAAAATTGGTAAAAAGCAAATAAATCATTGTTGGTGTAATTTATTAAAACAATATACCATTATTATACTTGGAAACCGACAATGCAAATTTGACGAGGCAGTTTAGTATTTATTAGGACATGTGTGCCTTCTTCCGTCTTCTTTGTTATACCGAGGTGCGCGCCATTCCGGTGCACACATACTAAGTTCAGTTTAATTTTCAAAAGAACGATGAGAGCAAAAAAAAAGTCATAGTTCGTGTAGTTTAGTATTTATTAGGACATGTGTTCCTCCTTCCGTCGCTTTGTTATCCCGAGGTCCGGCCACTCCCGCGCAGATATACGTGGTTGAGTTTAATTTTGAAAAGAACGATGAGAGCAAAAAAATCATTGTTGGTGTAGTTTATTAGAACAACATTTCGTTGTTTTTCTTGGAAAAGTACAATGCAATTGGGTCGATTAGTTTAGTATTTTTTAGGACATGTGTTCGTCGCTTTTGTTATCCGGAGGTCCCGCCACTCCCGTGCACACATACGAGGTTGAGTTTAATTTTGAAAAGAACGATGAGAGCAAAAAAACTATTGTTGGTGTAGTTTATTAGAACAATATTTCATTGTTATTCTTGGAAAAGGACAATGCAATTGGTCGAGTAGTTTAGTATTTATTAGGACATGTGTGCCTCCCTCCGTCGCTTTTGTTATCCGGAGGTCCCGCCACTCCCGTGCACTTATACGAGGTTGAGTTTAATTTTGAAAAGAACGATGAGAGCAAAAAAATCATTGTTGGTGTAGTTTATTAGAACAACATTTCATTGTTATTCGTGGAAAAGGACAATGCAATTGGTCGAGTAGTTTAGTATTTATTAGGACATGTGTTCCTCCTTCCGTCGCTTTTGTTATCCCGAGGTCCCGGCCTACTCCCGTGCACACTATACGAGGTTGAGTATTAATTTTCGAAAAGAACAATGAGAGCAAAAAAATTCATTGTTGGTGTAGTTTATTAGAACAACATTTATTGTCATTTTTGGAAAAGGACAATGCAATTGGTCGAGTAGTTTAGTATTTATTAGGACATGTGTTCCTCCTTCCGTCGTTTTTGTTATCCCGAGGATCCCGCCACTCCGTGCACACTATACGAAGTTGAGTTTAATTTTCAAAAGAACGATGAGAGCAAAAAAATCATTGTTGGTGTATTTTATTAGAACAACATTTCATTGTTATTCTTGAAACGACAATGCAATTACTCGAGTAGCTTAGTATTTATTAGGACATGTGTGCCTCCCTCCGTCGCTTTTGGTATCCGGAGGTCCCGCCACTCTGTTGCACACAGAGGGAGGTTGAGTTCAATTTTCAAAAGAACGATAAGAGCAAAAAAATCATTGTTGGTGGAGTTTATTAGAACACATTTCATTGTTATTTTGGAAAAGGGACATGCAATTGGTCGAGTAGTTTAGTATTTATTAGTACGTGTGTTCCTCCTTTCGTCGTTTTTTGTTATCCCGAGATCCCCGCCACTCCGGTGCACACATACGAAGTTGAGTTTAATTTTCAAAAGAACGATGAGAGCAAAAAAATCATTGTTGGTGTATTTTATTAGAACAAATTTCATTGTTATTCGTGGAAAAGTACATGCAATTGGTCGAGTAGTTTAGTATTTATTAGGACATGTGTTCCTCCGTCCGTCGCTTTTGTTATCCGGAGGTCCCGCCACTCCCGTGCACTTATACGATGTTGAGTTTTAATTTTGAAATGAACGATGAGAGCAAAAAAATTATTGTTGGTGTAGTTTATTAGAACAACATTTCATTGTTATTCGTGGAAAAGGACAATGTAATTGGTCGAGTAGTTTAATATTTATTAGGACATGTGTGCCTCCCTCCGTCGCTTTGTTATCCGGAGGTCCCGCCACTCCGTGCACTTATACGAAGTTGAGTTTAATTTTGAAGAGTACGATGAGAGCAAAAAAATCATTGTTGGTGTAGTTTATTAGAACAACATTTCTTTGTTATTTTTGGAAAAGGACAATGCAATTTGTCTAGTTGTTTAGTATTTATTAGGACATGTGTTCCTCCTTTCGTCGTTTTTGTTATCCCGAGATCCCGCCACTCCGGTGCACACATACGAAGTTGAGTTTAATTTTGAAAAGAACGATGAGAGCAAAAAAATAATTGTTGGTGTACTTTTTTAGAACAATCTTTCATTGTTATTCATCGAAAAGTACAATGCAATTGGTAGAGTAGTTTAGTATTTATTAGGACATGTGTTCGTCGCTTTTGTTATCCGGAGGTCCCGCCACTCCCGTGCACACCTACGAGGTTGAGTTTAATTGTGAAAAGAACGATGATTGCAAAAAAATCATTGTTGGTGTAGTTTATTAGAACAACATTTCATTGTTATTCGTGGAAAAGGACAATGCAATTGGTCGAGTAGTTTTGTATTTATTAGGACATGTGTGCCTCCCTCCGTCACTTTTGTTATCCGGAGGTCCCGCCACTCCCGTGCACACCTACGAGGTTGAGTTTAATTGTGAAAAGAACGATGAGAGCAAAAAAATCATTGTTCGTGTAGTATATTAGAACAATATCTCATTGTTATTCTTGAAAAAGGACAATGCAATTGGTCGAGTAGTTTAGTATTCATTAGGACATGTGTTCGTCGCTTTTGTTATCCGGAGGTCCCGCCACTCCCGTGCACTTATACGATGTTGAGTTTAATTTTGAATAGAACGATGCGAGCAAAAAAATCATTGTTGGTGTAGTTTATTAGAACAACATTTCATTGTTATTCTTGGAAAAGGACAATGCAATTGGTCGAGTAGTTTAGTATTTATTAGGACATGTGTTCCTCCTTCCGTCGCTTTTGTTATCCCGAGGTCCGGCTACTCCCGTGCACACATACGAAGTTGAGTTTAATTTTCAAAAGAACAATGAGAGCAAAAAAAATCATTGTTGGTGTAGTATATTAGAACAACATCTCATTGTTATTCTTGGAAAAGGACAATGCAATTGGTCGAGTAGTTTAGTATTCATTAGGACATGTGTTCCTCCCTCCGTCGCTTTTGTTATCCGGAGGTCCCGCCACTCCCGTGCACACATACGAGGTTGAGTTTAATTTTCAAAAGAACAATGAGAGCAAAAAAATCATTGTTGGTGTGGTTTATTAGAACAACATTTAGTTGTTATTCGTGGAAAAGGACAATGCAATTGGTCGAGTAGTTTAGTATTTATTAGGACATGTGTGGCTCCCTCCGTCGCTTTTGTTATCCGGAGTTCCCGCCACTCCCGTGCACACATACGAGGTTGTGTTTAATTTTGAAGAGAACGATGAGAGCAAAGAAATCATTGTTGGTGTAGTTTATTAGAACAACATTTCATTGTTATTCCTTGGAAAAGGACAAAGCAATTGGTCGAGTAGTTTAGTATTTATTAGTACATGTGTTCCTCCTTCCGTCGTTTTTGTTATCCCGAGATCCCGCCACTCCGGTGCACTCATACGAAGTTGAGTTTAATTTTAAAAAAATCCATGAGAGCAAAAAAATCATTGTTGGTGTAGTTTATTAGAACGACATTTAATTGTTATTCTTGGAAGTGGACAATGCAATTGGTTGAGTAGTTTAGTATTTATTAGGATTTGTTTGCCTCCATGCGTCTTTTTTTTTATTTTCAGTGTAATGATTTAGATTTTTTTATAGATAGTATCGGAAGACAAAGATTTGAAATCAATACTTTTGCATAGTGCATTGTATTGTTGTTCAATCTGTGATAAGACATTTTATTTTTGAATGATATATTTCCTTCGAAGATTGTTTTTGTTCTTGGCGGAGGTGCCCTATCTTGCGCCACATGCGTGTCATTTTGTTCAGTTTTTCAAAAAAACTGTTAGAGCAAAAAAATCATTGTAAGTGTAGTTTATTAGAATGAAGTTTGGTTTTGTTTGTTGGGGAAGGCCAATGCGATATGTTGAGTATTTTAGTATTTAGTAGGATTGATGTGCCTCCATTGGTGTATTTTTGGGTACCAAGTTAAATGATGTACAATTTTTTCTTGGATATTATCGAAAATAAAAAAGTTAAAAACAATATTGTTGTATATTGTATTGTATTGTGGTTGATGTTATGTGAGGGTAAATTGATTTTGAATTAGAGTTTTGCCTTGATGAGTGATTTTCTTATCCTGCCAGATTGCGTTGTTCCGGGTGACTCGTGAGTGGTTTTGTTGAATTTTGCAAAAAAACGTTGAGAGCAAAAAAATCAGCGTGTGTGTACTTTTTTAGAACAATGTTTGGTTCTGTTTGTTGGGAAGGACATTGCGAAATATTGAGTAGTTTAGTTTTATGAGGAATTGTATGACTTGAATTGTGTTGTTTCTTGACAGTAGTGTAAAGAATTATTATTATTTATAGGGAATATTGAATGTTGAATATTTCGAAACAACATTGTTGGATAGAGAATTGTTTTGTGGTTATTTTTGTGTCAAGAAAATCTAATTTTGATGGATAGTTTTTTTTCTACGAGTACTTTTCTTACGCGTAGTTGTTGCGCCTGCCGGGCATTTCGAAAATTCGTTTTTTCTAAATTTTCGAAAAACGGTAAGAGCAAAAAAATTAATGTTTATATATTTGAAAAGCACAAAAATAGCACAATATTTTGTGTATAATGAAAATTTGTTTTGGTTAATTGGCTTTGCCAGCTTAACATTAAGCCAGCAAAGCCACCCATTTTTGGAAAAACCGTTGGAGCAAAAAAATTAATTTTTGATATTTGGAAAGCACAAAAATAGCACAAAATTCTGGGTATAGAGAAAATGTGTTTTTTGAAAATGGCTTTGCCAGCTTAACGGACGTAAAGTATCGACATATTTCCCTTTTTTTTTGTTTCGCTCATTGTGACTCTTATACAATATTTAATCCAGTAGCCTTTTCAAAAATTATTATTTAATTTTAACTAACAAAAATATACAATTTAATAATTAATTTTTCACCACGAATGTAATAATCTTCAAATAACAGCAAAAGGAAGGAAATTATGAGGGCAATCTCTCACATCATGATTGACATAAAAATGAAATATAGGCAATTCCAAGAAGGCATGGAATATTTGGCAGCACACATTATATAACCATTTCCCCATTGTGAATCTGAATAAGAGATACTGATGAGAAAACCCCCCTGACGAGATGTTAAAGGCAATCATTAGATTATTACAGGGCTAAATATTTTTACATGACGTCGTAAACAATTATGTCGTGTGTAAACAAACCATCGTGTTCGTTGATTTAATGTTAGAAATGTAGTATTCTTGTCAGAAATTAAACCAGAAAGTAAGCATGATTTTTTAAGAATACGATTTTTTAACTTTGACAGAACCGTCTTATTCATTTAAACATAATGAAAAAATAGTTAATTATTGTCATCATCAATCAAAAACGATTCAATGTTACAATTTTGTGTTTAGCACCACACTACATGTGTGGCACTTACACTATCAGTCCTACAAGTAATTATAAACTTGGTGTCCAAATTAAATATGTATGTTTAATTCATTTTGGGTTCATATTTCACAGTCATTTATCGACAACAAACATTTTCAATATAACAAAAAAAGGCGAATTTTACTTGAACTGTATGCAATAGTACATATTTTCTCGCCGATCGCTCTTTCAATTTAAGCGCTACGGTTCGAATTGCGCATTCTCATTGGTGGTCCTCTCTTCTAGAAGGAGTCGCATCCCCACCGTTCCTAGCTCCCCGCATTTGCACTCGACGGGCTCGCGCGGGCCTCCCGAGCACAATGAAAGAGCAAAATGCCGTTCAGGCCTATGCTAGATAGTAGCTCGATATGGCATGTTCTGGGTCGTCTGGACTCTCACAAGCAAAAAATACTCGGCCGAGAAAACCAAGCGCCTGGAGCTGGATACTTCTGACCTTCCCAGTTGAATCGCGATTGGAAGTGTCAAACGAGAAATTGAAGATACTGCAAAATTGAACCGTCTAAACAAGTGAAAATTATGTGATAAAATGTAAATAAAAATCACTGTTTGCGTTAGGCTCGCGGAAATATAATATTTTGTATTACTTTTGCACATTCTGTAAGTAAAAAGAAATTTAAGTGCAGCTGATATATCATAGTTTAGAAAAGTAAAGTGTGCTTGTAAACTTCATACCGTCCGGAAATTATGAGCATTTTTGTCGACGGCTGCGCGGACATGGAAATATTTATCTTTTATTTGGCTTCCGACTATGCGAATTGTCAGGAACTCTGGAAAAGTTGCTCTATATCTGCCTTCTGCAAGGTCGCCGGAAACGGAGCCCGGCTGGAATGACCCGTGGATTGCGGAAAGGAATAGCACGGTCTTATAATTCAAGGCAAGAACAACACAGTTCCATCATACACCTAAACAAATATTTCAGATAAAGACTCTAGCCGATAAGGAGGTTTCCGGCCTTAGTTTACGATTCGACTCAGATTTTTTCCAAATGTTTGGATCTAGAAAATATTATTATTTACTAAATATGAGGTTAAAATATCCACATGATAAGTACTTAAAGCGAAAACAAGCCGGTTTTTTGTGTTTAAATTAAGAAAATAATAATTTGATGGCATTTATTTTATTTCTTTGCTTCTGATATGAACTTTGCCGTAATAATTGATTAAAAAATTGCCTTTTAGATGCCTCTCAGTTCATAAATGAAGTAATAAATTGATTAAAATAATTTTTTCTATAAAAATGTTAACCAAAAATTTCTTTTTTTTATAAAAATTTCACCTAGTTTATAAATTTCCTAGCTTCCGATAAACATATCAGAAGCAAAGAAATAAAATAAGTGATATACAATTATTATTTTCTTAATTTAATAAAGGAAAAACAGTTTTTTCGTTGTAAGTACTTACCATGTGGATATTTTTGCCTCATATTTTGAAATTAATAATATTTTCTACATCCAAACATGTGGAAAAAATCTTAGTCGAATTGCAAACTAAGGCCAGAACCCCCACCCCCTTATCCTGCCAGAGCCTTTAGGTATATGATTCAAAATGACCCCTATGCATTTGGCAACATGCATACGTACGGGTTGCAATGTTCATCTGCATACTCTACCGTACAAATTAGTGGCAGGCGCATTTACACTCACGACAACCTCGATTGCGTCATTTGGTGGTCGTATGCACATGTTCCTTCACAGACAGAGTAATATGATAGAGGTGTCAACCTTTCGATATGGCAATGCGTTCCCCGTTGCGGGCACTCGGGTGTGCAGGTCCAGAAATACAAGGCGTTCGGGGATGCTGCCGATTCGGGTACCCTGTGCACTTCCCAGCTGCACCAATAGCTGCAGCTCCGGCATTTTCCAAACACGTGGTGCATGTCGTAGTTCTCAAATACGGCATAAGCGTCCATTTTGCTGCACGAACACTTTTCTGCGATCTCTCTTAACTACTCAAGAAATGTTTAACGCTTCGCAACACAAATGACAAATACTCGAATGACCTCAGCGATAAGTGCGAGCCGCGGAGACCTCACACTGGCCTGCTTGTTCTACACGACCATGCCGCCGAACATAATTGTTTTTAGTTGTGCTTGAGCACGGTACAGTTCTGGATGAAGCACATGTACATTATTTCTTTAAAAAAATGTTTTCTATGTTATGATTAAGCTATTGCACTGACAATTTACATACAATGTTCTTGTTCGTCATCAGAAGGTGAACACGATGCATGTCTTTTGGTGCATGTAAATCTTAACATTTTGTACATTGTAGATGCAGCTGTAATGTATGTATATAATATTACTCTAAAATGATCATGTTTATTATTTACATCGTTTTTTAACACTTCCACACAAGACATGTCACCTACACCACGTGACGAAGAAAAGACACGGGCCATTTCTTTGATCTGTGAGCAGGGTTGGGCAAAATACTAGAAAAATGTATTTCAGATACAAAATACAAAATACTTCGCCGAAAGTATTTTAGATACCAAATACTTTCATAGAAGTATTTTAGATACAAAATACAAAATCGTATTTTCAAATACTTTAAAAAATACAAAATACAACCAACGTGTTTTACACATAATAGCTTCTATCCTATTTTTTCTCTTTTAAACGATTATTCATGTTCAAAATTCACATTTAAATTTTATTATTAAAAATATATAACATTCTTTATACAAAAATGTTTCAAATGAAATTTTCAACCCATTTCAGGTATCAGTATGGGGTCATCCATAAATTACGAAACGCTAAAGGGGGAGGGATGAGGTCTGAGGCAGCGTTACGCAGCTTTACTTTGAGATAGGGAAGTGCGTTACAAAGGGGGGAGGGGGTTTTGAAAATACTCGAAATTTGCGTCACATAATTTATATACTGCCCCTATCATTTGTGATGTATATTCATATTTTAAGTCTGAAAGGCATCTTTTCCATGCTAAGAGCCGAAGGAATACTGGGAGTTTAAAGATCTCACCATAAGTTCTTGGGAGGTGATAGTTTGGGACAAATATTGCAGGTTATTAACCAAGCTGCCTTTCAGACTTGAAGTAAGAACATACATCACAAATGATATGGATATCTGATGAATACCGCGGATTTTTAGGTTTTAATATACGCATTTTAGGTGCCTAAAATAGGTTCTTTCAGCATCTGTTAGGCTTCTTAAATGGTAGTCAATAAATGGCACTAATAAAACTCGAAACTTACAAGAAAACTCACTTTTTGACCATTTGTTATATTTCTCAACGATAAGACAATAAATCAATATTACGTAAAATCAGTATTGAACATTTTGCGAAAATACTATTTATGAACAAGTTTAATAGTTAATTCCTACCGTATTTTGCCTCACAATAAATTACTAATACATTCTCTAAGTTTTCAAGAGAAAATAAATGTTTCTTATCGGTCAAGATCACTTTCCTTTCGGGGAAATTCAATTGCTTTATCTTAGAAACGGAGGCAGCTTCTCCACGAAGTCAGGAAGTAGTGGCGTGGCGACGTTTATCGCTAGATCCTTGTCCGGTATATTCATTTCTCGCTCTCTAACAGGCGACAAAATGAGGCAAGGGGTACAAGAGGATGTACAAGAGGACGAATGCAATTTAGGTTGTTAAAAGTAACTTAAAATTAATATCATCCTTGTCTGTTGTGGCGAAACAGAAGAAAAAGGTAAAAGAAGCCACAGACAAATGAAATTAGGCAAATTAGTCTCATTTTAGGTTTTTAAACGTAGAATAGGCGCAAATAGGCATTAATGTTGAAATAGGCTCTCGCTATATGTTGAAATAGGCTCTCAATGAATGTTTGTGACGGATTAATAAAAAGTATTTTGTATTTTGAAAATACAAAATACTACCAGAAAGTATTTTCGATACAAATACAAAAAACATGTTTAAATATGTATTTTCGATACAAAATACAAATTACAAAAGTATCGAAAATACGTATTTTAAATACAAGTATTTTCGATACTGCCCAAGTCTGCCTGTGAGGGAGTCCACCACGAGCGAAGGACACTGGAACTTCCGCGCTCGGGGGTAGAAAAGTCCATTAAAAGTTCCGACATTGCAAAAATTGTAAAACATTAAAAAACAAGTTCTCACCACCTACTACAGCTGTGTAGTACATTACTCAAGATTGAGATATTTTAATGAAATCTGTTCTACAAAATTAGATCTTTAAATAATGTCATTGAATTTTTTTAAAATGTGTAATAGTATATGTAAAATACGTGTAAAGCATTTTCGCGGAATTTTCACTCAAATTTGTAGTTTAAAAGTGTGTATAATAATGTGGTATAGGTCTGATTTTAATTAAAAAATCCGCAACTCCGAAAATAGCAATTTATTTGGAACTATCTGACACTACCAGTTTTGTAGCCAGATATTTCTTTATTAAGGTAATCTATTCCTCAATATTAGATCTTTAAATCATTTCATGTACACTTTTTAAAAATATTAGTAGCTTTAAAATAATTTTGTGTTATATTGTTTTAGAATCAACGCAAAATTAAAAATTCATTAGATCATTTCTTCTTCGGTCAGGAAACCAGGAAACTGCTCTTGCCTCATGAACCTGAGCGATTGGGATCGAATGACAGCCTGGGCAAGAATTTTTTTCTTTACTTTTTTGAAAGAAAAGAGTACAATGCACTAAATTAATGCCAAAAAGCATTTTAATTTAAAATTTTGAATTTCAAAAATTAAAGATATGTATTATTTTTATTGTAACTTCTTGAGCTTGGTTGGGATTTTTTCTAATTATGACGGAAGTGTTAGTAGTGAAGGAGTTATAATATAAATGTACGTTATAATATAAAACGTAAGCGTTACCAATAATGCCAGAAAGAATGAAGTGCCGTACACAATTATCTTCTTTTTCTTCCTTCATTTTCCTCCTTCCGCTTCTCCTGCTTCCACATCTTCTTCTCCTCCTTCTTCCTCTTCTTAATCTCCTACTTTCTCTTCGTCCTCTTCCTTCTCTTACTTCTCTTCCTATTACACTTCCTTCTCTTTCTCTTCCTTCTCTTCCTCTTCCTTCTCTTCCTCTTCCTTCTCTTCCTCTTTCTTCTCTTCCTCTTCCTTCTCTTCCTCTTCCTTCTCTTCCTCTTTCTTCTCTTCCTCTTCCTTCTCGTCGTCTTCCTTCTCGTCCTCCACACTCATTTCTCCATCCTCTCCATCATCTTTTTCTTCCTTTTCCTTCTCCTTACACTCCGTCTTCTTACTCTCCTCCTCCATCTTATTCTCCTTTTTCTTCTTCTTCTTCTTCTCATTCAGAGATTGAGCCTTTTGGCCCGTTCCGTCTCCTTAGAATTGGTTTTTGTCATCTTTTGTTGGGTCCCCCTAATTATTCTTGGTCTGCTTATGGTCATTCTTGTTTCTGGCATGTATGGTCTATAGGGTTATTCTATTTCTGTTGATATTGCGTTTTAAATATAAATCGCATATTTCATTCCGTTCGAATATGTTCATTCTCTGTTTTTCTATCAAGGTATAATAAGCTACCCATATTACAAATCTCATTTGCCATTTCTTTACATACATTCAGTATGGTTTCTTCATTGATGTTCTTCTCCAATGTTTGTCAGATGTTTCCACAAAAGTTATAAGAGCTCAGTTTGTTTTCTATTTCTCTTTTTGATCCAGTCTTTATATTTAAAAGTGCTAATCTGTTCAATAATATGATTTTTTATTTCAATGCTATCTCTTAAAATGGCTGAGATTCAATTAATGCCATTATTTTGATTTTAGAAACAGATACAGTAAAATTAAAATATTGGCTGTATTGGTTAATTTAAAAACAGCTTCAGTTCATTTCACGCGAAAGTGGTTACCTGATTGCCAGCAAAATGTATTATGCTGAACTTAATGCAGCTTATTAAAATTATGTTATTATATTGACAAAATGAAATATGCTATTTCTTCGAATTAGTGCTCAAATTGAATCTGATATGTACTGTGTTTGCACTTAATGATAATTATCAGATGATCTAACGATGATTATCAGATACTTTTATGAAAATTGTTTATATAATAAACAAACTTTTTCTTTCAGATGCCACAAACTAAAAATGTTCAAAAACAAATATTGTAGTTCTCTCTTATATCATTTAAATATAATTTTTAATGAAGATCTAATAAGAAAGTACACGATTATTTTACCTTATCTTGCACGTCGTCATGGTTGCTCGCATCCCCAAGCAGGTTGCTGCGGTCCACCAAGTAACTCCAGACATAATTACACAAAGATTCAAGCATATTGATTCAAATGCCACCTTCAATAGAAACCTTATACGTTATTATAAATAAATAATAAGACTCGTAATTCATGATACCACGGCTACCATGATATACAACAAATTAGACCAGTCCTAGCTAAGGTACACGTTCGTTTGCGCTCGCCAAGCCGGCTGGCAGTTCCCGAGCGCCTTAAATATATTGCATAGTGGTCGAAGTGCATGACGCGCCCTCAACGGACGATAGTTCAAGCCTACCGTAGATTAAGCGGCAAAATTTTAAATTAATACAGCAAATGTAAGTTATGTATCTGGAATGGAATTTAAATTAAATTCTAAACTTTTAATTGGAAAAATTGAATTATTTTTTATTATAAAAATTAATAAACTGTCGGAAGCTACTTCAGGCTAGGGAATTTGGAAGCTGAGCTCGCAAGTGCTGTTCTCTCTCCGTGACATTTCCGCGAACGCAAACCTAGGAGGGGGAAATCAGGCATGAAACAATGCGCAAGGTGAGTTCTGAATTCCTCTAGGAGAAAATATGAATGTTCTTGAAATGAACTTCCATTAAATGTTAACAAGAAATTACAAGTTAATGAATAATGAAAATGTGTTATTAAAAATATGACTTTCTATAGCTACTTCCATAATTACACGCCAAACTAGTTTAGCATGGCGTCTCCGGTGGGTATTTTCATTTTTAAAAGTTTAATTTGCGCTTTGTGAGTTCTTACTAAACATAAATATTAAGCATATTACAGTTGCCAGGCTCGTTCATTTCCGGGTATAGAAAGTTACATGAAAAACATATCAATTTAAATATTTGATTAAATTTTTGTTTCGATAGAAAATTACGTTTATTTATCGTGAATTTGATGGATCAAGACGTAACTATTCGTGAAAATGACGGAGTATTGTTGTTGGTAGCGTTTCACCAATGAACTCGTTGATGCATTAAAACCATCAAAAACACGCGCGCGTGTGTGTGTGTTTCAGAAAATATCGTGGAGGGAAGCGGCTAAATATTGTCAATACATTTGCCGTGCCGGAAAGAATCGAATGAGCTATTGATCGCCTCTGTAGGTGCCATAAGTCACCAAAACCGCTGTTTCTTTACTTAAATAATGTTTTTAGTGGAATTTCTTGGAATTTTCTGGATGGATAGGCAAAACATGATCATTTTCCCCCCAGGAGACCGAGACTCTTCGAATCACACCTCATTTGTGGATTGGTAGTCCGGAAGTGATCTAACCGTGAGTGAAGGTTGGACGCAGCTTACTTGTTTACTGCATAAGGAGAGAGATTTTTCCCTAATGAAATTTGTTATTCAAAAATAGATCTTTAAATAAGTGGTTAGGCGGAAGAGCAGGCCTTACGGTCTGAGCCTCGCCAGCAATAAAGATATTATTATTATTATTATTATTATTATTATTATTATTAAATAATGTTGCGTAGGAAAATTTGTGATAGGTGGTTGCATTGGTTCATCACGGGCTAATATGGCGTGAGTCAGACTTCAATACTTCTTTGCTTGAGGCCAATACAGTGCAGAAGTAACCAACAAGTTGCTCATACCGCTGAAGGCAATTGAGGAGGAAGTCACAGGTTGGACGAGACAACAGCATCTAGTCCAGTCAAATGGTGCTCAAAAATGCCAAATAGCGGAAAGTTTTGGTGTAGTTTTGATTTTGGGTCCTATATGTTTTTGGGGTCGCTGAACACGAATATCATGTTTGTTAACAAAAATTTTGCCCGGAAATACGTTTTTTTTTGCAAAAAACATGTAAAAAATCCGACATTTTTCAGAATTTTTAACATAACTCAAAAACCATCCACTTTTCGTAAATAAAAGTCATTTATGAAATTAAAGAAGATAAAATTACCTACATTTTATGTCCTAAGGATTTTTTTCTCCAACGTACCATTTAGCCGCTAGAGCAACGTGAATTATGGTGTTTTTATGAAGAAAATTGTGAAAATGGGATTCATCTCATTTTGTCGCAATGTAGCTCAGAAACTACGCATTTTTCGTAAATATTGACCTTATATGAAATGAAAGATTATACAATTTTCCTACATTTTAGGACTTTGTCTGATAAACAGTTGCGCCGCTACCGCGCGTCGAACCCAAAGGCAAAAAGTACTTGGATGTTACTGTGAGAATGGCACCTCATTTACCCTCGCTCACTAACTCTCTAACTCCTATAAGTAATTATAATTAGTTGCAAGCAATGTAGTTGCCTGCTACTAAGTATGACGGCTGTTGAATCGCTCCAACTGAAAAAAGAAAAGTTGGTTATTAATAACCATCTTTTCTTTTTTCAGGGAAGAGGAAAATTAAATATTTTCGAACCCGATGCACATCACCTTCATCGATGCATCTTTTGGTTTGACGGCCCTGGCTTTTCATCGTCATCTTTTACATAGAAATAGAGAAATGGAATTTTATTACTCTCGGCATTGTGTATTGTATTATTTCTTAACATGTGGTACATGGACTGACTTGACCATTGAACAATTTCCTATGAAGCACATTAAACTTCACGTAGGTCGTGGGGTAGGGGAAGGTGCATTGGCAAGATGGACAATGGGAATGACGTCTGTACAACATGTCTGTGAACAGACTGAAAATTATTCTGGTGTTACATTTCACTCTTCTGAACAGCATATAGGTCTGAGGGACTCCAGAGTAGAACGAGACAACAAGGATGGAGCCAAAATGTGTAAATGGTTATTGCAGCATTTTCCCTTCCCACAAGCCCCTGACCTACCCAAAAACACCTATTTTCAATCAGCACAGGTATTGTTGCTGACGATAGAATTAACAGTGATAAGGCTTGGGATTTGGGCAATAAGGGCATCAACACCAACATCAAGTATTGGTGGTGATTTCGCAACTGTAAAATTCAAGCAGAGTTATAGAGTACATCTTCTTGCTGTAATGACCAATGCGATAGGAATAGACAACGAGTTGATTCCTGTCAATCCAACTGCTCTGTTCCAAAGGATTACCATAAGGATGACCAGCTTGAAGAGTGTTTGAGCTACGATTTAGGCCCATATTCATTGTCATTATTCGACAATTGTTTAAGAAAAGGAACAAACTCAACTCTCTTTAAAGAATTCAAACCACAGAATCCAAGTTCAATAAAGGACAAGTTGAATATGTCATCGACGGAGGATTTTTATTGCACAGGCTTCCTTGGAGTATGAATTAATCATTTTCTTGTGTTTGTGATAATTACATTAATTATGTAAAATCAAGCCGTGGTTGTTTTTTATGGCTACCCTGGTGATGAGAAAGATGGTACAAAAAGTGCAGAGCGAATAAAAAATGTAGAAAATATGCTTCACCTGACATTTTGTTTGACGAAGCAAAGGTGCAAAACAAAGTCAAAAGAAAATTTTCTTGCTAATCATCACAACAAAAGTCGATTAATAGCAGTGCTGATTGTTTTCTTCAGCGGGAATGACATGCAAGCAAGCGAAGGAAGACGCAGACATCCTGAAAGTCAACACAGCTTTGTCCTTAGCTGCAACTAATGAGACTGTGATTGTAGTTGGCGAGGATGTGAATCTATCGGTCATTTTGATAGTACTCAGCAAGCATGAAAACGTTATTTTTGAAACCTGGAAAAGACAAAGTATCTACAGCTATATCTTCTCCAATTGATGCTGTACCAATTGCCGAAAACATTCTATTTTTACATGTAATGAGTGGTTGCAATACTATCTCGGCGTTATTCCAGCAAAGGAAATTTTCTTCAGGCTCTGGCCAAGAACCCTAATCTTGTTGACAATAAAAATATTCAAAAACTCCAACGCGACGCAGGAGAGGGTTTCTGATGCTGGTGAACGTTTTCTTGTTTCATTATACGGTAGTATAGAGTGCCATCATTGAACTAATTGAGGTATATTTTTTACATCAAATCTCCCTTCAAGTACACGCCAAACATTGCTGCACTACCATCTGCAGAGGCAGCCCAACTACACTCTTTAAGAGCTTACCATCAGGTCCAGCAATGGCTAGGCATTGGAAAAAAACCCTCAAGAGTGAGGATGGAAAAGAACTAAACATGGCCTTGCGCCTGTGACAACATTGTTACCATCCGAACCTTCAGCTTTATTGAAACATGATTCATGCAAATGCACCGAGAACTGTCAAAAAAAGGTTTGGCTGCCAGAAGGCAGAGCTTAAATGTTCTAACTTGTGCTTTAATTGCGAGAAGAGTTGTGATAATATGACAGTTGTTTCTGAAGATGACCAAGAGGATGAATTAGAATTGGAGAATGAGATTAAACCAGATTTCCCTAACTATGGAACTGACGAAGCAGTGGAAGTAGAGCAGGACATTCCACAAGATAATAGTTATTACCGAATCTTAAGGAATAATACAATACACAATGCCGAGAGTGGTTGAAGTGATTGAACAGCCGTCATATTTAGTAGCAGCAACTACATTGCTTGCAACTAATTATAATTACTTATAGGAGTTAGAGAGTTAGTGAGCGAGGGTAAATGAGGTGCCATTCTCACAGTAACATCCAAGTACTTTTTGCCTTTGGGTTCGACGCGCGGTAGCGGCGCAACTGTTTATCAGACAAAGTCCTAAAATGTAGGAAATTGTATAATCTTTCATTTCATATAAGGTCAATATTTACGAAAAATGCGTAGTTTCTGAGCTACATTGCGACAAAATGAGATGAATCCCATTTTCACAATTTTCTTCATAAAAACACCATAATTCACGTTGCTCTAGCGGCTAAATGGTACGTTGGAGAAAAAAATCCTTAGGACATAAAATGTAGGTAATTTTATCTTCTTTAATTTCATAAATGACTTTTATTTACGAAAAGTGGATGGTTTTTGAGTTATGTTAAAAATTCTGAAAAATGTCGGATTTTTTACATGTTTTTTGCAAAAAAAACGTATTTCCGGGCAAAATTTTTGTTAACAAACATGATATTCGTGTTCAGCGACCCAAAAACATATAGGACCCAAAAATCAAAACTACACCAAAACTTTCCCCTATTTTCTACCATTTGACTAGACTAATCCAGGGCTGTGGTGTCAAAGTCGACTCCACAAGCGGGAGTCCTTGGCACGGGTTAGCACGACGAAATTGCCCCTCCACGCTGTTGATCATCTCGCTGCCAGAGAGCAGTAGGTTGAACTGAATACTTTTTCGCATTTCACATGAAATACGATTAGATGGGATTTGCATAAATACATTTTAGAACGTTTGCTATTGTTGTTGTTATTTTTTATTATATTTTTGCTTTTATTTTTCTGAGCGTGTCGTCTTATTTACATGCGATTCCACGTTGGAAAAGTCAGGTTCTATAGATCCCGAGAGATCTGAAAGAATCTGTTGCATGTAACTGTAGCTAAAAATACATGATTGAACTTCTGCAATACATATCTCCAGAACACCACAAATACTTCAACTCATTAAAACTATTCCTAGTTGAGGAAGATATGAAACCATTAGAACAAGTTCAAGACGAGGAGGAGCCTGCTGCCCCAACTCACTTGTCAACAAAGTGAGCACTACTAACTTACCCTTCACCAAATACTTATTCTTAGTGGTTTAATGTAAAACTTGTAATATCAGTAAACAAACTTCTATTTTATTTTCTGCGATATTAACTAATAATTTACATTGTATAAAATATCAAAACATAGTATACAAATAGCATTGTGTACATTGTTCTTTTATGCTTTGTATTAAATTCAATCTATTTCCTTAGTTTTGCATCACATTACTGTCGCAGAAGAAAATTTTGCATGCCAATTATTTGAATGTAAGTCATAGTTTTCAGAAACGGAATGTGCAAAAGTAGTATAAGTCAACAAAATAGTTATTTACTTAATTAATTACCAGAATTTCAGTTTCAGTTCAGAATATCTGTAGTAAGTTAAACGAATATCTCCTTAAGACATTCATTACACTTAAGTTCATTTTTTCTAAGCATTATCGTTTTACAGCGTTTTTTCGTTTACACATCATTTTCCGGAAAGTATGTTTTTTTTTACTTACATCACTTTTGCTCTCAATGGCTCAATTATTCAAAAATATGAGTATTTTTCGCGCAATTTTGGTATTTGCTAATATTTGCTAAGTAAATTTGGTAATTTTAATGTATTTTCTCAAAAACAGTTCCAAAATTTTACTTCAAATATTTTTCTTGAACAGAGCGAAGTAGCGAATAAAAATGACGTAGGGCCCATGTTCGGTGAACTCTCTGTATTTTAGAAAGTTAACATTCACATGTATGTGACGTTGCATGACTTACAGCAAGAAGGAAAAACATGGGCATAACTAGAAGAGATGCTTCTACATACATAAGACATGCATAACTACAGAAGCGATCTTCGAACAGCAAAAAGGGACGAGGTGAAGATGGCTACTTCGATTGGGTCAAATACGAGGTTAGGTACATTACAGAATAGCTCCTTGACAATGAGCGCACGCACAGTCAAATGGGGGTCAAGTGATGTTTTTGGTTGGGAGGTTGTTTTTGTCGTTGTTTTGACCATATTTAAAGAGAATGAAGAAGAGTTACAGTCTGTATTAAAAGCAAAGGAAAGGGACAATATCTAACATGTTAAAGAATCTGTGATACTGATCCAAGAATGCATTAGCCCGCCAGTAAAAGTGAATAAATTGAACTATGATGACTAGTTCAAAGACAGTGGCGCCGCACATAATGTTACCAACCGCAGAAATTGGAATGTTTCTTTCCTACAAAACGTTTGGGACCCCTAAAGAGTGGACAATGCTGAAAGAAGGGTGCATATTAATGCAAATGATAGTGGGCGTATTAATTGTCAGAACATTTGATGATGAAATGTGGATAGACAGGCATCTTGAAGACGTATGACAATGTTCAGATGGTAAGAGTAATATAGTATATACTATAAAGATGGTTGGTAAAAAGGGTATTAACCTGATCATTAAAAAAATGGTAGATAGTAAGGATGATCATCGCCCTCTTCAGGGATTGGGCCTTCTGGCCTGTGCCGTCTCCTCAGAACTGATCTCGCCAACTTTTCTTACGCCTTCTTCGTCACCTTCTTTCCTCGCCATCTCCCCGATTCTTCTTTCATTCAGTAGTCATTGCTTTATTGGTTTTGTCATTGTTCCACATGACAGACGCTCAATATGCTCCTTCTATCTCAATTGGTATTGTTTTATTGGATCTAATAGACCTATGTTCTTGAATTCAACTTTTGAAAGCGACAGTGGTGGTCAACGCTACCGTCTGAACTGATCTGCCGATTTTTTTCAAAATTGATATTCTTCAATGGATGTTATGACTTCCAAATACTCTTAGAGGTTAGCATTTAGTAGGAGAGAAAATCAAACGAAAACTGGGAATTTTCGCTGTCATCTTACGAACAGCATTCAGCTCCTGCAAATAAAACAATTAGATTGTCAGCACATTGCAGGTGTTAGAATCAGTTTACCAACACTAAATATTTCAAGAACGATATTACATGTCACCTGCCTTGGTTTATTTCCTCATTTCTTTACCAAACCCCCCGCGTGGCTTACGCCGGCTGAGAGGCGCAAAGTGTGAAGCGGGTCGTTCACGGAGTACAACTTACGTCGCCGCCAACGATTTTCAATAATGCACTGAGACTCAAAACCAACTGCTCTATGACTATGCAAAAACCCATTCTGCTCCGTATGCGACGCGATCAGATATCGGTGAAGTTCTGCTCGCGATTCAACAAAGCTAGCGAATGAGTCATGAACTTTTTCTACTCCCATTGTACAACTGTCATTTGATGGCTGCAACCCATTGTATAATGATAGCCATTATGATACAGATTTCATTATGATGCAGGTTCATGACCAATCAAAGAGAAACTTACAAACCAAATATTGGCTTTATATTAATCATTGAGAATCGTTGTAGAAAATGTTTCGTTCGAGTGAGTATATTCAAATTGCATTTAATATTACATTATCTTTCTAAGGTTTAATTTATTTTATTATTAGTAATTTGTTACGTGAAATATTATTTAAAATAAATTGGATCGTAATTTTTCTTTGATCATAGGTAGTGGTAGTTATTGAAAAGAACATTTGAGTGACGTTAAGATCTGAACGCAATTCATTTTGTGTTATATGTTGCTGCCGTGTGGTTGTCTTTAAAAACCAGCCAATTCTAAGTAGTTTAAAATGTTCTCACTCGTTTAGTGATATCACACTCGTGTATTAATACCCATCATTACATCACCGTTTCATGATATTCTATTACATGGAGGCGTTATTTTTATAGTGGTAAACTCCATTTACACTCGTTTTGAGATATTGAGCAGTAAAGTTAAGCAATTATGAAAAAAATCGGGAATTGTAAAAGAAAAAAATTGAGTGTTCCCTTTTCTTATAATATATGAACTTGTTTGTCTGCAAATTTGATGAATAAAAATACTGCTTGTATCTCAAAATATAGAAAGGTAAAGGAGGTATACCACTACAAAAATTAGTTTGTCGTGCCAAATGGTTGAATATGGGAGGTGGACATTTTAATGAAAAAATGTAAATGAGAAAAATCGATTTCTTGAAGCAAATTAAATATTAATTTTAATGTTACTATTCTACATACACTCCTGTCTCATCAGACACACACATCTTATCTTCCTCATCTTCAAGTTATTCTGATCCTTTTCTGAGCCTCAGGTTTTCTGAGACGAAGTTCCTTTTCCACGACTCAGTCGCCTTTCTGTTTATGATCAGAGGCAGTAAACGCGTTCGAAGTAAAAAGGGCCAAAGAAAAGAAGATATGTAGAAACAAAAACTTCGAAAACGCAAAAGAAACTGTGGGAAAGAGTAGGTTACGAAAACAAGCAAAATTATTTTAAAGAAAACATTCTAATTGATATGTATAATTTTTCTGTACTTTTTACTTTATCATTGTTTTTATAATGAAGAAAATGTTATGTAATGTATAAACTGTAGTCGTTAATAACCATAGTTGTTGATGCGACTTAAATACATTTTTTTTAAATTATAAAATCTCGACAGCTCCTGTACTCGCAAATGTTTAAGTAAGATTACGGAATCCGAGAGGAAAAGAATGTGTTTGGGCATTAGGAAATTTTGATCTCCAAAATCGCTACTTAAATGGATTACGTACACATCATTCTGTCGTCGACCAGGTTCAGGAAATAGGAAAGAGTGCATTTATGAATACCGACTGAAGATTGGTAACACAAGTATGAATGTTTGCGAAAATCTTCCTCCATACTTTCAAAATTTCCAAAGGAAGATTTGCCAGAATTACATCAAAGAGAGGAGAGGAAATGTCAGCTCATCTTGATCGAAACACCTAGAGACTCGCCAACTTGGACTTCACTAACTCGAACCTATGATCTTGTAAATTCTGCAAACCTGTCTTGAAACACTCTAATATTAATTAGCTATGCAATCGTTTTCATTTATCAAACGCCATATTGTCAACTATTAAGATGCGTCTTTATACATTTCATGCAAGTTAAATTGGATTTTTTTAATTAAATTCGAAATAAGTTAATAACGATATTGCGAATAAAAATTATTCCAAACACTCAGATCAGAGGGCCTGGGGCTTGAAAACCGCCCTGTGGCACAAACGTCTACTTAACGTCGTAGATACATAAAGTATTACGTACTTATCTCAATAGAGTCGATTGGACTTGAGAGGCGTACATACTCGGTATCTGCTGAGTACTTTCTGGCATTTTACCTTGTTGTTGTCGGCATGTGCTGAGAGGAAACCTGTATCTGGAACCCGTATAATGAGAAAAACTATATAATGGAAGGGAACACGCTCAGCCAGGAAGCTCCTTACATAAAAAGTAGTATTGTACTACACATTTCCATCTATTTCCATTTATTTATTTAATTATTAATTTTGTGGTTTTATTACATATAATAATTATATATGATTTGTTTATTTCACTCTTTGTAGTGTTACTGATAATAGGGAAAAGTTCCGAAACGTGTGGAAATTGGTTTAAAATAAGATTGAAACTGTTGTGATTGATAGCTCTTTTATTCTTATTGATTACAATATTTAGTCTGTTAGAATTATACAATACAAATGGCAATTTATATCATTAAAGAAACATAATTTTCATTTTGGTGATCAGTATAGTCTCTAATTGTATACAGGATGTCCGGGGAGGAAACGTCGAAACTTCGAAAATAAGCGCTTAAGACTATTCTAAGCATATTTTGACTAATAAACTACGTGGATATTCCGAATGGTTGGGCCGCAATGAGCACTCAAAATTTGGTTTGAAAAAATGATTTATAGGCAAAAATTTGCATTATGGATGCATAGAAATACTCCACAAAATATGTAAATTGTTTATTATTTACACAAGAAATGAATATATTTGCTCAGACAGAAAAATTAATTGAGAAATAAAAAAGCAGTCGAATTGGGTAAATTGGGTTCTTTTTTATTTCTCGCTTAATTTTCTTTCTGAACAAATATATTCATTTCTTTTGTGAATAATAAACAGCTTATATGTTTCTGGAGTGTTTCTATGCTTCTATAATGCAAATTCTTGCCTAGAAATCAATTTTTCAAACCAACGTTTGAGTGCTTATTGCCGCTTAACCGTTCGGAATATCCTCGTAGTTTATTAGACAAAATATGTCTAGAATTGTCTTAAGAGCTTGTTTTCGAAGTTTCGACGTTTCCTCCCCGGAAACCCTTTAGAAACGATTATGTAGCAGAACTGCTTTTACCTTTCGCAAATTTGTGTAAATTCCCTCCAAGAGGGATGTGTTTTCGCAAAGTACTGCACACAACAAACTGTATGAAAGCTGGAAGTATTTGAAAGAATAGTAATAGTTTAACGTTGCCTGATTTTCACGTCTCTTGTATTTTGCTGCGAAAGTGTTGTTTGTTTGTTTTATTTACTTGAAACTGCGTTATCTAATGTATTACTATCTAGCATGTGCTACCACTAAGAAAATAATAGTTTCTAAACCGTAGCGAAATTATTCGAATCCAACAATTTTCATGTGATACCATATGACAAGCACCTCGTTTGCAGCAGTGGAAGAGTTACGTATTGGCAGGATATAGGGGTGAAAAATCATTGTACCAACGAAAGGATTCTAAAAACCTAGTTTAATTCCCAAATATATGCCAGAAAACAGCTATGAATAGACCTCAAATTAAAAAAGCAGGCGTGTACATTTTACTGCTCATTATCTACATATATGTTTATGTTTTATTCTTTTTTTAATGTCTGTTAAAGGAAGCCATGCAAAATTGGCATTTCTCAAAGAAAACACAGTGATATACAGGGATCACATAATAAATGTTACAAACATATGTAGCATGTGGAAGGGTTAAAATATCACTTTTGTCAATGAATACAATGGGAAACTTCATACAATGGAGTTTTATGCATTTATACATGTGGCATTTGCCCCTAATGTTTAGGCAACTCCATAAGCACATGTGTTTGGCAGGTCACGTTCGGACGCAGTCAAGGGGATTTCGTGCGCCTTGATTGAGGTATCGGGATGCTCTTTGCGCCAAGTTGTTGTAGATAATAGGGCAAATATATTTCGCTTTCTGGTTTGTAACGATCTATGTAATTTAGGAGATATTGACCGAACTTTGAGTTTTTAAATGGAATAATATATATTTTCCACTCACTCTCTACAGTTTTCAAATAGATGGTCTTTCTAAATATTTGGAAATAAACTGTTCTACATTCATCAGAAGTCACGCCTGACCATTCATGCGCTCATATATTTCATCTTCTGTCTCTCCGTGCGAGACCTCGCTTTCACAGATAAGTGCCCACAGCTTAGAGTTATGTGATCCCGAAATGGAGCCGACCGATATTATACAAGAGGCAATTCTGATGAATTAAATCTATTTTACAAAGTAAAATTCATAAAATCAAATATATTTTTACCATTATGTATATTTTGGTATGTAATAGCATGTGAAAAAATCATCGCCTTTTATAATTTCAATTGTGTCCCAAAAAATAATATAAGGACATTGAATCCTCACACTAATGGTACGAAATTGGGTGGAGTTTATGACATTGGTATCATTAAAGAAATAGATTTGAGGCGTTATGTCGTAGTTTTTTTTTATTTTGACAGATATTTTTTCGGTCGCATTGAGGCCGTCTACAAATAATAATAATAATAATAATAATAAGAAGAAGAAGAAGAAGAAGAAGAAGAATACTAGTACATCTAAATTAGAATAAAATGTCTATTGCAGAATATTATTAAAAATTTAATAAAAGTAGAATTTAAGCAAAATAGAAAAAAATTGGAATATTCTTTTTTCGCGTATTATACTCATTTTTTCTATTTTACTCAAATTCTATTTTCATTAAATTCATAATAAAATTCTGTAATAGATAACATTGTATTTATAATATAGATATATTTTTGATATTTTTTGTAGCACTGAAGATGGCCGCAACGCGACCGAAAAAGCTTTCTGCCAAAATAAACAACTACGACAAAACAACACCTCAAATCTATTTCTTTAATATATCCTTGTACTAACTTTAGATATATTTTACTAGAAAATAATACATTATTAAAGTAAAAAGAATCAATGAATGTGACAACGAAAATCTTGAATGAATCAAAGACCAAAGGGTTCCCCCAGATAAGGTGGTAAAAAGTTCCCCTCAACCAAATTACATATGAGTGGTTACACTATAATTCTAACATAAAAATAATATTTTTGAAAGGTTTCTTAGCCTCCGTCCCACCACACACCCATATACAGCCAATAACGTGTTTTTTAATTTCATTTTTTCGACAACTTAACAGTATTTTATCAGACTGAAAAGAATACTATAAATAAGAACACTACTTGGACTATCAGAAAAACATTTTTTAATATTTTCTCAGGCCCAAATTCAAACACAAAAAATATTTTCGAAAAAAAATATCAAGAAATATTTTTTACTGTGTTTTAGAAGCCTGGAACAGGCTCGAAAAAAATGTCAATGATTCCTCTTAAAACACAAATTGTTGTGCATTTTTTCAGATTTTTTCGATTACTGGGCTGCAGTTAAAAAAATAAAAAACATTTTCCCGCGTTTAAAACACCTGGACTTTCAATATACTTTGAAACTGACTGCAACGGTTCTGTGCATTTATTTTAGTGTTTATTATACATTTGTATACATTGTTGTAGCACCCACTAAAGTTTTGATTTGGGAAAATACTTACAAAGTATCATTTTTAAAGCTTTCTAATCGTTTGCATAAGTAATCGTACGCTAGGGAAAGACGATAGTTTTGGCGATTTATAAGAAACAATCTACAGAAGACCTTGTAAGTGTGATACTGGTGGATAAAAAATTACACCCCATCCTACATCAAACAGATTTTAGAAGAAAAATAGAAGTTTGCAGATTATGACATACAAAAAAAGATTATTGCAACACGCATTATAATGGCAAATAACTCGGAAGCGATGCTTCCTAGGCCTTTTAAAACAGGTTTGCTTGTCTCCTGGGGACACGACTTTTTTTTAGAACAAGTAAATTCTAACAGACGACATGTTTTGGGGTACGGGTAGATGATAAATGGGGAAATGATAAGGGACATTTCGTGTGCAGGATAGAGGGGGACAGTGGGGAAGTGAAGGGGAACAGATTAGGCCCCGATTATGTTGTTGGCAGTATATTTCAAAATATCACTTTTATGATCATCCTATTTTACAATTTTGCATATTAGTTCTTTTGGGTGCGCCCTTTCCGTAGCACAGATGGACAGAAAACAGAAGCCGATATCAATGTAAAATTAAATTGAAGGAAAATACTGAAATTATCTTTCACGATAAAATTAACGGGACTATTTTATTTTCTGCGATTTTTTATCTCAACGCTCAGCAATATTAGAATGAATTCTCTCGCACAGTACTGGATCTATAATGCCGTAAACTACTTTCCGAGGGATGAGAGTTTGCAGTTGGGTGCTACATTAAATCAATTTTCAATTTTCGTACAATTATTATTTAAAAAGGGCAGAGTTTTCGCACGTGTACAGATTGTACGAGTGTCTCCATATTTATACGTATTCAAGAACAAATACTTAGGTAAAGGAAAGACAACTTTTTCTCTAGTGTGAAACATCTACAGACGTGAGACCACAGGCTTCCGCAACCTATGCTTTACTATTTATCTGTCCGGGAGGCGCCGCGTTCTAGACTCAGTTGTCAACGTTTTAGCTGCTATTCTGTGGCCTTCCTCCTCAAGCAAGGTCGCACGTGCCTAGGACGCGGCAACTGCCGAACTGCCAAGTGGTTGACTACAAATGTCTTAGTTTTTTTTAAACTATGACTCAGCTATTAAAAAATATGAAAAAATTCACAAGCATTATGAGATGAAGTTTTAAGATTATTCTCGTGACAGTGTCTGTGTTCTAAGACAAGTAAAACAGTTCTTGTAAATCTGGGTCTAACCTCTTCCCCTTCATTTTTCCACATGTCCCCCAATTATCCCTCAAATATGAGCGAATTTTTATTTAATAAACTGTCAAACACTATTATCTTTCCTTAGCGTATGATATTCTCATACAAAGGATTAGATAGCTTTAAAAATGATACTTTGTAAGTATTTTCCCAAATCAAAACTTTAGTGGGTGCTACAACAATGTATACAAATGTATAATAAACACTAAAATAAATGCACAGAACCGTTGCAGTCAGTTTCAAAGTATATTGAAAGTCCAGGTGTTTTAAACGCGGGAAAATGTTTTTTTATTTTTTTAACTGCAGCCCAGTAATCGAAAAAATCTGAAAAAATGCACAACAATTTGTGTTTTAAGAGGAATCATTGACATTTTTTTCGAGCCTGTTCCAGGCTTCTAAAACACAGTAAAAATATTTCTTGATATTTTTTTTTCGACAATATTTTTTTGTGTTTGAATTTGGGCCTGAGAAAATATTGAAAAATGTTTTTCTGATAGTCCAAGTTGTGTTCTTATTTATAATATTTTTTCAGTCTGATAAAATTGTGTTAAGTTGTCGAAAAAAATGAAATTAAAAAACACGTTTTTGGCTGTATATGGGTGTGGGTGGTGGGACGGAGGCTAAGAAACCTTTCAAAATATTATTTTTTTGTTAGAATTATAGTGTAACCACTCATATGTAATTTGGTTGAGGGGAACTTTTTACCATCTTATCCGGGGGGACCCTTTATTATAATACATACGCATTCAAGTAGAGGTGAATATGATAGTTTTCTGATTACCTTAATTGGCTGAACATTTAATTGTGGAATTGAAACGGAAGTTTATTTAATTTATTAATTGATAATACTAATTGATTGCCCATTTCATTGTGGAATTGGAACGGAAGTGGCCTTGCTACTCGAGATATCAACACAGAATTAATTGTTCAATTCGAGAAAGCAAAACTAATAAGTTTGTTATATTGAAAACTGGAAAGTAATTTCGATGCCTATCTTTAGAGCGGGGCGCTATGATACCAGCAAAGAACGCTCTTTTCGCATTCCGGGAAACCGTTGTGGAAAGCACGAAATATGTGGCTTATGACAAAATGCAGAACGCATTTTTTCTACTGTTTCTTTCAGAATATTAACAATACTTATATCATTGTGTATTCTCTTTTCGGGAACTTTTGAACGCTGGACGAAAAAATAAGACCTTCCATTAAAAAATCAAATTTGTATGAGCAGGTCCACAATTACATTTGTTACAAAGGAACGAAATATGTTATTTCTCCTTTCATCTACTTGGCCCAGACCGGGTATCCGATACCCCAACCGTTTTGAAGACGTTTGGTCTGAACAAATTATGCAGACTAAATATATTGAAAATGTTCGTATAATCCGCAATCTAATGATAGCAATCCCATGCCATCGGGCAGGAGACACCACTAACAACAAGATAGTGAACCTCCTTGTTGCGTACGATGGTCACTCCTGCATCTCCATCTACAAGGCCTGACTCATACCTTGAAAAGGCATGATTAATCCGTGACCTATCGTGTTTAATCCGTATTTTTCTCATCTACAACTTGTCCCAGACGGGGTATCCGGATACCCCAAGGCGTTTCGAAGACATTTGGTGTGACTTAGTCACCTAATGCTATATATTACCATGCAGACTACATTGAAAATGTTTGTTTAATCCGTAACCTAATGGTCGCATTCCCACGGCCATCGGGCAAGAGACGCCACTACAACGAGTCTAGCGAAATTCTCCCTGTTGCGTACGATGGTCACTCCTGCATCTCCATCTACAGGACCCGACTCATCTCGCTTCCACTGTTGCGTATTATACATAAAATACATAAAACGTGGGATCACGTCTGCCGGAAGCCACTGCCTCGTCCGCCTACGACTGCTCTGATGGACGATCTGTCCGTGCACTGAATAATTCAATTCCACTACTCACTTACAGTCATATAGAAGCAGTTAGGGTACATCGGACGCGAAGAGCATGCAACTGGCAAAATTTGATTACGTGGGAGGTGGACAGGGAAAAGGAAAGGACAGAGAAAGACTTGGAAGTGTTGACAGAAAAAAAGTGCTGAAAGACAATCAGCTTTGTCTGTCAAAAGTTGTGTGTAGTGCTTAACATATTACGCGGAGGTTGCCCGCAACAAATTCATCTTAACTGAATGTCAACCTCATACTTTCGTAATATTGCGTCACGGTATAATCCATTGTTTTGGGGATGTTATAATAGAATAGTTATACGTTCTGCAATATGACGTATGGACACGATAGTAATAAAAGTATATGTCCCTGCTCTGTCTCTTATCTTGGTATTTACTACGTAATAGTACTCAATGGTGTCTTCATTAAGGACTTGTTATGTGTCCACCAAATGCACCAAATGGGTTCTCTTCCAATAAACTACCAATTAATTTGTTTGATCGATAGTAATGTTTGCAAATTTACAGAAACAAAAAGGAAAAGCTTAGATTAACCATTGTGAATATAAGAATAGAATGAAACATTTTCATTAAACAGTGAGGAAAATAGAAATATCTACCCACATATGTACTTGGAAGTAACGAATGTAATTCAACAAAGCGTGAATAATATTGTATAACGAGTTCCTTCGGGGACGTGTGCGAGATCCCACACCCATAGTTTTGATACGATGTTTTTCAGTCACTGAGCCTCGACAACTTTTGAACTGTTCTACCAACTTATACAAATTCACGCGATTCTTACAACTTTCATCTTATACTAGTCATTCTAGAATATACATTGACAGGTTTTTCACCTTCAGGAAGTTCAAAACGAATCGCAGAACGTTGTTTAAACAATGTGGAATTTTCAAGTGGACTCCCCATCGTTCAACTTAATTTCGAGGTTATAAACAGAACAACACTGATGCTTCAGATGGCCAGGGATCATCCAAGTGATGCCAACTTAAGGTCCTAAAATTAACAAATTTGTCCTGCCTACTGTTTTTTTTCTCCAGACCAATTTGGTCTCTTTAATTATTGAATGGCCTACCTACTTTTTACTATCGCCCACAGTGTTTTAAAAATCTGAAAAATTTATTTTATAGAGTAGTATGAGATATATTCTAGGGAGAAAACTGTAGGAGTACTCCAACGTTATCACGTCGAAAATCAATTTCAATCAATTATTTTTATTTGAAATTGGCATCAAAATAGGTTGAAAAAATACCTTTAAATTCAACTATTTTTCTCCGTCTCAATTTTTGTCACCTGATACATGCAATAGAAGCTGAGAAAAAATAAAACATGAAAAAACTCATTTCTCATTGGTCTCTGCAACATATTGCCCTAGGAGGCTGAATCTTTTGGGAATCTACATTTTTCATTTTCTTTCATCTGAGTATCGCGATTATCGATTTGGTTTGGGGGGCAGTTTCTACCTCCTTATTGGGCTATACTCTTTACATCGCAAACAAGATCTTGAGATCCCCTTGAGACAAAAAATGTGGTTCATTTCAGTCACCGAAGGCTTGAAATGTTGAGTCAGCAAGTACATCTCCTTCTCTCTCTAAATGTTGTCTTTGTAGCATCATCTTCGCTCACTGTCACACTGTCAGGAGGTAGTGCTACTGGCATTCTTCAGTATGACACACAGGCCTTATAGCGGACGGTAAATTAGAATACTGCACAGTTTTCTTCTTTTTTAAACTGATTCTAGCTGTATTTGTCAGAAATAACAGTCTGTTGTATGATCTGTTGGTTCCCTCCAAATCATAGGAAGAGCAGAGGCATCTATCGTGAACCTTTTAACCCTATGTCAGGAGTGTAACACAGGACACACACATATATGGGGGGAGGCCATTTCTCGTTCCAACCTTAAACCCGAAATAAAGTTAGTACACTTCGCAGGATTAAGATTCTTTATTTACTTTCTCGCCTTACGAATACTTCGTAAGAAAGGAAGTTATGTAATCGTGCGGCGGAAAATGGCGAATTTTCGCCAGAAAAACCTCTTACAGCTCCTGGGGTCTGGTAACGAAAAAGTGGATAAATTCTGTTGCTAAATTTAGAAAAAAAATCCTCTAACTCAGGGTGAAGCCAAAATCTATGTCTTGTTGCTTCTTGATACCGCAAAATCGATTGACGGCAAAACGTCCTCTGTCCGTCTGTCCGTCTATCTGTCCGTCTGGGTCAACGCCAGCGCCTAAACCGTTCAGCCGTTTTTTTTAAATTTTGATATTCCCCCACCGATTTGGCTGATATCGAGGCTCCTGGAATTTGAAACCGATATTATACTTTGGGGGTACTTTACATGAAGCCGTTGGACATTTTCAAAGTTTTCAAAAAAATGGCCCCAAATTTTTTGATTAAATTTTGTTGTTGAATAGTGCAAAGGACGTTTAAGAGAATGATGCAGAAATCATTTTCGTTGATATCCCCAATTTTTCGAAAATTGCAAAAACAGTTTCAAAATTGCAAAAGTAAAGATATAGATTTCTGCCACAGACAAAGTCGGTTGTACAAAATTAGCACTTTAAATAAGATCATGTGCAATTTTTTGAAAAAAACGAGTAGTTTTTGCGTGAATTGCATTGGAAATTTACCAAACTTTTGTTTCTCATAAATCGCTCCAAATTTGTTCTTTTAAATTTCTTCGCTTATGTAATAAGGGATGGTAAAAATTTGGCGATAATCCTATTTCCGGGCGATGTTTGGTTTTTTTGAAAATTTCAAAAAATATTTTTAAAACTACAAAATTGTAGATGGGGATTTTTGCCTCAGACAAAGTCTGTGTATAAAATAGTTCTTTAAAAAATGTCATGTACAATTTTCTGAAAAAATTAGTAGTTTTTGCGTAATTTGGGCTTGATATTTTGGGGAAAAGTTTTTCTCAAAAACTGCCTCCAATTTTTTTCTTTAAATATCTCCACATGTGTAATAAAGGACGGGAAATAAATAAATAAACTAGTGGAGCTATAGAATGGCACAGATTTTTCGAAAAACGTAGTTTTTAATTTCTGTAGTCTGAGTTAGTTTTCTGTTATGAATGATTGTCTTCCCAGATACCTTCTTTAGGCACCCAAAGGATATTTGTTTCACATTCTCTGGATTTTTCGGCTTCCTAATGCGAGAAATGAAACAACCATATACTTATTGCTATTATATAAGTATAAATGCCATGCTTAGCCAAGGTGCCGCAGACGCTGAATAGCGAACACAAGCTCTTCCGAAGTCTTCCTTCGCTGTTTCGAGTCCTGGTCCTTTATTTGTCAAAATTATCCTTCGCGGGAAGTAATTGAGAATCCTAGAAACTTTATTGAAAACAATATGAAGCCATTCGAATCACAAATATTGATAATCACGATAAATGAGCTGGAAGTGTCTGTATGTAATTTTCGGATTTTTAACTTTTTAATAATTTTTCACATCTCTTCTTGATTAAAACGTATATACCACCATATCCATGTTTCCTACCAATCATTTACCATTTTATGGCTCTATTCGATTCATTTTATGGCTCTGTTCGACCCATTCGGTGCTAGTGTTGCGTAGTGGTTGCCGGCACGTTAACTTTGAGGATCTGATTCGGGTCTAGGAACAGAAAAAAATTGCTGGTTGAGAACATATTATACATACTTAACTACTAATTACGAACACTTTTGCTTTTTATGTAGACGTATAATATTGCGGGGCAATTAGAAACAGTGCGATGTGCTTTGGTAGCGTCACTAGTAGAATTTAAATTTCTATGAGAAAGCAAAAATATATCTGTGCTGGAATTTTATATACCATGTCCCAAATTGATTTTTTACATGAATTTGGCATGTACTCTTTTATGCCTCTGCCCGAGTTCAATCCATACGGCACTTGGTTGTCGTAGTGGTATGAATGCCGGCACGTTGGCTCTGAGGATCTGAATTCGGGTCGCGGAACGAGAAAAGAATTGCTGGTAGAAAACACTTTGCTGGTTTATGTAGTTGTGTAGTAGAATTTAGGACCATGTAGAAACCGCGCGAGAAAGTATGTGCTTTGATAGCACCCCTAGTGCTGTGTGCAGCATTTGAAGCTGGCGCACGCGCAACTGTACGCCGCGCGCTACGGTACCCGCTCGCGCGGAACGCTGGCCAGCGAGCGGGTAAGCCTCGAGGCGAGGCTAACCCGGGCCGCGCCGCCCCTATTTAGGCGGGAGCAGTGGCAGCCACGTTGTAAAGCGGTAGCGGTCTGAGAATTACCGAGCCACAGCAGAGAGGCAGCGCAGCGGAGTCGCTGGGAGAGAGACACACGCAGAGAGGTCGACCAGTAGTCGTGCGAATACGTCGCGACTGCCAGCCTGGAGGCGCCGTGCTAAGTGACGCACGGCGAGATTGCGTGCTAGAATTTCACGCGGCGAGTCGCGCATCAGGCGTGTGGAACAGGAGTAGTGCTAAGTGACGCACTAGAGATATCCGGGCTTGGACGTTAATGCCAGCCGGAAGGGAATAACCCTGCATTTTTGATTGTGTAAATAGAATGATTGAAGTAATAAATAAATAGTTATTAAGAGAACGTGCTTTCATTCATTGGCAAACAAACACCTAGTTTTCTTTTCTTTCGATTTCAAAGTTATTGTCCACAGACATAACAAAACGAATTCGGGTATTTACAGTTACGAGCATTTCTTCTTCTGAATTAATACAAAGCACAAACCTTCACGAACCTAGAAAAATAGTAGTTACCTCCAAGCCATTTCCATGTATTAGACCCTCAATGCTGGGTCGCATCTGGCAAGAAACACAACGCGATTCTGTTCGAACATGACTCATCAGAAATGTTGCCGAAACCTTTTCATTTCCTAGGGGTGAATTTTCAAAATTCAGTGTCATACACTGTTCGGTTCCTGAACAATTATATCTCAAGAATAATGAAATAAAGCTACAGTAAAATAACCGAAATGCAGCGTTTTCAAACATTTTCAAGCATAGTGAATCAAAGAAAACTGAGCCCGATAGAAAAAACTGATTTCATATTTGAATCAGGGTCTAAGTCCTAACTAAGAACGCCAATATGATTCTTTGTTTACAAACATGCTGTTAAGCAGTGTAATCTGCAATAATTCCAACAAAAAAATTGTACGAAAACTACTCGTTTTAAAAAAGGTACATGACATACTTAAGGATCTGATTTTTTAAACATATTTGTGTTAGGCAAAAATCTCTGTTTACAGGTTTTTAGTTTTGAAATGTTAGCTTTTTGCAATTTTCAAAAAATGAGTTCACACCGAAAACGGGACTAGCACAATTTTTACCACCCATTGGTACATAAGAAGAAAAAATGTAAAGAAAACATTTGGAGCCGATTTTGAAAAAAAATGTTTAAAAAATAAATTACCTATATTGCACGGAAAATTACGCGAAAACTACTCGTTTTCGAAAAATTGTTCATGACCTTATTTTAAAACGAGGTAAAATTGAGTAAATATATAGCAACTACAGTCAGATGCAGCAGAAAAACATTCGTGTAGGTACGTGCAAAAAATAAAGATATTGCACCATAATGTTCAATCCTTTGAAATAAAACTGATTTATCGAGGCAGCTCTACTGAGCGATTTAAATCAAATGGCTGTTCATTGCTTTACAGACCATTGGTTATCTCCTAATGAACTT
>JAHLJT010008446.1:243930538-243940578 GCA_031308135.1 Acheta domesticus | reverse complement strand
GTTTTGGGGATGTTATAAATAGAATAGTTATACGTTCTGCAATAGGACGTATGGACACGATAGTAATAAAAAGTATATGCCCTGCTCTGTCTCTTATCTTGGTATTTACTACGTAATAGTACTCAATGGTGTCTTCATTAAGGACTTGTTATGTGTCCACCAAATGCCACCAAATGGGTTCTCTTCCAATAAACTACCAATTAATTGTTTGATCGATAGTAATGTTTGCAAATTACAGAAACACAAAGGAAAAGCTTAGATTAACCATGTGAAATATAAGAATAGAATGAAACATTTTCATTAAACAGTGAGGAAAATAGAAATATCTACCCACATATGTACTGGAAGTAACGAATGTAATTCAACAAAGCGTGAATAATATTGTATAACGAGTTCCTTCGGGACGTGTGCGAGATCCACACCTAGTTTTGATCGATGTTTTTCAGTCACTGAGCTCGACAACTTTTGAACTGTTCTACCAACTTATACAAATTCACAGGCGATTCTTACAACTTTATCTTATACTAGTCATTCTAGAATATACATTGACAGGTTTTTCACCTTCAGGAAGTTCCAAACGAATCGCAGAAACGTTGTTTTAACAATGTGGAATTTTCAAGTGGACTCCCCATCGTCACTTAATTTCGAGGTATAAACAGAACAACACTGATGCTTCAGATGGCCAGGGATCATCCAAGTGATGCCAACTTAGGTCCTAAAATTAACAAATTTGTGCCTGCTACTGTTTTTTCTCCAGACCATTTGTCTCTTTAATTATTGAATGGCTACCTACTTTTTACTATCGCCCACAGTGTTTAAAATCTGAAAAATTATTTTATAGAGTAGTATGAGATATATTCTAGGGGAAAACTGTAGGAGTACTCCAACGTTATCACGTCGAAAATCAATTTCAATCAATTATTTTTTATTTGAAATGGCATCAAAATAGGTTGAAAAAAATACCTTTAAATTCAACTATTTTTCTCCGTCTCAATTTTTGTCACCTGATACATGCAATAGAAGCTGAGAAAAAATAAAACATGAAAAACTCATTTCTCATTGGTCTGGCAACATAGTGCCTAGGAGGCTGATCTTTTGGGATCTACATTTTCATTTTCTTTCATCTGAGTATCGCGATTATCGATTTGGTTTGGGGGCAGTTTCTACCTCCTTATTGGCTATACTCTTTACATCGCAAACAAGATCTTTGAGATCCCCTTGAGACAAAAAATGTGGTTCATTTCAGTCACCGAAGGCTTGAAATGTTGAGTCAGCAAGTACATCTCCTTCTCTCTCTAAATGTTGTCTTTGTAGCATTCATCTTCGCTCACTGTCACACTGTCAGGAGGTAGTGCTATGGCATTCTTCAGTATGACACACAGGCCTTATAGCGGACGGTAAATTAGAATACTGCACAGTTTTCTTCTTTTTTAAACTGATTCTAGCTGTATTTGTCAGAAATAACAGTCTGTTGTATGATCTGTTGGTTCCCTCCAAATCATAGGAAGAGCAGAGGGCATCTATCGTGAACCTTTTAACCCGTATGTCAGGAGTGTAACACAGGACACACACATATATGGGGGGAGGCCATTTCTCGTTCCAACCTTAAACCCGAAATAAAGTTAGTACACTTCGCAGGATTAAGATTCTTTATTTACTTTCTCGCCTTACGAATACTTCGTAAGAAGAGGAAGTTATGTAATCGGCGCCGGAAAATGGCGAATTTTCGCCAGAAAACCCTCTTACAGCTCTGGGGTCTCGTAACGAAAAAGTGGATAAATTCTGTTGCTAAATTTTAGAAAAAAATCCTCTAACTCAGGGTGAAGCCCACATCTATGTCTTGTTGCTTCTTGATACCGCAAAATCGATTGACGGTAAAACGTCTCTCTGTCCGTTTATCTGTCCGTCTATCTGTCCGTCTGTGGTCAACGCCAGCGCCTAAACCGTTCAGCCGTTTTTTTTAAATTGATATTCCCCCACCGATTTGGCTGATATCGAGGCTCCTGGAATTGAAACCGATATTATAACTTTGGGGGTACTTTACATAAGCCGTGGACATTTTCAAAGTTTTTCAAAAAATGGCCCCAAACTTTTTGATTAAATTTTGTTGTTAAATAGTGCAAAGGACGTTTAAGAGAATGATGCAGAAATCATTTTCATTGATATCCCCAATTTTTCGAAAATTGTAAAAAACAGTTTCAAAATTGCAAAAGTAAAGATATAGATTTCTGCCACAGACAAGTCGGTTGTACAAAATTAGCACTTTAATAGATTCATGTGCAATTTTTTGAAAAAACGAGTAGTTTTTGCGTGAATTGCATTGGAAAATTTACCAAACTTTTGTTTCCATAAATCGCTCCAAATTTGTTCTTTAAATTTTCTTCGCTTATGTAATAAGGGATGGTTAAAATTTGGCGATAATCCTATTTCCGGGCGATGTTTGGTTTTTGGAAAATTTCAAAAAAAATATTTTAAAACTACAAAATTGTAGATGGGGATTTTTGCCTCAGACAAAGTCTGTTGTATAAAATAGTTCTTTAAAAAATGTCATGTACAATTTTCTGAAAAAATTAGTAGTTTTTGCGTAATTTGGGCTTGATATTTGTGGGAAAAGTTTTTCTCAAAAACTGCTCCAATTTTTTTCTTTAAATATTCTCCACATGTGTATAAAGGACGGGAAATAAATAAATAAACTAGTGGAGCTATAGAATGGCACAGATTTTTCGAAAAACGTAGTTTTTTAATTTCTGTAGTCTGAGTTAGTTTTTTTGTTATGAATGATTGTCTTCCCAGATACCTTCTTTAGGCACCCAAAGGATATTTGTTTCACATTCTCTGGATTTTTCGGCTTCCTAATGCGAGAAATGAAACAACCATATACTTATTGCTATTATATAAGTATAAATGCCATGCTTAGCCAAGGTGGCCGCAGACGCTGAATAGCGAACACAGCTCTTCCGAAGTCTTCCTTCGCTGTTTCGAGTCCTGGTCCTTTATTTGTCAAAATTATCTCTTGTCGCGGGAAGTAATTGAGAATCCTAGACACTTTATTGAAAACAATATGAAGCCATTCGAATCACAAATATTGATAATCACGATAAATGAGCTGGAAGTGTCTGTATGTAATTTCGGATTTTTAACTTTTTAATAATTTTTCACATCTCTTCTTGATTAAAACGTATATACCACCATATCCAATGTTCCTACCAATCATTTACCATTTTATGGCTCTATTCGATTCATTTTATGGCTCTGTTCGACCCATTCGGTGCTAGTGTTGCGTAGTGGTTGCCGGCACGTTAACTTTGAGGATCTGATTTCGGGTCTAGGAACAGAAAAAAATTGCTGGTTGAGAACATATTATACATACTTAACTACTAATTACGAACACTTTTGCTGTTTTATGTAGACGTATAATATTGCGGGGCAATTAGAAACAGTGCGATGTGCTTGTGTAGCGTCACTAGTAGAATTTAAATTTCTATGAGAAAGCAAAAAATATATCTGTGCTGGAATTTTATATACCATGTCCCAAATTGATTTTTTACATGAATTTGGCATGTACTCTTTTATGCCTCTGCCGAGTTCAATCCATACGGCACTTGGTTGTCGTAGTGGTATGAATGCCGGCACGTTGGCTCTGAGGATCTGAATTCGGGTCGCGGAACCGAGAAAAGAATTTGCTGGTAGAAAACACTTTTGCTGGTTTATGTAGTTGTGTAGTAGAATTTAGGACCATGTAGAAACAGCGCGAGAAAGTATGTGCTTTGATAGCACCCCTAGTGCTGTGTGCAGCATTTGAAGCTGGCGCACGCGCAACTGTACGCCGCGCGCTACGGTACCCCGCTCGCGCGGAACGCTGGCCAGCGAGCGGGTAAGCCTCGAGGCGAGGCTAACCCGGGCCGCGCCGCCCCTATTTAGGCGGGAGCAGGTGGCAGCCACGGTGTAAAGCGGTAGCGGTCTGAGAATTACCGAGCCACAGCAGAGAGGCAGCGCAGCGGAGTCGCTGGGAGAGAGACACACGCAGAGAGGTCGCACCAGTAGTCCGTGCGGAATACGTCGCGACTGCCAGCTGGAGGCGCCAGTGCTAAGTGACGCACGGCGAGATTGCGTGCTAGAATTTCACGCGGCGGAGTCGCGCAGTCAGGCGTGTGGAACAGGAGTAGTGCTAAGTGACGCACTAGAGATATCCGGGCTTGGACGTTAATGCCAGCCGGAAGGGAATAACATCCTGCATTTTTGATTGTGTAAATAGAATGATTGAAGTAATAAATAAATAGTTATAAGAGAACGTGCTTTCATTCATTGGCAAACATAACACCTAGTTTTCTTTTCTTTCGATTTCAAAGTTAATTGTCCACAGACATAACAAAACGAATTCGGGTTATTTACAGTTACGAGGCATTTCTTCTTCTGAATTAATACAAAGCACAAACCTTCACGAACCTAGAAAAATAGTAGTTACCTCCAAGCCATTTTCCATGTTATTAGATCCCTCAATGCTGGGTCGCATCTGGCAAGAAACACAACGCGATTCTGTTCGAACATGACTCATCAGAAATGTTGCCGAAACCTTTTCATTTCCTAGGGTGAATTTTCAAAATTCAGTGTCATACAACTGTTCGGTTCCTGAACAATTATATCTCAAGAATAATGAAATAAAGCTACAGTAAAATAACCGAAATGCAGCGTTTTCAAACATTTTCAAGCATAGTGAATCAAAGAAAACTGAGCCCGATAGGAAAAAACTGATTTCATATTTGAATTCAGGGTCTAAGTCCTAACTAAGAACGCCAATATGATTCTTTGTTACAAACATGCTGTTAAGCAGTGTAATCTGCAATAATTCCAACAAAAAAATTGTACGAAAACTACTCGTTTTAAAAAATGTACATGACATACTTTAAGGATCTGATTTTTTAAAACATATTTTGTGTTAGGCAAAAATCTCTTTTTTACAGGTTTTAGTTTTGAAATGTTAGCTTTTTGCAATTTTCAAAAAATGAGTTCACCGAAAACGGGACTAGCACAATTTTTACCACCCATTGGTACATAAGAAGAAAAAATGTAAAGAAAACATTTGGAGCCGATTTTGAAAAAAAAATGTTTAAAAAATAAAAATTACCTATATTGCACGGAAAAGTACGCGAAAACTACTCGTTTTCGAAAAAATTGTTCATTGACCTTATTTTAAAACGAGGTAAAAATTGAGTAAATATATAGCAACTACAGTCAGATGCAGCAGAAAAACATTCGTGTAGGTACTTGCAAAAAATAAAGATATTGCACCATAATGTTCAATCCCTTTGAAATAAAACTGAGTTTATCGAGGCAGCTCTACTGAGCGATTTAAATCAAATGGATGTTCATTGCTTTACAGACCATTGGTTATCTCCTAATGAACTTAGCTTTTTCCAAATTCCAAACTTTTACCTCGCAGGTTATTATTGTAGAAAAAGAGAATCTCATAAAAGTCCTTCATATGGAGGTTCTTGTATTTACGTTAAAAATAATATTGATTCTATCTCCTTGACGGAATTTAATGAGTATTCCGTTGAAAATGTTTTTGAAATTTGTGTTGTACATCTTCCTATGCTAAAAATGATATTGCTTTGCATCTACAGGCCTCCAACAAAGAGAGCTGCAGATTACATTTTGTTCTTAGAAAAACTAGAGATAACACTAATCAAAGTCATCAATCGCTCTTTTGAATCCATTGTTGTATGCGGAGATTTTAACATTGATTTTCTGGTCGAATCTTGCGAGAAAGAGCAGTTTCTTAATTTAATTACTTCCTTCAGATTAGATATTACAATAAAAGTACCTACACGGATCACAGTAAATTCAAAGAAGGCAATCGATCAAATTATAATTAACAAAACCACTACTCGACATGAAATTGAAACAAAAGATTTAAGACACAGTGACCACGATGCACAAATTCTTACCATTATACGAAATGCGAACAATGACACAATAAATAATACACGTATGAGTACAGTGTTTTCTAAATGTAAAATAAAATTATTCATTGATTACTTGCTGCAGGAGTCATGGGACGCGGTTTATAATACTATTGAAACAAACGATGAATATTATTCATTTTTTTTTCAACGCTATCATTTCATTTTAACACTTGCTTTCCTCTTCAGAAAAGAAAATTAAATATTTCACACAAAAGCAATTCTTGGATAACACAAGGGATTAGAACATCATGTAAAAACAAACGAATTCTTTCTTTCATTTGATTTGATTTCTTTCATGCTTAGAAAAGTATCATAACGTATTTCAAGATTTCCTCCTCTACTTTAAAAAATACAAATCATTGTTAAGAAAAGTCATAAGGCAGGCTAAAATCATGAAACACGATCAGGATACTTTGAACTCAAATAACATAACAAAATCAATGAGGAATATAGTAAAAAATGCGACCAAACCAATTAGAAACCTTGTAGAGAATGTTGTTTTAAAAGATAACGATAGAGATGTGAACGATCCGGCAACAGTGGCTAGTCTCCTTAACCAATACTTTTCGAGAATTGCTGTCGATCTCACTAAGGATTTTCAGCTACAAAATTCAACATCTGACGTTTCCCTAAAATCTTAGACACTATGTTCGTTTCCGAAACCTCTTCCTATGAAATTCTCAAAATAATCGGTAATTAAAAAATAAATGTTCGCCGGTTTAGATGAATTTCCAGATTGTTTGTTAAAGACGTGTGCGCCAGCCATTATACACCCGTTAACTCACATGTTTAATGCATCCTTATGCACCGGAATTTTTCCAGATATTTTTAAAACAGCTAAGATTAAGCAGCTCTTCAAAGAAGGCAACAAAAATGAAATTCAAAATTATCGGCCAATTTCTCTTTTGTCAGTTTTTTTCAAAAATATTAGAGACTTTTTTATGTGCGAATGGAAACCTTTCTCAATAAACACGACGCGTTTTCAAGTTGTCAACATGGATTCCGGAAATCAAAATCTACGGAAACAGTCATTTTTTTCTTTTCTTAAAGATGTTGCCTCATCATTGGATCAAAACGAAGCAACTATTGGAATATTTTTAGAGCTTTCAAAAGCTTTTGACGCCATTGATTATAACATTTTACTTTAAAAATTATCTTCATGTGGGATCCGTGGTATTGCTCTAGATTGGCTATGTTCGTACCTTAAACAACGATCTCAGAGAGTAGAAATACCTTACAGGATTGATGAAACTTTATGTACACACCTTCCGGTTCTTTGCCAATTGCACGTGGAGTCCCGCAAGGATCGATTTTAGGCCCTATTCTCTTTCTATTGTACGTAAATGACATGCCCTTAGCGATTCGAAACGGAAGAACAGTTCTCTTTGCGGATGATACAAATATTCTTTGCAACAAAGAAACCGTAAACAGTACAATATCAGATGTTTCAAATTGGTTCCGTAATAACAAATTAATAGCAAATGAAAGAAAACTGTTTCAATGCAGTTTTCCATTTCAAATAAACAATTCTGTACTCCATTGAAATGAACGGTGTGCCATTGACTGATGTTAATATAACAAAATTTTTAGGTCTATCAATTCAGTCAAACCTCAAATGGAATGCCCACTTAAATGAATTGAACACAAAATTAAGCTCATTATGCTACGCGTTCAGAATTCTTTCAAATTCCGTCAGCCTTCATACAGCTCGTTGTGTATATTTTGCCAATGTTCATTCCCGCCTGAGATATGGCATAATATTCTGGGGAAACGCATCTTATAGCTCACAGACTTTCAGATTACAAAAAAGAATTGTACGAATAACAAGCAAATCCACCCACGTGATCTTGTAAGTCTCTCTTTATTAATCTAGGAATTTACCATTACATTGTCTCCTGATTTACGAATCGGTAGTTTTTGTCAAAAATGACCTTACTTAAGGGCGGGAATATGTTTTCAGCAAACGCCGATGTCTATAAGTATAACACACGACGTAGTAATCATATTCACCAGGTGACAGTATCAACAGCTCACTACAAAAAATTCACATACTATTCATGTACATTACTCTACAACACTTTGCCAGAAGTTATTAAACGATTAAATTCGATAGAAAAGTTCAAGACCCTAATAAAATCTTTTCTGCTGCATAACTGTTTCTATACAATTCGAGACTATACCGAGCATCAAAAAGGAAAGTAGCATTAATTTTAACAATGATAGTTAATGTAATTATTTATCATTTGGAGGATATAATTCTAAAGAACCTGTAACAAGTATTGTACCACAGTTTCTGGGTTGATGGCCCCCATCTTGATGAGGTTTTTCGTCCAGTTTCCCTGATCCTTTAAGCAAATGTTGAGATGGTCCCTTGTTTTGCTACTGGACATAAATGTAACTTCATTATTTGTTCATGTCAATTCAGGGGGAAATATAGTTATTCAAATTATCGTTTTCCATATTGTCGCTGCAAAAAGTATTGTTCTTTTATGAAGAACATGATGAGAGTTAAGGACAGAAATTTATAGCTAATTTACCTTTGAAAATATATTTTATTATATAGGAGCGAATATTTTGTCAACGAAACTTGAAAAAAACGCTCTTTTTCTGTATTCAAAATTCGACTATAATATGGTTTAGGATAAAGATCACAGAAATATGAAAACGTGCACAAATTTTCACTTCTCCCCATAGCTCGTCACACAGTTTTAAACTGTTTTTGGTGTAAATAAATAAAAAAGCAGTTACATGAAGTAATATACAGAACTAATGCTTCATTCAACAGTAGTTCCGGACAAATTTCATGTAGAACTTGTGGAAAGTGAAAAGGGGAAGGATGTTTAATCATAGCGGCCATAGTACTATAAAAAGAATGTTGTGTCTACTGAGACTCAAGCAAGAAGAGCATGTCAATGGAAAACAAACAAAAATTCAACATTTCGAGTTTCATGGAGCTCACATATTCTAACAAACATGTGGGTAAAGTTAAAGCAAAACATTTCATTGATGGACTAACTGAACGCAGTTTTGACTTGTAAAATCAGTTGCCGCCACTCCAGAACTTCCTAACGCTTGTGCTTACTCATAGCATTGTGTACCAACAAACATAAAAAAGTCAGTGATCTCAGAAAACTAAAAGACTATATTCCTGAAGATACAGATGATGAGATTTACTCCAAAATTTATGTCTGGCCAACTGTCAACAAGGATGAAATGAAAACATTTAATGATTTTTTACGAAATAATACCATACTATTGTCGATAATGGTGTAACATTATGTTTACATTAAAGGCATATCAAACATTTCTGCAATAAATCGGTTTTTCCTTCTTCAATATTTCTTTCCAATAATTTTGTGCGTATTAACTCCATATTACGTCAGTCATTTAAGAAACAACAAATCTCCAAAAACCTTTTGGTTGATTTTGACAAGTCTAACTGGGTAAATACATTTGTTTCTCTTTAAACAAGCGGAAGAACCCAAAATGCATATATTAAAATACAAAAATTGTAAATACGACCTACATAATGTCTTAAGACAGTTTTTTTCAGTTTACCGAAAGTTGTTCTTTCTGGAGATGTGTTTCTGAAATGAGTGATTCAGTTTACTGACACTAATCACAAATGAAGTTACAAAACATGTCCTCGACTTGTTCGTGGATATCACGGTGCTTTCGATAATGCTTGGTGGTCTTTCCTGTGGTGGAAAATGAAAGATTATTGGCAAGTTCCTGAAAAATTGCTGTTATTCTACCCCAGCTTTTTCCAAAATGGTCAAGTGTTCTACGAAGAAGCCGATTTGCAGGTGAGGCATCATCTCACCAAGGGCTGCCCGCAAGGTTCTAACTCAGGCCCTGTTTTCTGGAACCTGATAATAGACAAATTACTTCAAACCCTCACTGTCGAAGGTCCGATGCAGTTTCTTATGCCGATGACCTAGCCTTTGTTGTCCCAGGTGCCTCGCGCGTCGAAGTAGAATATAAAGCTCAAGAAATTCTAAACTGCGTGGCGGACTGGTGCGAAGATGCTAAACTTCGAATCTCGAATTAATGTTGAGAAAATGTTAATGGTTA
>JAHLJT010008446.1:243772628-243930438 GCA_031308135.1 Acheta domesticus | reverse complement strand
TTTTCAACAACGAGAAATAGCATATGCTTGGACGCTGTGTTCAGTCGAGAAGATGATAATTTACTGATTCACAATTACAGTTCTTACTTTTCACATCATCGTTCACTATTGAGTGACGCACTGATGCACATGCACCTTGAAGTTGAATGTTTTATTAATAAATGTATTTTAATGATTCCTATAATATAATTTGATTAAAATATTATTCATAATTACCTATTTCTTACCGTGAATTAACATTGCATAGGTTACTGAATTGTTTACTGAAGGGAATAAACATTTTATTCATGGTGATTATTATAAATAGTAATTTTATAATAATATAACATAATTAGCATGGATATTTTTTTCAATAGGTATCCTTAAATTTGCATGAAGAGACCAAAAAATTTTAATATTTAGTTCTATTGGGACCTTGATTGTGAAAATACTAAAAATAACTTACGAATGTTAATCTGCACGTCAATATGAAAAGTATCACTGATTCAATGTTTCTCTGTCGTGCAAAGACATTTCGTTTTCTATTTACCTTCTTGCCTACATGCTCCGTTATTTGCTAAGTTGGACAGTATTAACCTGGGAGTGGGTACACGGGGTGCCTGAGTCACCCGTCACTGTTTCGGAACTCACTGTACTTATATATGTTTATAATCTTTCAAGCTTCGTAATACCTTTCGAGGAAATCTTCATGCATGTAACTGGCCGCTTATTTTCCAACTGCTTCCGGTCCCTTCCGAGAAATTTCCGTCACAAAGGAAAACGAGATATGGCGTGGGGTCACCGAGGTCCCCTGCCCTTTCTTTCTTTATTGCAACTTACCACGCAGTTCACAGCAGTTGACGATCTAGTCACACGGTAAACGGTTTACTTCCAATCTGTGTAAATGCTATTAGATTATGTCATTGACTATAGTATATTTATATTAAACAATTACCGCGTTTATTTTAGTATTACACTTTTGCATGGAATCTTTATATACTTGTTCCAATTTTTTTGTAAAATAAAATATACTTTTGTGAAACATGGATGAACCATTCTTAAGTTCACTAATATATTTATATCATGATAATATTTTTATATTAGGATACTATCTTTACATCATAATTGTGAAAAAATACTTTATATTAATGTTGTATTTTTAGTATTTTAAAACGTAAAGCAAAGCTTGTTATTTGTACATGACAAACAGAACCCTGCATTGTTCTGTCAGTGTGTAAAGCTAGTATATGTTCTTTAAATACATTAAGTATATTTGTAAATGTTGTTTGAAAAAATAAATTCTTAGAAATTAGAAAATCACCAGGTGGTTTTAAACCCTCTACATAAACTTTAAAATAAATACGCATTTATTATAAAAAACAAACGAAAATGATTATCTGTTTTACTATACTTTTACTGAGCGGTGACTGCCGCTCAGTAAAAGTATCAATTCTTTACGAAACGTGACGTGCCTACTGCCGGATGAATTGGCATTCGCCTCACGTATGGCAATCAATTAAGACTTAGAACATTTCCTGTTATCGCCAGACATTTTGATATTTATTTGGTTATCATAGAGACTCCTAGAGAACGTGTTATTTATGAAGAAATGGAGTTTTTTGCACATTTTTAAACGCATTGACCTTAGACACTGCGAGTGGCATGACTAATGTTAGAACAGCAACAACGAACGTTACGCGTACGGTTCCACCTTATGACTCACTAAACGAGAACGTGGCTCTAAGGTTATCTTTACTCCAATCTGTTGAAAATGGATACCCATGTCAAGAAGATGGCAAGCGTTTCTAATTTGTTCGTTCCCTAAGTTGTTTCATTTACTTTCTCGAGTCCTTTATCTTCGAGCGTCGAGTTCGCCGCATCCTGCGTTCGCTCGCCGTGAGCTTAGATTAGAACAATGGCCTTGACGGCTTCACTTCATCTCTTGATAAAGGAATAAGCGGGCAATGTAAAATGTCACGTGTGGTACCAAAACAACTAATCAATATACATTAGAACTCTTCGCGTTATATTCGATTCCTACGTAACTCCATCCATTGTTATTATATAAGCGAAATTGAAAGTGCATAAAAATGTATTTGTTAATAAATGTTATACACATTTTTTCTAAAATATGTATTATAAGAAATATAATTTTTTCGAATAAATATTGCTCCTCTCTTGCTTTTCTCCTATTACATATTTTCGTGGTAAAGAAAAGGTACTGTAATATTGGAACGGAAAGCAGCGATTTTTCGTAGAAAATCGCATGTTAGGAGTCCTGGTATTGAAAAAGGTGAATATTGTTGCACCTGTTTGTAGCAAACTACTTCCCAGAATATGATGTGATGTCAGAAATCCATGTTTGTGTGTCCTTGATACTAAAAAAATCGGTTACGGAAAGAAATGTCAGTCTGTCAACACTAGCGCCCAAACCATTCTGATGATTTTCTCCAAAATGAAATTTCCTGATCCATCTAATCGAACTTAAAGCTCTGGGAATTTGCAACGGATATTTTGTTCTTTACATAAAGACTCAACAACATTAAAAATGTTTTCTTAAAAAATGTAATCAAAATGTTTCCAAATTATTAAATTATATGTTTTTATCGGTTGGAGCAAAGTACGCTAAGAAAAAATTACGCAGATACCATTTATCATGAACTTTCTGAATTTTCTGAAATTGAATAAGCTCAAAATTGTTTCGATGTTTCGATTTTTAAATAATATGATGTACAATTTTTCATAAAATATTAGTTGCTTTCCACAAGTTTCGCATGAAGTATTGGCAATTTTAAAACCAAATTTTCTCATAAACGGCTTCACATTTTTCTTATAATTTGTACTCGAAATAGGTGAAAGTACTCTAATAAAAATAATGTATATCCTCTTTTTGGTTAATTATTTGTATTTCCTAAAACGTTAAAAGTTTGAAATTGCTAAAATACAATATGATGAAAGATACTTTTTCTTAATCAAAATTTTTCTAAAAAATTAGATCTGGAAATAATAACATGTAAAAATCTCTGAAATTATGAACACACTCATGGAAATGTATAACTTCCTTTTTAAAGCGTCGAGAAGGCTGGTTTGTAACCGGCTGGTGACGTCGGCGGTAAACGTAAATGCTTCAGTGAGTTCGACTCCCGTGTAGAGAAAAAATCTGCTAGGAGACACGAAATTCATACGCTTGGAGCAATCTCTAGTTTAATATTTTTTTTTGTGAGTTGTCGTTGGAATTTAGAATGAAATAATTATAGTAGTTGTCATTGCTAACAATATTGTTTGATTTGAATAGCAGCTTTCGATGGCTCAGCCATCATAATCAGTTTCTAGTAACAAGAAATATGAATAAAGAAATAAAATTTGAACCAAAACAATACATTAGAATTCATAGATTATTAATAATTTTAAAAACAGAATAAATATTTTATGAAATGAAGAAAAGAAATAGGGGGTGATCAGCCATTTATATTAGTCATTTTAGTAAATCATTTAATATTGCAACAATATTGTTGGCAATGATAACTATAATTATTTCAATTAGATATTTGAAGTTTGTGGTATCTTTAATTTTAACTTTTACACTTGAAATCGTGACTTAAGTGGCGGGGATAACAAGTACCAAGCCTCAGAGCCTTGTTTTTCTTGTCCGAGCGCATCCTTTCTGTTTTTTTCTCTCGATTAAGTGCTTTTGGATAATGACACTGCGGCGACCGAAAACCTGTTATAATGCGCATCTAGCAGATATTGTGTTAACTGCTCGAGCAAAATCGTCCCACACAGAACTCTAGTTCGGCAATAATGTCCTTTACAGGCGGTTCGTGACGCATTGTTTAGGATAGTGCTTCGGCATTCGTTTGGTGTTGATCGAAAGAAACCACGGAAAACTACTGATCGGAACAGCCGGCCGCTAGAATTTTCCTCCAGGACCGCGGTTGAATTCGACCTAGCTATCTAGCTAATGTCAAAAATCATGCCACCGTTGAGACTTGAACCCCAGCACTTCTCGGTCAGAGACACTGCGGTGACAATTTTATGCACTAAGCCACCTAAGCCAGTATTTACCCCCGAATATCGGCACTTTTCCTGAGGCATTACATAACCTTCTCGTACGATATATTAGTAACCGAGTAAGAAAAAATAAGACGAAGAGAGAGGAGAAGGTGGAGGCTCCGTGTGCTGCCTACCGTAGAGGTACTTCTCGAAGCCGCGGAAGGTGTAGGGGCCCTCGTAGGCGCGCGTGCCGAGCGGTGGCCCCGCGCGCCGGTGCTCGTCCACCAGCCGCTTCACCAGCACGTGCTCGTTGGCGCGCCCCGCGCGGATCTGCAGCCGCTTCAGCTCCAGCAGCTGTTGGAAGATCAGCCGCTCCGTGTGGTACCTGGAGGCAAAGGGAGACGCAAAACCGTTGTATCACCATCTCAGAAAAACAGAGCACGTTTGGAAAGTACATTGGAGGGAATTTTCAAGTGACCCTTTTTTACTTCTGAGCAGTAAATGAAACTGTATTCCTTCGCAAACGCCTGTGCAGTTTATGGGTTCATTTACGATATATTGTTACTATTATTATTTATTATTAATATTAATTATTACTATATAACTGTTATTATAATACAATAATATAATTATCATTCCCTAAATTGATTGATATTTGTAGGCACCTCAACTGATATGATCATTAGTGTAGTGAATATTTTTATCCCGCGATGAGTGCTGTTCCTTCCGTACTGAACGGTGACATTCGGCACTGACACACACGTCGTCGTTTTCCCTTCCAGGTATATGTTCTCAGCGAGGCACCCTTTACGTCGGAACAATCTCTAAGCTCCAGACTGGCCGCCCGTCAGGTGTGGTAGTGTGGTGCATTTACGTGTAAGCGGAAGTGAGAAAGTGGGTAGGACAAGGAAGAGGAAAGAAAGATGGCGTGCGGTCTGTGGGCCGCACGCCATCCTGTTTGTTATGGTACCGCTCCGCCATTCGCCTGGTATTGATCGGAGAAATCACGTAAAACTACCGATCCTAGAATTCTCCCACACAGATCGGTTGATTCTCCCACACAGATCGGCCAAGCTATATAGCTAGAATCGAAAATCCATCACTGTCCGGACACGAATCCTAGGACTTTCCGGTCACAGCAGTTGCAGAGACAAGGGCCCTAAATTAACAACTACTGATTGTAGGTGTCGAGTAAACGTAAATATACTGCAGGTTGAACAAATATTCTAAAGTGGAGATCCAGTGTCTGTGGATGACTTTATTTGATGTATTATTTTATACTTTGTGAAAAATACGGGCTGCTGCCAAGAATGCGATTACTTGTCTTTTTTAGTTTTTTTTAATACCATGGGAGGACAAGTTATTACAGAATCGTTGAAGATCAAATTCCAGAGCTGTGATAACTAACCGTCGAATGTAAATTTTTACAAAATACTCATACGTTCGACTGATTTTGCTGTCTCCTCGCATTTAAGATGTTTATCTGCCTCCTTGGTTACGATGTTCTGATCGCATGGCACAGCGACATCGTCGTGGCCAGTTCAAGTCACTGGTTTTTGTGAGTTTTCCTACAACTTGGAGCATGTGTTTCGAACTTTGAGGGGGTTTCGGGACTTCCAGGATGTGATGTTACATATTCTATCACTCCGTTTCATGTGTTCATTTTTTAAGAATCAGATAAGCTCATATTAAACTATAATTGGATTCGAACAATCGTTTTGTAGTATCGCACTAGAGACACTAAAGAATAAATAAACTAGTGGTGCTACAGAATGACACAGACTTTTCCATATTAGGTTTCTGTTTTCTTTGGTCTCGGCTGGGCATTCAGACTTGCCTTATATTCTTGCGAGCTGCCATCTATAGCCGCCCAAAATACATTTTTTACCTTTTCTTAGTTTTCCCCTTTCCTAATAGTACAACAAAAATATTCTGTTAATAATATTAAAGAACAGTAAAACCACGTCGTAAATGTCAATTTTCTTCGGAAAAATGTGGAGCCATTTGTAAAAAAATGGCCACAAAGCGCTACTTTAAATTCGAAATTTGAAGCTCTTTTTTGACGGAAAATTTCGAAAAACTTCATTAGAAGTCATTTGAAGCACTTTAACTCACAAATACAACAGTGTTCACAAATTGCATTGTAACTGTTGTCCTTAAAATTCGGGCAATTCTTTAGTGTCAATGTCTAGTGGATCAAAGGAACAATTGACACTTCCAAAATAAGAGAAAACGGTGAAGTCAGAATTATTGCTGCAACTTTTGTACTCCTTCGCATGCGGTCTGGTAATACAAAGCCACCTGCAGTGGGTAGGACAGAAAGCTATCAGCTAGGTGGCTTCTGTAGTGTCCTCCATGCGGGCACTCCAGAAGCGATACGCCTCGCGGCACCAGGAGAACGGCCAAGGCGTGGAAGGCGCCCCCTCCATCCTCCTGTAGAAGAGGGGGCACGCAGCCGACACCCTCCCCTGCGAAGGGGTGGCAAGACGGCGAGGCAGCCGCGGGGCGAGGGCCCCGGCATTCGATCACCGACAGCGATTAGTAGAACATTAACTTGACTTTGACATTGTACCCGGCGCACTTACTTGTGATTCTCTGATTAACGGCTTTATTTGTAACCTGTATAACGACCCGGCTATGAAAATATATCTTTGAGATTGTGACTCCTGGCAGCGTTTTTTGGAATATTCTTTGGGATTTTGGTGAATAATAAATTGTTGTTGCAGACCGCAGAGGGTTGTTTCATTTGGTATACAACAGCTTCGGCTGAATCCTGTTTGTCGACGGCCACGAAAATATTCAATATAAAAGTTTAACTTATAAAAGTTATCATAAGTCGTAGAAAAATTACTGTATGAAACTCGATGTAATGAGTATTAATATATTCGTGTGACGTTTACAATACTCGCTCGTAGCGTAATATCACACTCGTTTATAAATACCCATCATTACATCGTCGTTTCATAATGTACTATTTTGGCGAAATTTTATTTACCTACTACCTGTGAGTGTCTCTTACATGAGTATGGTTTTGAAAATACAATCTCTACAATGGAACGTACTTAGAAATTGTACTTAGATATTGTATTTAAAATATTTCTGACATCTGTTGGTATCCAACTCCGTGTAGGCCATGCCCTAGTATTCAAGCAAGACAATTGGTATTGAATAATCCTTATATATACTTTTTATTTAAAACTGCGTCTGGTTGCGATCGTCATGTTGCAACGACGAGCGACAAACATAATAATTAATCTCAGGAAAAGCAACCTGAGGCTTTTGTGTTTGTTTGTGTAGTGTTTGAATTTGGATACCATTTAGAATACACTGGGTTTATAATGAACTCTAGAAGCATCACGAACAAAAGTTTTAGTTATGAGAACCAATGCTTAAATTCGTGTGGAAGGTAATTTTTTTCTCACTTCTATTTTTAATTTATTGTAGTCATTTTGACTTAGCAAAACGCTACTCACATCTTATTTTGGTCCGTAATCCTCAAATTTAATTTTTTTAAGGATCTGGGAAATACAAATGAACTGTGTCACTGGAGTTTCTAAGTACTTTCTAGAAGAAAATTATTTCTATTCCATCAAGTAAATATCAAAGTAGTAGTGGTGATAGAGAATGGCACAGACTTTCTCGTACTAAAGTTTTCAAATTTTTTCGGTGTGGACTAGCTATACGGCCTTGCTTCATCCTCATGCCAGCTGCCGTCTTTCGTCGCCCAAAGTACATTTCTTGAATGTTTTTCAATATTTCGGATTCCTAATAGTTGAACAGAAATATTACTTTAAGAATATTAAAGAAGAGGAAAATCTCGTATTGACGAAGGCGTTGATATAAATGGCAGGCGTTACTTTAACTGCGGAAGTTGAAGCTTTTTTTCACGGAAAAAGTTTGAGTGTTCTAAAAACTTAATTTAAAGTCATTTGAGGCATTTTAACTCCCAAATTCAATAGTATTTACAAATCGCTGGAAATGTGCATTTTAACTATGTGAGAGATATTAAAAAATACATTTGTGTAATTTTTGAAAAAATAAAAAAATCCAAAATGAACTTTATGTCATTTTTAACAGTGCAATAAGCACTAACCGTTGCAAAAGTTTGAAGAAAAAATGGAGCGATTTTTGAGAAAATGGCGTTTAAGCGTAGCTTCAGTACCTGTGTACGTTTTCTTGAGCTCTTTAGGGAGTATAGATATTCAAACAATCGTTTTCCATTTTATCGCGGCAGTAAGTCGATTCCTTCACATAAAGCACTAGAGATAATAGTCTACATTTGTGGCTGATCTATCTTGTAGCTTTGTAAATAAATTTTATTATACGGGAATGAATATTTTCATATAAATTCTTGCCAAAAATTCTCGTTGTTATATGTATTTACAATTCATTTTAATATAGAGATCCCACAGCTTAATAAACCTTGCGCATATTGCACTTCTCTTCATAGTACGTCACACATTTTTTAATTCTTTTTTGATTTTGAAATAAATAGATAAGATAAACTGATTCCTGAATTTCGAATGCGGCGTACTCCTTCACGCTATTATACTTTCTCTGCAATAATTAATCTGAAAAGGCCATTTTGTTTGCTGTGCTACTCCTTCTCGCGAGACTCACTTGCGCACGCTGTGCTGCACGGCCTGCGTGACGGAGGCGGAGGAGACCTCGGGGCGGGCGTCGCCGGGCGCGCGTCCGCTGCGGCAGGGGCGGGCGACGCGGGGCCGCAGGCGGGCGGCGGCCGGGCCATGGGGCGGCGCGCGGCCCGACGCCGACGTGTCCCTGCGCGGCGACGGCTCGAAGCCCGAGTCGGCCCCGTTGCGGCTCCTGGACGACGACGTGCGGCCCGACGCGTCGTGCTCCAGCTCCTGCATCTCGCGGTCCGTGTCGGCGTCCGCCGCCGTCGCCGTCACCGTCCCCGTGTCCGCCGTTCTCAGCAGCGCGCTGTCCCGACCGCCCTCCCCTTCCACCTCCTCCGCTTGCCTGTCCTCCTCGTCTTCGTCCTCTTCCGCCTCCTCCGCTTCCCCTTCCGCGTCCTCCTCCTCTTCCTGGGAGACGCTGCCGCTGACGGCGGCCGCGCTGTCCTCGCCTGCCTCAGCGTCCTCGCCTTCCCCGCCGCCCTCGCCGTCTTCGCCGTCCTCGTCGCTGCCCGCGCGCTCCGTCTCTCCTCCGTCGTCTTCTTCGAACTCGTCGCGCGAATAGGCAGCTTCCTGGTCGTCCTCTTCCTCTGGGGACCTGCGGCGGAGAGTCGGGGTCAGCACAAATTTACTACTCATATACGATACAGTATAGGCTAGTCCATTTTCAGTGAATATTTCTGCATGACTGATATCTGAGCTTGGTCGTTCAATAGTTTGTTCTGAGTCGAAAGTTCTAAACAGATTAATTAATGAGTTTCTTTAACGAGGTATCCGCTGAATGGATGAGATGATTGAAGGTTGATGACATATGTCAAAGCTTGTCCGTATGTGTGTTTTAAGCAAATTCGAATGATCAGTTTCGTACGTTTCCTATTCGTAGAAATGCTTCAAGTTGCTGATCGGATGGTAAAATTTTGAAACGTGTTCAAAATTAATGGTACGTTATAATACCAACCTTCAACATTTGTTGAAATTTTCAAAATTTTGACTTCAATTTTTACATGAATTGCCTTATTTTTTTATTTTGATAACATTATTTCTCAATTCTAAGTCATTTCTGAAATGATTTTTGTTCATTCATTCTACGTGCCGATTCACGTAACTCTTCCCTGTTGCAGGAAATAGTACAAAAAATGATCATTGGAGGTTGTAAACCTTTCTGATTTCATGTTTTATGCTCGTATTTTTCAACTGAATTTTGAAATTTGTACGTAGATCTGTTTTCTCATAAATTCTAAATTGTGAATATGATTTCATAGAAAAATTTTGCCTGCCTTCATTCTTGCATACCGCAGCGCGATTGTTCTTCGTTTGTAACATTTTTCAGTGGAGATAGTTGAGAGGAAGGAGTTGAAGAAAGAAGAATTTGTTGTCGAAAGTCGAAATTAGATGCTATTGGCGTGTGGTGACAGCCTGCAGCTGTTGATCGTTGAGCCGATGATCGGCAGAACGATGACGGCGCAGGATGGCTGCTCCATCTTCCAAGTACTATTCGTTGACGGTAAAGATATCAACAGATGTTCCCGGGTACCGAATAATTTGGCCAAATTTGATGAATTTATTTGTTTTCTTTTTATTTCCCAGCTTCAATTTTCTTATTTTGCCACCATTTGTTTTCTTGGAAAATTACTAGATTTGTGAAATAATTTAGTGACGTGGAAGGTGCTAAGGCCCTTCAAAAGGCGATTTAAAATGTTTCTAAAAATGCTTAATGTGAAAGAAATTTTTCTAGCAAAGTACTTGAATGTGTTTTGATCGTAATGCTTCGAAAATCTCCAAAAGGATTATTGACAATTAAAGAAAGGGGCAAAATCGAGCTTGAGAGAAGATGAAATATTCCAAAGAAAATAACGTCATTTGTTACGTAGCTGTATATTTTTTCAAAGTTTCTGAGTGAAAATTGTGTAGGTACTGCTGGCGAATGTACGAGGAATGCGACAAATGAATTTTTGCGGGTATGTATTCACTCCTACTCTTATGAAAAGAAGTGCACGGTTTGTTTTCGTTCAAATTGTTTCATTAAATGATGGGATTATAGCATTCGCTGTGCGAAAAACTACACGATCGAGATGTTTTTTCAACTAAAATGTGTTAGTTATTTAGATACGTAAGCATGTTGTTACGTTTGTTTGTGATTTATTTCTTATTAGCTTGTTGTCTTTTAAATTATATTTGAACTAAAGAACTAATTATTGTAATTTGGAGTTCTTATTGAGGAGTATTTTCAATATATAGGATGTATCAGAATAAATGTTACAAACGTCTGGGCATGCAATGAGACGATGATAACTTTTACCTAACGAACATATAGGAAATTTCTTAAAAGAAGTTCCACTTGTTACATTGTCTGTTATGTAAGCAATTCCTCATGTATTAGTGTTTAACATGTTTACGAAATCTCTTTGATTGCACCAGAACGCTATCAGCCAAATATCGGTGTATGATGAGTTGCGTGACAATTTGAGGCAACTTTTTCCACATTATCATTGGCAAAAATAATCATCATCGACACCCCTACATGGCCTAAAATCTCTTATATTTAATTTCAAACATGTTGTAATACTTTTTCTGTCCCAAAAATTGAAAAGTTTGGTCAGCCCATCAATTATATTCCGTACGGATGGAATGTTTTTACTTTCTCGTCTACAACGTACTTGCGTTGTAGAAAGAAAGAAGTGTATTGTTTCAGCGGAGAGTTGCGATTTTTTTCAGAAAAAACGTATATTGTGGGTCTCTGATATCGAGAAAGTGTAAAATAATGAATTAAAAAAGTTTTCTCAAAACCCGCAAAGTCTCTTTCTTTTTCCTTTCTTGATTAAAGAAACGGCATTTATGAAATTGGCGCTGGTCCTAGTTTTGGTAAACTCTTTGTACTTCCGAAAATTGCAAAAAATTAATATTTTAAAATAACAATATTGATGACAGATTTTCTCTTTAATAAAACCTGCCCTAAAAATAGATATTTAAATAAGACCATGCACGAAGTTTTGAACAAAGTGTAGTTTTTGCATAATTTTTGTTTGAATAAAAGTCAATTTATTAAAAAAACTAAAACGGTTCCAATTTTTTCTTTACATTTTTCCTGGAGTAGCGCAAGAATAATGTCGCAAGTCTCATTTGCACTTGTCGCTAAATTTCGGAAATTTACAAAATTTACAAACAAATTTCGAGGAAATATATTTTGCTTTGGCATCTTCAGTTTCTCATGCTATAGTTTATCGTCATGTAATGACGCATGAGAAACAGTATTGTACGGCTGTTCCATCGTATGGTCAAGTTGCTATTTCTTCATTTCCCGAATTTTATGCATTTTTATTGAGACAAAAATGTTAAAGGCGATGTAAATTTGTCGGTTTATTCCTATCGGAATCTTTGTCAGTTATAAGGATAATTGTATCATAATATAGTTTTAGAATTTGTAAATAAAAACAATTTTTATTTATTACTTTACACCAAAAAAAGAAGAAATCTATCTGACCTTTATGGGATTTGAAAGCTTTTTTTCTTGTCCACGAGCAAGATGAGGAACAAACATTCACTGAATGGATCAAGGGAAATTAAATGTTTGAGTAGTTTTATTTTAATGCTATTAGTGTTTCAATAATTTAGATATATCTTCAAGCAGTTACGTAAGTTAATGCATTTTTTCTTGTTTCTCGCCCTTAAAATCAGTAATATTAAAAAAATGTACTACAGTCCTTCGGATAGTTTTGTTTTGTAAGTCTTTCCTTATGTAAAAAAAGTAATGCTACTTTTGTTGAGCATTTTTGATTTCCCTACATTTATAATGAGTTTTATTTACATTTCTTAAGAATTTAGTTGCGTCATACAATCATGTAATAAATACCAGGAATAGCCTATCTACTCCCGTTGATAGCCTCCCGTTGTTCCAGACCTCTTTTCCTGGGCGCCCATGTCAAACGAACCTTTGTTTTCAACATTCTCTAAATGACCGCTTTCAATTATCAATTCCATAAAAATCACATTGATTGCACTCACTTGGTATCCGATTTCTTGGACGCCGCCTCTGTTTCCCCGTTTTCGCCTTCTTGCTCCTCTACATCTTTCTCATCTCCCTTTGTCTCTCCATCCGCCGGGCTTGGGACATCGTCTTGCACTTCGCCGGCCTCCGCCGGCGTGTCCTCCTGCCCCTGCGTCGATTCGTCCTCTTCTCGGCTTCCCGCACCCTCCTGCCTCCCTTCACCATCCTCGGCCTCCTCACCACCGGTGTCGTCTTCAGCCTCCTGCTCCTCTTCTTTCTCTGCTTCTCCTTCCTACGAACAAAATATCGTCTCCTATATTATTTCAGTAATATACCTTCCCTTTGCGGCTCTCACACGCAACCAATCTTTATAAATGAGGTCTCTAAAGAAAGAGAATTCGAAGGATACGTGACGAATTGCACTTTGACTTTCAAAATATGAAGGATTGTTTAAAAAACGCATCTAAATATTCATGTAAAATGCAACCTGCAACGCACGTCAGGATTTTAACCTCTATCGTTAAATAACACCTAAACGAAGCGTTCTAGGGACTTATAAACTAAATGTTGTTATATTACAGGCCAAAGGCATCAAAGAAAACGTTTCTCACACCGTAGTCTGCAAGATGACATCTTCTTGACCATTCTATTACACTTTTGCTGGTTCGATGCTTCTCGATTATACCCCACCTTTTCAAAGCCTGTAGAATCTGCAACTGTATGTGAAATTATTAATTACTTGATATTCTATGCGAGTGCATTACACGGGTGAGTCTCTTTGCTCGATAAGGTTAAATAAGAATAGTTTGTATTGACAAGGGTGTATTACTTTGTTATCAATTACAAGGTGACGTATAGAACAACTGACGGAGGACCCGGGACAAAACACCCGAGTGTTTTGTTTTAATGTTGGAGTGACACATTTCATAGCATGAATGCAATTACTTAGCATCACCCACACCCTTAACACTCAGCACCAATCATACATTTTAAACACAGCATTACCCAAAACCTCAGCAGCTTCTGTATTGCCCGAGCCTTAGTTACAAAATCTGCGACATGATGCTGCCTTGTGAAAGCTATGAACGCCTGCCTTTGTGTGCTTTATTTATATATTTCTTTAATCTTTACTGGAATTCTAATATTAATTCTGTCATTAATTCTTTCGATAATCCTGTGGGTAATCCTGCCAGTAATCCTGTCTGGAATCCTGCCGGGAATCCTGCCGGGAATCCTGCCGAGAATCTTGCCAAGAATCCTGCTGGGAATTCTGGCAACAATCCTGCCAGCAATTCTATTAGAAATCCTGTCGGGAATTTGGCTGGAAACCCTGTTGGGACCCCAACCGGGAATGCAAGTGAGACTCCAGCAAGTAATTCTACCGGCAATCGAACCCGAGCCCTTGCATTTGAAAATTGAATACAATCTCGAGATGTCCAGGGGTCTTAGAAAAAGGAAACGCTTGTTTCGCCTCCGCCTTACCTCTTTCTCCCCGTCTTGCTCCCCTTCTTCCTGCGCGGCAGGCGCGCTCTCGTCGCCCTCCGCCTCCTGCTCCGCCGCCGCTGCCTCCTCTCCGTCGCCCTCTGTCTGCGCGTCGACGGCCGTCGCGTCCTCCACGCCTTGGGCGTTGGCGTCCACGGGGGCGTCCTCCTCGTCCGCATCCTCTTCTTTTCGTTCGTCGTCCTCCTCGCCCTCAACCGCGCTTCCACCTTCCTCGTGGCCCTCGGTCGCCGCAGCCTCGGTCAGCGCCTCCGCTTCCCCGTTGGCCTCCTGTGGGGAGGAGAGGTTTGGCAAAGGGTAAAGTTAACACCCTGCAGCAATTGCGAGATTCCGATTTGGTGAATCTTTTTGTTATGCAATAAGAGCATGGTTCCGATATTTGCATACATATTTTTAAACTTGGAATAATTCAGCAATTTTTAATACGTAATAATACATGATAATACAGTAATATATTCTCAAAAATTACAGTATAATTATTAGTATACCTTTCGTTATTTCTACAAAACATAAGCTTCCAGAGCCCTGAATTTCATTTTAGCCTTTCAGTTACATGTAATTGTTAATATAATATTTGCTGTTCACTATTATTCAACGACTATGGAGTATTCACACTGGAGTATACTGCATATTGTTTAGTACTATTGTTGACAGCGGTCTTGAATGTCCAAAATGCCTTTGTACGAATGTGGCAGGGTTGTACTCCTCCCTGGTTATAGATATTTATCCCATGTCTTTCGCGTGTGTGAACGTGTGTATGTTGCCTGGGAGAGCCGTGCCCCGATCTCAAGCCTGTGGAGCCTTCCAGAGCAGAGCTGCTCAAGTGGGCGGTCCACTTTGCCTTGGTCCAGCGCTTATCAGTGGGCCACTAGTGTCACCCGCTGCTTGTCGAGTCAGCCGGTCGGGAAGGGACAGGCGCGATTGACTCTAGCCTAGTGGTATTCAATTCTACGTTCACGGTATTGTCAACTTCACATTTCATAAACTGGTCTTGGTCTGTAATAATGAAAATGAAACTTACTTGCGTCTCGGGGTCTTGATGCGAAGTTTCTGCCGATGGAGAGACTTCATTCTCTTCTTCCCCCTCTTCCTCCTCTTCTTCTCCTTCCTCGACTCCTCCCACCATCTCGTCTTCCCCTTGGGTGTCTCCGTTGCCTTCTGCGGCGCCCTCTTTCTCGCTGCCCGAGACACTCACCCCGCTGAATCTCGTCCGCTTCTTGAGAGGCCTTTTGACAGACGGTGGCTTCCCTCCGCCCTCGCCCTCGGCGTCGGGCCCCGCCCCCTGAAATGCGCAGAACCAAATTAATATTAAATGTTAATTTTTTTTCTACGATCGTATAGAAGTGAGAGATTTTTCGTATACCACTACGCGTGCGTAATGTTAGTGAAGTGAGAGATTTTACGTATACCACTACGCGTGCGTAATGTTAGTGATATCTTAAGATATCTCTTGAAACGTGGCGCCACTGTGAAAAAATATTACCGCAGGACGACGTCCTGTTGATGTGTAAAATGCTTTTTGCGTTGAGTTGTCCAACAAAGACGGTCTTTGGTTACGATGACCATGAAGATGGTGATTCATAATAATGATTCATAATATAAGCATTTTATACGATCTCAGAAAAAAATCGTATCAAAAACAGCTTTAATAAAATATTTTCGCTGGAGCCGTTGATCTCTGCAAAAAAACTAGCCCACTGCCGGTTTTCCCTGAAGAGGCGGTGAGGAAACATCTAAAAATTTAAATTGGAAACCACATTTTTTATAACAGACTAGCTTTCCAGCCGGCATTGCTCAAGTGCTCGTCACAATAATTTATTAAATAATTCCACGTTTCCCCGACAGGCCCGAACGCTCCACCCACCTTCACCATTCTCGTGTTCTGGTCACCCCGTCCCCTGTTCACTCTCCTACGCCTTAATGGCACCTAACATTCTGCTCAATCTTGCCCTCTCCCCCGCGTCCCAGGCAACGTCCGGCAACAATGTTGCGCAGATGTATTGCGAGTAGCGTTATTCCTAGTATTATACTACAACGACAATAGTGATAACATTTGGAGGTCGGGGACCCCTTCATCCTTCGAGTACATTCAGAGGATGCTCGAGAAAATTAATGGGGAATTTTTGGTATCTAAAACGCGTTGTGTTTTAAGGTACCAAGAAATGTGATCAATAGGCCATTCGATTTCTTGTGTCAAGACATATCGGTTCTTCTACAATACACTGGAAGATTTCTAAAAAACGTTTTTTGAGTTTCAAGAAACCGACCGTGATGAAACTGATAATTACTATACTGTCTTTCCGGCGTAAAATGAAACGTACGACATGTTTCACCAGAATGACGATAATTACACCTTACTTACTAGAAAACGCCCATCCTTGATATGTTAGCTATTTGGCGATGCGCTGAGCAGTATAGACAAGCAGTTTCCCTTAGCGTGTGGGAATTCGCACGTTCATAATGGTCAAGCACGTAGGTGGCGAATCACTGTTATGCATTTAGCGTTACCCAGTGTATATGTATGAAAGACCACGAACGCGAGCAACTTTGTCTCTGCTGTGAATTATTATTATTATTATTATTATTATTATTATTATTATTATTATTATTATTAACCAATTATGAGGTGATAGGATGATGATGAGAGGTGAGGTGAGGTAGGAGGTGAGAGGTGATCGTACACTTTTTTGACCACCCCAAAATTCGCCTTATAACCGTGGGAAACCACGAAAAACCTCGGTCAGGGCGGCCGGCCCGGGTACCAAACCCGGACCTCCCAACTGCAAAGTAAGGAGCCACTTTGCTCCGTACGATTATAATTAAATCTAATTATAAAATGAAATAGTTTTTAAACCAAAAGTATTTTCTTTCATACTATGTCATTTATTTTCCTATGCTATGGCTGAGCCAGGCAAAACGCATATGTATTTAAAAAGTATTTTTTATGAACTTGCATAAGAAAAATATATTTTTAACACGAAAATATCCATCTATGCTAGTTATGGAAGAAGCATTCAAAAAGTTACGAGGCCTACGAACAAAAACCAGTACTTGTAAGTCAGAAGTACATGACCCTGGCTGTTGAGGCACTTGTCTCAGTGCGACAGAAGGCGGTGACTGGCTGTATCGTAAAATTTCCGGGGCTGCGTTGTGAACCAATTCCGTACGTACTGTTTAACGTCTTCGTCCGAGGTGAATCGTTTGCCCCTCAGAGCCTTCTTTAGGGGAACAAAAATGGCGTAATTGCAGGAACAGAGGTCTGGGATGTATGAAGAGTGACCGAGAACCTTCCACTTGAATTTCTGCCAGAGTGCCGAAATTGTGTTGACTGTATGAGGTCTTGCATTGTGGAGCAGAATGATTCCACGGGTGAACTTGCCTAGTCGTTTCTTGCTAAAATTCAAGGGGAAGGTTCTCGGTCACTCACCATACAGTCCACACCTCTCTCCCTGCAATTACGCCATTTCGGTTCCTTAATAAAGGCTATGAGATGCCAATGATTTACCTCGGACGAGGACGTCAAGCAGTACATGTGGAATTCCTTCACAACGGAGCCCCGAGAGTTTTACGAGACAGTCATTCACTGCCTTGTATCGCAGTGGGACAAGTGCCCCAACAGCCCAACAACCAGGGTCAGGTACTTCTGACCTACAGGTACGGTTTTTTGTTCCTAGGCCTCCGGCTCATTTCTTTTTGAATGCTCCGTATAAGAAAGAAATAATGTTAACATACATAATAACAGATATCACTTCACCAAGGGCGTTATAAGAGTTCTAATTATCTATTGCAGGGCTGCTCAAATGGGTGCTCCCCTCGGCGTACCGGGGCTAAATCTTGCATTTGGGTGGTCCTGATATAGCTGGCCAAAGGCCCACGGTCTTCGTGTTGCCACTCGATCTTTACAACCAATTAACATCAATGAAAATACAACATTTTATTTCTTACCATATTTATTAATTTATTTTTTAGTTGTCTGTACCTATTTCTATATTTCCTTCCCTCAATTTCCTCTCATAACTCCCTCCATAACAGAGCATGCAGTCTCATATTGTTTTCTTATTGTCCTGGAAATCACGATCCTCTCGATCCAGAAATTTATGTAGCGCATATCGAAGGAAATGACAAGCACCAATAATGTACAAGTAAAAATAAACATATTTTCATTTTTAACCCTAGGATGCACGGACCCGGGAAACTACATGAATGCATGTGCAGAACCTACGAAGGTTTACACAATACGCTGTGAAAAAAAGCACATAAAATTGTTTTTTATTCTTAATATATTCGTTTCTTAATTATTTTAATAAAAGTCATCTCATAATGTGAAACAAGTGATTATTTATTTAAATAAATATTCATAGAGCCTTAAAAGGCCTGGATATGCATTGAAAAAATATAATCCCATCAGGACCTACCTATATATATTCTGAGAATTTTTCCTTTGCCAGTGACTAAAATGAAAGCATAAAGATAGAAGACAGATTACACGGAGGGCACGCTTTCAGAATTGCAACTGTGCAGAGTAAAAAACACGTTAGGGCCTCGGAGACCTGCACGTGCATTCTAAGTTTAATACAAATTGATTATTCTGCAATAATCTATGTTGAAGGGGAGCGACACCAACATCGCTCCATGTGAACGAAGATCATCTACACCGCTCTAAAGAAGTCAGCTTACTGCGGTTGCTGCTGCTGCTGCTGCTGCGGCTGCAGCGGCGGCGGCGTCCGCGGCGTCGGGGGCTTCAGACACTTCGCTGGCCGTGGAGCGCTGGCGGTGCACGATGGCCGTGACGAGGTGCTGCGTGGTGGCTGCCGGCCCTTCCACGCTCGTCTGCGACAGTCGGCTGCCCGGGTCGAATGCCGTGCCCTTCTCCAGACGCACCTGCGGGCAAAAGACTTTGATGTGACACCTGTTTTTGCACCATGTTCCCCTGTTGCTTATGACTGGTGGGGATTTTTCATTGAGATCACTATGCACGTGGTAGTGTTTCACTGTACTGGTGGTGTTCGTCACTGAGATTATTATTATTATTATTTATTCGTGGACAGTACACTGATATATAAAGAGAAGTCCCCCGTCATTTGGTACTCACGTTTTGATAGACATCATCAAACCTGAAGAAAAAACCTGTATCATGAATATTGTAGTTTCGAATATTAATTTTTTAAAATTCTCGCAAATACAGAGATCACCTAACATTGCATGTTGCAAATATAAATATTGCAAATCTAAATATATGTTTCAAACTTCCAGAGCCTTGATTTCGGGAAGAGCGATGGAAAAATTTCAGTTTCGAAGGAAATCATGTCAACGGTTCAGACGCTAGCGTTCGCCCCCAGACGGACGAACAGACCGACTAATATCAGAGCGACAAAATGATAGACATTTTGCCGGCAACCACATCAAGACTCCACAAAACATGGATACTAACTACAGAAGGTGTTAGAGGAAGTAAATTATTATTGTACAACAGAACAAAATTCATCTACTTATTCGATATTAGGACTTCACAATAGTTGTTATGACTGACGGCAGCATTACAATCCTTTTTCTTTACCACGTATGTAGAACGTACATACGCAAAGTTAATATTATAGAATTGTTACGACGACTTTATTGTATTAATGATATGATTTTTACATTCAGTAGTTTCTTAGATTTATATTGATTACGAAAAGACATAATTTGAAATATTTTCGCTTTTCTATTCTCCTACAGTTCTTGAAACATTAGGCCGTAAAATTTATCACACGCTATGCAGCCAGAACAATGTCAAACCTCGTTCTCATGAAATCGCTACATTCTTTCATTTCCAGCCTTTCCCTGAATGCAATTTTAAAGCAGCTGAAATTAAATTATGGTAATAGAAAATAATTTTATATTTTCAGTTTTGCCAATTCACAATGTCTGATTCACAATCCACAATATTAAAGTCACACATTGAAGTTATGTGAGGCGTTGACAGAATTCACCAGTCTGTAGTCACAAACAGATAAAAAATTAGAGAAAGAGGTAGTGGCCAGTTTTTGCTTGCTTTGTAGATAACTTTGTAGTACTTTTAAGAGCATGGTTGATGTACCGAAAACGCAATTCAGGCCATGATACTACGAACTTATTTACGACGCAACACTACGATTGCGAAAACTTTGAAAGAAATCCCAAGAAAATGTTATTGAAAATTAGGTGATAATATTCGTATTGAGAAGACTAATCAATGGCCAGAGCAAATGCAACGAAGAACTGCGCTCTTGAAGTGAGAGCAACTGAAAACCGATTTGCAGAAACTGCAATGAACCTCTATTAAGCCTGTTTCATGCAGTTCCACTGTGCCCGAGGGAACAATCGGGATGTGTTTATTTCTTGTTCGTTCTTGCCAACGGATGTGTTATCTGTTGACTATAAACTCGTCTGCCTTCCCCGGATTTGTTAAAAGATGCGAGTTTGTTTTTTTGTCTTCGGCATCCGCTAGTCAACGCGGTTATTCAAGGTCAGGATATGTCCGTCCTTGCGCTCCGCTGACCCAACGCAAGTGTATATCGTGCCTGTGCATATCGTCCTCTGAATTCGAGGGCGATTTTCTCGAAAAGTAAGAGTCAAAAAATTATCTGAATGTTGATTTACGATGAACTAACATAAGGAACACTAGAAGTAACCAATACCTAGTTTAAGAAATATTTTAACAAATTGGTTTATTTTTTCTCGGATAGAGCAATGGACGCTCAAAAATGGCACAGATCTTATTTTCGATGAACTCTCTGAATTTTCCAAATGTCGCGAAAGCCACAAATAATGCGAGAAAGTATGTGCTGCAGAAGCACCACTAGTTTCACATCGTTCGAGAATATTATTATTATTATTATTATTACTATTATTATTATTAAAATATAAGCAGAAGATAATACAGATGGTATTGTGGGCAATGGGCATCGGAAGAAATTATTTTAGAGATCTTGTTTATCCGTTTGTGGTAAGAAAAAGGTGTCATTTGATGCCCCTCGGTCTGTAGAGTACTGGCTAATTTTTGCATTCTTTTAATCTAATTTAAAAACTTCACATTAATAAGCAAGAAACGTCTATTAAAACTGTTTAAAAAACGCCACACTACAATAGCCATTACTAAAATTTATACTTATATTACTATGACGAAGTTTCCGGTAAGATCTTTGGTTGTATTTATAACGAAATGTTGGAGGCAGGACTGTAGAGGGCCCAGTCACGGTACTCCCAGTTACGATACCAGAATGTTTATTTATTTTACTATCACTACGTTTCTTGTTTATGTTTTCCATTCCAGTACCAGAAGAAGTGGTCTTTCAGCTCCCATGAAAGCTAGACATCAGCAAACAACGTTTCGATGTCGTAGATGACTGTGCCCTCTCTAGTCCTACAACCATCATCTCCCTTATTCTTATTACTATAACGAGTAAAGTTGACGGACTCACGTGGCGAGAGTCCTGTCGCCGCCGCCGCCGCACTTCCTGCGCCTCGGCGGCCGTCACCACCTCGTCGTTGTCGTCCTGCGCTAGCGCCTCCGGGGCCCGGTCGGCTCGCACGCGCGCGGACTTCGGCCGGCGCCCTGCGCGCCCAGCACAGAAGCACGCATCAGGGCCGGAGCCAGCCAATCGGGGGTGGCATCGTAGATTTTTGGTAAATAATAAACGTATTTGCTATTACATTGTACATTGGGTAGTGTGTACGTGATTCTATACAATATTATTTTTAATTACATAATTCTAACATAAATAAATATTTAAATCAATCTCCACCTCAATCTCGAACCCCCATCTCGATCAGGTTTTTGTCCAGTTTCCCTGATCCATTGAGCAAATGCTGAGATGGCCCCTTGTTTTGCTTCTGGACGTAATTGCTTGTAGTTCATTTACCGTTGAAATTGATTTTCTATAACTCGGGAACAAACATTTTTCAAATATTTTTATTTTTCTAAAATATTTATTTTCTAAATTCATTTTTTAGTTTTTTTTATTTATTCTGGCCCTCAAGAAAATGTGCGCAGATAAATCTCTTTCCCCACACGTCATATACAGTTATTACTGTTTTTTGACAAATAAATAAATAAATTTTGCCAAATAAAGAAAGGAAACAAACGAAAACTGTAGGCCTTTTGGGGAGCCATGGCCCCCATGGCCTCCCTCTCTCGATCCGCCACTGATCCGCATAAGTTCATTTCCTAGACTGTCTATTTGGATTTAATTTAAGAGAATGGTCCAGGAATTATTATAGTCAATTTTTTTCAGGTTTATTAATATGAATTTGTTACAGTCAATATTTCAAAGACATATTCGGTTTAATTATCAGGGTTGAAATAAATAGAAAATGTAAATATATCTATTAAAAAAACAAGAATAAAATGTCTATAGTAAATATATAAAAGATAAGTGAAGAATTCTTAAAAATATTGATATACACGGCAAGGATTAGAGACAACTTGCACGTGAAATTGTACCATGTATGCAAACACTTACCTCACATACGTTTGAAGTATAAAAGTTCGTAATATAATGTAATACGTATCGGTACAGTATTGGTGGGGCATGTAAACAGGAGGATCCATATAATAGACCAATACATATTACGCTATATTACGTACATTTATATTTCAAATGTATGTGAGGTAAATGTTCGCATGTACTTGGTACAATTTCTTGTGCACATTGACTCTAGCCCTTTTATAGCAATATTTTAAAGAATACTTATGTTTTATACATTTACTGTACAATTTTATTCCTACTTTTTCAATCGGTATATTTACACTTTTTAAATTTATTTTAGCCTTGAGAAGTAGACCGAATATGGCTTCGAAACATTGTAAAATATTCATATTAATAAACCTGAAAAGAAAAACACCCTCTGCAAGAATGGAATCACTGAATCGATAGTGTACGTAGGGTGGTCAATTTTCTTATTGGTGTTGGTACATTCGTTCTCTTTAGGTTAATTATGTATAACGCTCAATTAATTAACTTCATTGTAAAGCAATAAAAGGAATTGATTTTATGCACGTACGAAGATTTAAAAAAATAAAATATGAGTAAAATTGAAAGTTTTCCCCTTTGTTTCACGACTATTGGACATAACTTTGTGTGATCTATAAAATATCAATTTAAACGCATTGGTATGAGTTTCTACTTATGAATTATGAGGTAGAATTATTAAACATTAGCATTTACTCACGACTGAGTTTTTCTTTTAGGTGTATTTTTGGTGGTGGAACATGCCATAATCGATCGATATGGATTTAAAAAATCATTAGTTATAGACACTACTTCATATAATTAATTAAAACGATATGTTAACGTATAATTTGTTTTGGAGGTTTGAAGGAAGGACGCATGATTGTCAGAGAAGTAATTGTAAAAGAGATATTTCCAATATTCAATAGAATGATGTATCAGCTAATCGTGCGTCATACAAACAATGCATTCATTTTGTATTGATAGCTAATGAAACAAAGATTTTTTTCCGCGACTAAGCATATCTGTCAGTGGCATAGTGTTGAAGCAGTAAAGTATTGACTTTACTGCGAGCATGTCTCATCTCTCGTATATCGAATTTAAGCACAGGTCATGGACGTCATGGTCATAGATTGTGACTCATCAGCAGGCCTATTCATTCCTTCTCTCACTAAACCGTGTTTTTATGACGCGTTTTCTCTGTCGCAGTGCTAGCAATCGCGTGTGCGAACCGACGTCTCACCATGCGTCGCACAGCTCTCGGCGGCAGGCGCACCGCACTGCGAGAGTAGTAGGGGGGACACAAAGGGGACGTTTCTCCCTCCTTTCATTGATTAATGAGTGTTTCCGGGCGCGTTAATTCATAAGTCATTATCCAGTATGTGTAATTCATGTTTTATCGCGGGATGTGGCGCTAATCTTGCCCCCGTATGATGACGAGATACGGTGCCGACCTACACGTCGATTAGCGGAGAATTTTCCGACGAGGTACTTCCCGCCAGCTGGGCACCGCCCCAGCCGGGGCAAGCTCTAAGCTCCAGACTGGTCTCCCGACATGTCTAATAGTGTAGTTCATGTAAATGTGTGTGTGTATGTAAGGGATGAGGATAGGACAAGGAAGATGAAGAATGGTCGCGCGAGGTCTGTGGTCCGTTTGCTAGAGTACTGCTCCGGCATTCGCCTGGTGTTAATCGGAGAAACCACGGAAAACTGAGGATCAGACCAGTCGGCCGCTAAAGTTCTCCTCCGGAGAGTGACTGAACTCAACCTTACTATAAAGATAGTGTCGAAAATCCTGCTACCATCAAAATCTGAACTCTAGAACCTCTCGGTTAGAGGCACCGCAGTGATATCAATTGATGCCCTGAGCCACCTAAGCTGGTCCAAGCCCAGCCGGTACAATCATTAAAAGCACACAATTTGTCTCTCATCATATGTGGTGCGGTAATGCATGCGGTGCGGTAATGCAATGTGCGTGTATATGTATGGAAAGAGAAAAGAGAGACGAGGAAGGAAAGATCGTGAGGAGCGTTGCCCGTTTGATAAGCCATTTCTCCCGCATTCACGAAGTACTCATCGGAGCAACCACGATTAGAACAGTGTGCCGTTAGAATTCTCCTTCTGACCGTGGTGGAATACTACCCAGCAATGGCAGCTGGAGTCGAAAATCCGTCACTTTCGGTACTCGAATTCTAGACCTTTCCATTCAGCAATGCTGCCAACTTGGACATACTTAGGGACGTGTCAACTAGGCTCTAAATGTATTAACTGAAAAGACATCGTGTGTTTTTATGAATGTAACGAGGAGTTTCCTCCACATGAAATGCAATAGGGATACGGGTCTACCTTCCTTCCACTGTACACAATTCATTGTATTGACTAATTAGTGATTCTGGGCGCGTCAACTGCTAAGATCGTTAGTCCTATATGTATAGTGAATGTTCTTTGCTCGGGAGGTGACGGTTATCTTCCCCCAATGGATGTGAGATCCGGCACTGTCCTACTGTCGGCTAGCGGGGTTTTCCCACCCAGGTATCGCCTACCAGCGGGGCACCGTCCCAGATAAGACAAATTCGAAGCTCCCGACCGATCTCCCGTTATGTGTGGTAGTGTAATGCGTGTAACGTAAGTATGTGTGTACGTAAGGTGTAAATATATGAAAAGGAATGGGAAGGAAAGATCGCGCGCGGTCCTTGACCCGTTTGTTAGGGTACTGCTGCGACATTCGTCTGATGTTGATCGGAGAAACCTCGAAAAAATACCGATCAGAGCAGCTGGCCGCTAGAATACTCCAGACAATGACAGAACTCGACCGACCTATCTAGCTAGTGTCGAAAATCCTACCATCGCCGGGACTCGAACCTAGGATATCCCGGTCAGAGGCACTGCAGTGATATCAGTTGAAGCCCTGAGCCACCTCGCTCGGTCATTGCACACAAAAAACAACCAAAAATCAGGGGGGTAGAGGCGGCAAGCGATGAGCTATACCTGTGGCCGGCCTGCGGCGCCTGTCGTCGGCGTCGGCCGCCCGCTGGCGTTCCTTGCGGCGCTCGGCGCGGCTGCAGCAAGCAGCGTCGCTGGCGGCGGCGTCGCTGGCGCGCTCGCTCGCCGAGTCCGCCATGCGCCGCGACCGCCGCCGCTCCCCTCGCTCGCCCCGTTCCCTCTCGTGCCGCTCCGCCCGCCGCTCCTTGCGCCGCTCCGCGCGCTCCTCGCCGCGTCGCCCGCGCCCGCGCCGCCTCCGCCGCCGCTCCCGCTCACCGCCGCCGTCGGCCACCTCCTCCGCCGAGCTGCCGTCCTCGTCGTCGTCGTCTTCGTCGTCGTCGTCCTCGTCGTCGTCGTCCGACGAGCGCGAGCGCTCCCGTCGCCGCCGTCGCCGCCACCCGTCCCGGCCTCGCTCGCCGCCCGTGTCGTCCTCGCTCAGGCTGTGAGCGTAAGAATATGTGTTGATGTGTGTATTAATAAACACAATTCAAATACAGTACACGTTCACCAACAATTTTCCTACAGATGACTTAGAATAAATGTTAAAAATATCTTCATGCACAGGGGTTAAAAACGATAATTTTCTGCAGATGAACTTGTAATGGGAAATTTCATGTAACGAAGTTACTTGCGTTTATGCAAGTGGCAGTTCGTATGTATTCAATCTTCAGGAGGAACACCAAATCTCGTTGATTGCGTCAGAACGTGACCTGATGAACAAATGAGCGCAGAGGGTTGCCTAGGAAAAAGGGGGCAAATGCCACATTTATAAATGCATGTAACTCTGTTCAATGCATTTCCATTATATATTCATGTCACCCCCAAAACATTCTCGAACTCTCTACAAGCCCTAGAAATTTGTAACTTTTATTTGGAGACTCCTGTATATAATACTCTAACGATAGATGACAGTTTATGACAATTTATAATAACCATTGACACAATACCCTGGAGGTGTTCTACTTTTGCATAGAGAATTACGCACCACTTACGGATCAAACAAATTTAAGACAAAAACATACAAAAAATGTACCGTATACGACATACAAAATAGATAACTACAACACATTGTATAATCGCCCATACAAGCTAAAACGGATGCGCGAATACAAGCTACAAATGCACGTACTTTCTCGCCCATGTATTACCGAAAACCTACGCGAAAAGTACTCAAATTTTGGAAAAATTGTACATGACCTTATTTCAAAATCTATCTTCAGGAAATATATTTCATTAATTGGTAAAATCTCTATCTTCATAATTGTGGTTGCAATTGTGGGACAATAAATTTAGTTTTTGCAATTTTCGAAAAATAAGAAAAAGTCTCATGTCAAAAAAACATGAGACCTGCACCACTCTCTTAAACGTCATTTACGGTATCCAACAACGCAAATTAATCTAATCGATGGGGCCATATTTTTGAAAATTTTGGGAATGTCCAGGGGTTTTATGTAAAGTACCACCCGAAAATTAAAATAGGTTTCATCTGTTTCAAATTCAAGGGGCCGCGACACTAATCATCTGATTGGGGAATATCAATTTTGGAGAAAATCGGCAGAACGATTTAGCCGCTGGCGTTGCTTACAGACGGACAGACAGACGTTTTGCCGTCATTCGTTTTTTGAGGACCCACAAAACATGGATTCTAGCTACACCAAGAGTTAGAGGATTTCTATTCTAAATTTAGCAACTGAATGTATCCACGTTTTCGTTACTAGAGCTCTATAATAAGAGTTTTTCTGTCAAATGTTTGCCGATTTTTCGCGAAGTATTACATAACATTGTCTCTTCTGCATAAGCGGTAGCGAGAAAGAAAAAATATACAAATATACAAAAAACGAAGTATACAAATATTTAAAAAACTCAACTATAATATACAAACAAACAAAAACAAAAAAAACAATCAAAAATAGATAAAATGTTTCCCATCTGCACTTCATATCCATTATTTCACTTCACGGCATGTTTCTTCGCTACCCAGCTTCACTGCATTCTACGTTTACGTTCTTGAGAACTCTTGAACCCATAACTTGCGTACGTGGGAAGAGTCACTAGCTGCTGTGCATGTAAATTGTTGCTGTCACACTAGTACTTCTTAAAAACTGAATTTTCCTATGTCCGATATTTGATGTTCTGTGGGGATACGAGGTTTGGGGAACATATGGACTTAGGTGATAAAATGAAGGACAGTTGGAAACATGTAGGAAAATAAGGCGCGCATCTGGAATACAGCTGGGGGACAGGCGAGGGTAGATGGGGCCCAGATTGTTTTTTAACTATCATTCTACAAAAAGTATATTTTGTATATTTAGCTGTTTTTTTGTGCAGAAACATTAAATTTACGTAAAATTATATTTAAAAAGTCCGATATGATATTTCTAGATACAATTAAAGGGACTATTTGATTTCTGTTCAATTTAATCTCAAGGCTAAGACATATTACAATGCAAATACATTAGTCTGACACAGTACCGGACACTGAATGGTGTAACGCACTGTTCAGAGGCTGGTCGTTTTAAGTTGGGGATCCAGAATGAAGCTATTTTCACTTTCATAACAATTATTTATCAAATGCGAAATTTTGCAGAGGTCCAGCTGTTATTAATTATTTGTATTAATATTAATATTTTCTTATTATCTTGAAGTATATTTCCTGTGATAGTTATGATCATAAAGGCTGTTCAAAGAGTTGATTGCCTTGATAGCTCAAGTTGTTAGAGCTACTGGGTAGGGGAAACCGGGTTCGATAGTCGGGAAACTGGGGAACTCAATTCTTTGAACGCCAGGCATTACAACAGTACTTCACCCAATAAAGATGCAATGTCGCAAAGGTAGTGGGATATTGCAAAACGAGAAACATTCCCACGAAAAGTTAAACCTTAAAGCGTGACCAGGTGGTAAAATATAATTTTTTTGTTTGCGTATAGTCCGACTCGGACCACGCGAACATGCCTACTGCCTTTACCGGGGCTCAGAAACATTATCTCAGTGGCAAGGCATGAAACATCATTAGGGGGGGGATGAGCATTTTAGCTGAATCCCAATTTTATCTCCCAGGGTTGTTAGCCCTGGAGTATGGAAGATGAAATGATGATGACAGTGAGGGATGAAAGGAAGGCACACATACACCCATGTCCGAGGCGGGACTCAAACACGCGGCCCAGCGTTCCGAGATCGCCATGACACTACTGCCTTAGCGACCTCGACCACGGGGCCGGCAAAATGTAAATTATTTTTATTATTATTATTACTATTATTGTTATTATACTTTTGATGTACCCACTAAGGAGCGCAATTGAAGTTATGTAGCATGTAGATAAACGCATCAATAATGAGAATCAATATTGAGAATCTTTGTAATGGTATTCTCGAATCTCTTAGGTTAAAATACAAACTCTGTTATGTGAAAAGCAATGGACTATTAACAAATCTCTTTCTGAACAGGTTGCCTGCGTAAAATGGCCAATGTTTATTTGTTCCTTTTGTATTATTTTTTTCCAAACTCCGTTTTTCCCTTAGTGGCCATAAGATAATTGCAATATTTTGAAACTGGTCAAATAATTGTCTCAGTGTTGGTTAGAAATATATAAAAATATGGGAGATAAAACAAAATAATATGACATAAAGTCTTCTTTGAAGTAGAACGAAAGAAATATTACAATATCACAAACGTTGAATAAGGACGCAATTGGCCTGACAAATGATATTTCTGTGAAAGGGATAATTAACTAGAATTTTCAATGAAAAATGTTCTGTTTTGCGATGTGTCGGGGACCATCGCAGTCCTCCACCCTTGCGTCACGCCAAATTACCGGACGGCAGGAAAGAACTACGCGCCCTCGAATTAGATACGCCCAGCCGCTCAAGCCCCCCATAAACTTTCAACTATCAATTATACCCTTTTTCTGACAATACCGCGATGCGTCGGGTGACCATCGCACCCTCTCACCCCCGCGTCACGCCAAATTACCGGAAGTTGGAAAGGGCCACGCGTCCACCGCGACCCGATTTAGTTCCGCCCAACGGCCCTAGATCTCCAGAAGCCCCTAACAATAAATCTTACCCTTTGTCCAACAATACTGGATGATCGACAGCCGGAACAACCATTTTAGCGACTTGGCGATCGCACCCGGCTCAATAATCCTCTAAAAGCCTATAAAATCATCACATGCCAAAGCAGAAGGGACACGTGCGCGCTCCTCCGGCCTAACAATGCCGGCCAATGAACAACCAGAAGGCACCGTTGATGAAATAGAAGGTTCGAGAAGTTCAAATCCGACCAATAAAATCACTAGGCAGGAAGCACGTGAGCACTTTGAGATTTTTTCGAAAAAACGAAAGGGACAGACGGGCGAGCGAGGCCAGAGAGAGGACGGGCGACAGGCGCTAGAGAGGACGGTCGTGCAGGGGAAGTCGTATGGAGATAGAAACCAACAAGTAAAGTTTTGAGTAGATTAACAGTGGTAGTTAAGAAAACCACCGAATATTAGTCAGTTAATGAAACCTGCGGTAGAAAGGGAACAGCAGCAGTGGGGAAGGCACACACTGAGCCGACCACTGCGAAACTTGCCCGGTCTTCACGGAATTAATTCCGAATAGCCAAAGTTTGGCTTCGAGCGTCATACGCGGTCCAGGTGTCGTCTGACGGCCTGAGACGCGCGCGAGTATCACGTCGCCACTGCCCGGTCATCCACCGCCGACGTCCCGTGCGCCGGAGTCATCACCCGGAGGCAATCGGAGGCCAACCTTGCAACGTTCCGGCGTCGCCTCCTGAGGGTCCGACTACACTTCTCCGTCGCTCGGCGAGCAATCCAGTCGCGGTGACATTACCATCTAACATCTCAGATTGTAAGTTGTCATCACCATCATTCATTAATCGGCTACTAAAGTGACAATAACCCAGCATCAACCTGAACAGTTTCTCTTCGTTTAATTTTTTGAATAAACTAGTCCCCGCCATTTGGTCGGGTGAACCAATTAATACCATAGCAAAGTGTTATTATTCTAAATCTTAAGAAACCACCAAATGCAACCCTTCGACCCAGGGCGCTCACCCCTGAGACGCTCAACGCCGGCGACATTAAGCAGGTAAGTGGGCATGCGCTTGGCGCCCTTATTAAATAAATTCAGCGCGTGTCCCCTCCTGCGACTTGGGACGACTGTCACACCATAAGTGTGTCGGCGCCTCCATTTTGTGAGCAGTTCCATCACATAAATTGGACGCCCAACGTGGTTGTTTTTATACGAATAATTGAGCTTGTGTAGACTCAGATCATAAATTGACACCCAACGTGGTTTTCTATTCACGAATAATTGAACTTGTGTAGCGGGCATCTCATAAATTGGTCGCCCAACTTCGTTTGTTTTTTCACGTATAATTCAGCTTGTGCAGCGTGCAGAGCATAAATTGACACACAACGTGGTTTTTAACTAGTATTTTACTTTGTGTTACTCGCACCTGTGTTTTTCTTATTGAACTCACTAATTCTTTCTTATCCATTTTCCGTTTACGCTTGCTCAATTATTGCCCAACTGAAGATTGCATTTGGTTTTAATGTGTGTTTCTTTTGATATTTTGTATTTTATGAGGTTTTAAATCACTTTGCTTGCGTGTGAGACTTAAATTTTATATTGAACTTCCGGTAATTTTTACATATTTTGTATCAGTGAATGCTCAGAGTATTACAGTGATTCTCATAACTTAGAAGCCCAAAGTGTATTTATAAGAACATTTCACTCTCTTTTCAGACGCATAATTTCATTTTATTGTTATTTTCTTTTTACAATTTCTTAATGCGTCATATAGTGTTTAAGTGTGGTTAATTGAACTCTATTTTATTTTTTCCTTTTTCATTATACGTGCTATTTCCGTCACGTAACAATTATATGTTTACTTAATAGTGTTTACTTTCTATTTGAAATTTTATGTTTATTTCTCAGTGTTATCCTCTAACATTTCATTGTGTGTGTTTTGTACTTTTCTTTTTATTGTGTTTGATTGTGTACTCATGTGTAACGCGCTGTAGGCGTCATTATCGTACTTACGTCACTTCGAGGATTGCTCGCTCCACGATGGCTGAAAATAATCCCATTCAAAACCCCGAGGTTTCTGACCCCGCTCCCGCAAACGCCGACGCGCCTGCCGAGCTCACGCCCCCAGCTGTTCTCGCCCCTACTGTCGGGGTTTCTTAGAGCAGGTACTCGAGACGAGTACCGCCGAGGCCGGACCTACCCTCGCCGCGGCCGCTCCGACGCCACCCTCAGACCAAATGTCTCAATTTTTCAGCACTCTTATCGCAAAATTTGACGAACAGCGTCAAGAATTAAATTCTAAATTTCAGGACTTGAATTCCAGATTTGATTCGAAATTTTGTGCCCTTGATAGTAGATTAGACGAACACCTCACTAATTTCACCCTTTTTCAAAGTGAGGTGTCTCAACAACTAAATTCGGTTAATTCAAAGGTCGATAAACAGAGCACTAAAATCGCCTCTCTCGCCTCTGCTGTTGAAAATAATTCTAAGCAAATTTCTGACATCAAAGAACATTTAACAGGCCAACTAAAGAAATGCGAATCGCTCCAGTCTGAAACAGTTCAACAAATGACAGAATTTAAAGACAGCATAAACAAGGATATTGCAACCGTTTCAGAAAAGCAATTGAATTTGGGACATTGGGCTCGTGATAAATTTAAAGACAATGAATCCGAAATTTCCAACTTGAAAGGCGAAGTGACTAAGATACTAAAAGGGGTTGACAATAAGATTGAAGGACTTCACGACTCCCTGAACAATAAAATTGAAACAGCAAAATTAGTTATCCAGGCACAGGCGGAAATGGAACGGAAAGAAATCGAGGTCAAAATAGACGAACTAGAAATTAAAGTAGCGGAAAAGACTATTTCAGCTTTCCCGGTTAATGCTATGCCACTGTCAATTCCTCCAAATTTAAAATTCTCTGGTAATCGCGGTGAACAGCCCATTACGTTCTTACGTAATGTTGAAAATTATTTTGCTTTAGCGAGACACATTCCTGAATCTTCTAAACCGAAGGTTATAGCCCAAATGTTGGTTGACCATGCCCAAGAATGGTTCCAAACATTGTTACCAGTTCCGGCTGATTTTCAGGATTTTCGTTCCAAATTTATTAATCGTTTTTGGGATAGAAACACCCAATACAATTTTAAAATGGATTTGGCTAAAGGTAGATGGGACCAGAATGGTAACATGTCTATGCGGGATTATGCAGTGTCTCGCATTGCCCTACTTAAACAATGCGAACCTACTCCCCCTGACGACGAAATTATGTGGCTATTAACTCGTCATTATCCATATGTCATTCAAAACCTCCTTAAAACTAGTTTTGTAAAAGATCTTGAGCAATTTCAGATCTTATTGGGGGATTTCGACCAAACGAATGTGCAATTCGCTTCTTATCAAAATCAGAGTCAAAACTCTTCACGCCCACGTAATGGCAATAATAATAATCAGAATCGAGGATTTCCCCCACGCCATTCGCAAGGTCAAGAGCGTCCTTTTAACCACGGCCCTTCGCCGCACTTTCCCCCCGCCCCCTCCCCCCCGGCGCCGACCAGTTTTCCGCCTCCCTTTAATGTCGGTCAAGGCCAAACCGCGCCCCGTCTCGCGCCGCCTTCGACAGCCCCAGGTCGTACCAGGGACCTTTGACTACTATATTGCCAGACGGACCCAGAGACCTATGCGCAGTAGACCTTTACGGACCATTACCTAGAGGAAGATGTGGATTCCGCCATATCTTCGTAGTAATAGATGTGTTTACTAAATATGTTAAGTGTTTTCCTATTGTTAAACCTACTGCAAAGTCCTGTTTAAAACACCTAGTGCAAGGTTTCTTCAAAGAATGTGGGACGTATCAGCGTGTCCTCAGTGACAATGGCACGCAGTTCACGAGTGACCTTTGGCAGCAATCGCTAAATGATTTAGGTGTCCAAACAATCTTCTGTTCTATTAGGTCACCGAGATCAAACCCAAGCGAAAGAGTCATGAAAGAATTATCACGTTTGTTTCGGGTTTATGTGTCTCACAAGCATACCGCTTGGCCCGATTTACTACCGAAGATTAATACGTGGCTTAACCACATCCCCCATGAATCTTCCAGATTTACACCTTTCGAGGCTCAATTCAATAAGAAGCCGAAACCATTGTTTCCTATTTTAGCAAAAATGGCCACTCAAATTCCAATTTCCCCTGAGGATCGGTGTCAAATTATTCTCTCAAATTTAAAGAAAGCTGGTGATACGAGAAAACAACACCAGAAGAGTAAAACCCATTTATTCAAAGTCGGTGATAAAGTTTTAATCAAAGCTCTCAGAGTATCTAATCAGCCTGAAGGCCTTATTAGTAAATTCTTTCCTTTATTTGTAGGTCCTTACCAAATTATGAGGCTTGTAGCCCCCAACGCTTGCACTTTACGTAGCACAGATGGTTCCGAGGTTGGTCCTCACAATTTTTATAACCTTGTTCCTTTCAGAGATTAAACTAGATTAATTGGCTGAAAGAATAAAAGCCCTCATTTATGTCGCTCTGATTAGGTAACCTTATTTTAATTATATTCTTGTGGATCCAGCCCGGTTGCCCTGGCACGTCTTATTATTAATTAATTTCGTGGGTTCGCTACTACTTCAATGCTTTGGTTAAGTGATTGTTATAAGTGAACGTCGTTGTTGATTAAAAAGAGAGAGAAATAATTCAGATATCCCTTAGATATACTCTGTCGAGAGTTGACGAGAGTTATAGCCATTGACTTTAATTAATGAAACGAGCTCCATTCTGATATTATGAACTTAATGTTTTTGCAACCCAAGTCCTTTGTTTAATTCATTGGTTGTTTTCTCACGTCTACCATTCTATTTTCAATTCTCCATCGTGTTGATATTTTGTTTCCTCCTCTTGTGTTTTAAATAATTTGGCCACTGTTGACTATTATGCTTATCTATTATTTTGCAAATGTCGCATTTATTCCACTTGTTTTTATACCTCTAAAATCGTATTAAAAGAGCGTCAAATATAATAATGATTAACAGGGTTCCCACTTTTGGCTCTTCCCTTTGCACAATTATTCAATTTGCAGTATCGTTTAACTAGTTTTAGGTACCCCATTGTTTCATTTTGCCAGTCTTTCTAAGTTTTGTTTCCAATTATCCCTTTATGTTATCTTCTTAATTACTTATTTAGTGCTTAGTTTGCTCTTAGTTTGAGTAGGTGTTGCTAATGGCCCACCACCATTCCTTATTTTTGAAAAATGATAAAGATTATTTTCATTCATTTTCTTATCATTAATGTGTTTGTATTACTTCTTAAAGATTTTGTGTCCTAAATTTATTGGTCATCTAGTTTTTTAGAGATAGCTTTAGTGTTGTACCTCTTCATTAATTTTATCCTTTTGCTTAATTAACTAGTATTGTCTTATCATGTTAGAGTTGTCATTGAAACCCCTAATTTTCGTTCTGGACATGCCAGGTTTTTGTGTTTTCACCGCTTCATCTGTCGGCACATGCTCCCCAAATTTATTTATCATCTATTTTTGTAAATCTCCTTTTTTTGTTCTTAGATTAAAAAAAAACATGTCCCATGCGTTTTTTTAATCTCATTGTACGGGGGGGTAATGCGATGTGTCGGGGACCATCGCAGTCCTCCACCCTTGCGTCACGCCAAATTACCGGACGGCAGGAAAGAACTACGCGCCCTCGAATTAGATACGCCCAGCCGCTCAAGCCCCCCATAAACTTTCAACTATCAATTATACCCTTTTTCTGACAATACCGCGATGCGTCGGGTGACCATCGCACCCTCTCACCCCCGCGTCACGCCAAATTACCGGAAGTTGGAAAGGGCCACGCGTCCACCGCGACCCGATTTAGTTCCGCCCAACGGCCCTAGATCTCCAGAAGCCCCTAACAATAAATCTTACCCTTTGTCCAACAATACTGGATGATCGACAGCCGGAACAACCATTTTAGCGACTTGGCGATCGCACCCGGCTCAATAATCCTCTAAAAGCCTATAAAATCATCACATGCCAAAGCAGAAGGGACACGTGCGCGCTCCTCCGGCCTAACAATGCCGGCCAATGAACAACCAGAAGGCACCGTTGATGAAATAGAAGGTTCGAGAAGTTCAAATCCGACCAATAAAATCACTAGGCAGGAAGCACGTGAGCACTTTGAGATTTTTTCGAAAAAACGAAAGGGACAGACGGGCGAGCGAGGCCAGAGAGAGGACGGGCGACAGGCGCTAGAGAGGACGGTCGTGCAGGGGAAGTCGTATGGAGATAGAAACCAACAAGTAAAGTTTTGAGTAGATTAACAGTGGTAGTTAAGAAAACCACCGAATATTAGTCAGTTAATGAAACCTGCGGTAGAAAGGGAACAGCAGCAGTGGGGAAGGCACACACTGAGCCGACCACTGCGAAACTTGCCCGGTCTTCACGGAATTAATTCCGAATAGCCAAAGTTTGGCTTCGAGCGTCATACGCGGTCCAGGTGTCGTCTGACGGCCTGAGACGCGCGCGAGTATCACGTCGCCACTGCCCGGTCATCCACCGCCGACGTCCCGTGCGCCGGAGTCATCACCCCGGAGGCAATCGGAGGCCAACCTTGCAACGTTCCGGCGTCGCCTCCTGAGGGTCCGACTACACTTCTCCGTCGCTCGGCGAGCAATCCAGTCGCGGTGACATTACCATCTAACATCTCAGATTGTAAGTTGTCATCACCATCATTCATTAATCGGCTACTAAAGTGACAATAACCCAGCATCAACCTGAACAGTTTCTCTTCGTTTAATTTTTTGAATAAACTAGTCCCCGCCATTTGGTCGGGTGAACCAATTAATACCATAGCAAAGTGTTATTATTCTAAATCTTAAGAAACCACCAAATGCAACCCTTCGACCCAGGGCGCTCACCCCTGAGACGCTCAACGCCGGCGACATTAAGCAGGTAAGTGGGCATGCGCTTGGCGCCCTTATTAAATAAATTCAGCGCGTGTCCCCTCCTGCGACTTGGGACGACTGTCACACCATAAGTGTGTCGGCGCCTCCATTTTGTGAGCAGTTCCATCACAGTTTATTGCATTTATTTGCATAATTACAACTAATGTAAGCAGTGAATGTAATATGTAATGAGAAAATTCTGTCATTTCATTAAATTCGGTTTAAAGATGACTAAGAATATAGTAGTAAGCATTTTATGTGCCACTCTCATTGAGTGGGAGGAGGAAATACGGCTTTGGCCTCTTTCAAGAACTCACACTCAACAGAGAGTTGGAGACGGCGGAAACGACATTCGCAGCACTTCCAGCATTTATTGGGGTGTTTCTTAATTAAGAAAACGCAAAAGAAACGACAGAAAGCTTGGCGTAGAAAAATCGAATAACGCCTAGCGGATGTGTAATTGTGTTATTTAATAAATCAATGATGTTTATTATTTTGCAATAAGTATTTTTATTTATTTGTTTACTATTTAGTAATTTTAAAATATTTTAATGCAAAAATTGAGAACGGTTATAGTTAACATTACGTTTGTGTTTTTGTGACCGTTTCCAAGCGTTAAAAACATGTTTTCAAACGTGAAGTATACCTCAAGGGAAAAATAATTTTATAAGTATGTTCATTTTCTATTAATGCATGCATTATAGCAGATAGATGTACTTGTAATTTTCTTACAAAAATAAAGGATTATAAATAATATTCAATTAAATGTGATGAATACGTGTTGTGCGCTTTTAGTTGGAACTAAACGTTTGTGAATAATTGCACTTCGAGCATCACTTTCTAGCACCGTTTTCCCATTTGTATGCTTGTAAATTATGAACCATTTTTGCACAAGTAACGAAAAATTTGTTTAACATTGCTTGAAGAAATGTGATATTTCGTAGTAATTCTGTATTAATATTTTGTACAAATTCGTATTACTTGGACCACACATGATCTCAGTTGCGCGACAGCCCTCGGTTTCAAAAATATATGCTGTTTCTGAATTTTACTTTTTGGAGTCCAAATCAATTTCCATCATATATCACACCATACATGGTGCCCTTGAATCGCATGCGAAGTACTGACACACACACACATCCGGGCTCCTTCGATCTGGGGTCAGCAAAACGCGAGAACTCTCACCACTCAACACACACGAAAACCGTTAGACAAACGTTCATGCTCAAAGCGAGATTCGAACCCACAGCCTTTGGAACAGACGCAGTGAATCGGTATGCAGTCAACTTTCTTCGTCATGCAAGGCGGGACCTCTGATTTTTGAACGCTGATGTGTATTATTTCGGTATTTTCATATTTTCTAAAGTCATTTATATTAATACAAATGAGGTAATATTATTGTCGTATCATAATCAGCGATATTGTGCATGCACATAATACTGTTTTTCAAACCCAGAACAAACTCTCTGCAGAGAATTGACAGAGACTGAAGTTAGCATTCATTATGAAGTATTTTGTAAAGTATTTTTCTGTTCGACATATCTAGATTGAAGGGAGTGGTAATTTCTTTCTAGTGCTATCATGTGCATTTGCACTCCTCAGATTGTAATGTGATGATAGCGGAAGAAGTATTATCTTATTGTGTTCTATCATCCTATTATTGATGATTGAAAGATTAATACGGTAATGTGACTTCAAGAACATAACGTTCAAGCACACGTGCCAGCCACTGGACTCGAACCAATTACCATTGATTTGTAGTGTGATTTCGCTCAAGCACACAAACCTCCGGTTTAATATGGATCATTTGTGTAATTATTCAATAGCTCTTGGGCTGAGGTTCTAGGGATGCCTACCGTAAGACTAGTTAACCTACAACTTCATCTGAGCCAGAAAAATATTAATTTATTGATTACGTTTTGTAACAGAAATCGTTTCAATTCTTATTTTTAATACGAAAATCACGCAGTTTGTTTATCCTATTGTTAAGAAGTAATTTTAGTGTATGTGGAAAATGTATATTAAATTTCAATTGATGTATATTTTTAAGAAATTGAATATGAAAACGGTGTTGACAAGAATATAATCTAATAAAATGTATGTAACTAGTGGTGCTAAAACAGCATGTATTTTCTCGCCCGTATTTTCAAGCCAAATTACGCGATAAGTACTCAAATTCTCGAAAAATTGTACATGACCTTATTTGAAAATCTATCTTTAAGGAATAGATTTCATTATGGAAAAAACTCTTTCATTATTGTCGTTGTAGGAAAACGCCGAAAAATATCTTTCATTTTTGAAATTGGTTTAGCCGCTAACATCGTTCACAAACGGACGGACAGATGTTTTGCAGTCATTCGCTTTTTCGGCATTAAGGACCCAAAAAACGTGGTTTGTGGCTACATCACGTGTTAGAGGATTTTTTCTAAATTTAGCAACAGGATGTATCCCCTTTTTCGTTACCAGGCCCCTGTAATGAGAGTTTTCTGCTGAAAATTCGCCGTTTTTTTGTGCAGCATTACATAACTCTCTTTCTACTCCGTAGCGAGAAAGTAAAAATGGAAAAATGTAAAAAATGAAAAGTGATTCTATAACATGTATAACTTCTGGTACTTTGCAGATCACGAAAATTACAAAATTGAGATATTTTTCCAAGCAATCTAATGAAAATATCTCTTGATTAAATTGGAAAAAGCAACCAAGTGCCAGTATATGCCGATTGATCTTAAGGCAATTGCAGCTATGTATCACACCCGAAAGTAATAAAAATACATAATAATAATAATAATAATTTTTCCTTACTTTATAACAAGAGAAAATATTATAATCGTGAGCCGTGAATTCCCTTCTTGAAAGAAAGAAAACTACTTCGGAAAATCTTTTATTGCCATGCACTGAAAATTGAATAACTTTGGATAAACTTGCATATGTAGTAAGTTACTTCTTCTAACACGTTGTGCAGTCAGAATCAATGTGTTCTGGGTACTTGAAAAGGAAAAATCGATTGACGTCAAAACGTCTGACATCTGTCCCTCTGATCCTCGGTATGTCTGTCTGTGGTCAATGCTAGCGCCTAACGCTTAGTTCCCGTGATTTTCTGCAAAAATGATATTTTTCAATCTATATAAATGAACTCAAGAATCTGTAAGTGTCAAACCGATACTATAATTTTTGGGAGTACTTTATATGAAGCCTCATCATTTTCTAAAAATCTCCAGTGGCTCCAAATTTTTCGATCAAACTTTGTCCTCAGCGCAAAGAGCGCTTCGATATGGCGCGGATCTCATTTTGGTTAAAATCCCTTATTTTTCGAAAACTGCAAAAGTTAAAAATGTTCTTCGGCATCTTTCCACAGCTACAATATTGAAGATTGAGATTTTTTTCTTTAATGTAGTCTGCTGTTCAATGACAGATCTGGAAATACGGTCTGGTATAATTTTTGGCAAATATGAGTAGTTTTCATGTGATTTTGCGTGAAATATTGGCAGTTTTAAAGCAATGATTTTCTAAAAAAAGGCTTTAAATTTAAAAAAAGTATTTTTGTATGAAATTAATATGTTCCGTTTCTGTCTATATTTTCAATATATATCAATAAGTTGGTCCATCATTTAAAAGACAGAAAATGTTTCAAATAAGAGTTTATATATTAAATAAAATACAAATTCTACACAACATTTCGGAAACAGCTGGTTTCCATCTTCAGGTGACAAATAAATAAATATAATATATAAAACAATGGAAAGGTACAAAATAGAATAATTACAAAAAACAAGTACACAAGTCAACAGAATGCACCTTGTTAAAAACTTTAAAAACATTTTAAGACGATATTACTAACAGTATGAAAGGAATTAGAGAGAAAGAGAGAGAGAGAGATTGTAAAAAGAGACACAAAAAAGTGTAAAATAACAATAAGAGAAATATCTTAAATTTTAGAAAATATGTTCAATAAACCATTATATATTTTAGTAAATTTATTGGATTCTACCTGTGTATTTAAGCTAGGAGAAGTTTTGATGTATAGCGTTTATAATATCAATCTAGGATAAGATAAATTTTCACGAGCTAAAATTTTTATTTCTTGGAAATTAACATAATGAGAAGTTACAATTCTATTTTGTGTTAATGAATTTTGTTTGCATGCCATGTATTTACTATTCCTTTTATGCTCTAATAATCTTGTACTCAATTGTCGTTTAGTTTGACCAATATAATATCTCTTACAATCATTGATTTGATAGACTACATTGTTTATGTCTAATTTTGCTCTAGTATCCTTCACACTTGAACTATATTGCACTTATGTATTCCCCTATTTACCAGTTTCAATTTGAATTTGTTTAAAAGTTCATTTTTGAAATAATTATTTATTTGAGGGATGTAGGGTAAACAAGTTACATCATTCACCTTTTTGTATGAATCGAAGGATGGTAAAAAGTTGGTGCTGGTCTCACTTTCGGCAAATTCTGTATTTTCGAGAATTGAAAAAAAGAATCTAAATAATCATATCTTTAAAAAAGGCCATGTTCAATTTTTTTGAAAAAAGAATAGTTTTCACGTAATTCCTGCTTAAATTTATTGCAATTATAAAACATTCTCAAAACGGCTCCAACTTTTTTCTTGAATTTTCTTTCGAGGGATAAAGCAAAGGTCGTTTAAAAACTGCAGGTCTCATTTTCATTTAGTTCCCTGAATTTTCGAATATCGCAAGAGTTAGAAATTATGCAAGAAAGTATGCGTCCTTATCACGTCAGTATTTTTGTTTGAAATCACAAATAATGTTAATTCATTAGATGTATGTTATGACTAACAAATTTTCTGCAAAAAATTAACTATGATACATATTGTGAAAAAAGCAAGGAAACAAATTAAACTACTTTGCTCCATTTTTCCCTGTACCAGTATTCATCAATACGCTAAGCCGCAACAATTTGTTCCTACGAGAGAACTGTTAATAGCTGTAAAGCACAAACATTAGTATCATATAAGGAAAAAAATATTTAAAAATGTTTGGGTTTCTTTTAGCAGGCATATGTATCTAAGAAATCGTAAGCCTACTCCAGTAAATTCTTGACAATAATGTTTGACATTATATGTCGTACGTACTGACGATATTGACTACTGACATACTGACTCACTATCGACATGCATTTTTGTAGTATATTAAAACTTGCTCAATGCGGAACGTGAATGATGCGGAAATCTGTCGAACGTGAACATGAATCTTGGTCCTACCAAACATAAGTTCTACTAGATTACATTTTGTAATGCGAAATCTTGTCTAAAACGAAAAAAATACTGATTCCTTGAGATTCCGCACTGAACAAGTTTCACTGTTTATTTACTGCTTTCAGAGAATTAAGTGAGAAAGAGCCAAGTACGAAAAGTACGAACGTACTAAAGTACGAACGTACGAAAAGAAAAATATGGTTGCGTCTTCCTTTTTTTTTATTAGACATTGTGTTTTTTCATAACTTATCATACGAAAATAATTATTTAATGATTAAATCCTTTCATGCATAGTATTTTTACCTTATTTACAGTGTCCTTCACATCACGTGGTAACTATTCACAGCTGTTTAACTTCCATCCATAATGTTCCGTTTCTTGTCCGCGCCGTGCACACACTACCGGCGTCATGCGACGCAGTGCTATCGAGTAGGAGGATATCGACATTCCCCCTTCCCCAGAAACCCACACGGTTCCCTAGTTTTTGAAAGTCAATAGAACTGCACTCTTAAAGGAAGTTATCATCATGGACGTTTCCACACGTACGACAGAAGAATGGGAAATACAACTATTAAGTTTTCTTCTCATTGATTGTATGAATTTTGTAGAGATAACGCTTTTAACAATTTTAAAAAATAAGACGAGAGTTACATGGCTTTGCTTTAATTTCAAAATGAATTCAATGAAAGTAATAAAAATACGCCCGAAATTTATAGACAAATAAGAATAAAAGATTTGAAAAAACACATTTAATTTAGCTTAACAATATTTTCTTTGATATAAAGACCATGCTTATTGTCACAATTCTCTAATTAGAAAAACAGTTTCCTATAAGAGGTTCTTCCTATGAATTGGTTGTTTTCATCGCAGCTAAGAATCACCCAATAAGAATCTGTCCCAATTTTTAAATGTATTTAAGAATGCTTATATCGCTGTCATTTCACATATAACTATTTTATGTTAATATTGAGAAATACTACTGTTTCCATTTGGCTTAAATTCTAACTCCACGAACCCACTTGTTAACCAGGCACATTTTAAAATGTTTCTGCACAGTAGATATATTTGACCACAGGAAATGGATATCAGGAAATAACAATCAAACCAATGCGATACAATTACAGTCTCGCGATAAGCTGTTTCGCAATGAGTCACATAGCCTGCAAACATTATTTCATGTTTGATAGTTTCAAGACAACAAAACTCGGTCAGGTGTAATGAAAATTATATGTAAGAAAAAATTAATGGAGTTTCATCAAAAATGGATATTATTGCCTATTATTACACACACTATGTGGTTTTATTTCATATTTTAATATCTTTTCTTAAACAAAAACATTGCATCTAAGGCACTCAAGATAAGTAGAATATGTATCACGGATCATGATTATCGGAATATGTATCTCGGATCACTTTAATCACGGATCATGATTTCCTGGTGTTTCACAGTATTTTGTGAAATGAATTACACTGATTCATAAGAGCATATACTTTTATTCTTATAAAATTTAAAATATCAACATTACAACAAGCTGTAACAACTATTACAAATGACATACTAATCTGGTACAGTGACACCAAACTCGATTGGATTTTCTTCCAATTTCGGGGGATCCATAGCAAAAACATGATTTTTTTCCCTTCATGACCATAAATGTAGTCTCTTAGATGTAGGTTCCTGTTTTAACATTAAAATAAATAAAATAATAAATAAAAATAGTAAATTAAATAAATAAATAAAATTAATAAAATGATTAAAATAAATTAATAAAATGAATAAAATAAATTAATAAAATGAATAAAATAAATTAATAAAATGAATGAAATGAATTAAATAAAAAAAGAAGCAAGTCCAATTTGAAGGCAGTGCTCACCTGTGGCCGCGTCGCCGCCGCCCGCCGCACACGTGCTCGCAGGCGTCGCGGTGCAGGCTGCAGTGCAGGCGCCGCCGCCTGCGCCGTCGCCGCCGGCACACGCGCTCCTCGTCGCTGGAGTCGGCGTCGCAGGTGGCGAGCGCCGCGTGGCGCCGGCACGCCGCCGTCCCCTCCAGCCGCTCCACGTGGCGCAGCGCCAGCTCGTCCTGCACGCGCACCTGTCGCGCGCCCACCGCGCACACTCTTAGCGCACACCTCGCCACAAACCGCGCTTAACCTGCGCGCACACCGCGCGCACACCGCACGCACGCCGCGCGCACATCGCGCGCACACCGCACGCACACCGCGCGCACACCGCACGCACACCGCACGCACACCGCACGCACTCCTTGCGCGAAAACCGAACTCTCCAAGTTACAGTAGCGAAAAAATTAATCCGAACAGAGGGAATTGTCGTAATGTTTTCATTATTTGGTAAGGGTATTTTGATACGCAGCCTTCTTGTGAAATTCGATTGACTCATTGTTGCGCTATCAATCTTCATTGTTGGTGGGTCATTAGTTTTTATAGGTGCTCAGTTTATCGCAAATATGGTGTGGGTACAGGGTTGAGCAGAATTTAAATACTTGTATTTGAAATACGTTTTTTAAATACATTTTATTTGAAAAACTGTATTTTTGAGTTTTTTGAACATGTACTTTAGAGATGTATTTAAATACATAAAATGGGTGTATTTAAAAAAATAAATACTTAAAATAATTTAAATACAGATGATGAAGATAACGAAGATAGTTTCTTTTTGTTTGGTTCTGCTAGTGGGCTACATGGAAAAAAAAATAGAAGCTTCTTTCAGCTGTTGAACTTGAATTCTCTTAATTTTAAATGATGCATTTAAATCATTAAAAAAGTTAGACAAGTATCCAATAAAAAAGGGTTTATGTCTTATAACACTAGTTTATGGCCTTCAGCGTTAGTTCAACAACTGTTTTCCTTTGGCGGGTTTTGTACATTCACCAACTAGGGGTTTATTGTCTGATAATTTGTTTGAAAAGCTAGTCGTTTTAAAAGGAAATTCCTTTTATTTGAGTTAGACATATTTTTGATATCATTTTATATTTATATTGATTTTGTGAACGTATGTATAAGTGAGTGTGATTTATATTTGAAAGTTTTTAGTTATTGTTCAGAAATTTATGACTGTCAATTAGTAATTTATTGTATTTGACAATAACAATATATTGTTGTAATAAAAAAGTTGTTACCAAAAATTATTGTATTTGGTGTATTTTGAGTAACTGAATTATTTTAAATACGTATGGATTTAGCAATTCAAAACATAATGTATTTTGAGTATGTATTTAAATACTTATTTGCAAAGTATTTTGGCGAAGTATTTAAATATACTAAATTTTAAGTAATTTGCCCTATCATGTATAGGTAGCGTTCTCAGTGTGTTCCTAATTTTGTCCATTACAATAGATGTAACACCACGGAAACATCGAAGAAAGCTCCATTTTTTTCAAAACGAACAATATTCAAATGCTCCAATGGCCAGGAAATTCTCCTAATCTAAATCCAATCGTCTCAGAAACATGGAATGTGAGACAAAAATAAACCTTCTTGAGACAGTTGTGTCTGGTTTTGTGACGAAGAAATAAAAAGAAACAATGTTTAATTTTAGTAGAGTCAATGCCTAAGAAAGTAAGTGTACATACATTAAAGAAGGACATTTAAATTACTACGTACATGAAAAGTGTGTTTCGTATGTTTTCCATTGTGAAAATAAAGTGTACTAGACAGCGTGTGTTCGGACTAATTTGTTGGCTACTGTATTTGCTCTCATTGGTATTTCCGGGCTCTCATTGTTTCCAAGCTCTCATTGTTGTTTACGGGACATCAATTGCTGAAGGCATTAGTCCAGATAGTATATTAAATGTTTTTATCTCGAGAGGTGGCGGTGCTCCCTCACTGGAGGGCGAGATTCGGCGCCGACCTACACGACGGCTTGCGTCATATTTCCTCTCTAGGTATCTCCTCCGCGAGGCACTGCCCCATTCGGGGCTAAGCTCCCAACTGGGCTCCCGTTTTACGATGTAGTGTAGTGCGTGTAGGTAAGAGCATACGACAAGGAAGAGGAAGGAAAGATCGCGCGCGATCCGTGGCCCATTTTTTTGGGTACTGCTCCAACATTCTTCTGGAGTTGATGGGAGAAATGATGGAAAACTGTCAATCAGATGCAGAATTCGTCTGCATACTGTGACAGAATTCGACCTAGATAGAAAACTAGTGTCAAAAAACCCGATATCATCGGGACTCAAACCCTACCAACTTCCAGTTCGAGTCGCAGCATTGTCAGATGAAATGTAAGCTCCGAGATGAACTCAGCCGAACTGCATTGTTATAGAACGAGCGCCGCGCTGCGGCTCGTGAGGGAGATCGCGCGAGTGAGTGTGTGTGTGTGAAAATGAGTGAGGGAGAGTGAGTGAATGAATATGGATTCCAGGTCAACTACTTAGGTCATTAGTATCGTAAGTGTAGTGCATGTTATATCCCGGAAGGTGGAGGTGTTTCTCCCTTGCTGTTTTGAGAAGTTTTCCATAAGCGCTGCCCTTTCCCTTAGTTATACGAAGGGTGTTTTTTTTCAACCTCCGATAGCTCATAAAAACAATACAAATGTAAATAACGAAATGAATTTATTACCAAATATAATGTACACATATGGTTACTTTTCGACATAGTCACCGTGAAGATTCAGGCATTTGTCATATCTATGGACGAGCTTTCCAATCCCCTCTGCGTAGAATGTTGCCGCCAGTGAGTTGAGATGGTTCTTGACTATGTTTTGAAGTTCCTCTGTACTCTGGAATCTCTGCTCTCCTAGCCACTTTTTCAGTTCAGGAAAGAGATGGAAATCGCTTGGTGCTAAATTGGGGCTTTGTGCCGGATGTTAAAAAACTTCCCATCGAAATTGCTCACGAAGTCGTTGGGTTACAGCAGCACTGTGAGGACGAGCATTGTCATGAAGCAGAAGAACTCCAGAAGTCAGCATGCCTCTTCTTTTGTTTTGAATAGCTCTCCGTAATCGTTGTAAAGTCTGACAATAAACAGCTGCATTGATTGTAGACCCCGGTTCCATGAATTCAATAATCAACACTCCCTTTTGGTCCCAAAACACTGTAGCCATAACTTTTCTGTTGTTGAATGTTTGTTTGAACTTTTTCGGTTTGTTTGGTGAGTGTGAGTGCATCCATTGTTGTGACTGTTGTTTTGTTTCTGGAGTGCAATACTGAATCCAGGTTTCATCTCCAGTCACAATAGATTTCAAAAAATCTTCACCTTCAATCTCATAACGGGTGAGAAACGTCAGCGCTGATCCCATTCGGCGGACTTTGTGATCATCCTACATCTTTGGAACACATCGAGCGCAGTTTTTTCTACCGTAGGTGTTCTGTGACGGTTGTGTACACACTTGATCTTGAAACTTCAGGAAATTCTACGCTCAACTCACTAATGGTAAATCTCCGTTTTTCGCGAACAATTTTGTCAATTCGTTGAACAATGTTTTCTGATGTGACAGACTTGCGCCCTTGTCTCCCTTCATCGTGAACATCGGCTCGTCCTTCTTTAAACTCCCTGCACCATTCACGTACAACACCATCCGCCATAAAGTTATCTCCGTATACGCGGCTCATCCTTCGATGAATTTCAGCTGCACTATTCCCTTCTGCTTGAAGAAATCGAATTACACTGCGCAATTCGCACTTGGCGGGAGCATCAATTGTAGCAGCCATGTTTATGTGTCTGCAACTCAGCTGAAAATGGCATAATGACGATGCTAGTGGCAGAAATTATAGAGGGGGAAATGCGCTGTCGCCTTCTGCGCATCCCCGCCTTCCACCACTCACGTGATTGTTTTTGTGAGCTATCGGAGGTTGAAAAAAAACCCCTCGTACTTCGTTTTTTCTTTCTTGGCGCGTGCGGGTGTGTCTTCAAAATGGAATATCTCATGGTATTTCACGTCGTTCTCGGCTGTGCAGCTAGGAGTTGCATGATCGCCCGCACTGCTCAATACAGTCGCGATCATGCGAATCATAGCGGTAACACCGAGAACGACTCGAAATACCGTGAGGTATTCCATTTTGAAGACACACCCGCACGCGCCAAGAAAGAAAAAAACGAAGTATAACTAAGGGAGAGGGCAGCGCTTATGGGAAACTTCTCAAATGGCGCCTGAAGTGGTAGTAGTGCACCTCGCTCGCCTGGTGAACCGTAAATGCTGCATTATTAGTTACTGTGTCTCTGTGGTTTGGTTCGATGTACATTTTGTACACTGTAGTTTCCCTAACGAACCCCAATAAAAATAGGCACAGAACACATCTGATGATCCCTTATAACCAGTCGATTTTTTTGAAGCACCCAACGCCTTGAAACCCGTCTCGATGTATTTGTAAATATAATAACTTATAATCTGGGTAGTGACTGAGTATTAATGTAAAAAGTAATAATTTTCCCTACTAAAAGATTGTGTACAATGTAGATTTTGAACAGATATGGAATTCGTTATAGAGATTAATTTTTTATATTCATCTTTTCATTATTTATAAATGCACATGGGTTTACTTTATCAAAATTTAAAATTCTCTTCACGAATATTCGTACTTTCTTTTCTGGCCAGCCATACACTTTGCGGTTTACGTCTTTCATTCCTGTATTCGTTTTCCAAGATCTTACCAATCGCATTCGCGGAAGCGGCACATGAATCAATCGCGAGCTCAGTCACTAACTACTAATCTGCCCTTACGGACTCAGGTTTTAAATGGCTGTAGTTTTCCTCGTTAGAAGATAATGAACCGGGGTTTCCGTACCCGCATTCGCGAGCTGGGAGCTAGGTCATCGAATGAGAAACTTGCCTGCCTTGCTTGATCGATTGAGGATTCCAGGCACGTCAATTGTTACGGTCATTACTCTTGTTAGTGCAGTGTGTGTTATCCTGGGAGGTACATTGATGGGGAGAACCGGAGCCGGCATATACGTCGGATCTGGGTTCCCTCTTCACGTATCTCCTCCAGTGGAGCACCGCACCATTCGGGACAATTTCTAAGCTCCTGACATGTGTAGTAGTATACTGCGTGAATGTGTATGTGCGTGTGTATGTCTATGTAAGGGGAGGGGATAGGAATAGGACGATGATCGTTAATTGTGCGTGGTCGTGAACAGTTTTTTTTGGATACTATTCACCTGATATTGGTCAGAGAAACCACGAAAAACGTTGATCAGAACAGTCGGACGCGAGAATTGATAGTGGCTGAATTCGACCTAACATTATAGTTACAGTCGCAAATCCGCCACCGTCGGGACTCAAAACTAGAGACAGAGGTAGGGTCACAGAGACGGTCACAGAGAGACACGGAGACAGAGAAACGGTCACACAGACAGGAGTAATGCTGAGTCTGAGATAAACTTAGTCAGCCTTTCTACCTTTGTAGATTTATTGATTGATTGACAGATTGCAGTTTAGGGCACATTAACTGCTATAGTCATTGGCGCCCTAAGTTGGAATGTGAAGGGAATTGGAAATTGAGGGCCTTTTGTATAGTTGGCTGCTCCGGCTTACATCTGGAGGTGATTGAAAAAACCACGGAACTTACTGATCAGAGCAGACGGCCTATGCATCTTATTTCAGCAGGCGACCTAAATTAAGGTTAAACACTTCAAACAAATTTACGACATTCTTCATTAACTTAAAGAATCTACTTCAGAAAATCAATAAAAAGTTACGACCACTGTGTTTAAAAACTTTCTTAATTTCTTTATCCTCAACATTGTTTTCTTATTTCATTAACATTCACATTTTGGATTTACATATTTAATACATAATCAGGAATCGGTAAATTAAATTAAAATTGAAACCACAAAAATTCCTCATAAATTCAAGTCAGAAGAAAATGAAGGCTTACCTTAAAAAATGCAATAAATATTAAACAATTAACCATTAACACTAACATTAGTAATTATTATAAACATTGTAAATTATTGAGTAGTTGGTTAACAAATATTTTCAATCGTCTCCATAGAGAGATTTTTGACTCGGCATATGTCAAGTTGTGAAAAAATTGTTTTCTTTTGAACCTTCTGGGCAGGGAGTATTGGAAGGAAGAGAAGAAAAGAAAGTGGTTAATTGAAAGGGATTTTTAATTTTAAAATATATGAATATTTTGATTAAGTTTGTCAAGCGAATGGTTAATGAAAATTCTTTAGAAAAAAGGTAATCCTCAAAATATGTGCTCAAATTTACATCTTTCCGGCCTCGCGATCTTCCAATCATTGTCACGGTCGTCGCGCCTTTCGTGAGCAACAACAATGATGTATACTGATTAGCAATTACGTTATGGCCTCCCGGATGGGCGAGTGCATTTTCGACTCAGCAGCCTAAACCGTAGCAGAGTACGAGGAACAGTGTGCTGTGAAACAATGTACTGGGTACCAGTTTTGTATCTGTGAAATTTCTAGAACTGTTGGTATAATTCAATGAATTTGGCCACAAGGCTTTCTTCGACAAACAGCAGCAAACTTTGTGGCCAAATTCATTGAATTATACTAAATGTGAGTGAACGACATTTTCTGTAGGTGATGTTCTAGAACTGTTGCCTTGCGGACGCCCGAACAATGCGTGAAAACTTCCGCTACCCTCTAGCATCGATGACACTTTGTTGATGCATGTATGGAAATGTTGTTTCCACATTGTTGTACCATTGTACTGTTTCATATATGATGGTTGACCTATGCCAAATTTAGATAGTTCGCTTTTTAATTTCTCATACTTATTCGTAAAAATGAGTGGTTTTCATGTTTTTGAAAAATTGCGATTTTTGAAGTATTTTCTCAAAACGTCTCCACGTCACGGCTGGCGCTATAAGAAGATAAAAATTCTTCTGTCATCTCATTGTGACAAGCAGGAACGCATTTAGTGCCAGCGTCCTTGCCATTTGTACATTCAGCATCGAGACCTTGTGCCGAATGAATTTCCCGACAAATGGCGCTCTGTGTATAATGCATGACTCACTTTGGATGTGTGTTATTTATTAGTTCTGCGTAATCTAGCCACTTCTTTCTGTATCACAGTGCTATTTGTCCATTTACGTTATAAATTTACAACCATTCTCTAATATCTTCCTTTTTTAAATCTCAGTTTTCTTGTGTCTTAAAATGGATCTCATGAATCTCATTGCCACTGACTGGAGTAAACGTTTAACTGTGGCATCATTGTCGTTATCTCGCTGCTGTATAAATCTCTGGGTACTTCATGATTTTGTGAAATTGCATTCCAACAATGTTGTTACATAATTCATCTTCAATATCTGGTCACTGAACATTTATTTAGTTTTTTAATTAGTTTTCCCCTTCTTTAAAATAACTTCGTTAAACTAATGATGTTTCTCTTCAGATTTATTGAATAATATTTTTGTGTTCTCAAAATTGAAGTTACACGTACTTCTTGAGAAAACAGATATTAACTGCATCTGTTGTAAATAATAGGGTATATCACACACACTCACTTATTTTCAAGATATTACTGCTGCAATTAAACGTTGATCCTTAGATACCTTCATAACTATGTTTATATTTTTCATTAAATAATAATAAAATATTTCTAATAAAATAATAATAATAATAATAATAATAATTATTATTATTATTAAATTGCCTTAAAGAAGGAAATCATTTTTGAGGTGTGTCAAGGGGGTGTGTATTATTGATCAAACAAGAAACGCAGATATAAAGGAATGTAATAACACAACGTAAAAGATAAACCAAAAATCTATAGAAAAATCTTTAGATCATTTCAAATGATGAACAATGGTAGATTGCCTAATGAGACCTATTATCGCATTGGAACCGGTAAATAAAAGGTAGGAAGACCAAACGAGAGTGGTCTTCGATAAAAGACCTCGTCAGAACAGGCTAGATTATCCTAATAGTTGCTAATGATAGTTAAGAGAGAATTCTTTATTAAGTATCGCACTGATTAGGTGCAAAACGGTCGTGGAAATGAAAATACATTAATTCCAATGATGTGAATTACGAAAAAACTGACATTTTTATTGTTATGGCACTCTTACATTCAATGCGTGATGTACGAAAATATTATGACAATGATACGATTTAATCATAATACCATACTTCCTAGTTTGTTAGCAATCATAATTTATTTTTTTAAGAGTAATGGGTATCAAGTCTGTAAATATAACGTCGATTAACCTAATAAAATATTGATGTCGTTAGTGGAATAGCCTCTTTCTCGCCTGGATGTCAGTGCCTCGGGTTCGATTGCCCGTAGTCCCACGTGTTGGCGTGTCCGGCACCTGCCCGTGGATTCCAAGGTCGCCCGGCAGCGCCGCAGTCGATATCTCGAAATGGGCGGGAGTTAAGTGGCGTGTTGGGATGCGCCCGTAGCTGCCAATGCAGACCGTCAAAATTGAATGAGATATTCCCATATAATGATAATGCACTGAGATTTTTGGCTTACGCACCTACACCCTCGTATTTTTATTTATTCGTTTATTCTTTAGTTTGGGCAAGACTTTTTGTGTTTCTTAATTTATTTCGAATATAGTATGGAAAAAAATTAGATTTTTTCAATTTATTGTTTCATTGTTTGGCGGATCTGTGAAGTTCAATGACTTAGAATAGGCTTTCCAACATTTTAATACAAATACTTAGGGTTTGTAACTTACACAGTTCGTAGTGTTAAACGACCAACTGGCGCAAGTTATATTATAAATCAAAAGAGTTGAGTAAAAATTATATTACACCATAAATCTGTTCTTTATTGGCACTACTAAAGGTTTTGAGCAAACCGTTGTCCGTTAAATATAACTGTGGATGTAGTATGTATTATACAGATCGAAATAATCTAACCTAATAACACCTTGCCTTTACAATATAGCAATTATATCACTGACATCTGCTTGCGGAGGTTAGCAAAACGATTTTGGCTTAAAAATTCCTTCAGTAAATAAATGTCTTTAATTTTTCATGGAGATAATATAACCTACTTTAGGTTTTTCCTTTCTGTAATTTCAAAATAACTCAACTTCCGCAAATATTTAAGAGTTATAATCATACCTGTGGCTTGGTACAAGAAGGACTAGTGTCAATAATCAATGTTTTAGAGAATGGGTTGCTTTCTTACACCATCGAAATGACACAATTCAAGGCCAGAGTAAATCAATGTGAAATTACGAGATACGATCCACCTTTGACTTTGGCTTTTCTTTCATTGTAAGAAGAGGTCTTAAAGCAAACATTGGCCACACAAATCGAAAATCACTAAAAAATGGCATTGGCTCTTGGCATATATATATATATATATATATATATATATATATATATATAATAAATTATACAGTTAATTATAATAAATGAAGGTAGTTTCAGCTCATGGTTCAGTTAATGGTTTGGATGAAGTGAGTGAGCATTTATTGTTTGCAGGTGCGTCAAATACCTGTCATTAGTCCCGTGAGTGTAATGCAAGCTATATCTTGCGAGGTGCCGGTGTTTCCGTGCCTTTAGATCGAAAAATCTAGCGTTCATCTATTCAGCATATGTGTTTTTCCCCATCAAGTATATCCCCCAGGAAGGTACCGTCCCAACTGGGACAAACCCTAAGCTTTCGATATGTGCGGTGCGTAATACATATAAGTATAAGAGTAAATGAGTAAGAGTAGGACAAGAAAGAGTTAAGAAAGATTGCGCGCAGTCAACGGCTCTTTTGTTAGGGTACCGATCGGAGCAGCCGGCCGCTTGAATTCTCCTACAGGCAGCAGCTGAATTCGACGTAGCTATCTAGAGTCGAAAAACTTGCCACCGTCGGGGCTCGAACCCGTAGATATCCCAGACATCAAACTACCGATGAGAGCAGCAGGTAGCAAGATTTGTTCTACAGTATTATTGAATGCCACCCAGCTATGAAACAAGTTTAGAAAATCCTCCATCGTCGAGAATCGAATCGTAGAACCTCTTGGTCAAAACTTATGCAGATATCACGGTGTTGCTACTGAGCAACCGTGGCAGGTGTTTGGATGGAAACGTGAATTGAATACGTGATATCTTCCACTATAACATGCGTTCGCTTAATAGAAATCAAATGATCATTCCTTGTCTAGTCGAGGGGATGTGGTGGGATCGAGTGGTCGACTTTATTCTCGTGCGGTACTCGTCAAGGTCGGCCACGTCCAGTCGATATTGTGGCTTTGGCGGGAATCCGGTGGCGTGCCGAGATAAAACACGTAACCTTTCCTGCGATCCGACGAGATTAGTTCGGCTCTGGATGGCACTGAGCAATCTACCCTCTTCTCAGGTTCACGAAAATGCTATAATCTGCTCTAACAGGACGAAGATTTATTTGCCTAAGATTCTCAACACTCTTTCTGAGCAGGAGTTCATCGCAGGGGAAAGGGGACATTTTATAACAGAAGTATGTTATTTGAAAGACTTTACGAAGTTCGTGAATGTCACTCGTTACACTTTTGTAATAATCTGTTGAATTTTAATCATTCAGAGAAGCACATTAAACTGACACACAAAAACTTATTATTTTCAGATTATGGCTTTGATTAATGTTAAGAAGTACATTTTTGTGAATAGTAATGATAAAAGGCTGGTGACAATTTAGTTTCCAACATACAAAATTTTAATATTTTAATTGGTATTATAAGTATCCCTTAATATAATATCACATACATGCTTTATACATTCTGAAATAACTTCGACGTAGTGATGTTTCACCGAGATCGCGTTAGTGGCTTACGACAAGAATCAAAACTTTTCCAATCGAATTCCAGGCTGATACTATTTAGCATCTACTAGACATAGATGTAATTAAAAGCGTTTACAAGTTGAAAGATACAACAAAGGCAGCGTATTATTTGTCTTTATGAAATAACTTTTGTGGCAGGATTGGCTCTTTCGTTTCATCCCACGTCACTCGGAAGTCCGTACTCCCATAAACACGCGAAAGTTTGACAGTTGGCAGATTAACAGAATTCATTTTCGAACTTTAGTTGGATCCAATTTTCTTCAATAACCGTAATTCAAGAATCGTTTTAAGTGACTTCTCTTTACAACTGATTTCAAACAGTGGGTTTTTATTAAATCGTGATTCAATATTATTATCAATCTCCAAAAATGTTTAGTTGTTCGAAAAATCGATTGCATTTCCAGCCTACTCAAGGAATGAATGGCTATTATTTTTTCAAAATATTCATTCCACGACACACACTATGGTCATAAACAATTATCATTTTGAAGAGTTGCTACTCCACAATATATTAAAATGTTTGTAATATCCGCAATGGTAGGGAGAAAAGGAGGGAGGAAGGAAGAAAGGAAGGGAGGGAGGGAGGAAGGCAGGAAGGGAGGGAGCGAGGGAGAGAGGAAGGGAGAGAGGGATCGGGGGAGGGAGGGAGGGAAGGAGAGAAAGAGAATAGTTACTCGTGCTTGAAAATTGGAATATGTTTTCCACAAATGGCAAAGAAAGACAAACAGAAAATGTGGTCTCATTCTCGAGGACTTTTTCTTCTTGCAATTTGAAATATTTATTGCTCAATATTAATACACCACATTTAGAATATAAATACCGGCAAAAATGTCATGAACGAAAGAAAGTAAATGGTATTGATTGATACTTGATTCGATAGAATGGTATTAATTTCAATCCTATCGTACTTCCCACAATGTCTATTTTGTAAGAAGTCGCTGAAAGTGAAATCATATTCAACGTGCCTCTGACTTCTTCTTTAAAACATTAAATTCATGTTCCCTTTTCTCGTGTCGAGGCATTCAACCCCATAAATGTATTTTTATTTGGAAGGTCTTTCTATCTTGATCACGGAGACTACAGAATGCTCTCAAAACGTTGATCGCCTTTACCAAAATTCGGCATGAACTCGTAAGTAAAGAATTTCACAGAAAACAACATTCGAGGAACCTAATGAATGCTTAGAATTTTAAATGTATGGTGCCTCTCATGCTAATTAACTTGGCTTCTCAGAGAATATTCTTTCCCTGTTCCGTCGAAATGTCTTCAAACCTCCTGAAATGTGGTGAAGATGCAGTGACATTGGCCTCATTTCTCGGACTTCGCATTTCTTAAATTCTTGAATACCATCAGTAAAATTACTTGCTGGGCTTAACATTGCATTGAATTAAAAATTATTTACGAAGGTCTTTCGCGAATTCGAAAACACTTGACTATGAGCCAAGTCTAAAGCACAAAGTATAATGAAATCTATAAAGACATTAAAAATTCAAAAAGGAATTATAATTCAAGAGACGAAAATGAATGGGTTGGTTTTGATTAGACCTGTGACGTCCAAAATCCAATTTAGAAAGTGGAGAAGAAACTTTATTTTAAGGGTGCCAACACAATTTTGAGAGCTGGTCTGGATATCTTATTTGAAAATATTACAGCCCCGTGCAAAAGTTTGTTCGTGACCAATCATGCGTTGACCAGTTGTATTTAGCGTTCTCGTGCGCGTCAATGCTCTAGGCAATGTTAGTCTCGTCGGTGTACTGCATGTTATACCCTTGGAAACGGCAGTGTTTCCTCCGACGGAACTTGATTTCTCGCGCCGACCTACACGAGAGGTTGCGGGGGTTTTCGCCTCCAGGTATCTTCAGTAATGTATCGCCCGATCGTCCCGATCGGAATAAGCTCTAAGCTCCCAACGAGTCTTTCGTCTTGTGTGGTAATTTGGTCGATATAAATGTAAGTGCGAGTGTAAAAGGACAGCAAACCAGGATGTGGAAGGAAAGATTGTGCGCGGTCCATGATTCGTTTGTCAAAGTATTGCTCCTATATTCTTCAGGTAAGGTTCGGAGTTACCAGGGAAAACTACCGATAAGTATATTCAGACCCAAAATTCTCTCCCAGACAGTTGCTGAATTCGATCCAGCTGCGTATCTGTCGTGTCGAAAAATCGCCATTGTCAGGACTCGATCCCTAAACCTTCCCGGTCAACAATGATGCAGATGCAATGGATGTTTCCACTGAGCAAACGCAGCTCATATCGCCACTCCAAGGGTGATTTACACTATTCCTATATAACTTCGTTATCGGTAGAGGCATTCAGGATTTTTCTCTGGGGTGGGTGGGCTACAGCCGTTTTCCTCGTAAAGAACTTTTCTCATAGTTCGAATATAAAACGTTTGTTGACTTACAGTTCATATTTAAAACGTAATTGACACATTGAGTGACTTAAAGTGTTAAAATGGCATTAGTAAATGCTATATTCCTTAATATACTTATTAAGGAATATAGAAGCCAATGATACATCCCCCCAGAAGCCAATGATACATCATTGGCTTCTAGGGGATTGAAGCCCCGTGAGCCGCTGCTCCGAGGCGCAATGCGTGGTTGTTACCTGCACGGAGCGGTGTTCGGTGCGCAGGCGGGGCGGGCGGCGGGCGCTGCAGCAGCTCGGCCATGGGGCTGCTGGCGAGGGAGAGGCCGCCCCGGGGCAGGGGCAGGGTGTGGGCGCGGTCGCCCGTCGTGTACGGCTCCGACTGCGTCTCCCACGCCGCAGGCCTGCAACGCCACACGCATCACCACCACGTTTATTCTCTGCGGGGTTTTACACTTATTTACTTACGTCAAAACAGTTAAAAACTGTGCCTGACGAGCTATGGGGAAAAGTGGATTCTGTGAACGTTTTCAAAATTCTGTGATATCTATACTAAACCATATTCTAGTCGCATTTTGAATACAGAAATAAAGAGCGTTTTTTTTTCAAGTTTTGTTGACAAAATATTCGCTCCTATATAATACAATATATTTACAAAGGTAAATTGGCTATAAATTTGTACCCTTAACCATCATCATGTTCTTCATGAAAGAATAATACTTTTTGCAGCGACAATATGGAGAATAATAATTGAATAACAATATTTCTCACAGAAATTTAGAAGACGTGCACAAATAATGAAGTTACATTTACATAATAGATTTGTATAAATTAATTACAATAATGAATTTACACTTACCCTTACACAGCTTTTTATTGATTGATGTTTCCGTACGCATCAACTGTTAACGTCATAAGTATCGGAAGCTTAGTGATGTTTTCTATCGCGGGAGGTGGTGGAGATCTTACCCCACTGGATAGCGAGATCTGGCGCCGTTGTGTGTAGTAAAAGGGCGAGGAAGGGATTTTAAATCTCAAGAAAACGTGCTTATATTATATTTATACGTTACACATATACAGTTTTCACTTTTTTGACAATAATGATTGTTAGTGATTCCGGGTGCGTTAACGGCAGAGGTATATAGACCCGTAAGTGTAGTGCGTGGTTTTTCATCGCGAGAAGGCGGTGATCTTCCCCCGATCAATGGCGAAATTCGGCACCGTTCTATCGTCGACTAGAGAGGTTTTCCCCAACCAGGAAACTCCCACCAGCGGGGCACCACCTCAGCCGGGACAAACTCAAATCCCCCGACCGATCTCCCGGCATGTGTGGTAGTGTAGTGCATGTTAGTGTACGCGTGTGTGTAAGGAGTGAGGATAGGACAAGGAAAGATCGTGCACGGTAAGTGGCGTATATACTCTCTGGTCCGTGGTCCGTGGCCCATTTGTTGGGTTATTGCTTCGGCATCCGCCTGGTGTTGATCGGAGAAACAACGGAAAACTGCCGATCAGAGCAGCCGGCTGCTAGAATTCTTCTCTAGACAGCAACTGAATTCGACCTAGCTGACAAACTAGTGTCGAAAATCCTGCCTCCGTTGGGACTCGAACCTAGGACCTGCCAGTCAGAGGTACTTCAGTGACATCAGTTGATGTACTGAGCCATCTCTCCCGGTTTTGGCGATAAAATCATCAAAATGATATGAAAACGACCGCAACGTGAAGCTATTGCAACGTTCCTTGTGAAGAGAGGTGTGGATGCAGAAACCGGAATCCACGCGTTCCGTCGGCCCCCACCCACCTGCCAGTGCCGCCGCGCACCTTGGCCGCCCGCTCGGTGAGGCGGCCGGCCGGCACGCCGCCGTGCAGCTGCAGGTACTTGGCGCAGCCGCGGTTGCCGCGGTGCAACGCCGCGTCCATGGGCGTCATGAGCGCGCCCTTGGACGTCCGCATCACCGGGTTCAGCAGCGCCTTGTGGTCCAGGAGAATCTGGAACAGGTTGGGACATGTATTGTTCGAATAATATTTCGTAATGCTCATTAGCATACGTCGTAACTGCAAATTGGCCAGTTTTGCATTGGAAAGAATAAACATAAAGAAAATATAAATACCGGGAAATTAAATTATTTATGATGCTCGATTTGTTATTTACTTTTATTTATTACTTTTCATTCATAATTCCATTTTATTATGAAGTAACCAGAAAATAGAGGAGGGAATATGGAGTAACGAGGTTTGCTAATTAGCATGACGATTTCTGTCTACTTGACACCTAGCGGCTGACTGGGGAGAGGGGGTTCCGTTATCCAATCAGAGGCCTTAATTCTGCTGTCACTCCAGAGCGGCTGATACTTATTAAGAAAACGTGGAATCTTACAAAGCGAAGCAACTGTAAATTGAAGAGCGACGTAACTTCCTTGGTTATGCGTCATGTGTAGGGTTCTTTGTCTTCTACGTTTGTGTGCTCTTATTGCAATTTGTTTCTTGCTACTGTTGTGCTCTCGTGCAAGAACGATCACACGACCACGTGTCTGCCTCTCGCATAAGTGGCAACATCACTCGACTTCCACCCCAGCTGTCAAGTAGACGAAAATATTTTTCGGACAATATTTGGAGGGCGTTTAACATAAAATATCCCTTTGACCGTACGTTGTCCTTGGTCCGCCCACGTCACAACAGTCCGCGCCAGCAGGACGTCACCTCCGCCCTCAGCGGATGCCACGCTGCTGTTCACGTACCCCCCCCCCCAAGAGGCCGGCGCGGTCGCCTGAAACATGGCCCCGAAACAGACTCGACTGCAAAATCCTCGCCCGAGGACATAAAAGCTATTCCTATGCCCGGTTCCTTCTCGACAGTGCTGGACGAGACACCTCTTCCTTCAGCAGGGTACAGACGGTCATTCAGTGTGCTTTATATTTCTCTCCGAATAACCATACTGCTTAGACAAGCCTGCTAATTCCGATGCAGATGGAATTTTAGACCTTATAATTGGACGGTGTTATGCATCAACAGGCTAAGCTACATTTTTGAAAAAAATAAGATATAGACGCCATCATTTGCATTGGATCATGTTCTAAGTAGTACGCAAAATTTTGGCGCCAAATCTGTAGAAATTGCCTTATAATTAATGAAAAATATAAACGCCATCAGTCACATCAGGGATTTTATGTTTCGCAACAACCGGCTATAAACCTAGATCTTCAAATCTGCTGTTCTTAATTTTACATTATGCAGCAAGCGTCAGATATTCCACTCATGTTTGTGTAGTTTGGCGCACTTTTGTAGTTTGGTGCACGTTTGGTTCAATGAATGAAATAATTAAATTACAGTTTTGAGAGCTGAAAATGTAATGAAACCTTTGAACACAATTATCTCCAAACTTGTATGATGTCGCATTGCCGGTTGATGCATAACACCGTCCAATTATTCTTACTATAAGTCTCGATGATTGCTGCCGTCGTCAGCTCCTCGACTGGCAGTCCGCAGTGCATTTATCCCTCTGCTATAGACGTAGAGTCCCTGGGACTCCTCCGTCTAAGCGAAACTTCGAATACGTGCATGTACGTTTTTTAATAACATTGAATCTTCTTGTACCTTTTCCTTCGACAGTTTTAACTAATAGTTCGCGAGCTTACTGTCGTAGAATGCTTTTCAGGTAAATTATTAGCCTTCGTTGTCGCGCAGGACACCTAGGGACCCCACGTCAGAAACAGTGTAACTTTCACTGATAATGAATAGAAATTTGTTGAGAATGAAGAACTCGAGTAAGAAATAACTCAAAATGCAAAATACTAGTACGGAAAGAACAAACAAATGTGCAAGAGTTGTGCAGAAAAAGATAACTAAAGAAACTTGTCTCAGAATTTTAGTGTTTGCAGTAGTAACATTTCTGTACTTGACTTTCACTTCTAAACTTATAGTAGTTTTCATTAATACATTTTTAATATTTAATGCATTTTTATATAAAGATAAATTCGTTAAGTTAAAGGTGTGCATAACTTTATTTAATCAATTCTAATCACTTGATATTCTTTCTTTAGATAACTTACAAACAAATATGTACTGATTGTTTTATTTAGTCATCATTTATCATAAGTTTCAATGTTCTTCACTCGCAAGACAAATCAATACTGTAATATTTGAAACAACATGTTATGTGTCCCCGGGACTCCACGTCGGTGTGACTGAATTCCCATGTCTGAAGCTAAGGGTTAAGCAATTCGAGCAATTTTGTATGCCGATTCTACGTCAGCACATGTGCGGCAGCCGTTTCCCGGCCGAGTCACGTGAACCGCTGCTATCCATACGCTGCTGGTTGTGTGCACGTGTCCTTTTCTGAGGTCACATTTCGGCGCTGCATTCGCGCCCTGGCATCGCTGGACCCTGTAGAAGCGCGGATTTCGACAGTAACCTGGCTGTGCAAAGCCGAAGTCAAACCACCTCACATCACCTGCTTCTGTAAGGTAACAAGTTCACTTTCGCTCTTCTTGCTGTGACCTGTGAAGTTACGTGTAAGGAACTGTATAGTGATAATACAATACAATAAGAGTCCCGTGATGTACAACGCCTTCGTCGAAATTGTTTCATTTCATTTGCAAGACCTTTGGGACAATTACATTCGCAACAATTCATTCAGCTAAGCAATTTAATTTGTAACCTTTGTGTATATTCTATGAACAAATAGTATGTGCATTGTAAATAATCACAATTTCAGTGTCTTCAGGCAAACTTCGTTTCCTTCTTTAACCAGTGCCATCCCTCTCTCCCCGGACAGCTCACGGCCCGGTGTGGCGTGAAATTTCCTCTGAACGGAGAAGGGGCGTGGTCTATTTGTTTATTTGGTCAAAAAAAAGAGTAAAAACTGTATATGACGTATGGGGGTTGGTCCACTAAAGCAACCTCTCCCCTCCCAGGTTATTCGCCCCTCTCCCTGCACAGTCCATTCTTTCACCATTCCGGAGGTATTCGGTGTCGAACTGCATAACCTCCGTGACTTCACGCAGCATGGTTAAGCAGTTCCGCTACCGACGCCGGCTGACGGTGTTTGATGTTCTTATGAATAAACAACTCTGATGACGGTAATCAATTTTCCGTAACGCCGACAAACAAGCAATTATCACTTCCATTCCCTTGATCGAGTCTCACGAACCTGCTGCCTCTATTACAGGACGTCTATTTAAGAACTGTGTGGTAGCTCGGCATAGAGCTTCCTCGCGATGGCCCTCCATTCCACAGGGTTTGACAGCGCGGCGGTCCTTGCGTTCGGCGCGCTGCGCGCTTCAATCCAATATATGCCGCTTGAAGTGTTCAAAGTGCTCTCCGCCTACTTGTACGCACATTTTACTGCATCGAAACCTGTTCTGACTAAATTATTATTAAAATCTTATTATCTTACGTTAGAAACTAAATAAATATGTGTTTCTGAAGCTCCGTGTGGTTTGTTTTCAACAAAAAGGACGAGAAACATGATAAGACATTGGTTTATTGAGCGATTGGTTTTTTACTTTTCCCGTATACGTACGTTTATACGGAGTAAAATACGTAGTATAAAGAAAGTTATGTAATGCTGCGGAAAACCGATTTCAAGATTTCAACGGAAATACACGTTTTGGAGTCCCCTGATACCGAAAAAGTGGTTCTTTTCAAAACGTCCGTCCGTCCGTCCGTCCGTCCGTCCGTCCGTCCGTCCGTCTGTCAGCCTGAACAACCGTAGCGCCGAAACCATTAGTACGATTTCTTCCAAAATGAATATTCCCCAGCCGATCTGGTTCTATTAGAGGCGCCGTGATTTTGAAAAACTTTCTTCAAAATTTGGGGGTACTTTACATTGAGGCCCCCGGAAATTTTCAAAATTATCTCAAAAAGGGCTTCAAATTTTTTCTTTAAATTTCTTATAAGAATGGACTAAAATATACTCATTAAGGTGGCATTGGTCCGATTTTAACGGCTAACTCTGAATTTTCGAAAATCGCAAAATTCTGAAATTTTTCGGCGTCTTCCTACAACGACAAAATTGAAGATTGAGATTTTTCCGTTAAATAAAATTCGTTCTCCAAAGTGAGTTCTTTCATTAAAGCCCCTTAAAATGATATTTGTTCTGTAGAATCACGTATAGATTTTGCATAATATTCATTAGACACTTATAATTCGGTTACTTTGCTTTGAAAACATTTGAATGGAAACCTATGAGATTGATCTCTTTGTCTGGCTGTATTCCAAAAACCACTACGTGCTAGCATGGTATTCATAACGACTGAAACCTCTAGCAAAACTGGGTTCCAACTCTTCGATTTTTATAAACAATACTTCACTGCAGCTTTGCACTGTTCGTCCTAACGACTCAATATTCGGCAGGAAACGGCAATCGAATGACATCATTGTATCGTCTCAGTGGCCCCCTTTTCAAGGTTTATCACGTGGTTGCATTTTTTCTTTTTGAAAAATTGTAAGACATAAGTGGTATTTCAAGAACGGGCTGTGTACAAACGGACTTGATTTATGTATGTTGATGTTGTGTGATTAAGAAGACGAAAAGAAATATAAAAAATTTCGTTAGCCTCTGTGTCAATACTAATTAGTACTTAAAGGAAAATGGGACTTTTTTTTATAATGATGTTATAAATGGTATAATCAGGGAATTTGAAAGATTATTATGCGATAAATAGGAAAAAATGTAAATTTATCTCCATGAATGAAAATTCAAATGAATAAAAAGATAACGAATCAGCGACATTGTATAATATAGAATTGCCTTATAGCATATAATAACTTAAAACATGTTTACAAAAAAGAGGGATTATAACATAAATAATATAGACAATATAACGTATAAGATATAGATAATGATAGAATGAGATTAGTTGGTCTTTTAATATTGTTAAATGTTTTTGATTCCGTCTCTCTGGCCTAGAATGTGATGCGATCAATACGTCTACATTTTTTAAAATAAATTGAGTAAAATTACGAAAAAACGTGATTTGAAAGGAGAGACGTCCTCCAGTTCCCTTGGATTTTCCGCTCCTGGCGTGAGTGCGTCTGTGGGCGGCCGTCGTTGCACAACTACACCGCAGGCGGCGAGTGCAAGGCAGCGGCGCTTCGCAGTGGCGTGCAAACCTGCGATTCTCACGAGGAAGACGCGCTTCGACTCGACTTTTTTGCCGCAAACCTTTCGTGCAGGCGTCTCGCGCAACTGTTGAGCGACAGAAGGTTAATGGCGGGAGGGAGCTAGGGAGAGAGAGAGAAAGTAATAGAGAAAAAGCGCGAGCGAGGGAAAGGGAGGGAGAAAGAATAAGGGGGAGGAAATGTAGGAAAGAGAGAATGAGAAAGGGAGAGAAAGGAAAGAAAGTGAAAAACAGAAAGCGTAAGAAAACAAAATCCACAAGAAGTAATTAGAGATACGACGAATAACGGCGGGAGTGTTGAGTAAAATTAGAGTTGAAGAAAGATATTTTTGAAGGAGAGAGGGTGAAAACGAGAGCAAATACACGAATGGAGAATTAAATGAACGATTTTTTGAAATAATATCACACTCTAGGCCAGAAAGGGTGCTGTAAAAGAAAATATGCAGGATGTTCCAAAATTCCCGGAGGTGCGTGACCATTTAGAAGGAAAATTAATTGAAGTACAAAGTCGTTTTAAGTCTGTGGCTGCGTAGATATTATCCGAGGATGTTTCATTAGCTCAAAATTTGCCGTAACCAACGAACTTGGCAACTGGGTAACATTTATATGTCACGTGCGATCACGGTATTGTTATAATTCAAGAAATTTTCATTTTTAGGCAAAAACGAAATACTAGCGCTTATTGTTAGTGCAGTTTTTGGCAAAGTCTTAAAACTATCGAGTACAGTCATTACGACGAACAAACAAATGATTACTGAGGAGGCTTGTGTTATCACTTTTTTTTCGGCAAACATTCTTTTGTGGAGCAGACGATAGAGGATTGGAACAGCTTACCCTCGATAGTCTGAAACCTTTCCTGACACTGTAAAAATGTTTTGAAATAAGATAGGTGGAATGTGATTAAATTAACAATTTTAACTTGTTTGTATTTACTATTTAAAATAAGAAATGTACTTGTAGTTACGTACAGTGCAGTGTAGTGGTGAGTTTAGTGACATGTTCAGTGAGCAAATCGGGTAACGAAAAAGTGAAATGGACCGGGTACGGAATGGCTTAGTGTAATGAGGAGAAGTGCGAAACGAGAATAAGCAATAACGTATTCATGATTAATGCAATAGTTTTGTTTCTTAGGTTCGCATGTGTTTTCATTTCTTTTCACGACATAATGCTTATTATATTTATTATGGCAATATTATAAGTATAGCTATGAATCTATCTAATACCTATTTATCTTATTATCTATCTTACTAATCATGATTTCTGTTATATTTATTATTATTATTATTATTATTATAATTTTTATTACTAAATTCTGTCATCGGTTTTAAATTATTTGCATAATAAATCCATGTACAACTTATAGAATAATTCAGAAGTATTATATCTCATCATGAAGCATTCAGAAACGCATTATCAGTATTTTGGACGCCAGGAAATTTTTCTCCTATTATAATATGTCATTTTGTATTCAAAGATGAAAGTACAGCATAGTTAAGGCAATAAAAAACCAGCAAACCAGTATCCAATGTCAGGATAGAATGTTTAATTCTAACTGGCATATTACATACCGCGTCGGTTTCTTACCAAAGAATTTTTGATACATATTTCATTAGTGATGCAAACTGTATTTATGCACATAATTATAAGAGAAAAACCGCAATAATTCAAGTATCTTCCAATTAGATACGTCACATGAAATTCAGAGTGAGCTCTAAGAGATAAAAATAACAGGCGCATAAGTCTTTAGTATCGATTACTGAATGAGTAACACATTTCTCTCAGAAATATCGTATCTACGAATGCGGTACTCAGAAGGAGTTTGCGTGTCTTGGCGCTGAAGGCCGTAACGCGAGTCTTCTAGAATCCACCGGGGTTCCCCAAGGTAACGAGTTGGAAACGTGTTATGTCGCAGTGCGCAAGAACAACTTGTTAAGTGGAAAGAAATCCACTCACGCATGAAATAATTACAAAAGCATTTCTACTTGATCTGGCCTTGACCACTAAAGCTCTGAATGTAGTCGTATTGTCAGTTCAACGACCCATGAAGTGCAATTGCTGAAGGAAATAATTATAATATGTAAAGTGCAAGATCCATATTTATAATTCATTGAAAGATCTTTACCTTTTCATTACATAATTTTTCCACTCCATTTCACAATGAGAATTATTTAGTGTTGACAATAAGAAGGTGAGGCATTATCTTTATATTTCTACATTATGTGGGTGAAACTAAAATTAAAAATGCTTTATTAGACCATTGAATTTGTAAGGCATGAGGTGAAGACTGGGTTGGCACACCCAATTAATTGCCTTACTCTGTTTTAACTCACGCAGGTATTCAAAAACAGAGGGGGTAAGTTTCTCTTAGGCTGAGAGGTAGAGATTAGCTCTTGACGGTTGGTCTCTTAGTATCAATATTCTGAGTCCCGATTCTCAGGAAATGTTTAATATTTCTAGGGATATGATGAGACAGGGAAAAATGCTATTGTTCCTTCAGATATGATTCTAATTTGGAGAAATTATAGCAAATAGCAGCCGATCTGGATGGCCGAGGTGGCCAGAGCATGTGCCGAGTCAGCGCATCGGTGAGAAGGGTGGCGGGTTCGAGTCCCCCCCCCCCGTGAGCACGGTTATTTGATCCTTGTCTTTCATGTATGTGCTCTGTCGCGGAAGGCCTTGTTAGTCTACTGACCACAGACAGAGAATCCCGCCAATGTGCAGTGTAAAAAACGTTAAGGATTCCCCACGAGGAACATAGTGGGTATCCGGCGTGAATAGTCGAAATTGATATCATCTGATGCTGGAAAAAGTCTCACGAACAAAAAGTAGCAACTAGCAACTAGGGAAAATAGAAACACCATGTGCGAAATCAGGCCTCCCGGCACTCCTGCTGTAATCGAATCCTGCAATGATTTTTTAAATTAGGAATGCATGCCCCTTAGACAAATACTCGTCCTCGTGTCGTGAATCTTCCCGCCCGCGGCTCCTAAAAATTATATTAGGATTTATTTGTCATATATTTTCTCAGCTGAGCCACATTCATTTCTTGGATTCACGCGCGATGGCACTCATGAAGGTATAGAATGTGAAGAAACACGGCTGCCATGTTATGTTCTGTATTTTTGTTACCTTATGCTCAATAATTTTGTTGCGTAGTGGAGACGAAACGTCCAAACAGCGCTACCTGGAGCGCACATGGTAAGTTCTGGGCGAAGGAAATTTTCTGAAGCGTTTAGATCATAGATAATTTCATAGACAGTAACTTCATCTATGAACGTCTTCTAAATTTCAGTGGCAAATACTGTTATTCAAATTATCGTTATCCATGTCGCGGCAAAAGTATTATTCTTTCATGAAGAACATGATGAGGGTTAAGAGCACAAAGGGTACCACCGGATAAGATGGTAAAAAGTTCCCCTCAACCAAATGACATTTGAGTAGTTACAGAAATTCCCACGAAACTAGTTTGTGTAATAATTGTTAAATACACATTTCGAACTTTATTCATTGTGGTCTCGTTGCCTCTAATCATTCATTTATAATTTTCACAATTTCTTACAAGTTTCATATTATATTCAAAACATTGGAAGAAAATGGAGCAGAGCAGCATGGAGCGTACCTTGACCATCTCCATGTTGTTGCCGATGGCGGCGATGTGCAGCGGGCAGCGGCCGTCGTTGTTGGGCGAGTTGACGGCGTCGGGCCGCTGCGCCAGCAGGTAGCGCACCAGTTCCTTGCGGCCCGACGCCACGGCCTCCTGCAGCGGGTAGTCGCCCTTGACGTTGCGCACCCACAGGTTGGCGCCGTGGGCCGCCAGCAGCCGCAGCGTCTCCAGCTGGCCCTTCGCCGCGCCGCAGTGCGCCGGCCTGCACGCACACCGCGCCAACACGTTGAGGAGCGCAGCCGCTGTACGGCCAAGTGGATTTTGCGATGGATTGATTGGCGTTTCCAAATGGCAAATTGATTGGTGCGGATATCATTATCATTCCCATAAGTGTAGTGTATTTTTATCGCGGAATGTGGCGGTATTCTTCTCCCGTTGGCAGGCGAGCCGGCTCCGACATACCCGTCACCTTGTGTTTCCCCCCCACAAACTTTTCCCACCAGCAGGGCACCGCCCCAGCCGCGACAAGTTCCCGACTGGTGTCTCGACATGTCTGGTAGTGTAGTGTAACAGCACAGAGTTCTGCGCCACTAAAAATGATTTATTCTAAGAATTAAAAGCCGTCCAGCAGCGGAAATATAACATAATATTCCGAATTGCATCTCGCTACGCAAAACTTTGTGAATTTCGCATCTATAAGTAGTCAAGAATAGTGCACCAACGGGGGAAATGGGCCTGTCGGCAGGTATTGCATCCAGTGTAGGGTACAACCAGCTATTGTTCCTTACGAGGGACGGATGGTCCGCCGTGACGTCAGCAGATTGGTTTGCGACCGACGCCCGACTAGGGGACATGCGACACGGGCCATTTCAAAAACGCGCACTCAGGTGCCAGCAAAAGGCAGGTGCCGCTGTCAGGTGCCAAAAACGCGCTGCCAGCAAAAGAACTTGAGACACGTCACGGGTCCTCTAAATGAGTACGTGATTGGTGGGGGTCACCGAGCTGAGGTCAAGCTGAGGGTCCCTTAATTAATCCATCCCTGCCCCCAAGTTGTATGTGGTATATTTCTAGGAGTATATCAGTAATGTTATAGTTGCCTAATGATAGCGGTAGCATTCCTCGCGCCGCCTTCTTGCAGCAGTGACATTATACAGTTGAAAAGTAACTCGCCTTTTAATAGAAATCAAATGGCTCTAGTTATTTCTTCTCCAATATTGAGCTTGTTCTCTATGATAGAAATTTGTGTGCAAGAAATGATTCTATTGTGACAGGGCCTACAATTTACAAGCTTACAAGTGGATTGAGTTATTGAAGATAAATGCATTTTCTATGATAAATAATTCAGCCTAAACGGAACGAATTCATTTCAACGGATTTTAAATTTATTGTTCAGAAAAAGCCACATATAAAGTTATGATGGACTTTGATGCATTATTCACATGCAAGATTTTTGTAAGAGCAAAATCACGCCCAAATGTATGCAATATTTCCTGTACAGTTTGGAAGCATAATTGAATTGTTCGATTTCCGACACATTTACGAAACACAGAGCAATTGAAAGGCTTGAGAACATAAGATAAGACACACTATCCACAGAAAGTCTCGCGTCATTTGTGAATGTTAATATAGCAATTTTGGTCAAAGCGAGGCTTCGTTTTACTGCCCCAAACCCGTTAATACATATGAAGAGACGGGCCGATCGTTTTGGAGAGGGCCATCCTAGATTTTTGTAAAATAATAACATTTGTTATTACATTGTGTATTATTTTTGTAGTGTATATATGATAAATATAAAATCATTTTTAAACAATTACATAATTCTAATATAAATAAATATTTAAATCAACTTTGCCAAATAAAAGAAGGAAACAATCGAAAACTCTGGGTCTTATGGGCCCCCTCTGGATCCACCACTCTGAGGAGAACTTACTATACAACGGTAAAACACGCCAAACATTGACCAAAATCAAGATGTTGATGTTTACAAATAGTGAGTGATATTCTGTGATTGCTGCGGCTTATCTTGTTACTTCATCAAGTCCTTCAACTTTACAGTCGCATACCAATTCCATTTTGGTACTCTGAGGGTACACAGAGGCGTGAGTCTCCACGGCAAACCCAGAATAAATTTTAACATAATTCAAGGAGAATGTTACATATTTAAGAATTAACGCTGTATGAATTTAACAAACCACTACAATAATTTTCTGAAATTTTGTTACAATGCTTTCAGTTTTTGAAGGACGGAAAAGTCATAGTATATATTTTAATCATTTTCTGGCCTTTTCGTGAGAATACAGATGGCCACCACCTTTGTTGAAAATAGTTGAACATTCATAATGTTGCTCCCATTTAACAGCTGTTATCTACATCGCCATATACTAAACTGAGATTGCAACCCGTTTATGGGCAGTCCTGGCTGTAAAGGACCAGGATGCATGACGGAGGTTTCCAATTGTCTTGTAAACATCCGATAAGAGAACTGAAAGACGAAAGTACCAATTAAAGAGATGTGGTGTGTGTGGTCTAGAAATAAAAATAAACGATGAAAAAGGAACTTCTTACCTAACAATTTGAGTCCCAAGCGTTTGTTGCCCGGTTGGGTCCCAGAATCCATGGTATTTAGGGCTATTTTAAGTGACATCAGTATTTATTTTGGAGAAACAAATGCATAAACTTTTACTGTTTTTTAGAAAGTTTGGTTTTCTGTTAATTGAAAATAAACAAAAAAGTAAAACTGTCATTTTTTATATTTTATTGACACACTTGAATATACTACAAAATAAACATAAAAGAATTTCACGTCACTATATATATATATATATATATATATATATATATATATATATTCACAATTACAATTTTCTCATATTTCATCTAAAGCTTTTTTCCGAATTTTTCCTAAATTTTCCGAAATCATAATTTTGTGGCATGCTCAACGTTCTAAACTCAAAACATACGCGCCACAGTACAGAACTCCGTTTACCTCTGCAAACTACTACAAAAAGGAAGTGACATTACCGGCTCTCATTTCGCAAAATAGTCTCAAATTAGCCAACAGATGGCAGCACAATACAGCCACATCAATGGAAACATCATCTCAGTACCCCAAACTGGCATACAATACACTCGGCCACGTGCGCGGAAAGACGAGGAAACATGAGCTCGAACTATGCTCTGGCTTGAGACTTTCGAGCATTACGCAAAGCCCGAGTTTAAGTCGGGCTTGGGAATCAATGTGCTAACCAACGTTTCAGGAAAAGCTAGGTTGGAGTTCGTCGTTGACCCACCCCCTGTTAGTATGCGATTGTTAATACGTCTGCAGAAATACAGGTTAAGACAAGAGTCCGCAGAAAATTAAGTAAACAAAACATCTCCCTTGGTCGAGAATCACGGTTTGCGAAGTCCAAACAGGTCGAATTTCCGCCCGCACGCCAGGTGCGGGCCCCTCCCCCCGATGACTTGGTAAGAAGCCGACGTCGGGGCCGTGCGTGTCTCCCTACAAAAGGCGGGCGGCGGGTGAAGCCGCGGGGGTGGGTTGCAATGGGCGCTGACAGGGGCGCAGAGCGGGATGGGGGGAGGGGGAGACAGAGGAGAGGAGTGTTTCGAGCTCGCGAAGGAGTGTCGCACACGCGATACGACGCTCCTAGCGTGTCGTTTAACTCGCCCCGTCGCGTTATCGAGGATCCAGCTCGCGCCAAAAGGATGCTTTATAGCGTGAGACGTTAAGGATGACAGAGCCTGCGCGACGGCAACTGTCATAGGCTTCGCGGAGCGTAAACCAGGGCATGGCGAAAGTTTTTAATAACGTGGGACACTTTAGATTTCAGAAAGTATTTGCAGCCTTCTTAACTATTTCCAATTAACTGTATTTTTTCTATTAATAGATGTTTATCGGACCCGACATTTTATCGTGTTTGATGGTCCATGGAACCAAGTCTAAATTCTTTGCGATTACAACTTTTGGAAATAATTAATGAGAGAACGTTACTTACTACGGTTCCATAAATGTTTTGTAGAATGCATTCATAGTACTATTAAATTGATACTACCAATTCGGATACTACTAGTTCTTTGTAATAATTGTGAATGATAATTTTTATTGTTTTTATAAGATGATACGAGAATGTCGTATAAGCAAAAATTACTAATTCGTGCAATGTTGTCAAAAATTTAATTTTGGTAAGGCAGGCCGTTTCAGGAAAGAACCCACCATTATTTGTCATCCTCAAAAGACATAATACATCTCATTGTGTGTCCTGAAAAGTGTTTATTAATGGTCTTCCTGATAAACAGAGCCTTTCACATCTTCATTGTTATTTTCCAGAAATGCTCCTATTCTGTTAGAGGTGAACATCTTAATCTACAGAATAATTAATGCAAGTGGACTTTGAAAGCAAACCTGTTAATCAAATACACTGAATGAACTGTCAAATTTGCCCTTGTAATTAATTAGTGTGTGCCTGGCGTTTTCGTACAGCTTTAAAGCAATAGGAAAACGAACGAGTATATTTTTGGAATACAGCGATCATTTATTTTTCGGATTAGTACTGTGTTTTTAAACTTTTGATCCTTTCGGATATTTATTGCTTGTGATAATTCATAGAGCAGTAATTGAAATAATTACATATAAACGAATCAAGTGGAGTTATACTCAATTAATTAGTATACAACTCCTCGAGATCCATTTGGATCGCCGTCTTTCTAGCTTTAGACTTTGCTGTTAGCTGTGAAATATATTTCAATCTATTTTGACAAAACACTACCACAATTAAAACACTATGGTAGACTCGTCTTTCTTGAATTAAGGTAACAGTTTTTGCAATCCTCATGCAGATTTTAACTTAAATCGATCCAAGAGCAGACCAAAGAATAATAGTGAGAGCAGATAGACATTAGAGAAATTATTTTTTCACTTATTAGTGGAACTCTTACAAGTGGGAATATAAATATAATAAGATCATTTTTCTTCAAGTCAGATTATCTAAACAAATTTCTGTATTTTTAGTGACTTCATTTTTACTGATGCTTTATCAACTTTGTCGGATATTTACGTAAAACGTATTTTCGTAAAACTGTACTGTAATTATAAAGCAACCAAACACGTAAGGAAAGGCCACTTTTAACGGTCAGCACTTGATAAGTATTTAACAGTTCGCAGTCCTTTAGGAGCAATAAAAACAAATGAGTTACCTAATATGGCGAATGAGTGCAGCTTTTTCAAGAATTGATATTTGTCTGTATTACTTTTTCTTATAAGATTACGAAAATTACGAGTGTTACAAAGAGTATAGAATGATACACGAACGATAACACGAATAACACTCGGTTGATATTAGTTATTCTTCGGACTAATGTCGTTAAGAACTATTTCTGACCATCACAATCGGGATTCTAATCAAAGTTTATCTCAATTAATAGGTCGCTCTTCACGTATATTCTTTCACCAACGTGTGGTGACAATGGTAAAAAGCTCGGGTATATAAATTACAACATATGTTAAGATGATGAGCTTTAGGCCTTCTCAAATACAAGACAGCTCATATTTTCCCGCTCAGCTAAAGTGGATGAGATGTGAGGCAAAACGCATGAATGATTTTTCGACAGAAACCACTGACCTTAGCGCCTTCCACAACACAATGTACAGGAAAAGGAGAAGCAGATTTTCACCTTTCACTTGCCATCTGTATTTTTACCGGCATGAATCCCTTTTTATGCAGCCTTTGTCGAAGGCGTTTAGGAATGAAGTCAAGTTAATGAAGTTAAGTTAATAAAATAAAGTTAAAGTTATACTCGACCCACTGCGTAGCAACATTTGTCAATTGGACTTCTTATTCATACTCGTGGGAAAACATTCCTTTGGAACCAATATTATTTGTTTTAGAATGGGGAAAAATTTAGGTCGTCTCTTACGTGCAGGGAATAAGTGTTCAAGATCTACTACACATTGGTATTCGGAACAATGGTTTTTCTTCAACAAAAGGATTCTTTTGAAATGGGGTTTCACTGTAAGAACAAGTCCCAAAAATACACACCGACAAAACATATTAACAATGTAATATTGCACAAACTTTTTTAAAATAAGAATGATCAAAATATTCCATATATAAAAATCGATCAACTAAAGAAATGAAACGAACATATAACGTACAGTGAAGAGCAATACACAACTCCAGACTTACAATTCAATCAGAAATAACATCCACTGAGATAGTTCATCGGCAACGCTGCTCATTCGCAGCGTCACTGACCAGGACGTTACGGCGCGGACGTCCACCAGAACGCGAGTCTCAACGGTGGCGGGCGCGGTTTCGAACTAGATTACATAGCTGGGTCTAATTCAACCACTATTTGGGAAATAATTATATCGGTCAGATCCTTTCGTCGGTGGTTTTCCGTGGTTTCTCCAATCAATGATATTTCAAATAAATACCGAAGCAGTACTGTAACAAACGGGAAATGGGCCGCGCGGAATCTTTCCTTCTTCATCCTAGTTTTCTCTCTCCTTACACTCACACATACACTTCCATGCACTACATACACATGTCGGGAGGCCAATGGAGAGCTTTAAGCTTTTACTGGTTGGATAGGTGTCCCGCTGGAAGAGATTCCTGGAGGTGGAAAACCGCGGTCGAAACTTGCAAGTCGAAGTGTAGGTCGGCGCCGAATCACTCTTCATAATGAGAGGAACATCGCCGCCGTAATATAGAAAGCGCTATGATTACGGAAAAATGACCGTTGGTAGTTGACGCACCCGGAATAAAACAAATCTCACTAGAAAATAACCTTTCATTAGTGGCTTCGTAATAAACATTTTGTCTCGTATTTTTTTTAGATCAATAGCTCATTTCACGGTTGAGACGAAACTGAATCAATTATGAACGATAGTTTATATTTGATACAGTTGATATTTGATACAGATGTTCATATTTGATGCAGTTGATACATATTTGATCAAATATGAACTATCGTTCATATTTGATACATTTTCGTCTCTCTTCGTTTCAACTTCATCAACCCCATAACCAAGAAGTACTTTAGTGCAGATACAGAAGGCCTGAACTAAAAAGTCTTTTAATGGTAGAAAGATGTTAAATACTCTACTAACTGTGTAGCAATATTACTTGCGATCGCTATTGCACCATACTCAGAATCCGTGCAGTATATATGCAAACACTCTACGTGGTGTGATTTAGGTACGTGCTTAATCTATGTCCGGTTCGAGCTGTATACCTATGTGAAACAAAAACTGAAGAAAATAGCATATCGTATTGCTAGGACCAAAAGAGTGCGAAAAATGAAATGTTATAATAAGAAAAAAATAGATGTTCGCCAGTAAAATTTGCTGCAATTTCACACAAAAGTATATTCTCATGGCAGTATGTAGTTTGATATGAACAGAATACTCTCTCCACATTTCTGACTTTAAATCTGACTTTAAAATCAGCAAAAATAAAATAGTATATCCTAAGAAAACTTACGTGCGGCCTTTTCTGTCCTGCCGATTTGGCTCAGCCCCATAACCAAGAAGCAAGCGTGTGGAGTCCGCATGGCCCAATGTGACTGTGTAGAAAAGCGCCGAACAGCCATTTGTGTCAATGACATCCACTTCCGCCCCACATAGCGTCACCAACGTCTCCAGGCAGTCCGTATGACCTCGACTGGCAGCGCAATGCAGGGCTGCAATCACGAAACACACGTTCCCACCCCTACAGTCACATTAACGTGTACATTTTTTTAAACTACAAAAATGTAGATGCATTATATTGTAACCATAAGAGAGAAGAGATGGATATGAAAAGGGGAAAAGAAAACTTTGAAAATGAAACAGATGAACTTACCTGTCAAACCATCTTTATCGTCAGCTTCTACACTTGCACCAGCGTTTACTAGTGCTAAGATTGCGTCTGCGCTACCTGCGATACAAAACCAATTTTTTTAATCCCTTTCATTGTTATAATTGCTTATAAATATATATTTTAGAGAAGGATATGAATATATTCTTTTTATATGAGTCTTAATTTTGCCCATTACAATGTCACATCTTTTTACACTTTTTGATGCGATCATACGTTAAATCAAATAAAATATCTAATAGATAGTTCGTTCTTATAGGTTTCAATAGGATGATATATCTCAAGATATGGAGCCTGGCATATTCCCACCCCATGTGGCATATCCAGCCCCGTTTGACGGAATTAGTATATCTGATGATATCTGTGTTATACAATTCTAAGAACAACGAATTAAGAACTACACTGTGCCTGGAATAACTTTGGTAATGTTACTTAGCGTCTCATCTACATTGTTTTTTGTTGTTGTTTTTTTTCATTGAGAAAACGGTTAAGTAATTTGCTGCTCCTAAGTAGTAAATGCAATTTTTTTCATGGGGACTGGGCGCTTGTGCGGGGGAGGGGCGTCCGACAGCAATCGGTGGCACACTCACCCGCGCTGGCCGCCCACAGGATGGGCTGGCGGCCGTCCTGGTCGGCCACGTCCACGGCCACCCCGCGGGCCAGCAGCTTCCGCAGCACCGCCAGCCCGAAGCGCACGTCGTTGCCCATCTCCGAGTTGGGCCCGCACATCTGCGCCGCGTAGTGGATCGGGTAGCCCCCGTGGATGTCGGGCGTGGACGGGTCGGCCCCGGCGTCCAACACCAGCTCCAGCGCCTCCACCTCGCCGCACACTGCACACAAACGCCACGACCGCGTGCAGGAGAGGACATTAAGGGGCCTGTTAAAACGGCGCTTTGCTTCATCTGCACATCAAATGTTTCAAGTAATGTAAAAAGTTATTGTTCATGATTCCTTTGAATTAATCGACAGTCACTTAAGAATCAATAGGAGCAGTGCTTGTTTCTGACCATTCCGCCGACTAGTAGAATCTGACGTGCACCTAGTGAAACTATAGCGCACGTTGAATATTTTTGCATGAATACCTGGCGTGTAATATAAAATATATCGGGTCATTCCATATTAAGTCAACATAGTCATTTTACATCACCATCTCAGATTCAGATGAAATTTTGACATATAGGTAGTATGAATGGTGAATAAGAAAGCTACAAATTTTGAGTAAAATATTTCCACCCGTTTCTGAAATACAGCCATGTAAAATTTTGCAAAATTGGGTTCCCGAAAATTTTTAAGTTGATGTAGAACCTCACCAAATTAAGATAGAGAGCTGGAACAGGTGTCATTTTGCAGCTTTCTTTATGGCCTCTTATATGATATACAACTCAATAGGGGTTGCGTTCAAAACGTTTTTCAAATATGAATTTAAAATTTTGATTTTGAGTTTTTTCAAAATGCACATCTTCAAAAAAATTGAAAAAATTCTAAAATAATCCTTGTATATATCCAAACAAATGGTGCAAGTTTAAAATGGGACAGCAATGGGTTCATATGGTAATCTTTATTTAAAATGCACATTATTTACTTACTCTAGATTTTACTGATTTAAAATGCATTTTATTTCAAATTATAAGCCCTAATATATACAAATTATTAATTTAGTGTTTTTTTATTGGCGAGTGTGTTATCATTTATTGTTATGAATATTAACATTATTATTATTATTCCACTACCTCACGACTAAAGATGTTATCACTCGGCTGAATATAAAATCTACTCCAGGTTGCAACCAGCCACCCAAGGTTCTGTTCCAAATAAAGCGATTTCTTGCACTTCCCAGTCTTTTGAATTACCTGGGAGTTTAGAAAAGTTCTTACTCAAATTTTGAGGAACAAATTCCAGAGCTCCGATAACTATCGGAACGACCTGTGCTTTTTCGCCCCACATTCGGCTGATCTCGATTTCCAAACTCTTGTATTTAAGACGTTTCTCTACCTCCTTGGTAACGACGTTTCGATCGCAACGTACAGCACCACCGACAAGTAAACGCGATTTTTTCTCCAAATCCCGGATTTGGTTTGTTTGCCGCTATCGTGCGATCAGTTTGAATTTGTTGGTTGTACAATATCGTACACAATCCAACAGACCTCACCGGTTTTAGGGAGTGTTCGTACCACTTGGGGCATGTGGAATTTCAAGGTCGGTACAGATCTGCCAGTGGAGGTAGCTACACACCCTGTTATGTCTTTTCAAGTGTTCGGTCTTTGCTAGGATTGAACAAGCTGAGACAATATGATCAATGGTTTCTACTTGCTCCTGGCAAATGCGACATTTGTCACCTTGGGAAATTTTGAGAACCGCTCTATCATAATGTCGTGTTCTCAACGCCTGATCTTGAGCTGCTACTGGAACTGCTTCCGATTCTCGCTTCATTCTTCCCCTTTTAAGATACATAACTGATTGATCTTTATTGATCTTCACCTTGTCCATTCTTTTTAGATATTGTTCGTGGAGTGGTTTGTCTCTCCAAGAGTTCTTTAACATTTTTTGTGTCTCATAGCATCAGGAATTCAGTGTCTGTGTTATTCGACGTGTCTGGCCTAGTTTTCTTCGTTACACTAACAATGATTTTCGCTACACTAACAATGCCTCCGTTTCCCATTCTTCGGTCACTATTATAATAACTTCTGTCATTATAATAATAATAATTATTATTATTTTTATTATTATTAGACCGCGGAACTTCATGCAATTGCATATTTTTACTGACTGTGCATATCGCAAGGAAATGTATATAACTTTACCTATCACCAAAAATAAAACAAATCTATCCTATTTTTTTGCATGTGTGCAATTTTTTAGTTTAAATGCGTATTTTAATGTATGCGATATATTTTAGTGCATATATTCCAGGTTTTTGTGGAGAAGTGGATCCAACTCAGATCTTTTCGGGTATTTCTCTTTTAACTTAGAAGTGGCTTTCTTCTGACAACGCGGGTATAGAAATTGAATCTCCTTAGTACCTTTCGCACGGTTTCAGGATTTACTTTCTTGCCAATGCCAATTTATAACTGTGGAGTAACTTTTGGTGCATTAAGACGAGAGTCCTTCTTTATTATTTTCACAACAAGATTCTCTTCTCGATCAGAAAGTTTTCAGACGTTCTCCTCCGGGTTGCAGTTCAATCGCCTATTCATTGATGTACCATAAGATTATGTCACTCACTGTGTTTTTTCATTAATGATATTTTGTAAAATTTTGGGCATCATTAACCCTTTGCATGATGGTAAATAACCGGCTGACGCTGCTCAAAGTTGTTTATTTCTCAACGATTCATTTCGCTTAAATGTTTAGGTTCCCACGTATCTGGTTCATCAAGTGAAAGGTGACCATGATTTGCTTTATTTTTAGTGATAGGTAAAGTTATATACATTTTGGTATGGACAGTCAGTAAAAATATGCAATTGCATAAACTCCCGCAGTCTAATAATAATAATAATAATAATAATAATAATAATAATAATAAAAATAATAACAAAAAACACAACACACTCGCCAATAAAAAACACTAAATTAATAATTTGTATATATTAGGGCTTATAATTTGAAATAAAATGTATTTTAAATCAGTAAAATCTAGAGTAAGTAAATATTGTGCATTTTAAATAAAGATTACCATATGAACCCATTGCAGTCCCATTTTTAAACACTTGCACCATCTGTTTGGATATATACAAGGATTATTTTAGAATTTTTTCAATTTTTTTGAAGATGAGCATTTTGAAAAAACTCAAAATCAAAATTTTAAATTCAAATTTGAAAAACATTTTGAACGCAACCCCTATTGAGTTGTATATCATATAAAAGGCCATAAAGAAAGCTGCAAAATGACACCTGTTCCAGCTCTCTATCTTAATTTGGTGAGGTTCTACATCAACTTAAAAATTTTCGGGAACCCAATTTTGCAAAATTTTACATGGCTGTATTTCAGAAACGGGTGGAAATATTTTACTCAAAATTTGTAGTTTTCTTATTCTCCATTCATACTACCTATATGTCAAATTTCATCTGAATCTAAAATGGTGAGGTAAAATTTTAATTAAAACAGTGTTGATTTAATATGGAATGACCCTATCAAACAAAGAAGGTGAAGGTGGGGAGAAGTGTATCCCAGAACATTGTTTTTGTTACTTTGACATGTTTAGCAATTACATGATTTGTGTATCTTTTAAGCCGACTCCATATTTAAACCAACGTTCGATAAGTAAACTAACTTGCAGTTTTCCTTTATTATTCCATGAATGTCGATAAATTCCAATGAACCATGAACAATAATTTAATTTAAATGTAACGGTCAAGAAACTTCATTAAAACTATAAAATACGGCCACTCCGTTAAATATACCACGGTTAAATATTTTTGAAATTTACAGGATCTCGGGTATAATCACAAAACACCAAATTTTACTCTACCAGAATAAATAGGAAAGAGCTTTCGGCTAAGTGTTCTCAAATTTTCTTATTATTTAGTCTCATAAAAACACCAAAATATTGTGATTCTCAATGTCAATGGGTTTTGTTCCGGAGTTAGAGAGACCATATTTTTTAAGGTAAAAGAAACGTATAATGATCCTGATTGCAAATAAACATTGACACTTGGTGATAAACATTGATTTAAGAATGGTCTCAATAGACCGTCTGTGAGGTAAACAGTGCCATTATTGTTCCATGCCGTTAATTTTCAATATTGAAGAGGGAATTTATTGCAAAATTATTGCAATATAAACTATAACACAAGCAAAGTAGACTAAACCATAATTCCCCAGAGGAATTTTTTGATAAAAATATGAATGGTGAGACATGTCTTTAAAAAAATATTGGCTGGAACTGCGATGGCTTTTTCATTTCTATTTTTTCTCATTTTCAAGAGAAAACAATGACAAAGTCGTCTCATAAACGAACTCGATCACATCCTGATACCATAAAGACGCTCATAGTATAGACATGGAAAATGAACTAAGTAAAGAGATGTAGAAAATGAAAACGTTGACAATAATAAACAGTAGATAAAGCGTTTAAAAAGCAGCTACACAGAAGTTTATGAAAAGAAATCTCAATTTTCCCATAATGATTAAAAGGCGGAAAATGAAGAGAGCAATGAAATATAACTCAGAATTTCTCATTTAATTGAAAACAATTAATAAAGATCGTGTATTTTATTTTATTAAACGTTCATATGAGAAAGTTGCAGCAATTTCTGGACGTAAATTTAATAATCTTCTGGACGTAAACGTAGCTTCACTATGCGCACGTTTTGTTGAGCACTCCTTTTGCTTGTAGTTCATTTACCGTTGAAATTGATTTTCTATAACTCGGGAACAAATATTTTTATTTTTCTAAAATAATTATTTTCTTTTTTTTTATTCCGGCCCTCAAGAAAATGTGCGCGGATAAATCTCTTTCCCCACACGTCATATACAGTTTTTACTGTTTTTTGACAAATAAATAAATAAACAATTTATATTAATATAACACTTTGGCTCAAAGCCTCATTGTCATTTATTTTGTCGTAATTTTGTAAATAATAATGAAGGTTAACGAAAAAGTTTGGAAATTCATTTCGTGAATTCAAGAATATATATAGGCCTGCGCAGCCCAAAACAAGAGACGAACCAAGTACATTTACAGGCTCTTCTGGGCCCTTTTTCCCAATAAACCTTTCTATTTACATGTGAAGTATTTTACTAGTAAATAAATAAAATATACAAGAAGAATTAAATTAAAACTTTAATGATACAATGAATAAATACAATTTATTTTATGTTGAATCAATAACAGGTTGCCAGATGATTTGAAGAGTTTCTTTCCAGATGTCGTGAATCAATTGCCCAAATTGTCAGCAATGGAAAATTAGAAATTAATCATATTTTCGGAAATAAAATGTTTTACTACGTGGGGTTGCCGGGCAATTCTGGACATTTTCAGAGACTTCGTGGCCCCCTACCCCCCGTGCGCACACTTATGGAAATTCCAACAATTACTCTAACCTATTTCTGTATGTCAAGACGAGAGTGCAGTTGAGTGTTGAATTTTTTTACAAGAGTGTTTCTGTGTTTTGTTCGGGATCTAAAAGGTTATTGATTCGCAGGTGCACTTTCAGGTTCTGACTCAGTATGGAAATCAGACATTTACGTGCTTCGTCAAACGATGCGTGTACTAAACTTCAGGACTCGGCTAACGATTTTTCCTAACTCAGTAGGTACAGCTTATGACGGATGGATGGTGAGAAAAATGTTTGATGCATTCGTTTCTTGACCTTTGAAATCCTTCTTTCTCATACATATTGCATGATTTTCTATGGGTGCAAATTTTGCATTGCTGAATTTCTTTCAGCAGATAATTCTGAACCGAGTGTTTGTAGTTCATGTTTCATTTTAACTTCATATTTCAAATAAATGGAGACTTGAAGAAAGGCTAAGTGGGAATTTTTCGTAGTTATGATTGATTACCATTGATTCCAGGCACGTCAAGGGTTAAGAACATTATTCCCGTTAGTGTAATGCATGTTTTGCGTGTTTTGTGGCGGTGATCGAGTCGTAGTGCTAGTGTCCTCTCGCAGTGCCAGAGATCGCCTGCGCATATGGACGTCTCAACATACGACGCACATCCTTGGGCGGCGGGTGCCCCGCACTGCGAGTGTCGTTGATCACGAGGGGACGTTTCTCCGTCCTTCAATTGGTTGATTGATTGGGTATTTTTTTCCTGGGAGTGTCGAATTCTAAGATCATTGTTCCATAAGTGTAATGTATGTTTTATCGCCGGAGGTGGCAATGATCTCGTTCTCAATCAGGTATTTCCCACCTGTGGGGCAGCGCCCCAGACGGGAATAACTCTAAGCTCCCGGCCGGTCTCCCGGCATGTGTGGTAGTATAGTACATGTGTGTGTGTAAGGGGTGAGGATAAGACAAGGAATGGGAAGGAAACATCGCGCGCGTTCCATGGCCCTCTTGTTAGGGTACTGCTCTGTCATTCTCCTGGTATTGATCGGAGAAACCACGGAAAACTACCTATCAGAGCAACCGGCCACTAAGAATTGTCCTTCAGACAGCGTCTGAACTCGACCTAGCAATCTGGCTAGAGTCGAAAATCCTGCCACCGCCGGGACTCGAACCTCAAGACCTCCCGGTCAGAGGTTTTGAAGTCAGAAAAATATTTGTGATTAATGTTAAATAAAAGGGAGTGGATAATTATCATACATTTATTTGAGCATTCGGGAATCACATTTTTCTCCGTTTTATGTATTATCCCGAATCTTAGAAAAAAATCTAAGAAATCCAAATTTAAACAGCTTGTAAATCTGTCCAAAACCTCTGCGCCTCTGCAGAGCAATTTCAGAAACTCGTATTTTGAATACTTTTTTTTAAAGTAAACTTGATCTTTCTTACTGGTAATATGAAATTATCCTTTAGCCAGTTTCGCCTTTAGTCATATTTCAGCCATTATGCCAATATGACATACTTAGGTCATACTTTTCTCATATTTTATCTTAATTCGAAATCATTTGCTTTTCATTCGACGCATTGACGGATTCACTTCAGAATTTATATATAATAATTTTCGCAATTGGCACACACGTCGTGGATATGACATCTTGGATATTTAACACAAATTGAATATTAGCATTATGTCTGAAGAGTGGGCTGATCAAAATCGACTGGAAGACGATACATCGACTTCCAATTGCAAAAGGTAAAGCATTTTGCGAACGCCAACAATAATTGTACTTGGTCTGACTTTACGTTTGCAGTCTTGCTTATAATAATACATAAGACTCGTCCATAAATTGGAACATAGATTTTAATTATTCATTTGGTAAGCTCATTAAATAGAAATCTATGTACTACTATTTTCAACTTAAAAATAAATAAGTTCATAAAACTGATATAATGCTTTCACTGTTACAGAAATAAAGATATACTCAAGTAATATGTTTATTTACACGAGGAGTTGTTTGTGCATGTGATCTGAAAACCTAAACATCAATGGTAGTCAAGATTGCCTACCATTCTGAAATTTACAATATTGTTTGTAAATGTATACAACAGCATTTAGTTTTATGAATTCAAATACACTCTAATTTTTAAGCATCTTACAGATAAGGAGCGTGGGCAAACCGCCGCCAGATCAAGTACGCTTCTCAGTTTTTAACGTTATAATGTTGTTTATGGCGCTATATTTTACAGATATTGACAAATTGGCTGTTGCAATGCATTAGTAGTTGTCAATTATAATGGTTATTAAAATGTATTTTCATTTCAAGACACCGCGAAAGTACTTCTGTTTGGGAAAAGTACAAAAAATACACCAGTAATTTGCCATTGTATAAAAACATATACTGTCACAAAAGTTAACTTTTTGCTCTTAGTCAATAAAATTATGCCTTATCTAGTGTAAAGGGACACCCTTGGGCCTAAGGTGTACAGAACTCTCGCTTGTTGTCAGAAGAATTCGAGTAGAAAATAAAAAAAAAACAATCAATGCCTTGACGATAAAAACAAATCAAAACCATTATACCATGAACTTTCCTGATTTTAGGGCAAAAGGAAACAAGTAGAACCGAGTCACAAAGAAAAAGTTAAAATTTATTGCCTAGTGATTTATTTTGAATACAAATTCTGATTAACTATATGAGGCCCAACAACTATAAGAAATTCTTATTTTTTATTATCGTTATTAAAACCAATGGAGTAATACTAAGCACATGTTTTTATACATTACAGTATTAGAGCCCGTTCTTCATTCTACGTTAAATTTTGAGGTTCTATTACTCTGAGGTGCTAGTTCTCATCTTTTGTACGTTCTTTCGCAAGTTTACGATTCTTTACAAGAGTTTGTGCTTCAGACTTTTGCAGTTGCAGCAAAATCACGAAATGACAACACTGCGCCAAACGATAAGACCAGCATGAGCTACTGCACGTTTTTATCGGCCGAGAAAAATAAAACAGGAATAGCTTAATGACCTCCCTCACGCGCCAATTTACTGCAGAAGTGTTTTGCAAAGCCATTTAGAGGTACCTTCATGGATTATTAATAGATTTTACGTTTCTGAGGTATTACAGAGATATCCATTTCAGGAGGGTGTAGATGGACAAAGAACAGTAGTACGTTCTGTCCAAACTTGTGCTAATACTATTATTAACTAATTACGTGAAATCTAAATGTTAGTGTCCAAAGTAGTTAATATAAATGGAAAAAAGTCAAAGAATGAGTTTTTTACTGACGGATTGTCCATTTTGTATTCTTGTACCATCTGAATGAATTGCTTTTCATGGAAGTAACCCACGTCATACACAACTTCAAATAACAATGTGCGGAAAAAGAATCAGATCTTCGGTATTTCTACTAGAAGTTATAGTAGTGTACATTTCCATTTTAACATGAGCTCAAGTAGTGTACTTGTGCCCTGATGTAACTGAAGTAGAGTGTTACGTACTTGGTGTAATGTACATTTTGTAAATAATAACCCCCGAAAGGCCGGAAAAGCCGTACGGGCAGGAAATGAATAAAAAAATTCTATTTGAAGATACATAATGACACATACGTCACCTCACAAGTAAGATATTTGCTTCATAACTGTATGAAACAGAATAACACATTTTATGAAAAATGCAGATGAGATATTTACCACTTGATTTGTGTATTTGTATTTAGCCATTACATTTCCCATAAAGGGAACTTGGCCTCGGCGGCGCCGTTAGAACCCGGGAGTTCTAATCGGTCACCCAACCAGGAACCCGCGATGTCTCAAATTCGCTTAACTTTCGTGACTTCACGTAGTTAAAGAATTCGGCTAGTGACGCCGGTTTTGCGGTCGTGGTCTTTCAGGAGAATCATCCCAGCGTTTGCCTGGATGACCGAGGAAAACCAATCAAGCTGGCCGGCACGGGATTAAACTGGGGCCTCCCGAATACGAAGTCAGCCTGCTACGCCTTGAGCTACTTTGTTCGGATACCAATTGAAGACGAAGTAATAACGATGAAAGTCCAATTCTTATAAATTCTAGATTATGACATATGTTACATTACTAAATGAAGTTTCTTTTGTTATAGTCAGAATCATATAAAACGTGAAAATTCCAAAGGAATTATAATTGAAAATATGTGGGAAGGTGGAAGACAGACAAGAGTCCCAGTATTTTATGAAAACATTATGAGTGTCCATGCATTATTTTGTAAGAATGTAGTGTTTCTCCGTTGGTAAACTCATTATTAATTTTCTTTGTGCTCCATATTGCTTGTAATTAAGTGTGAATGTGTAAAATGGATATAAAGAGCAGTCCAAAATTAACTGGGAGTGTAAAGAAGAAATGATCCACTGATTCAGAAGATAAAGATAGGGTAACTGGTACAGTCGTGCGCACCAGTATAGTGATGAGCACAGAAGCTGTAAAGGGTATAATAAGATTTTCAAACAACGAGCGGTCCTCTATATGTAATCTATGTGTCGTGTGTGTCTTTGTTTGCAACCCCGGAATATGAATTGAATACGACCCCGCGGTAAGTAGTACATTTCAGTAGATAGTGGTGTGCCTCACGTGTCGTCTGTGCATCAAAATGTGGTTTTGTTAGCGGAGATGGGTCCAGTTATTAAGGATTTAAGTAAATTCGTCTGTTTTTATTTGCAATCCGCGCTATGCATTGTGTAATCAGGTTTAAAATCTACGTTTTCATATGTGTTTTCACCACCTCAGAGCAGACCATATACAGGAAAAGGTGGTGCCCACAACAGTAAATATTTCTGACGTGCAGAACAGTGATAAGTATGGAGTGTCCATCACTGTAATTTAACGAACTTTTTTAATGAATTTCTGTAATTTAAATATTGGGCTTTCTAACCATGTTTGCCTTGTTAAGGGGAAAATATTTAGAACGATTTTGAAAAGTGATAGGCACAGTATTGTCTCAATACTGTGGCTAAATGTTATCTGGGGTTAAATGTTATCACCAGGGTACAGATTCTGATAACCTGAAACATCTCCAAAAATAATAAAGTGCTCTTAAAATGTTTTTTTAAAATATCCTAGAAGAAAAGAAAAAACGACATAAATAATTGATTAAAACCATTTCAGATGTTTAAATTACACTGATTTTGAGGTATGAAGAGACTCAGGAGGCAAAGACGTTCTCACCGTGAACAATTAAATCTGTCGTATAGGTTACTGATGTAATTGAGGCTTCTTCTCTTCGTTCACGTGAACAGTTTGCAAACTTTTGGTTTGGTCTGTTCTTTACTAGGAAATCTCTCTTCTTTTCGTGGATGATCACAAAAGTCACTTTTGGTTTCAAACGAGTGAGAATGTCTTGTCTGAATTGCAAATAAATTTAATAGCACTGTATCTGAACGTCACACAAACTCTCGAACCAGCATAATGTGTCGCTGTACTTCAACCAAACAAGAGTGTGTGGAAGGTAGGAGAGCTAAAATGGCGTCGAGAACATCCTTTTGAGGCTGTCACTAGAAAAAACTTCGCTCCTGTGTTGGAGAAGGTAGTGCGCACAATAAAGCCGGATAATTTACAAAATGATTTTAGAGCTTGTGGCCATGTTCCCTGGAGCCCTGAACATATTGATTTCATTAAATGTGTAGGACGGATGTACAATGATATCGCATCAAATGTGGATAATTAAAACATTGTATCCACAATATACAGAACAAATCATTGACATTTGAAAAATTCTACAATATTGTTGGAGAAGAATTAGTATCAAAGTTTAATAACATTAAGAAAGTAGTGGAAAAATAACACAGCGAAGAATTCATTTTGTACAAGTTGTATGAAGAACTTTCAGCGGAAGCAGAAGTGAATTCAGAAATAGGTGGTCTGAACATGCATCCCAATATGGAAAGACATTCTGAACAGCCGGATCAAGTGCCAGCACAAGATGTGCAACAGTAATCAACCTCTTAATATAGCGCCAAACTGTGAACCGCTATAGCCGAGAACACCGTCTCCAACTAACGTTCTCAGTAGTGCGCTGAGACGTTCGAATACTCCAACATTAGCAGATTTCTGATATGGCCAGACACACCTAAACGGAAAAACAAACGCAATGTTCAGCGAATGTCGTATGTGATGACGTCCAGGAAACTCCTCTATAAGAAAATGGCAGATGCAAAAGAAAATGAAGAAAGGGCGAAGGAAGAGAGAAAGAGAAAAACGCCCTGGTAACACACAAAGAAAGAAGGAAGAAGAAAAAAATTATAAGGTAGTTTTGCCAGTGCTTTTGCCCTACATGAGAGCACTGCCCACAATAACACTACAACTAAATCTGTGAGAAAAGTGTTATTTGGAAATAGCACTGAAGGAATACACAAGGAGAATGATAACCAGAAACCACACCATCTAGTGGAAACTAGTAATCGGGTTAACAAGAAAACAAACGTCAATTCTGCACAAAGAATGCCATATTCCTCCATTCAAGGTTTAGGCACACTTATAGAAGTGGAAGAACTAAGGATATTTATCAGCCGAACACTTCTACAAGAATTTACAAAATGGAAAAAGGTAGCAGGAAATTTCTTTCCTCCAGAATTCTACGAAAGTATTTTCTTCGGGGCTGCTTCCAAAGTGGAAACACATTGAATTTTGAGAACTAGGGTGTGTTCTGCCAATTATGTCAAAAGGTATTTCACAAACCATGTCTTTCCTCAGTGGATTTTGTAGAGGAAAGTGTTTCAGACGAAAAATTTTCTTTTGTGCAAAATGTTTAGACCTATTAAATGACTGAAGCTTAATAAACCAGCAGTAACAAACCAATTGCGTTTGGCAGTGCTATTTGACGTCATTGGACTTTTTTTCTGAGTGCCCATAATTATATTACACAGTGCCCACATTAGTTTTTAAAGTGCCCATTACTATATCTTCTGCCTTATTTTGGTTTCATATTTTGTAAAATGTGAAGTATAATGTACAACTAGGTTCATAAATGTACACATATGTAGTAATTAATTTGCCAACTATGATTTTTCTATTGTTAAAGTAAAAAATTATACACTGAATAAAATATATTGAGTGTCCTTAAAGTGCTCATCACTGTGTGTTCTACCCTACAATCACGTACAAGATAAAGGAACTTTCTATTACTCTATAAACCTTCGGCATTCGACTCGTGGATTTCGTAGGGACAACATCGTACTCGCTGCGTGTCCGCACCGAAGTCTGTGATACGAGTTTTGAAGTGTAAAGTGTCAAGGTATCTATTTATACGGAAAATCTACTGTACTAACTACAAGAATACAGTCAAGCCGCCTGCGTGTGCAGCTGGCTGGACTTATTATGCCAAATGGTGACTACAACAGCAACATAACCAAAGAATCTACCAACATGACGAACAACCAAGAAGGTAAGAAGTCATATGCTAGTGTAGCTACAAGAGATGTATTCCCCAACAAGGATCAAGCTATAGTAATAGAATCAAAAGAAGGACTTACTATAAAAGACTATTTAAATAAGCTAGCCACAATTGTTGACTCTACGAATATAAGGTTTATATCAAGGATTTATAACAACAGAGTAAGTGTTTTCTTAAGCAGTAAGGAAATTGCTGACTATATAACTGATAATCATAGTAATATTAATATCCAAAACCATATCTTAACAGTCAGGCCCCTAATAAGTAAACAAAAGAGAATTATCATCTCAAATGTTTGTCCTATCATACCTCACGATGTAATTGAAAGAGAGCTAATCAAGAGAAACATACAAAAATCACTCTAACATTTCTTTCATCAAAGCAGGAGTTACAGAACCTGGTTTCTCACACATTATGAGTTTTAGGAGGCAGATTTTTATTGATCCAGAGGACATTAACAAGGTACCAGATTCAATGACCATATTTTATGACAATACAACATATAGAATTTACTTTACAAGTGACACCATGGCATGCGTCAATTGTAAACAAGCTGGTCATCTTGCTAACCAGTGCCCTACCAAGATCTCCACTTTAAATGCTCACTATGTTAACCAAGAATTAAAAGAAAGTCATGAACAGGAGTCAGTGATAACACAAGAACTGTCACAAAACACACTGAACCAAAAAAAAGAAAATAGTATGGTTAATAACAAGAACTTACCAATTATCAATAAAGGAACTATAACATCTGAATCTCCCTCTCAAGCTGATGATGATAACTGCACACCCAAAACTACTAATAATGACACTTCAAAACAATGTCAAGAACAGGAGGCAATGATAACACAAGAAGTGCCACAACACAACTTGAACCAGATAGATGAGCAGAGTATGGTTAATAGCAGTAACTTACCAACTGTGAATAAAAGATCTTTAACAAGTGAATCTTCCTCTCAACCTGATACTGATAACTGCACATCCAAAACTACTAATAATGACATCCCAAAACAACCAATCAAGAAAAAGAAAAAAACTAAAAATGATAAAAGTGAAAACACAGTAACACAAGAAGACATTCAAATCAAATCTATTGATGAACTAATTAAGCCTATCCAGAAGATCATTGATGAAAAACCTGAACAATTTCCACTCAATTACATACAATTTAAAAATTTCCTTGAAAACTCCTTTGGAGCTAAAAACCCTATTATCATAGCTAAAGACTATCCCTGTGTCACTCAGTCTATTATCCAGATGATGACTAATACATATCCTCTCCTAACAGAAAGATCCATTAAAAACAGGTTCACCAGAATTATAAACAAACTAAAAATCAGTAACCCACTTAATGAAGACTCAGGAAGTGATATTTCTACTTCTGTTTAAATTTAATAAATAGAAATATATTTGATGAATATTCTACAGTGGAATACTAATGGTTTTCACCCTCGATATGAAAGAATACAGATTTTGTGTGAGAAATACAAACCTGAAATAGTATGTGTGCAGGAAACCAACTTCAAAGGAAATAAATCTGGTAAATTAAAAGGATTCATGTGCTACAATAGAAATAGATCAACTTCTTCTATTGCAAGTGGAGGTGTTGCTATTTTTGTTAAAAATTATATAAAAGCAAACCACTTTTATATCAGATCCGATATTGAGGCAATAGCAATACAAATACAAGTTCCCTTTTCTATATGTATATGCAACATATATATACCCAACAGCTATCAATTTGAAAAGAATGAAGTGAAGGATATCATAAAACAATTACCTAAGCCCTTTATTCTATTAGGTGATGTTAATTGCCACAGTACCCTCTGGGGATCGTATAAAACCGACTCAAGAGGCATCAATACGGAAGATATTATTGAAGAATCTGATATGGTAGTACTAAATAACGGGCAACCTCCACACTTCAATATTAATAATGGACAGCTTAGTGCAATTGACCTTACACTCAGCTCAAGCAGCCTGGCCTCTAAATGCAATTGCTATGCACTGGATGAGCCTCACGACAGTGACCACTTTCCCATTTTCACAATTATCAGCGATTCTTCATGTATCTCGAATCCGCTGCAAGAGAATATTAAGTGGAACTACTCCAAAGCCAACTGGCTTAACTATCAGGAACAAATTAGAATGAAAACATCTCAAATGGATATGTTTCAAGAACACGACATTGACGTAATAATCAAATCGTTTACTGATGTCATAACAACAGCAGCTAATGACTCACTAGAAATTATCAAACCCACAAAAAGAAGAAACGTGGTACCATGGTGGAACGAAAAATGTAAAAATGCTCTTAAACAGTCCAAACATGCGTTCAACCGGTACAAGAAACACCCAACAAATGAAAATAAAATCGAATATAAAAAACTAAGAGCTCTTACAAGAAGAATTATTAAAGAAAGCAAAGCCAACTCCTGGATAAGTTACGAATCCTCTATCAATGTGAATAATAACATTAAAGATTCTTGGAAAAAAATTAGTTCCATACAAGGTAACAAAAAATTTAATCAAATACATTTACTGCTGTCCGAAAATGCCCAAGTTATTAATGAACCCGCTGATATCGCAAATGAGCTCGCCAACAAATTTGCTAGCAACTCTAGCTCTCAAAATTACTCTCAAGCCTTCCAAACTTACAAAAGTGAGCAAGAAAGTGAACAGCTGATGGTGAACACAGAAGCGTGTCACATGCAAGAGCACCTTAACTTACCTATTTCAATGAAAGAACTTGTCACATCACTAGACGCCTCCAAAAATTCTTCTCCCGGACCAGACAACATTCCAAATATCCTGCTTAAAAATCTACCACAGGAAGGGAAAGATATACTACTAAAAATATACAACTATATATGGATAGAAAAGACATTCCCAAAAGTGTGGAAAGCGGCTATTGTGATCCCCATTCCTAAGCCCGGAAAAGACCCAACACGAAGTGGTAATTACAGGCCCATATCATTGACTTGCAATATGTGCAAGATTTTGGAAAAAATTGTTAATCGTCGGCTCAGATGGTATCTCGATTACAAGAATATAATATCTAGCAATCAGTTTGGATTTCGACCAGGACACTCAACGACCTCCCACCTGGTAAGCATAGATACCTATATTCAAGAAGCTTTTGCCAACAAACAACATGTGTTAGCAGTCAACTTGGACATCGAAAAGGCATACAATATGGAATGGATGCATCGAGTCCTACAGAAGCTGAGCGAAATTGGAGTTCGAGACAACATGTTTCAGTTTATCAAACATTTCACGGAAGATCGAGGCATGCAAGTGAGAGCATATGGAACATTATCTATGAAGAAAAGAATAGAGAACGGTGTACCTCAAGGATCCATCCTAAGTGTTACACTTTTCCTACTAGCAATAAATGACGCGGACGAAAAACAACTTACCTACGCTAAAAATTGGTAATCAGATCCTGAGCTTTGTCACCAGTACCAAAATATTAGGAATGCACTTCGACACTAAACTGACCTGGAAGTTGCACATATTGAACACTATTAACGAATGTAAAAGGAGAATCAACATACTTAAATGCCTGGCACACAACAACTGGGGAGCAGATAGACAATTGCTATTATTAACATACAAAGCACTTGTGAGATCCAAAATAGACTACGGATCAATAATATACAGATCTGCTTGTAAAAGTGACCTCAAAAAACTGGATACAGTCCATAATCAAGGTCTCCGAATATGCACCGGATGTTTCCATACCAGTCCCATCGGAAGCATACTGATTGAAGCAAATGAACCCACATTATCTCATCGCAGAGAGGAACTAATAATCAAATATGCTTTAAAAGCAGCCACGTCCATCAATCCAGTCATAGTACAGGACATATATCCTAAACAACAAGAGTACATAGAGCATTCGCGTTTTATACCTTTGTGTGAAAACACTAGAAGAGTACTTAGAGAACTTAATTTCGATCACAGAAAAGTAGAAAAGAAGAGAAATTACAAAATCCCTCATGGATAATCTCGGATATCTCAGTAGACTTATCATCTGGCGCTCATCAAGGAAATGGAACATCTAAGATAAACTCTACACCGACCAACAATTACGACATGTTTTATTCTGTTTATGCCAAAGCAATTAAAACTACACATGGAACAGAAGCAACAGTGGTAACGAAAGATGTATCGGTGAAACACCAACTTAACTACTATGCCAGCCATCTTACTGCCGAATTATGCGCCATCTTGACCGCCATGAAACTTATTAAAAATAGTAACCACTCAAAGTTCATTTTATACTCAAATTCCCGCACTGCAATAAAAAGCATCCACAATAACGAAACTTCTAGTGAAATGATTATTACAATTCAAGAACTGTATCATGGCATTACCACATTGGGTAAAGAAGTAATATTGGTATGGAATATGAATCAAGATACAGAAATGCAGACGGAAATTGACCGAGTAGTTAGTGGAAGTACAACTGATATCCCAAACACTGTACTGGCAATTTCGAATACACTCCAAGATCTAGTGAAACATATTGGAAAAATATTAGAAGAAAAATGGTTCTCCATATGGACTACGCTTAAAAGAAGCGACCTTCATAAAAACATAACCAATTTTCAAAGTCTGAAACATAATAAAAAGCTCAACAGAAAGGAACAAGTGGCCATAACGAGAACACGAACAGGTCACTGTAAGCTAAGCCATCTATTTCTGATTGACGGATCCAATCCTCCATCATGTGACCTGTGCAATACGGCTTGGTCCCTGTCTCACATAGTCAATTATTGCCCTACTTTCCAACATATCAGGCAGAGATATCTTCACGACACAAGTTTGGAATGTATACTTGAATCTGAGAAGTATCAAGAAAGAATTTTACAATTCTATAAGGAGAGTGGAATTTTCAGCCAAATTTGAACTTTGTTTTGATCATGGCTTTTCTGTTGTTGTTTTTTTGTTTGCATGTCTCACTAAGTATTATTGTTACTACTCTTTCGTTTTTTGCAATCCTGTAAACAATTATTGTGAATTACTGTATATTGTACTGAATTTGTAAACTTCATTTAATCATGCATGAATTACTGTTATAATGTATTTTTTCTGAGTCGCTAATGACCCAGTTGTCGATGCGACGTTAAATAAACCAACAAACAAACAACAAACACACCTTAGACACTTTTTAAATTTTCTTTTTTGTTGTTTTCTGTTAGACTAAAGTTTCAATATTTTTGTCACGAAATAAGAATCAGATGGAAATTCATTAATATTCCTAATTTTTTACATTAATTAAAGAATCACTGTTATCTTTACTCCATTGTAACAAAGAAAATTATGAAACAATAAAAGCCATGTTGGAACAGTAATATTGTTTTTCATAGCAATGATTTTTTCATAGTTTATTAAATATCACCCATAAAGGGTTTATAACTTTAAAATGGAAATATCTCAGGATATTGAAAATTTGACTTTCATCGTAATTCCCCCCATGTCTTCAAATGATTACGCATATGTAATTCACATTTTTGTGCTCAGTTTCTTTCCACAAACTCCTTTCTTTCTATTACCTCATTATTAAGAATTAATTTATTCTGCCTGCCTTCGTGCCAGTTTAATTTTAAAATTTGAGAACAGGAAGTGTGAGAATGTAGCAGTGATAAAGATATTGAATTTGCTTTCTCATGGTTTACATAAGCAGCCTATGAGAGGCAACCGGCAGCTGTGAAATTTTATGAAAAATCTGTATTCTGCTAATCGATTGTTACCTTCAGACTGATCGAGAACGCGAATACATTGATGAAGTATTCACTGTTGAATGGTCTTATAATTTATATCAGAAGAACAAGAAAATATTGGCTATCGTAATGACTTAGATAACAGCGGCTGCACATAAGTTCAATTGGCCGATTCTCATAGTCGTACCTTTCCTTATACTATACTGAATCCGTGTTCGCAGTCAATGGTAGATCTTAGATAATTTGAACCAATATTCAGAAAATAACACAGTTCTTCTACCTCCGTCAATTATATTTCCCCAAAAGATTTAATTAATCTTTTATTGTTTCCAAAATCAATATTGTGATATGCTGTATACTTTAGAACATTTTATAAATGAATCAATTCTTATACACTCTATAAAATGTATTATTATAATTACGTATGTAATTATAATAAAACGTTTTAACGTGTCAATTTACAAGAAAAGTGGACACACGTCAAAAATATTTTTTTAGTTAAGTGAAGAACGATTTGAAATTAAGTTTTAGGGAAAATTTCATAAAGGTATTTCACAATGCAACTATTGTACAGTTAATGAAGAAAATGATCGTAAATCTAGAAAACAATGGCAAAAACATCTATAGAATATTATCAGGATTTTAGGGAAATATGTATATGAAAGGTTTAAGACTACAAAAAAATCTACTTTTCATGCCGTCGTATTACAAATGTTCACAATATTACAAACCCCACGACATTTGCAAAAAAAAGAAAATACAATTTCTGAACGCGCAAAAAGTCAAAATGCTCTTATGTTTAACAAATATATTACGCCATTTAATAGCGTGGGGTGTTTCCTTTTCCTTCGATTATTGCCTATCGTTTTCGCGTGATGGGTTTCGCCAATATTGCGATGGTCGCCGGGTCAATTATACTTCATTCTCTTAGTAGCAAATTTAAGATATTTATTGTTTATTTAATAACATGTTTATTAGATAAACTGTATTTTCTATTTTGTGTGCCAAGAAAAGACTGTCATGCTCTGAAAGGCTAATTTCAGGGAATTTAGGAAGTCTATAAATTCATTTTTGTGGAGGACAGCAGTCACAATCGAGTAGTGAAATCGTCGTGTTTTGGGTCTTTGTCAGCATAAAAGACAAAGTTATTTACAAGACCAATGCCCAGCGCAATGACATGGAGATTTACCTTTAATATGTGACCACTTTGCATTTCGTCACATGATCCATTACATGTAGACGACATACTCTTTAGGTACTCATACTCAGCCAGACTAGCTTAATACCGCCACTATGTTTCAATGTAAGCTCAAGATTATGAGGGTACAGTTCATTCAGATTGCACCATTTCCCCCGAAAGTCAAAATATTATTTTTGCTTTTTTCTGAAAATATGATTGAATTCCACAGTTTGATTCTTTTCTAGGAACTCTAGCAAAATTTAATGGGTTTATATGATTTGCTTTACTCACCAAGAACTTTTCCAGACGTGATGCCCTTCTCCCTACAAATTTCACGCGCTAACGCAGATAACCTCAACCTCCCATTCTCTCAATTCCCCTGCCAATTTCACTGCACTCATTTTTCGGTTCTTCTGAATTTGTCGAAGTGAAAGGTTTATCTACTTCAGAGGATACTTTTGGCCTTCCTGTTCGGAGTCGATTTCTCTCGTTTTACGAACACAAAACCAATAAATTATTGATTGCACTGCTTGACGATGTCTGTTTCCAAGTTCAGATTTCTTATTCAAACTTTTGCATCTATTGCGCAATTTTTTAAATATTTTTCTTGTAGCGTCTCGTTTTTGTGAGGTTGTAGTCCGTTTTCACCTCCCACGAAGTGCTGGCAACTTTTACTGCGGATTGACCATGCTACGCTTCTTATCAGTGCTTCGCCAAGCTAAATGGATTATAGAATGTTGGAAAATTATTAGTAACATCAATTTACTTCGATTCTTCGACTGTACGATTATATTCTGCGAGCAATTTCCAAAAGTCTTATGTCGCATTCGGATCATGTTTTGGTATTACATTTGCTTTTTGGTATTTTAGTAATCTCGTATAAAGGGACAATTTTTTCATGTGTCACTTTTCTTGTACACCAACATGAGTTGCTATATATAGTTTTGGGAGTTCAGACAACCATTCTCAAAAGAGCGCTTCATCGGGACAGGGATAATAAAGCAAATAAACACATAATATTTATTCACGAAATTGATTATTGAAATTTTAACAAATACATTGTAGAGCTGTTTTTTATCATCATATCTCGTTTAATCACCAGAGCAACTAACCGTAGGTCAGTTAACGCATAGATTTTTTACTAAAAAATGTACGACCTCGTTGCACGGAGTGGAGATTGCCAGATTAGCAAAACGAGAGAACTTGCAAGGTGCACTGTACGGAATAGCGACAATATGAGGTTTGAAGCTATAACGCAGTGGCAGATACAAAGAGAGATGGGGAGCGTATGTCTTTCTAAAGCTTACATTTTTTAATACTTCACGTAATTTATTCAAAACGATGACTATTTATAATCTCTTCGCATCCAAAACAGTATTCAGATTTTGAATATACCTGTACACTTTTTTATTTCAAGCTAAAAATTTTAAAAATTGTCTCTTATCCTTTACTGTAACGAATGAGACGGTATCGGCTCACTTCCGCGAGAACACGGTGAACGTCAACATCAGGCCGAGCTGAATAACCTCGTATTTACAGCTTCAAACTCTAAAGGCGCAGTGACGCTTCGCGACTCGTGGCCGACCCGACAGGCATTCGGTTTACGCGATTAATATAAAACATCCATGGACTTTTCAAAACATAATTTCCAACGCATTTTATGCCAAAGTACTTTTGCTCTAAGCACTCTTGACTTGACGTTTTGAAGCTTCGCGACGCGTCTCAACGTTGGGATGAGGGGCCTCCGGCCTTCGGCTTACGCTATTAATATGAAACATCCTTGAGTCTGTCCCAGTCATAATTTCTCCTTTACATCCCCAATTTTCCGCGAAGCACACAGTATGCTTATTCATATCATCTTCAGATAAGTAAATATCTCATACAAGAAAATACACATTTTTTTGTCTACCTTCATCCCGATTTGTTTATAATAATTTCACTTTAGAGCTCAATAACTCAAAATTAGTGTCAATGGAGTTGTACGTAATGTATTAAAATAACGCCTCCAGATATTCCCTAGTTTTCCGAAACTTCTAAAGTAAGAATAAACTGACATGAAAATATCCATTTTATTCTGGTTAAAGTTTTCAGGGTGATATATCATCCGATATTGAAGTAATTACGAGAACATAAACAGAAATAAAATATTATTAGTACGAAAATATATGTTTCATCTTAGATCACTACCCCTACTATCCCCGACCAGGAAATATTCCTTGTTTTTCATCAAGTTTAAACAGCACATAGGGAGCGCACGCCAAGTATAGCACTTGAAGCACCTATTTAAAAGTTTCTGCAGCCTAATGTTTGCAAGAGTCGCTTACAGAATGCAAGAGACAAACTCATAATATCCTCCTTCCCCTGTATTTAAAAAAATGTTCGGAAATTTTATCCCTAACAAAACGTTACAGTCGTTTTCACGTTTTATTTATTTTTACCCTACTGATTCAATCCGACATTTATAATATATCTTTCAATTATTATTACTCCCTTGCTACTAGTACTTACGTATTTCAGAAAATGTATTGTAAAGCTGCTTCATAATATGGCAAATTTTGATCAGCAAATTCATATTGTGAGACCTATTAGAAAAAAAGTGGGATAATCTTACTTGTATATGAAACAAATTACTTCCTCTATCACGTTGTGCATTCAATACTCACGTTTGTTCTTGATACCGAAAAATTGTTTACAGCAAAAAAACATCTGTCCGCCTGTTAATTGCCAAAACTAGCGCCTAAACCATTCAGTCAATTTCCTCCAAAATTGACATTCCATATTGATCTGGCCCAACTAGAGACTCTACGAAATTGAAAGGGATACTTGGATTTTTGGGAGTACTTTACATGAAGTTTCGCCAATTTTCGAAATTTTCTCAAAAATAGCTTTACATTCTTGGATATTTTCCGCGGATAGAGAAAAGTCGACCTAAGAAAAAGGTGCAGGGCTCATTTTTGTTCAATTTTCTAAATTACCGAAAACTGCAAAAGTTCTCATTTTTCTCAGCAAAGTCTCACAGTTATAATATTGAAGATACATATTTTTCCTCAAGAATGTTTTTCCTCAAGGATACATATTTTCGTCAATATTTTCTTCAAGGACATGTCTTTTTTTTATTATCATCTATAATTTTTCGAAGATGTGGCCACTTTTCGCATAATTTAGCCTGAAAAGAAGGTAATTTTAAGAACATCATTTTGATAAAAATGTTTACAATTTTTTTCTGTACGTTTTTCTTTCGAGTAAAGCACAGTACGCTTATAAAAATGGAATAGGCTTCATTTCCGGTGAACTTTCAGTATTTTCGAAAATTGCAAAAACGTAGCGTCGCAAAACGGCAATACTTATGATAAAGATATTTACTTTTTGCATACTTCTTCCTTTTTATTTAATTTTGTATTATAATACGTCTAGAATCTAATGATTTATCGCTTCACTAAATTGCATTAAAATAAAATAAATAATGTTGTATATCATATCAATTCATAAAAGGAACAACAAACTAGTCATGGTTTAACAGTACATACTTTCCCCCATTATTTGAGAGGGCTACGTAATATTGTAATACTACATAAGCCTGCAAAATTGTTTCCAAACAGCAATTCTTTTCCCACTTTTGAATTCCCACTCATTTTCTTCGGTTTAGCATCTTATGCACATTATAATATTGCAGTTTTGTTATGTTAGTTATACAATTATCAAAAATATAGAGAGTTCGCCGAGAACGGAGTATTTGTCATTTTAAATACTTTCTTTACACTGTTGGGAAAAGATATCCAAACTTTGGAACCATTTTCAAAAAATTTTGAAATATTAGTGAAATTTCTTGTAAAGTATCTCCTAAAATTAAAATATCCATTCCAAACTCGCAGGGGCTTGCAGAGATAAGCGGACAGACAATTAAGGGTAACCAAATTTGTAGTACTAAGGACCCACAAAAACATGGATTCTGACTATATATCGCCTTAGAGAAAGTAATTTACTACATACGGGCAAGAGACTTGCACTTTTTCGACAAAAGATCCCACAATACGAGTTTTCCTGTAAGAAATATCACCGCTGTCCGCTGCAGCATTACAACACTTGCTCTTTACTACGTAAGTACCTAATAGACAAATAAGCAAAATAAAAAAACGGAATATTCTGACGCAGAATTAATTTCATTAAAATTGTTATTGTTTTGGGGCTCTTTTTGAGCACGCTTTTTAAAAATACCACTACCAACTGCTCAAAGTACCTCGCAAGATCACGCGTTACTATGTAAAGCTAGCTGGGCGGTGAGATAATGACATTCAAAATTTTCGTTAGTCATGAGAGGAAAAAAATTCAAATTTTAAAAAAAAAACATTCTAATTTAAAATATATGTAAACCAATGAATTAGTAATTTTGCGAGCGAAATTGATTTGCTCAGAATATATGCATAATTATATTTGAGAAAAGCAAATTTGACATCAACATTACGTCAAGTACGAGTGCTAAATAGTATTCAGAACATCCATTCTCTCATGCACTTCGATGTTACATAATTCACTATCCGTACTATGCTTCATCGGAGTCGAATATGTGCCCTGGTGCTATAAGTACACTACTCAATCAAAATGGGTGATCTCCCGTTACAGAGTTGAATGTCTTCCAAACCTTACAAGTGTGGAGCTCATTAGCGAGAATGGATGCACTATTGTCGATTTGCTCGCCCGCGATCCGAAACCTTTCAAACACATCACTATAAATGGCGTTTATTGTGAAAAATCCGATTTGTGGTAATATGATCAGGAATATCTCATCGGTGGCTCGGAGCATGAATGAGTCTGGTTCTCTCAGACTGTTGAAGAGTGTAACTAATCTACCCCATTAAATATTTTGTACTCGTCATATTAAATTTACTAGTGGTAAAAGTGAGACGTGCTTAAGCTCACGCCATAATTTTCATTGCTGTTGAAGTTCAATTCACTCCCAGATACGAAATTTAACCTTCAGAACACAGATCATTAACAATGTTGGAGTTCCATTTAGCATACATAAAATTCGGGTTCAATAGTTTCTTCTTTTAGGTCCGTGTGATTCCCCATTTTTTTCAAAATTACCTACAAAATGTTCATTTCTATGAACGTTTGACTGTTATTCTGACAAGGAATCCGACCTAAAAATTGATCGGGAATTTGATTGAGATTTTGATAGGAATAAAACCGGAATATTGACCGAGGTTTTGATCGGTAATTCTGTCAGGATTTCTACCAAGAATTCGATCGGGAATGGAATCCTAAACTCATTCTCTTTCGCTCATTTTTCCTTACATCTGAGCTGTTGTGACAAGTAATACTGATAATGAACATTAAAAATTGTCTTAATAACGATGACAATTCTGCTATCTTATGCTGCTTGGAAGATGTGTCTTATTGGCTGGTTTCGGAGGTTTGCGGATTCAACCTCTCTGTGGACACGTGCGTGTGTGATAAAAATTACACTGATATATCAGCTAGGTGAACGTTTGCTTGATCCGTAAACTGTATAATCGAAAGAATTACTAAATTCAACTGTCATTATAAAGGAACTACAAATAATCCATAGATTTTTAATTCACTGGCTCAATATAAGCTCCCAAGCCAATCATTTCCTATTTTTCATTGTAATATAAAGAAGGGTTGTCGAGAGAATAACGTATTTGCTATTCAGCGTCTGAACGGTTTTGATTGTCGAAGGTTCCTGATCCTAAGGTGACGGATTTTCAACAATTGGCTGGACTGAAGCCAATCGCTGCCTGGATGAGAATTCTACTAGAGACGGGCTGCCCGGAATGTGTGTGTATGCGTGTAAGTGGGGAAGAGGGGACAAGGATAAGGGGGGAAATATTGCGCGCGCTCCGTGTCCCGCTTGTTAGGGTACAGCTTCGTCATTACCCTGGTATTGTTCAGCAGGCGGCCGCTATAATTCTCCTGTAGACAGCTTTCTGAATTCGACCCAGCTATCTAGTTAGTGAGTGCAATGGACAGCGTGCTAGATTTCTATAAGGCGGTCACCGGCTTGATTCCTGGTCAGGGCAATAATAGAGCTGTAGCTTTCCATTACAATAGTCTCAGTTTCTGTATGAGTGTGACGAAAGAAAGCTCAGGCACGCCAAATAAGCTAGGTACGATGATGAAAATACATCATCATCGTCACCTGCCTCCCTTACCCCCAGGCGTGGATAATAAAATAAATGTCCGAGGCCTCGGATTACCGTTAGTTGGCACAAGAGGGGTTAATCCGATGCCAAATACCAAATGCCTGAAAAACGCCGAAATGCCAAGTACAGTAGAACCCAGGAATTCCAAACTAATTGGGAGTGTGGTCTGTTCGGATTTGGAAATGTGGATTATTCGAACAAATGTACCATACATAAACAAATACATCTGTAGGATTAACAAACACAAAGCGTCGTAGCGTGTGATGTGAGAAAATGGCAACGTAGCATAGCGACATGAGGAAGTGGCAATGCTGCGAACAACGAAGTAGAGTACGTACTACATAACCACTTGCATGCAGTAGTAGTTGCTAGTTTTTTTTAGAAGAGTTGAAGCACAGTTTGTGTCGCTGCTGTTAACGGATATTCTACGTACAGTAAAAAGTGTTACACTGTGTTCATGGTTTATCGTTCGTAAATTAAATTAATACAAATAATATTTTTTGTTTATTTTTCCTCCATCCCGAATGTTATTCGGATTACACAAAATTTCGATTTTGCGGTGTTCTGATTAGCGGGGTTTAAGTGTACATACAAGCATGTACTTTACGTTTGCGACCACAGAGAAAGGATGTCGGGAAACTTTACTTTCATAAATCGAACGATAACGAAACGGTAAAGATTCCCTGCAAAAACCTTAAAACCCTTTCCTCGAAGCGTTCAACAGCTTCGGTTCAACAGCCTCGAAGCGTTCAACAGCCTCGAAGCGTTCAACAGGAAATTAATTTAGGGTATTACTAAGTAAATGAGAGACTTAACTAAGAATAGTAGGTTATATAGCAATAAGTAAGTGCTATATTGTGAAGTGAGGTGTTGTGAAGTGCAGAGCAGAGAAATAAGGTAGGATGTAAGGGTCATAGTGAAGTGCAGTGCAGTGTCAGAGCAGTGTGGTCTTAATTGTACAAATATTCACGGCGGCGTTAGATTATAGAAGTTTCTTTTTCTTAATGGATGTTAATGTTTTATGAATCAGTTTTTGTATTATTATTTTAACATTGCCATTATTTTTATTATTGTACCATTATTATTATTATTATTATTATTATTATTATATAATTTGCATGTTAGTTATATTATCTTGGCCCTAGCCCTTATGGGATGGTTACGGGCTCATAATAATGATAATAATGATAACAATAATAATAATAATAATAATAATAATAATAATAATAATAAATTACCTTATTTATGTAATTAGTTGCAACCGGGTTATACCCAATTGCAGTGTAAATAAATGTATCTATCTCATCTGCATCAAGTGTGGAAGCTCTGCCCCGTCACGACTCGAAGCCGGGCGGTCGCAGGGGCAGGGGACTCACCGGTGGCCCAGTGCACGAGGGAGTGGCGCTCGTGGTCGAGGCTGTTGACGTCGGCGCCGCGCGCCAGCAGGCCCTTGATGAGCGGCCGGTTGCCGGCGATGACGGCCAGGTGCAGCGCCGTGTAGCCGTCCTCGTCGCGCGCCGCCAGGAGTTGGCTGCCGCCCGCCGCGAGCAGGTGCTCGGCGCACGCGGGCGACGCCGTCTCCGCGCAGTAGTGCAGGGCTGTCTTGCGCGTGCGGTCGCGCTCCAGCGCCGCCTCCGGCTGCCGAGCAACACGCACGCGCGCCACGACGGTTAGTGATGGGCGCGCGCATGCACTGGTGGATTCAGGCGTGGCGGTTAGTGATGGGGGTGCACGCTGGCACGTGCACTGGCGGATTCAGGGGAATACCAGGCTCGACCGTGTATTGATTGCAAATCTTTTATCCCAGATCCCAAGACGTGTTCATGTTATGAACACCTTTATTTCAAGCGCACAATTGTTTTATAGCGTTTGTATGTCAAAAATATCTTTGGCCAGCCCGAAGGGAAATTATCCCCAACCCGAGAAGTTTCCCGAATCCGCCTGTGTGCGTGTGCTTCGTGGTGTGAGTTTTCCATAAGAAATATGTTCATGGCATGTTTCACTTTTTTGAAACTCGTGTAGTAGGTAGTAATATTTGAAAGTTTTTATTTGTTTATTCCTGAGTATCCGTCTCCGCACAGTAGTGCAGGGCTGTCTTGCGCGTGTGGTCGCCCTCCAGTGCCGCCTCTGGTGCCGAGCAACACGCACGCGCGCCGCGACGGTTAGTGATGGGCGCCCGCATGCACTGGTGGATTCTGGGGAATGCCAGGATCGTCCTCAATGCCGACATTTACTCAATACATTCATATCATTTTTCACACATTTCCACATATGTGCACGGGGAATGCCGGGCTCGACCGTATATTAATTGTGAATCTTTTATCCTACATCCAAATGTTTTCCGAATCCGCTCGTGTGTGTGTGGTGTGTGTGTGCTTAGTGGTGTGAGTTTTCATAAGGAATATGTTCGTGGCATGATAGTTTTCATTTTTTCAACTCGTGTCGTAGGTGGTAGAATTTGGAAGTTGTTATTTGTTTACTCCTGAGTATCCGCCTCCGCGCAGTAGTGCAGGGCTGTCGAGCTCCAGCGCCGCCTCCGGCTGCCGAGCAACACGCACGTGCGCCGCGACGGTTAGTGATGGGGTGCATGCATGTGCGTGCACTGGCGGATTCAGGGGAACGCCAGCGTCGACCTCAAAGCCTGCATTTATTTAATTTATTCACATCGTTTTCGACATATTGATTGCGAATGCTTTACAGGACATCCGAAGACGAATTCACATTATGAACATACATCTATCTTTATTTCCAGCGAACAATTGTTTTGTCGTTTTTACTATTTTAAAAATATTTATGGCGAGTCCGAATAGACATTGCCCCAGACTAAAATGCTTTCTGAGTCTGCCCGAATGTGCGAACTTCGTGGTCTGAGTTTTCCATAAGAAATACACCGTGGTGGCATGTTAATGTTGACTTTTTTAACTAGCGTGTTACTATAATTTGAGCGTTTTGTTGTTTTTTACTGATTGTCCGTCTACGCACAGTAGTGCAGAGTTGTTTTTCCGCGTCTAGTCACGCTTCAACGCCGCCTCCGACTGTCGAGCATCACGCACGCGCGCCAGGACGGTTAGTGACAGTGAATGTTGGCACGTGCAGAGGCCGATTCAGAGGAACGCCATCGTGCGGCTATGGGTCGACCTCAAAGGTATTTTTTTCGTAATTTTATTCTCAAGACTCGTGTTTTTTCCAACTTTCGTGTGTTGTATCGAATTTAGTCTATTTGTGGATTGTTCTTTTAGATACACCAATTCCTGCGTTGTAGTGCAGAGGTTTTTCGAGTCCGAACAGCGAGGGATGGTAACAGACCTCGAGAGTACACGGACGTTACCCCAATTACATTCTCGCATTGCTAAGTACGTACTAATATTCAAGTATTGGAATGGTGCGGCAAAATTCGGCAAATTTTTTTTAGAAAAATCTTATTGCCAGGCCTTGGTAACGAAAACTGGATATTCTTCTTATATGTATAAATTACATCTAGAACGTTATGTAGTCAGAATCCTTGTTTTATGCGCCCTTGATACCGAAAAATTGATTGAACACAAAACGTCTGGCATTCTGTGGTCAATGCAAGCGCCCAAACCTTTCAGACGACGTTTTCCAAAATTGATACAGACCGATCGAACGAACTCGAGGTCCTGCGAGTTTGAAATAGATATTTTGATTTTTAGGGGTACTTTACCAGAAGCCTTTGCAATATTTCAAAATGACATCAAATTCTACTTTCTTCATAACTTCGTACATAGTAAAGAGAGAGTATTGTAATGCTGGGGATAATAGATATTTTGATGATAGATTCTTTTTCTTAAATTAAATCTATTCTAAAAAAATATTTTTTTAAATAAGGACGTGTACATTTGTTTGGAAAAGCAAGTAGTTTTCTCTAAACTTCTGCTTCCAGTTAATGCATTCATAAAAACATATTTTTCTCTAGAAGACTAAAAATATGTCCTTAAATTTATGTATCATAGCGTAAAGATTGCTTAAAAATGAGGCAAATCTAATTTTCTCTGAAATCTCAAAATTTTCGAAAATTGCAAAGTTTACAATTTTTTCTCCGTCTTTCTGCAATTACAATATTGAAAAAGGAGATTTTCCCCTTCATGAAATATGTTAGTCAAAGACAGATTTTGAAATAGAGTGGCAAACTCTTTTTCGAAAATACCTGGTTTCCCCGAAGTCTCCGTTCAAAAATAGGAATATGTCAAACAATTATTTTTTCATGAACGGCTTCAAATTTTTCTTTATTTATTTTTTCTCCTACGTAGCAAAGTATAATAAAGAAGTTAGTGCTGGCCTTATTTCCGGCGAACTCTTAGTTGTTTCGATAATTGAAAAAATATATTGAAATAGAACAATATTGATGATAGAGCCGTTTTCTTAAATAAAATATCTTCTAAAATAGATATTTAAATAAGGAGTAATCTTGCAAATTTCCAGTGCCTGAGCCTGAATTATCTACTGGAATGTTGATTGTATAAAAGATATTGACGCAAACGCCGGTAAAGCGGGAAGACAAACACATTGCGTCTCTACAATCTATTGAAAATCTTTGTCACGAGTTTGATACCTGAATGACGCCAGAAATTTACTTAATGGAGACATCAAGAGTGCGAGTTTGTGGCACTGTCTGGAATCAAATTAACCTGACTACGTATGTAGTAAAAGGAGAATATTTTAATGGTGTCACAGAAATCGGGAGTGCTGAACAGAAAAAAAATGATAAAAACAGTAGTGTTAGTTCCAATTTCGGCAAACTCTGTAATTTTGAAATTGCAAAATATAACATTGTCAATGAATAGCATGGATGATATAAACTTTTAATATAAAACTTTCCTAAAAATAGATATCTAAAGAATGTCATGCACATTCTTTTTTTAAAAAAAACGCAGTTTTCGTGAAATTTCTGATTGAAATTGATGCAATTAATTTTATTTACGTGGCTCCAATTTTTTTAAAAATTTGTCCATGAATGGAACGAGAAACATTTAAAAAGAAATGCACAGGTCTCATTGTCTTTGAATTTTTCAAATTTTTGGAAATTGTTAAAGTTAGAAATAATGCGAGAAAATATGAAATATTGTAGTACCACTGGTTTATATTTTTGTTGTTTCTTTATCGTTTGCAAATATTTTTTCGTAGTTATTTTTTTGGCATATTGGTAAGTAAACGTCTTGCAATTCTGCTCTGTAACTTTATCATGACATCAAGCTGGACACTTTTATTGCTTGCACAACGCTTTTTCATGTTACACCTACGCACTCATCCGCAATGAGAAGGGTTTTTTAATTGCGTGTATAGTGTTCGTTCATTAAGTTAGAGCTGTTAATGTTCTGTCGTATTCGCGATAACATTTTGAGCCTTATTGTGGAGAATAAACTTACTTTTCATGTTTAGTATTTAATGGATACATTTGTAGGGTTTCACGAAAAGAAGCCTCGTCATAGTCATCAAGAAGGAGTACTTATTTGCGTTTTCAAGCACCGTAAAATGTATTATCTAGTTATTATACCAATATATTGTTTTATATTCACTAATTTTCAATAACCCATTATCACAAAATCAACCTGAAAAATTCGCTGTATGAATTTATACCTGATATTACTAGCTCTTGCATGGCTGCTATAAAATATGGCGTCAGTAATTGAGGCAGCTGGCGGGATTGTCTTCTCTTGTTCTTAGCAGACGACCCTCAGGGAGTGTCTCTTACTCTGGCAGGCGGATGAGGGGAACTCTAAAATGAGAATCAGGTTGGAAGATGGATGGGATGCGATTCTTGGCACGTTGTCGAGATATTGCTTCGGCGTTCAGAATTGATCGGTGGAAACTATGGAAACAACCTATCAGATTTCGCAACCTCTAGAATTCTCGGTGCTGGAGAATATTCGTCAACACTCTTTAGTTGGTGTCAAAAATCAAATGGAAATCATGTCTTGTACATTTCGGTCAACAGTACTCATGCTCAAACACTCTACCGTGAACTACGACTACGGCGAACTTGTAATAATCAGAATAGTCATTCTGATTTCCTAGTCATTTTGAAAGGTCAATTCTTAAAGCGATGTAGCATATACTCCATCTCGCTCTAGACTTGCACTTGGAAAATATAATTCAACACGAAATCCATTTAATATTCTATTCTTTACACTTAAAGGACACTTGAAGAACGAAAAATTAGAAATAATTATATTTACAATGAGCGCATTGGAGTATGCCACAGGCGCAGAAATTAAAGGGATAATTAAAAATAGGATACTGGTATAAACTATATCGAATACATAAAAGGCAAACTATTACAATTGAAATATGATATAGAAGTTATGTTTGTGCATTTAAATGCAAAATAATACAGTAATTCTGAAGGCTTACGCCTTCTCACTTCGTTTCAATCTAAGGATACGGTGACTTCCCAGAGTCTTGCATTATATCTCAAGTGGATTGCCGTGTATTTCTTAAAGAGCACTAGCACTGATTTAAACACATGAATTGATGAATGTCACTGAATTTTATTATGCCGAGAGCGTTCCAGGATGCGCTCAAGGGATCTTCAATCTTAAATAGAACAAGAAACACCTATATAAATTGTACAGTTTCCATTTTCGTTGAACTATCTGAATTTCCGAAAGTTGTAAAAATTAAAAATAATGCGAGAAATTATGTGGTGTTGTAGCAACACTAGTTCCTTATAAGATGGAGTAAAGAAAAAACATCGAACGACACGAGGCTGCAAACACAAATGGTAGAAATGAAGAATCACAGTACTAATGACTATAGCTGTTGACGCATCTGAAAAACAATCAATCAATCAGCAACCCAACTCAGCTCCAACAGTCTTTTGTTTTGGGATGTTATCACCACATACTACAATTGAATGTTTCAGAACTTCCATGGTGTCATGTTCTACTAAAACTAATGGTTCCACATCACATACTTTCTCATATTTCGCGAAACGAGAAAAATTAAAATAAATAAATCTTTAGTTTTTAGAAAATTGAAAATAAAATTACCAAACAAAATTACCTAGCGAGACATTTTCACCTTTACAATTTAATTCTGTATGCAATAATATTCTGTTTACAGAATAATAGATACCGAATTTTTTCAACATGGCTCAAAAATACTCGAAAACTACTCATAGGTTGAAAATAATGCAAATGAAATAATTTATGTATCGACTATTAACGAATACATTGCTTGAAGAGATAAATCTCTAACTTTAATATTCAATTTATTTCTTGGGTATCAGACACAAAACATGTTTTTCTGTCAGAAGGTAGTAATTTTCCTGCAGAATTCCAATAGTTTCTCTGTAAGGTGAATGTATATGAGAAAGTAAAACAATGTAAATAACAATTATTAAGTAAATAAATTTATTTCTTGATGAGTTTTTTTATTTTCAAATAAATGTATATGTCAGATATTTAATGTTCTAACTTTGAATAACAGATTTCATTTAGAAAAAAACATCTTCACTTATATAGTGCAGGAAGACAAATTTTAAACTTTTCTAAATATCAAAATTGAGAGATTTTAATTAAAATCGTTTCATTTGAACGGCTTCGCAATATTCCAACACTACTTGATCTTGCAAAAATGTTTCCCAGCGTCGAACATTTTTCCGCACGTTGGGATTCGAACTCAGATTCTTAAGAGCGACAGGCCTGTTACATTCCTCTTACACTACCTTACGGCTCCCAAGCTGGTCTCATCGTTCCTCACGCTTTTTGAATAAATTTGAACATTGATATATGCAATTTTCAAAAATTCAGAGATTTACATTGCCAATTTTCAAGATTCAGTTTTTCATGAAGGAAAATAATCTCCATTATCAATATTGTAGTTTTGCAGTGTTAACGTTTTGCAATTATTGATAATTCAAAGTTCAACAACCATGAGACGTCATTTTTTAAGCGTAATTTTCTTTACCTGAGAAAAATCATAAAGCGAAATTTCTAGCCCATTTTTTAAAAAAAATTGGAAATGTTGGTGCTTTATGCAAAGTACTTCCCACAGTAACAAAATGTGTTTCAAATTCACCGGGCTTCGAGTTTGCGGCCAGATCGTTTGGAGAATTACAATTTTGGAACAAATCGTCTGAACGATTGGGTAGCTTGCGTTGACCACAGACGGATAGACTGACGGTGGGGCAGTCGTTTTAACCCTAAACCAATTTTTTGGCAGCAAGAACCCACACAATGTAATCCCAACTACATGACGTGTTAGAACCAGGAAATTTTGACCAAATTCACTTTTTCTCTGTTACGAACCAACAAAACGTGTTTTTCTGACAAAATGTCGACTATTTGTCTTTCAGTGTTTTAAAAGAAGTTTAAGAGAAAGTAGAAACTACACAGTTCATCTATAGTTGTGAACAGTTTCTTCCATCTTATTCATTTTATTTATATTTCACTAATAATTGACGCTAAACACTCATTGTGTCCACATCATTCAACGAGTACATATGCGTGTTAAGCGCGTACAATTTCTAGTGTTAGTCAATCTCCCAAAATGTGGACATTTACACCCGTTGTTTAGTTTCTGCCGAAAAGTGGCAATGTAAATCATTACTGAGAGACTTACACTTTACTGGCTTAAATGATCCCTAAAGGTGGCAGTAGCGTTAAGGATCTTCAAACTGACATCGTAATATTACATCGTTACAGTTATTTATTTAGTTAAAATACGATAGGAGAATGATAATTTTAAGACTAATTATACTTACTAGTTTATATAAAAGCGAAAGAGTTGGTTCATGGTAAATATTAATCTAGTAATCACGTATAGTATTAATCATAAGCAGATGTCTGCCGAATACGATAATCATAGGCAGTCAAGAAATGATACAGTATGTGTGTTAGATGACTGAAGAGTTTTCTTGCAGGCTCTTATTCCTTCTTGACGAACATTTTAGAAAACTTCACACAAAAAGAGGATTTTCATTGACATTACCACCTGTTGGCCAGTGATTGTTTCAAGAGAAATAAACTTTTCGCTGTTTTACAATCGTTTCAAGTTCGGCAATCATTACAAAACCTCTAGGTAAATACTTTCTAATACCAGTGTCACTCTCAGAGTCAGGTGACCACTCTACCGTAGTAATTAGTTACCCATTGCTTTGGTCGTGCATAATAACCACAATTAGTGACATGAAAAAAATAAATTTTTGATTTTACAAATATGATCATTAGAGCTGCGGGTATCTAAAAGAGTAAAAAATCAAATAATTTTAATTAAATAGATAATTAAATTCATGTACGAAAAGCTGTGATAAAACGAAGCTCTTTATGCTTAGGAACCTTAATTACCGTCTGTTAATATACGTTTATAATATTATTAGTTTGGCATGATTGGAATATTTTCGATTCATTATATTTAAATATGCGTCTCATTTGAAATGTACGGACGGGAAGATAAAAAAACACCGTTGCCAAAAGTGCATCGTCCCTAGTGTATGGTATTGTATAGAAATTATTGTGCTGAAAAATATGTTAAAAGATTATAAAACGTGTAATATTATTTTTGAATTTGAAAAATGCGTGCAAATGCAATAGACATATTTGATACTAATCTCAGTTCCTCATAGCTCCACAGACTTCACATCGGAAATGCCAGTTGCATTTCACTTGATCAAAAGCATTGAATTTAATTGCAGGGCTTACAACTGCCATACTATTTTCAGATTGTTCGATAAACAATTATCTGTTTCTAGCCTACGATGTTTCATCTCTGTCAGTATTTATACCCAGAGTTAAATATAATATGTTGTAGGAACGAATAAAATTGCTTTTAACGCACAATAAAGTCACAATACCTAGTCGTAATTATACTTAACGTTCGAGTAAGGAAATCATCTCGTGTCCTGTAAGTGCCGCTCGTGTAATACGCATTAACTCCAAGAATGAACGCATTGGTTTAATGTCGCAAGAACAGCAAAGAAAGTCTTCTATCGTGTCTGAGTTGACATTTAAGCCTATTGATCACATGTCCTCGTTTCCTTTCCCTGATTGTATCCGGGAACACTGCGCTGACGAGCTACAAATTACGTTCTACATATTTCATTATGAATCTCCGGTCGATCTTTAATGCACTGCAAATGATTAATGGATAATATTTAAATAGCATCTAAGTTAGATGCTAATTAACAATTTGACGGAAATTGGAAAGTAAGCATTTGCTGTTAACCTACTAACTGCAATAATAATTTTTTCAGGTATTTCTTTAAATTGTAATGAAGGTAAAGGTCATTTTGCGTCGAAATTTACTAGAAAAAGTTGTAAAACTTTGTAATGTACTTTTATGCGTTTGTAGTGTGCATGTTAAGTTAGTGCTTGTAACATTTAAAAATTATTTACTTCAGTTACAGGTCATTATTAAACGCAACGCTGTCATTTCAAATAACCTGCCAGTAATATAGCAAATTTTAAATTCCTAAATTATACTTTCTAAGAAATTATTACTGAAATATACTTTTGATGTTGAACACTGTACTGTAGAGAATTAAGAGTTAAGGATAAAGCATGAGTTAACAAGCAAATTAATTTTATTCAAGAAGTAGAAATTATAATTATGCGTTTTTTGCTGAATCAAAGTGTTGATGAATATCATTTTTCAAATAAAACGTGTATGATAAATGATCTGTTAGTAGAGCCCGTATTTCTGCATTAAAATGCCTAAAATATGCCATATAATATGCCTGATCAATCTTTAAAATATTCAATAAATATGCAGTGTAAAATTCACAAGAAAATGTTTGTACAACTTTTACACCTGTTGAGAAAACTGTTTCTTTGTTGAATGGCGCCATCCATTCATTTAACTTTCTACTTAGACTATCATAATAATTGTGCAAATCTAATGCACGTTTTCGCACGTGAAACTAGCTCAATTTGCAAGAGAAAACTCCCATCCAAATGAGAATCATCTCGTGTGAGCTCCACGAACGTCACCGTGAGCTTGCGGTATTACTGTGGGATGCCAGACGTTCACTATTTGAGGGAATTGTTCACTATTTCTCTTTCTGATTTACTAATTAAAACTGAAAATAGTGAACATGTAAAAGATCTTATCGAATGACAAAAAAAACTAATTGTGTGTGTGAACAAGTGTTAGTACAGCTTTTAGTGTTTATTATGGCAAGTTTTTAATCTCCATTAGAGCTTACTTTATTCTGATGCCAATCCTGGCTATTGCGCAGGTCCATGCAGTTATCTTAGTTTGGTAACTATTCGTATTACGTATGTCTTTGTTCAACTGCACAGCACTACGAACCTAAGCTAAATATGTGTTTCATAAATGCCTTTCATGCATGTAGTACTTAAACGAACTCGTAGTGAGTCCTAGCCCTAGCGCACAGAATATTATTAGACGATTTGAAGTAATGTTTAAAATATTTGTTCCACTTCATGCAAAAGCAAAACTCAACATCATACTTGGCTGTGTTTTCAATAGTAAGGAGAATGTTTCATTATTATTGAAAGATCCCTTCCTCCCAGTTCACTATTTTCTGAAAACATTACTGGCAACCCTAGCTACCTGATATTAGAGAGAACTTTCTTTCGTAGGCCCTACTGACAACTAACGAGTACACAATCCGGTGATGCCCAGCATAAGCTCTCGGTTCCTGGAAAACGTTTCTTCACAGATAAGAAAATCATTGTCTCTCACGGGTTTATATTTTATTCGAGGCAGAAATACATTACATCTGCGTCCGTTGGCAACCATTTTGAGGCTACAAGGATATTCACTTCTTTATGGTGACCAATGAGAGGTTTTATGAACCACGATAACTATCAATCGCATTTCATCGATTTCAGGAAGTTTTATTTTAATAAATTATTACCATTTTCTCCTTATTTTTTCCAAAAATTATGCTGAACATACCGAATTAAGCAGTAACCGTAATATATGACAAAATATGCAAAAATTCAAATATTTCAATAGGGAAACATTCATCACTGCATTTTATTTTATGGGTATTTCTGTCATTCAGTATCAGCGTATATTCTGTTCAAAGAAAAATTATAATTAAAATACAAAATAGAAGTAATATGGATTGGATATATTAGGGATGACATAACTTTTAAATTTTACTGTCATTTTCTGAATTTTTCACCAAAACATCTTGCTGATTTCTCTCAATTTTATAATTTTCAGACTTAAGTTATTTTTGCTATTTCCAAATTCAGAATTATGATTTTTGTATTGGCTGGGTTAGGCTATTAGTTTTTACTAAGGTAACTGACTCTTGTCATTTGATGATATTCGAAATTTCAAGAATCGTCTCTAATCTGAACCATCAAATTTCTGTGTGAATCACAGATTTTAATAACGAGGTACAAACTTGAGGGCAAAAAACATGTTTGCATGAATTTATTTTATATTGTCGTTGCAAACTAAGCACACAATACTTTGAAAAAACATTAATTTATGAGCACATTCAACGTGCAATAAATTACAAGAGCGTCCATTGTAATATATTTTTGACCTTGATACTCTTGAGAAAGAAATCACCATCCTCATTGAAACGTATTAGAAATATGTCATGTTATACCATAGTTAGGTTTCAGGTGTTCTCTAATCGCTCATAATCCGCCACAAACAGCATTGATTTCTTCCTTCTATCGTGATTGATCTTTTTTGTTTCCTGATGTATGAACTATTACGGTCCCATCTGTGTAGTAAATGTTACTTCCGCGTGGAGCGGGAGATGTTCCTTCCCTTCTGGAACATAAGATCCTTTGCCGACCTATACGGCAGCTTAGGGGAGTTTCCCTTTTCAAGTATCTCCACCAACTGGAAATACGTCTTGAGAAGCTCTTTTCTCCCAACTGGTAATGCGACATGAGTTGGTATTCCAGTGCAGTTAAGTGTGTGTGTGTGTGTGTAAGAGAAAACGAGGGGGCCAAAGTTGTGTGTAAGAGGAAAGATCGCGCGCAGGTCCATGGATCATTTGTTAAGCTATTGCTACGCATTGGCCTGATATTGATAAGAAAAACTATCAAAACAGAGAGAGAGCAACAGATAGAATTCTTCTCCAGACGGCGGTTAAATTCTACTGAATATCTAGCCTCAACCAAACCCCTGGGACTCGAATCTTACAACCTGTTAAGAGACGCAGCATTGGGCAAAGTTGTGCCAACTCAGCCAGCTCTTTCATAATGATTGATTGATTGTTAGTAATTCCGAGCGCGTCAACTTCTAAGGTCATTAGTCTCGTAAGTGTAGGATATGCTTTCCCCTTGGGAGATGGCGGTGATCTTCCCCCTTTGGATGGCGAGATCCGACGCCGACCTACCGTCGGCTAGCGGGTTTTCCTCATCCAGACATCTCCCATAGCCGGGCACCGCCACTGCCGGGACAAACTCTAAGTTCCCGACCGGTCTCCGGGCACGTGTTGTAGTGTAGTGCATGTTAGTCTGTGTAAGTAGCGGATGACGATAGTATTCGTACAAGGAAGAGAGAGAAAAGATCGCGTGCGGTTCGTGTCTCGTTTGATAGGGTACCGCTCCGGCATTCGCCTTGTGTTGATGGAAGAAGCCACGGAAAATTACTGATCAGTGCAGCCGGCCGCCAGGATTCTCCCTCTAGATAGCAACTGTATTTGACCTAATTGACAAGTTAGTGTCGAAAATCCTGCCACCGTTGGGATTCTATCCTAGGACCTCCCGGTCAGGGGCACTACAGTGACAGCTGATGCCTTGAACCACCTCTCCCGGTCCTTTCATCATCTACTTTGCGAGAGGCCCCAGTGATTTTGGCGGTCACCTTCAGTGGCCTCCGTCTGTCGTGACGTCCCCACGCCGCCGCCGTCCCCGTCCCCGCCCCTGCCGGCCGGGTCGCGCCTCGCACAACATCGCGGAAAACGCTGGCGTCGTCAACGCAACCGCCGGGTCCGGGGGCCGCGCGCTGAGAGGCGGGAGCCGCAGCGGGGCGGGGCGAGGTGCGGCGCTGTGTGGAGCGGAGTAAATCCTGGGCTGTTCGGGGGGACAGGGGCCCGGGGATGCTGGCGGTCGGCACGGCAACCGCCCGCTACAGCAGGAGCAGCCCGGGCGAACACGCCTCCCCTCCCCGGTGTCCACGGCCCGGGCACCGCCCCGCCCCATCTCGCGTCCCTCGCCACCCCGCTCGCGGGCTTGATCGACTTCCAAGCGAAATAGTGCAAAACTAGAGGGAGAAGCCGGCGCGCATTAGCGATGCGAGCGAGGGGGTGAGTAAGAGAAGTGCGCTCGGCAACGTTTGGACTGGGGCTTCGTGGAACGAGAGGATAGTATTTCGAATTCGAGGCTTGAGCTGCTAGGAAGGAAGCCTTTGGTTTGTGGAGAGTTTCCGACCCCTTTGGTTGTGTATCACGAATTACCTGCTTCGTTTCCCGTTTAAAACCTCTCGAGTCCAGAAGACCACATCTCTGGAAAAAATGACCGAGCAATTCACTCTAGACACGAAAGCCTGCATTCTTTATGGAAATCCTTTGCTTCCCTCCACCGTGGAATTTTAACTAGCAGAATAACCTCTTCTAGAGAAAGTTTTTGGAGAATTAAAAATATTTTAGAACACATTAAATAGTGAACAAAAAATTTCAATGCAGTACAAAACTCTCTCCTATCAGGCGGTTTTAGTCATAGTAGATATACGGACTTCCCCAAACGTCTTTGGGAGCGAAGAATTGCAATGACCAGCCAAATATCCGGGTATGGCCAGTGAATAGCGACGTTGTCATTTGCAAATTATGTATCACAAGTGGTAATTCACACTTTGAATTTATATATAAAACCATTTCATTTCTCATTCTTGCAGAGAGACAATCGACAAGAGGGAGACACGTGTGATGAATTAATGAATGCTTTCGAGGTTCAGTATGCGTTGCACTAGCGCCTGGAACTGGAAACTATGTTCAGTTTGAGACTCATTTGCGCTTTCGCTTCTCAGAGTGACTGCAGCATTTTTTAACCTTTTTGGCATAAAGGAACCCTTCAAATAATTCTATTCCATGATTACATTTGTTCATAATAATTATCGTGCTTAATGATTTAGAATTTCCTCATTTCATATGTATTTAAATTGTTATATAGTCTACAAATATTACGAGCTCAATAATGTAAAGTGTTTATTTACAAAACTTTCAAGGCTAAATAATAATATTTTCTCTGATCATGTTCAAATGCATCTACCATGTCATTACTAAGTCTGCCACAACTCAATCTCTCGTGAAACCCGCATGAAGAACGCTAATTTACAGACCTAATATTACTTTAAGGTGTAATGCATTTCAGATATACGTGCTACGACACCACTTACTCGCATTATTTGTAACTTTCAAATTTTTTTTAAATTATAAGAATTTAGCGAAAACGAGACTTTCGGCATTTTGAAGTAAACGAAGAAAAGGGGTCCATTAATTTTGACCAAGAAGGAAAAAGTACGGATAATTTCCATACCTTGATGTCCCAAAAGGACAGTAAACGCTTTTATATTTACTACAATGGCCAGTCATTTTAGTTTTTAATGAAATTTTGAATATGTTCAAAAACACCAATTTATATTTTGTAAATAATGCTAGGTTTATCAAATTCATGCATTGAAATTGTTTTTTTATTTAATCATCATTTTTTCAATCTAATGCTTTGCGTGACAAATGGGAAATTTAAACATCGGGAGCCTAATTTATTATTTAACACTATAATCACAACATGAATACGAATGTATTTTAAATATCCAGCGCCACAATTCAGAAGATACCATCATTTAAACGGCACCAAATGTTTGACTCCCATCGTTCTGCGTTGAAAGGGTTATTGTACGAGTATGAATTTCAGGTGGGTAAGCTGTCACCAAGAGAGGCTGAACATTTAACTTATGAAGAAAACACGTACTTGATTTTCGGTTAAGGATAAGTAAAGACGGTGATTCCAGTCGTACAAATATAATATAAATGTAGGTGAAAAATATCTTCAACAAATCTTATAATGTTTATTTTTATTTTATGTAAAGAAACATTAAGGGAACTTCAGGTTATACATAATTTTTACAATGTAATTTCAGAATGTAAACATAGATTCAGACGATTTTTTAAGGCCGTCTGTATTAATTTTTCTGAGTTTTTTTTTTTTTTTTTGGTTTGAATGTACCTCTGAATGTGTCTGAAGAGCACATTTCCAAATTGAAACCTCATATATTAGCACAAGAATTACTTGTTATGTGTTATATTATTATTTGGAGCTTAATTGTCTAATTTTTATTGTCACGGAATATTTCGCTTTAGATTGCGCATGTTGAATAAATGTTCATAACTCGAATATTATTATTATTATCTTCAGACATTAGATTCATCCGCAAAATGTCACTCATATTCTTCAGATATAAGCGTTATATATGAATAAAACGATGAAATATCCATTATTTATATTCATTCTCAACTCAACATAATGATAGAGATTAATTTGGGAATTAGAAGTATCGTCCTCCAGTGTCCACTTATTTTTTTTCCATACGACTTTCGAAGTTTATGAGGCAGAATACATTGTGAATAACATTGAAGAAGCATCTCTCAGCCCCATTCAGGGCTTTTATATGAAGTATTAAAAGGAAAACTTTGCGGGAAATAAGTTTATCTGTAATTTTCATTCACGTTTTTTATTGCAATTTTGTTAGAAAAAACGTCTATTTACAAGATACTTGCAGAGTCTTATTCAAGAAACTACGTGTTAAAAAGTGATATTCTTGTAGCTACCTAACTTTGTGCTGTGTGCTTTTAAAACAAATGTGCGCCTTGTATTATTATTATTATTATTATTATTATTATTATTATTAGGTCATAACATAAACAGAAGTGGCATGGTCTTCAGCTTGCTCTTGGAGTTAAAAATACATCGTTCGAAAAGTCGAACTCAAAATGTTCTTCGACTTTACAGTTTTACACTATTTATGGCAAATGTTTTCTTCCATTCGGCATTCCCTTTCCGGCTTAGTCTGACGTCAACTCATCGGTCACAAGAAACATTCCAGGCTGAATAAAATTGTGTTGATGCTGTACTTTCAACGATAAACGGCGTAAGATTCGAGCAGAAAATTAATGTTTTTGATTCAACTATTTTTGAATTTTTTTGAACAATTTTGTAGTTTCTTCATGATTTCTTAAATGATATTTGATTGATATCTTCGATATATTTTCAGTATACTTTGCGGTATCTCAAATTTTGAAAACGAAGATGAACACAGAATACTGAATTTATCTCCTGCATTACTTATGATAATGATACCTCAATGCTACAACACCTGTACATACCTATACGCACTTTTCTAATTGGATTGGACGAAACTGAAGAGGTTATTTACAAAGTGACGTACCCCGTTTACATCTGTTTTCTAGATTTACGTCTTAAGACGTTCTTTTCTTAAGGACGCTTCTACATCATGCTGCCAAATACTGCATTCAAAAAAGTGCGTGTGAAAAACGGTATTCGAAAACCGCAGAATCCGATGTTGATCTATAAGACTGGGTGTGAATAATTTCCCTTCTTACAAAATGAATTTCATGGAGATTCGTAACGATTGAAAAGCTCTTCAAATGCGCTGGCGAATAAATATCGCATTTACAACACATATATTTATAATAAAATACACTATTTTTCACAACTCTTTTCTTTAAACAACGTATGTCAAACGCAATATAATATGTATTTTGTACATAAATAAGTGTTATATACAAAACTGAAATTTTGATATATAAAAATTAAATCTATATGTGAACATAAAAAGCTATGCCCAATGTCATTTTTACTTTCTATCCCATACGAATGTAAGAAGAGAAAGTATTGTAATCGTGCGCCGGATATCTAAAAATTTTAGGTAGAAAAACTCTTGACAGGCCTGGTAACGAAAACGTGGATATGTCCAGTTGCAGTCTTGCTATCTTCCTAAATTCAAGGAGTTCACCGGTGAGGAGACACACACCATTCTTTTTTAAGCGTCCATTACGCTATCCGAGAATCCAAACTTGATACCATTTTTGAGAAAATGTAATTGAGGCTTCATGTGGATTACCATCAAAAATCAAAATATCCGTTCAGACCTCTCCAGGCCTCGGTTTAATTTAAAACATTTGGGGAATATCTATTATGGAGAAAATCGTCTGAACGGTTTAGGATCTATCGTTAATCGCAAACAAAGAGATTCTGCACCAAACATGTTCTACCTGACGTAGGACACGTATATAGGAAGTACCTTTCTATATAGGAACAAGATTTATCCACTTTCTCGTTACCAGGGTTCGACAAAAAGAGTGTTTGAAAAAATTGAACTTTTCCAGAGCACAATTAGAATACTTTTTTCTCACAAAGAAAGGAGACAAAGTAAAACAAAATTCCATTATGTGCTCGAACCCGTTTCCTCAAAACTATTATTTTGGACATAACATCCGTTATACAGCAAACAAAGTTATTTTAACAGACGTCTCAGATCACCTGTGATCGTTTAACATCCACATTTGTTCAGAGAACGTCTGGCTAGTTATGAAGAAACGTTGACTTCAGGGATCGGTCAGAAATGTGCCAGTTAAAAAGAGTGAACTGCGCATGGGTGAATGTGATGTCACGCAAGCTGCTCGACAGTGGAAAAAGAGAAGCAATCTGAGTTGGCTGTGGTCAGGCCAGGAAATTTCTTCGAAGGAGGAAGTGCGAATTTAGCAACATTGCGGTTTGTAATATGTGTGGTAGTAACTCACATATGCCTTTCGTTATAGTGATCTAGCAAAAAAAAGAAGGCTATTGAGATGCGTTTCTCCCTTCAGAAGAATTGGACGGTACCTCCTTTATTTTTCTTGCAAAATAGGCGGTAGAGCACTCATTAACTTTTCCATAATTGAAGAGCTGTGTTCCAAAGTGATGAATCTCTAAGAAATACAATTTCGCAGAAAGAGAAAATTACGGAAAGTCAGTCTTATTGTTTAAGATTAATCAAACGATTTTCGAAAAACGTTTAACAAATAAAAACACCATTATTGAACACAATATTTGTCTCACAAATGCTGGGAAAAGCGTCTTACGTTTTTCGCCACGTAAAATAGGATACAAAAGGAATTGAGGTACGTCACTTTATAAATATGCTTAGTTGGCACCAAAACGTTTAAAAAGAGGAATTCAAGGTATATATAATATTTATTTAGTATTTGCTACGTAACTTAGAATATGTGCTTGGATATATAGAGGATGTCCCAAACCAGGAAAAAACACCGTCATCATAATGTACGAGTTTGAAACAACACTTTTTGTCTTTGCATTATTTAAAGTAACCCTCGTTAAGAATATTAATTATTTATAGTTTCCATGTTTATACCATCATTTTAACCGACTTTCTCCGGTCTTCATTCCAAAATACTCTTAAGTCATAATGTCTCGCTGCTGTCCCATGCGCTGCCATGAAGTGACGGTTTGTAGCAATCACTTCAAATACCTTTTCGTAGGTACTAAGAAAACATTCACAAAACACTCTCGCAAGTTACCGTATTGTTGTAAGCGCAGAAGCAATGACGCTTGTATTTGCGTCACATTTCAATGCCTTTGTTTTTCATTTTTACTTCCTTGCTACAGCTTATGAAGAAGGGAGAAGTTATGTAATGCTGCGCGGAAAAAATAGTGAATTTTCGACAGCAAAACTTCTTACAGGACCCTAGTAACGAAAAAGTGAATAAATCCAGTTGCTAAATTTAGAAAAAATATTCCTCTAAAACGTGGTGTAACCAGACTCCATGTTTTGTGGTCCTTGATACCGAAAAATCAAATGGCAGCAAAACGTTTGTCTGTTAGTCCGTTTGTCCGTCCGTCTGTGAAAAACGCTAGCGGCTAAATCATTCCGATTTTCTCCGAAAATTGCTCTTCTCCAATCCATCTGGCAGGTGTCACGACCCATTGAATTTGAAACCGATATTTTAATTCCGGGGGGTACTTTACATGAAGCCCTTGAGATATTTTTGAAATTTCCAAAGAAATGACTCCAGCGTTTTTGATTAAATTTTGTTGGATAGTGTAAAGACCTTTAAGAGAATGATGCAGGTCTCATTTTCGTTAAAAACTCCGATTTTTGTAAAATTCAAAACTTTTTCGGCGTCTTCCTACAACCACAATTATGAAGATTGAGATTTTTCCCTTAATGAAATTTGTCCCTTAACGATAGATTTTGAAATAAGATTATGTACAATTTTTTGAAAATTTGTGTACTTTTCGCGTAATTTTGCATGAAAATACGAGCGAGAAAGTACATGCTATTTTAGCACCACTAGTTTTTTAATCAGTTAACATTTCTTAGAAGAGTATTGGACACAAGGCCACCGTAAATTGAAAACCTCAGTACTGTAAGTGGGTTATGAGCCAAAATGCCATTTTCAGGAGAACAAAAAAATTAGTTTCTATTACTTGATTTTATTTTTTGTAATTAAAGATATAAAAACATGGAAAGGTGAATTCAATAGAATTACTTCTATTTGCACTATTCAAGAAAGCCAATTTATCCAAAATACTGAAAAAATATGTTATTAAAAATACGAAACTGCTTACATTTATTTCACTGCAATGGGACATTGACAAAATTCACTCTCACCACAAATTAAATGATTTTAAGTCTTATTAAGTAGTTCTTTTTTTGAACTTTATTTAGTTAAATGGATTAATGCCTATATGAATGGCTTATTTTCAGAAAACAGCATAAGTCACTAGTTGCTGGGGTTATCCATCACTCGCGATTTTCCTGTACAGCCCGTTACTTACAAAAGGGTTGTAGTTGTGCTTACAACATTCGAAACACTTTTAGTGCTCAAAAATCAATGTGTATAAATAATTTCAACAACCATTTTTGAACATTTGAAGTAAATACCAGAAGACATTTCTGTGGAGCTTCCATCAACTTAATACTTTTCAACATATGTTATAAAAATTTGCATATATCACGTAAAGAAATCAACTCTCAGCAAAACCGTCATGGCACAATGTCCGTATTAGTATTGTCAATATGTTTCTACCTGTCTTCCCTGTAACTGGGACATCTGAATACTATATGTACACAAGTATAAAATACTGGAAGTCAAAAGATAAACGTTAGAAGTCATCACCTTGAAAATATTTATTGCATGTTGAGTGTCACTACTTGCCTTTGAAATCATCTGCTTAGTAACCCATAGGACATTATATGTTATTTGTAATCAGTTTGTCGCATGAGATGTTACAAGGTTAAAAAGTGTTAAGGCGTTAATATAAAGATCTATTGTGTTCCCTGCACGTTCCGAGAAAACATGTACACATGTCTCCCTTTCATTCGGTTTTCATATGCTCACCGGAGAATACTTCAACAAATATTTCTCAATTCTTTCACAACAATTATTGAATCAGAAACCTGGATCTCAGAATTTATTTATTTTCATCAAAGAACAGTAAAAACTGTATGTGAAGTATGGGGAATATGTATTATCTGCGCACGTTTTCTTGAGCTCAATGATCTGCTTCCCCAACCTTTTTTTATAAATAGTTGAATGATGTATAAAAATTACCCACAACGCGAGGTTAGCAATATTTGAAAAGCTAGAAATATTCTCTCCCTAGTAATAGAAAATTTATTTGCAGCGGTAAACGAACCACTGATTCTGAATTTATAGTACTGCTAACAAAACAGAAAACCCGCACCCTCGGCTCTACTTGTACTACAACTAGCAAAAGTAGAACTCAATAAAATGTGCATTCAGTGAAGCTACATTTCTTATCATCATGGCTAATGATCATGAATTGAATCATGAGTCCCTCAGCTAGTAGCTGTTACTATTTCAGCAAAAACCTGCAAATCTTAATATAGAAAACTTGATATATGTGTGTATTTGTGTATGTATGCTTCTTCCAGCTTGACTCTGAAACGAGTGAAGAAATTTTAATCAAGATTCTCACGAATACTTTTGTGGGGCCGAAAAAAATATAGGGTTTCCTGATTCAAAATGCTACATCTAGACTTTTCATTTTTTTTTTGTTGCCAACTTTGGTTTCGTCAACCCCGTAATGCATGTGTGTATGTAGTGTATGCGTTGTAGCAGTGTTGCGGGCATGAAAAAGAATCGAGGTTGTGGCCCTGCAGGTAACGAGGGAATAGCGGAATGAAGTGAACAGGGAGAAACCGAAGTGAGAGCGTAGAATGGAGGGGAGTGCAGATAGTCCGAACGGAACTTAGGGGAAAGGAGAGGAGCAAAACGGAACGGAGTGGGGCGGGGCGGAGCGTAGAGGGAAGCTGTGGTAACGCGTAGTGGAGACTCAAATAAAATTTATTTCATTTTACACATAGAGAGAATTCATATCGTTTTCTCTCCTTGGATGATTGTGATAAATAAATAAATAAATACCCAGTCACATTGGTTTGATATCATCTGGTGGAATACATAATGGAAAAATTATTATAAAAAATTGTATATATTCCATGTGCAATACGTTGCGATTAAATAATGGTCCAGAAATAAAAGGACTTTCAGTTTTAATTCACTTCAAAGAGCGGGAGCGTCTGTTACAACGTGGGCACATGCGCGTTTGTCCGATTCACCCCACTCCCTGTGCAACAGGTTTCGATTGATTGAGAAACCAGGTGCGATGCGTCGATACAATTCAAGCAAATTTTTTGATGGAATGACACAGAGGGAAACTCAGGAAGCATGAACCGCTTTGCTGTTAAGAATTCTCCCCCACTCCTTTTGATCATAAACATTTTGGGGGGTATGTAAAAACAGATCATGTAATAGAACACATTATGAAAAATATTCACATTTTTAAGCTAGTACAAACTCGCATACACTAATAGAAAACATGCAGTTGCCGGCCAATCATAAAATAATGAATTATTTAATTTAATTAATTACTAAAATCTTTGCTCAGTGAAGGGAATTTACCCGAAAATACGAGTATTAAATTAAAAATAGTTATCATCCAAGACCCATGTTCATAATAACAATAACGGTGGAAATATCAACTGAATGTTCATAATTCATTGATAATTTGTTCACTGAAAAATATTCTTATGAAGTACTAACAGGAAGATTAAATATTGAAAAATAATTGTACTTATTTAAAAAAAGATATAAAACAAAAATCCACTTTATCATTATAGTTGAAATACAAGCCGCATCACTGAAAATTGAAATTTCTTTCACAAAAAAGTCAACATTCCATTTATCTCTGATAACATGAATTAAATTGTGAAAAATTGAAATGAAATTACTATTGGTGTTATTTCTACGATCCCAGTGCATAAGATTGGTTTTGGTATTTTTTAAATTACTCCATTGCATTTTGGTTTTTAGAAAGGTGGCATTTATTCAAGAGAATCACAATTGTGAACCCTACTGGCATTTATATATCAAAATTTCACTGTCATAATGTTGCTAATAGTATGGCTACGTAGTGGATTCAACTTCGTTCGTGTAAGGTATATTTAATGGGTTTAACTCTATTTGTCTAGAGGAAACCAAAGAAACATAATTCCATTAACAAGCACTAAAATGCTTTTAACGTCTTTTATGCCCTTCCCTTTGTATTCCAGAAAGAGTACAATCACGAACAATCAAACACAGATCTTGATTGATTGATTGTTCGTGATTCCGGGCGCGTCAACTACTGAGATCATTAATACCGTAAGTGTAGTACGTGTTTTTTCATCGGAAGGTGGCGGTGATCTTTCCCCACTTGAATGGCGAGATTCAGCGCCAAGCTACCGTGGACTAGCGATATTTTCCCCTAACCAGGCATCTCACCCCCACCAGCGGGCACCGCCCCAGCCGTGACAAGCTCTAGGCCCCCGACCACTCCCTGTAAGTGTGGTAGCGTGGGTGTTAGTGTAAGTGTGTGTAAGGGATGAGGATAGGACAAGAAAGAAGCAGGAAAGATCGGTCGCGCGGTCCGTAGCTCTTTTATTAGGGTACTGCTCCGGCATTCGCCTGGTGTTGATTGGAGAAACCACGGAAAACTACCGATCAGAGCAGCCGGCTCTAGAATTCTCCTCCAGGCAGCGACTGAATCGACCTTTCGACCTAGCTAGTGTCGAAAATCCTGCCGCCGTCGGAACGCGAACCTAGGACCTCCCGGTCAGAGGGACTGCAGTGACATCAGTTGATGCACTGAGCCATCTCTCCCGGTACAGATCTTGAGGCTAGTTTTGTTTCATCATACAGTAGCAATCATGTGGCTGCAAACGACAATAAATAGAAGAAATTTTAGGATGGGTGGGCCAAATCTCTTATGGTAAAATGTCCTAAGTTTTTCCTACTCTATTCATACTATCGTTGACTAGTGGTGCTACAACAGCACATAAAGTATAATATATACTCAGAATAAAATTACAAACTTCTAAGGCATGTAGAGGAGTTCAAAATGATCACTTTTTTTACAATGAAAATTTAGTGGGAAATTTCATATAACTGAATTACACACATGATATTTGCCTCTTGATAGTTTGACAACTCTTCATGCAAAACTGTTTTGCGGAACACGTTTGAGAGCGGTCAAGGAGGTTCGTGTACCTGCAGAACACATGTGAATATGGGGTTGCCTAGCAGTCAGGGGCAAATGTTACTTTTGTAACTCCGTTTTAGGAAGAGGTTATTTTCGATCCCTCTACATGCCCTGCAAGGTAGTAGCGTTTATATTTAATCAAACACACACATTTATTTTTAAGACAATCTACTAGATGACATCAGCATTCAGTAAGGTGTGTTATTCCTTATGCTCTTGTTTCTATAGAGTGTTTCTTCTTTGTTTTAGGTAGGTGTCAAAACCTGTTTTCATGAAAACAATCGTACTCTATTCATATTATTGCTCTTTCGAGTGGTGCTGTTGTTGATGGCCTATCTCTTACGAGTTTTCCGTAGTTCAGGTTTACTGTGCATTCTGAACTGTTCCTCATATTGTCACCGAGACTGTAATTGACCAACAATAAAAGTTCAAAATTACCTTACGAATCGAGTACCAGCAGTGATTCGGTTCCCTATTACAGCTTATTGGACTAGCTTATCGCGGAGAATCCGCGGAAAACTACCGATCAGAGCAGCCGGCCGCCAGAATTTTCCTCCAGACAGTGATCGGAATTCGACCTATCTAGTGTCCTGCCGCCGCCGTCGGGACTCGAACCTAAAATTGTTCAGAATCTGTAATGTAAATTTTGCAATCAACTAATTTTTAAGAAAAAAATCAGTTTGGAATTCAATATTTCATAATAAAAACATTATTTAGGGTCATGTTTATTCACAGTAAGACAAAATATTTTAATTTTATGGAACGACGAATTTTATGACTAATCACCATTTGTTGGACATGGATCAAAGGTGTCCATATCTTGTGCACGTGATCTTGACATGATTACTAGCTAGCTTTTGAAATATGCTGTGTATTACACCAGTAAAATAATTTGTTATATGTAATAAACATATAAAAATGAAATGTCATTATCCTATTGTGAATAAAACAAAATGGTTTTGATTTTATTGAAAATTAGAGCTAGAAATATGCTCAATCCTTGCATGACCACATTAAAGATACCTAGCTTATTTCAACATTTACAGAAAATACGTTAGTGTGTTAACTTCTGAATCCGTTATTACTGGTACTGTAGTATTTATTTATTTTTAACCTAAAATATAGATTTTATTCAATTTTACTATATATTAACGCATAACTTGCACATCGTTTGTTGACAATTTGAAATTCAATAGAGCTTGTTCTGTCGTACTGTGAATTTAGTTAATTTATCTACTATTACTTTTGTGGTAATTCACATGACACTTTATCTGATTCAGACCGTATTATTTAATTCAATGAACCCCAAAATTGATAAGTGAATAGAAAAATAGGACATGTGTGAATATTTCCCACGTTCTCCGCGGTTCAGTGGGAAGTTTTAAACATTTGAAAAGTACGAGATGTTTGTAATATTTGGAGACAGAAGAGACAGTCTCTTGTTAGTCTACACCTGAAAGTCTGCAGGGCAAAACCAAAACAAAATAGCAAGTTATTGTGGTTTCTCTTCTCATCTTTCTCTCCTTAATATATAAACATTTCACAAATGTACTATCCTGGGAGTACGAATTTCTGCTTTTAGAATTCTAACCTTTTGATTTTAATATTCATTTTTCAGGCCTATTCAAGAAATTCAGATGGATTTATAATAAATAATAACTTAAAATTATGATGTCATATATGAAATATATTTCTCGTACTTTGTAGTAATATATTTCCAAATCACCCATTGGTTACATCTGGGCCTGTTCTTTTTAAAATTTTCAAAATGATGGTACCACCCTTCTTAATTGACAATTACCTAATTCTATTTACGTTATGGAGCTTAAGAAAGTCGGAAGATATCTCTCAATTTATTATTATGACACATCCGATAAGACAGCGCTATGTGCGGAGAAAGGGGAACGAGAAAGGTGGTGGTATTATGACACATCCGTGGATTTTTCTCCCTGAATTGTGGGTTTCGTGTGTTGTAAAATCATGTATGCGGGACAAATTCGAAAATATTAATGTTAATAAGGTAACATTATATTGTATCAAATGACAAATGGGAACACATTTGCAATATCAACATAATTCTCAAGGAATATTGGTGACCAAGTACTGTGAGCTCATGATTTTACAGCAAAATTACGAAATGGTAATATATTAATTGAACTATTTGGACCCGAACAAACACTCCGCCCTTTTAAATTCGTTATTTTTAAGTGAAAATAGCTTCATCCTACAACACAACTTGGAATGGCCGTGCTCCGAACTGTGCGTTGCGTCATATAGGCGCTGTACACTGCGGGCGTAAACATTATAATATTTTGTGGCGTTCACTAGAAAAAGGAAATTCATATTGTTATGACCGTACCAATGAAATACCCAGAATATCACATATTCAACTGAATTTTACTTAAACTTTGAAATTCTACTCGTTTCTGACCACTCGTTCTAAGAAGTACCAGTAGATCTACATCTCCAAAAATGTAACGTCACTTTGTATATTACAATCTAAGAAACTAAAATTGTGTTTAGAGCTAAAAAATTCTCCGTTTCCCGGTTAGGGGAGATGGTAAGTAGCATTGTATGTATGGCGGATTGCATGTACCCCTGCTTAATTTTTCATAGCATAACTGTCAAAATTGAATCATTTTCGTTTTGAAATTCATGCATTCAACTAGCAAGAGCACATTTACGATACGTGATTTTGTGTCGATGGCGACTTTGGAAAAAATTGGAAAAATCAGCTTTGATTCGTGTATTTATATAAAAATGTTTATTAGTGATGAAATTGCAATATGATAGAGTGGTGATTTCTATTGTGTATGGCATTTTGCCTCTGTATTTGATAATGTAACAGTCCCAAGTAAAAAATCTAAATAAGGAAATATGTACTTAAGATTCGAACTCTTAAAATTAATGCAGAATGGTTTCTATGAATTCTGTCAAGCATTAATTCCACAACCAACAAATTAACATTTAGTGCTGTTTGAAAGAGCACAGATTAGTCTTAGATTAGTTTTTGTGACTCTGTTCAGTAATAGTCTTCTATCACGTCTATCACATCCTTCTTCTTTGGGCAATGTTCCTTACGGAACGTTGCATCGTTGGTGAAATTCAAGCATCTTTCGATTCTATGGACTTTGTTTTAACTGACTTTGTAAATGCCGTCCAAAAGTTGAATTTTTAAATTTGAGGCATTCAGAGAACACATGGTCTAACTATGGTCATTTTTCTCATGTATCAGGTCCCACTGCCACATACCACCAATGCAATTAGGCCACTCTTGCTCGTACGACGGGTTGTAGTTTGTCTATTCGTACTCACAAAGGACACATTTCAAATATTAAATTTACTGTATCATTACGTATATTTGGAGTGTACTAATGTTTTTGAGTGGAAAGTATACTTGTAAAGGATACTTGTATAGTAGTACAATACTTCATTTATTCATGTCTTTCCAAATGTATAGGTCGGGACTTAACCAATGATAACGTAACCTAACTTTAGAGGCCCTTCGATAAATCTACTTCATTGGACAATGTTTACCCTTTTTTATCCTACTACGCGTGAGGAAAGAAGGGCAATTTGTACATGATGGGCTTTTATATTGTGTTTCCACCAGTGCTGAAACTCTTGACTCGGTTTGTCAAAATTATTGTCATTGTCATTGTTCCGGGCTCCCATATACTTGATGATATCACTGCAAATTTCAAAACTAATTCAAATTTAGAAAACGCAGGATAACGTATTGCGTGTTGCTTGTACTTTAAGGAAAAGAATGCATGTATCTCCAAGGACGCGCAGAATGCAGGAATATTCCGTTGTGATAAGATAACGACCGGTGCCAAAAGTCCGTCAATATATTAAAACATATACAGGTATACAGAATCACTTTCACGAGTGCTCTAAATGAAACAGCTCCCCGTGGTATAAAAACGTCCTATGAGTTATCAAGTGTTTGTTTATTTGCATATATGATCACCTTGCTCGTCCGTAGCGTCGAGGAATAAATATATTTTATTTCTTCCTACTTGTTATTGCCTTCGATACTGAGCTTGATTTACAGTGCATAACTTAACTGAATCGAGAGGATCGTGGTTAATGGAAAAATATGAAAACAGTTAAATGATGATGCATGTTTTTTCGTGAAAGGAATTTATGAGAAGGAATTATGAATCGGAACTACGAGAGGGAATTATGGGAGGCAAATATGAAAAGACAAATTGAGTCAAGTTAACATCTAGTCAATTAGTAAAGTTGATATCTAATCAATTAGTAAATAAAGAAAATCTGAATCATTAAAATTAGGTAAAAATAAAATGTATGTACCAAGGGCGTTAACCTTGTTCTGAAGATAATGAGCGACAATAAGCTCGAAGAGCAAGGACGAAAGGTTCTCGAGCTTTTTGTCTGCGCTCGATTATTAGAATAGAATATAACGTCCTTGTGCATAAATAACTATTATTTTTTACTGATTCGTTATTGGTAATTATTGACTTACATAAGGAGTTCGATATTTACTGCATAATTTACCTGAATCGAGAGAATCGTGGTGACGAGGGAAATATAACAGTTGAATGTTGCTATATGTTCTCTTAGGGAGGGAATTATGAGAGAGAATTATGAAAGGGTATTATGGGAGTGAAATGTGAAATGACAAACAGGGTCAAGTTCACAACTAGTTAATTAGTAACTAAGTAAATATGAGTCATTAAGATTAAGTAAAAAATGAAATCATGCATGTACCACCACTAATTGGTTCTAATGATCTTGAGCAATCAAGGCCCCCGGACTTTTTGCCGGCGCTCGATCATTAGAACCCTTACAACACCCTTGGTGCATAAGTAACTATTTCAAACGCGCGCCATGCGGGCGAGAGGGGCCCAGGCCGAGCTGTTCACCTTGGTCAGGAGGATGGATCGCACCTCGCGGTCGCGGCCTTGCTGGCACGCGTACATGAGCGGGGTGGCGCCCTCGCCGATGGCGTTGATGGGCTGCTGCTGCTGGGGGTCGTCGCGGCGCCGGTGCGCGGCGCGCTGCGTCGCCCGCTGCGTCGCCGTCATGGCGGCGCCCGGCTCGCCGCCGCGCCGCCCCCGCCCCCGCCCCGGCCCCCGCCTCCGCCGCCCCTGCTGCTCCCACCACCCGCGCCCCCGCCGCCGCCGCCCCCGCCGACGCCGCCTGCACCACACCCGCGCCGGCTGCCTGCTCCCCTCTCGCGCCAGTCCAAACTGCGCTGGCCGGCGGAGGTCTGCGTTGGGCTCGCTGTGAAACAGAGAAACACACGTTGGATGACGATTCGTTCAAACACGCGATCGTACCTTTTTGTCAACGATTAATATTCGAGACGGGTTCCTGCGGCATCAAATAACAATAACTACTAGATTTTAATGTACGTTATCATGTACGGCATGCACGAATCTGTAACGGACTGAGCAACAGGTTGGGAATGACGAAGTTGTTTTGCCAAGAGAAAATTACAATTTTTCCAATTAACTTGTAGAGGTACGTGATTGCAACGTTCGTATCTGCTACTTTCTAATTAACAAACCTCTAACTGATGAAGAATTATTCTCTTTTCCAGTTGCCGAACGGCCTTTTCTTCACAACGATTTGCGAACTGTCGTGTTCTCCTAGCCATTTCTACCATACCTGTTGTGTGAAGCACAAAGAAGGAAATATCTATATTTTACTACAGGTAAGTCACGTGTTGCCTGGCACTTGTACATGCCAGCCACTTCTGGTTATAAGAAAATGGGAGGTTCGTAAAAGTGGGCGAATTAAGAGAGATCTTGCAACATTGGAAATTTCCTGCAATGACGGAAAATTTAAAATTCGTATTTTTTATTTCAAATGGTAAAACACTCCATCCGATTACAAAGGTATTTACATGCAGGTGTATAACAAAGACTAACGTACCTTAACGTCACATTCACATCTGAAAATTAGATTCTAGAGGCACTTCGACTGACACTTATTCAGTTGTCTCAATATAAACGTTCCAAATTTTAAGGTATGAATGAGGTTGATGATGGTCGCTTTTTTGCCAATGAACATGTGGCGGGAAATCTCATATAATCAAGTTCCATGTATTACATTTGCTCCCCAATGGAAGGCAAAATGTTCTATATTGCTATGTAGTGAGGGTCACAAAATATCTTTGATTGCGTCATAATGCTACCTCTTTAACACCAGTGTACGATAATTGCCTACCGATCAAGGACACATAAGACATGAGTATCTTCGTTGTATCAGATTTCTCACCACTCTTTAATTGGAAAAGCGACATTCTTCGACACCCTAACATGCCTTAGAAATTTGTAACATTTCAACTGAGACACATGTATATTACTGCAAACAGTGAAATACTGTCCGTTTAGGATGAACAAAAATAGAGTCAATATAATACGATTCAGAACAGTAAATCGTAAGCATTTGTGGGTCTTATTATGAACATAATCACAGTATTTCATTTTATAAGCTATGTATTTCTTTATATTATAAAGAAAGAAATAATAGTCTTCTCTGGAATGAGAGGCGATCAAAATTCGCGTGTTATTTTTATATATTCCGTTAATTACACTTGAAACTTGCAGCCACTCACCTTGTAGCTACATGTTACATAGCATGTTAGGCTAAAAGATGAGTTTCTTTTAACTTGTGTTTTGTTTTCGTCAAATGTAAATTAACATTATATCTAGTATTCATGATTCTGAAATTGTTTAGAAACCTTCAGGTTACCTGATGAAAAAACCAAATGAGCTTTTAAAAATTTGTGCCTGTAATTTTAAAACAGAAGTAATGGAATAAACAACGTTACCAGTAAAATTTTGGTTGACGTAAAATACATTTTCAAACGTGAATGTGACGTAAAGTACGTTAGACTTTGTAATATACCTGCGTGTGAATATATTTGTAATTGGATGGGGTGATTTGCCGAGGAAAATATTTACTTACTTATTTATTAAATAAATTAATATGGACAATTATTTGAAACAATTGTTATAAAATACTATTCATTTATTATATTATAAAAGTTTCTCTGTCTAATAATATATAAACCATTGTTTGTTTGTTCGTATTTTATGAGCTGCCGTACCGTTCATCCGATTGCGATAAAAATTTGTCAACTTATTGCGTATACTTGCCCGAGGAACATAAGGATAGAACAATGGGAATGTGTGTATGTCCGTCGCACATAGACGCGCGTTGATGATGATTTTATGCGTTTATGCTGACTCAAGCGCCCCGAATAGATCTACGCAACCGGCGGCACCTTCAACCCTAAAGCGCGTCTTCGCTGCTTAGTCTGCCCCTGCGATTGTGAAATATAGGCTAGAATGAGTACTTGAACGTCATCTTAGGCAAGTAAATCGAATTTCTTCAAGACAGTGTCGAAGAGGTTACATGCCCACACTGGAGGGAGAACATTTTAACAATAGGATACTTGACAACATATCTAAAGCAGGACATAGAACACATCCATACATGCGAGAAAGTTTTTTATAATTGCAAAATTTTATTATTTATCTGTTTTAGAAAGAAAACGGCTGTAATGCGACAACAAAAGCTTTAAGCTAAATTTAATAACCATGATGGAACTATACTTAAGGTTTCCTTTTCTACTTCCGGGAATATAAACCTTATACTACTTCCTAATTTTATGCATACCATTTGGGAAATATTATGCTTATTCTCTGGTTTGTATATAAATGCTGTATTTATGTTACATATATTAATTGTACAGCAAGAAAAATTACATTCATCTTTAATATTCAAACTCTCCAAAATTGTCGGGTTAAAATAATGTCACACGCTGCTTCGTAATAAGTCGAAATTATTTTGCATATTTTGACTAACTGGTGACATTTGCGAGAAAACAAATTCTATCATTTGTCACACAGCAGAAGCTGAATTTGAATTGTTAAGGACTATAAAGTCGTGACTGGGATGGAGAATGTCCAATCAATAAGCGATGCCTGCGAATTATTTTCTTTAGGAATACGCCTACATAGATGGCATTGGCTAAGTAACAAGAGCCATCTTTATTACGCAATTAAAAAGTTTAAATTATGATATAATGTCAACGTTCCCGTAAATAACTTAACTCTAAGAAACAACACTTCTGTTTCAAGAGAACATTAGAGATAAAATCAGAAAATTGAAATTGTGTAGACGGTGTGTTCCAGGAACGACATTATTGATGTTATGGCAATATCAAAATAGCATGAACTACAGACTTCGTTGCAAGTGGCCAACCTGCTTTGTCACCGGCTTAAGGGAGGCGGTACTCATGAACTGCGAGCTATTCGTCGTTTCAGTCTCGTTGTGTGTTTTCTAATCCTCTTTTAAGCTTTGGTGATATTCAATGAATCTGACCCGACAGCTCTGCATCTTTGGTGTGGTTTCTAAATCTTCCAATAGAGCACGGCAAATGCTACACCATCCAACCGAAGAACGAATAAGACCGATCTATAAGGCAAATAATAAACAGCCGATGAAGCACAAGACAAAGCATTCACAGAACTTTTACCTGTTCTCATATGTGTCCTAGACAGTTTATCGATGAATAAAATGGAGACTAGTTTTTAAACAATTACATGTAAACATTAAGTGTGCGAATGTGAAATTAAAGAATCTCTAAATAGAAATAAATTGAATAAATAAAACTAAATAAAGTAAAAAGGTAGTAACAATGCATGATGGTAGAAAAATACTGAAAACGAAAAGCAAATGGTAATTATTCGCGTTAATTTGTGCCTATGAATTATGAAAGAACTACAATGCGCAAAAGTCTTACACCTACCATAAAAAATTTCCTTAAAGCAGCTTACTCTAAACTTTTGTACTTACAACCATGTTTTGTAATCAGGAAAATACGTCTTATACTGTATTACATGCTGTACTATAAAGTATAACATGGTGTAGACGGGATAAAAATATTATTTGCTGTCTATTACAGCCTGTTACAAATCTAAATGAATTGAGTATCTTTTAAAATTAATCAGTATTCACTTGGGTTGTTTGCTCGCATGGAAATATTACAAGCCAATCATTCATTAATATTTTAAACAACACACTCTTTTTAATGAGTTGAAGTTAACTTTTATTGAATTCATTCCGTTTGAACAACAAATGTTATCGGAAATCAATGCAAACATTGATACAAAGTATTCCCAGTGCTGTATAGACATTTCGAGAAAGATAACGAGATGTTTCCAACGACGAATGAGAATTTGTGATCGACACCGCCCCTTCTCTTTTCATGTGCTTCGAAGAACGAGAAACTCAATCTCTGTAGTTGTCGACCGCTACATTCACATTGGGCTGCAAAAGATGATTGCTGGGGCGAACAGTTAGTTGTGAGGCGGCGTCGGTCCTTCACGGGTGCGCGCGCTTCACCAGAAACCTCCCCTCGGCGTTTGTCGCTGGTGAGTAGAGCTACAATTGATTCCTTGATATTCTTTGATGTTGTGTCGTTCCGCTTCACACGGGCCATTTACACTAATTAGTATTTTCGCTTACCAACGGCTCCGGAATAAAGTACTTCTCGGAAACGTGTTTTTAACTGAACTGTTTAACGGAATTGTTTAGTCCCATGACAAAACCTCACTCACTGTGGGTATTATTGCAAATTAATTTTAAAATTTTGTTCGACGTCTTAGACTTGTCACAGACTATTCAGTTACTATTTTTAAATGCCGTCGAAATAACGACTATACAGCACTTCTTTATTGAAAAACATATGCACGATATCTCGGTTACAAGACATTGCAATTTCTTTAATACACTTTTAAGTTAAATGCCTCTTTATGAGCCATATTCTTCAAAATTAAAACCCTTACAAAACAAAAGGCCGAGGCCATTCTCCCTCTCTACACAGAGAGCAAGATGGAAATGCAGAAGTGTGTCCTGTGATCTCTCGGAAACCGAGCCTGGACGTGAGCATACGTTTTAAGAAGTGAGCTAATGATATCAAGTGGCCTACACCTTAATAATATATTATATAACTAATTTATAATATCATGCTTTATTACATAAGTACTACGTGTTTTGAAGACAAGCGATGTTAGGAGCGAGTTTTCAAATTTTTACGAATGCAATAAAACAACATTATAAACTAGTTATGTGCGATATGTTTTGTATAATAGCATTATAAATTTATAAGAGAAACAAAATTAATTGTGGAAACAAATTTCAAAAGCAGTTTTGCAATTGTCAACTTAGTAAAAGTACTGTGGTGTAGGGAGGACAGGTAGTGAGGCTGGGCAGCGCAATAAAATGCGATACGTGCTATGAAATGCCATTTTATGAACGATTTCTTACAACGGAAGAGGTCGTTTATAATGCTGGTATTCAAAAATAATATTGTGAGCTGGAGTAAAGAATTTCTAAGGCAAGATTATAAGCAATCTATTTGTGTAGTTCGGGCGTTACACTTTTTCAAATAATTGGAAGATGCGATCTTCTAACGAACTAAGATTTTTTGTTTTCTTCTAGTGTTCATTTCGGAGTAATAATCTTTGTTAGAAAATGTTACCTGTTAGAAAATACGTCATTCAAATTAAATATAGCTAAGTAAAACATAAATATCACGTAAATGCAGATTACAAAGCGTTTTCATTTAATCAGAAGAAAACCTCGAAAATAGGAAAAAATGAGAGTATTTGATAACTAATCGGTAGGTACTGACTTGATATTGATATACTGAGATTGACTATGCTGTGATTGCATTTAATTAGGAGCAACCCCCGATTAAATAAAGACTTATAACTAGGGTTTTTAATTTTGAATATGTTTTATCGACAAATAATGTTGGGAAAATAGTTCTTTATAACATACTGACGATGGGGTTAGTATTATTGGGAGTGGCCGAACAATTGAGAGATTCAATTTAAATCTTCAGGGTTTCAGCTTGAAAAAGATCAGACGAAGCATATTCATTTAGGTAAATAATCCTAGGTGCGGGTTCGATGCTAGTTTAGTTTCACAGACGATTAGACAGACCCACGGATGGGCAGGCACAACGTAGGTATCTTACTCATAGGGTGCCCCCGGATGAGATGGTAGAAAGTTCCCTAAAACCAAATGACATATGAATAGTAATACTATAACTCTAGCATAAAAATAAGATTTGCGATAGCTTTCTTAGCTTTAGTCCCACTACCCTCACTCTCTACAAACATTTTTGACACTTTCTCAACGCCAAATTGAAACAAAAATATTTTTGAAAAAATAGCAAAAACCTTTTTCATGACTTAGAACAGTCTCGAAAAGCGCCAAAAGTTCCTCTCAAAACATAGATAGTTGTGTATGTTTTATAAATTGTTTGACTGCAGGACTGTAGTTTCATCATCATCAAAATCATTTTTACCATTTCCACCTTTAAATCACCTCTTTAAATATATTTTGAAAATGACTGCAACAGTTCTGTAAATTCATTTTAGTGTTTATTTTATATACTATGTACACATTATTGTAGCACACAGTAATATTTTGACCTTCGAATGTAATTACAAATTATCATGTTATAACCCTTCAGTGGTCGCGCTCAGTATTGGAACGCGAGTGGTTGCGTGGATTACAATTGCAATCATTTTAAAAAATCTTATTAATAATATATTACAAATTAATCGTCTTTTAGTTTAAATAAGGAAGACACGGAACAAAGTATGAAAAACATGGAACGGTTACAAAATACTAAATAATATTCTATGAAAATAGTATAATAAATTCTATAATATGCAATAAATAATTCTATGAAATAAATAAATTCTATGAAATAATAAATTCTATGAAATTATAATAAATTCTATGAAATATTGCACAAAAATACATGTATTTTGCATTTAAACAAATATACTCAAATACATGCAAGTAGATTTTTTTTTTGAAAATTCTTGTGCTCTATATGTTTTGTACATTTGTTATAGTTTGCATTACTATTATTAACCAGTTTGACAAAATTGTTTAAATATCTGGAGTCTCTATTCCGAAGTGTTTCATTGTCAACATCAGATGAGTATTTCACAGATTTTCTGAATGTGGCACACCCACTGGAAACAGTTTTGGCAGTACTGTGAAGTGCTCTTGTTTCATTGATGTCCACAGAGATAACATCCCACATTGCCCATTGGTGACTCCACTGAACGCTCGGGTCCTTCACGGATTCTTAGTAGAAGTCTTCCGCGTGTTATTTACTGTCGTCACAGCTTTTATCTCGATCTTCCTTTTTATTTCATCATTCATAAAGGGCAAAGCAAGATCCTTTAGAAATACCTTTTTGGTCAACCTGTCATTTCGGTAAATTATAATCACCAAGAATTGTAAATTACGAGGGATTACGCGAAGCAAATAAATCTATAAAATTACAATGAGAAATATATACATCAGAAGCAAAATTTGTTGAAATATAAATTGCTCCAATAATGTGTCTTTTATCACCCAGCAGAAATTCAACAAAAATTTTTTCAGAACCTACTTTATATGCTTGAAGAAGAATATTCCCAACGCTCCTGTGAATAGCGATGAGAACACCATCACCTCGTTGCCGAAAATCATCATAAAGACGATCATTCCTGTAGATACTATAATCATCCAAATCCAGTTCTGCATCAAGCATCTCGAACTGAGCCACTTCGTTTGAAGTTTCAGAGGATAGTGAAAACTTTTCGCCCCTTTACCATTGGAATTCGAATTACGTGAGTCGCCAAATCATAAAGTTCGTAAGGTTCAGGTTCATAATTAACAGTTATAGGTACTGAGCATGCAGGTGTACTGGGCATCCTTATTATTCGTTTATCAATAAATGACGAATAAATTAATTTTCCGTATGATTGAAAATTGAAAAAATGAAAATCGGGAGCGAAAAATTGGAAATTGATGGGAAAATAAAAATCTATTAGTTGGGCCTTTGCGAACATCACAGACTAAATCAATGCTTTAAAAGGGCAGTGTAGTGAAACCGAATTTTTAACGGCCGAGCTGTGAACACTGCATTATTGCATTATGAACACGATGTTAAGATGTTCACGGTGCAAAAGGTGTCATTTTATAGAATAAAGCTTAAGAAACAAGTCGGGTTCCGCCTGTTACGCAAATATTCCTTCACATGTTCCACCTCATGTTCCCCCGCATTTTCCCTCGCATCTTTCCCCGCATCTTCCCTTCATCTTCCGTCGCATCTTCCCCCTCATTTCCCCGGCATGTTCACTGCATCTTCGCAATATGTTCCTCATGTTCTCCCGCATCTTCCCAGCATCTTTCCCCACATTTCTCCAGCAGTTTTCCCCGTATTTTCCTCTGCAAGTTCCTCGCATGTTCCCCCTCATATTCTCGCTCATCATTACTCGCATGTTTCCTCGCATGGTCCTTCACATGTTCTCCTTTTTCTTTCCATATTTTCCCACTGTACAATTTTTTGTACTGAATTTCTATTTTTTAATATATTTCGCTTTTATTTAACGAAGTGAAGTTTCGGAAATCTACCTTTTCCTTTTCTCGAAAAATTATGTATAAGTATAAGATGCGTCCTTCTTATGTCAATCCGTCCCATACCCCAGCAAATATTTAAAACTATAACGAACAATTTTACCTAGAATAAAGGACAACAAAGTCCACGAAGAACAACAATTGCGACGCAAAACGTTGTATACGTACATATATTTTATTTCATAAAATGTTAGATTAGAACTATAACCTTTGATCTGACTTCTTCAAGGGTGGAAACATATTTCCAGCCAATTAAGACGTATATAATTGTGGAGCGATCGAGCACACTGATCTAAGTACCAAAAACCAGAATTGTGGGAAGCATGAAGAAACTGTCTAGATTTATACACAGTAAATACAAACGCTCCGCGCTTGGTTGCAGATTGTAAAGAACTGGAAAGGTTTGGAGTCTCAAAAGCAATAACTCTACATTAGACTTGAAAATTGCATTACTTTGAGATGAAAAAAAGCAAATCTGAACTTTTGGCACTTGGATCCATATGCTGGACTACTCTACAATTATAAAACACGACGTAGGAATCATAGTCATTGGGCATCACAATCAAATACTTACTAAAAAATGACATAAAATCTATGCACTCTTTTTAACATTGCCAGAGGACATTAAACAATTGAAAATTCTTTCAATGATTTCAATGCCAGGTAATGTATTTTATGCTGCGTAACAACTTCTACGCAATTAATGGCCAGTGACATAAAACAAAAAAATATTTTGACTTTAATTTATTTTTATTTAAATTAATTTTAGTAAATTAATTACAATTATGATTTCCATAATGATATTAATGCCAGTAATTATAACTTTAAAATATTAAATTTGACAAATAATTATTGTGTAATGAGGTTTTGAAACAGTGATTTCATCTCGATTAGGTTTTCGTGTAATTACATTTTAGAGAAAACGTTGATGATCTAAGTTTGGAAACAAAAAATTCCGAATAAAGGGAATTTGGAAGAACATTTGTCAGAGCATCCTCGCTTCCTATCAAATCACCTTGCATGTTTGAGTCGGAAACACAAGTGTACTACACATTCAGTTGTGCTCATCATACAGCCGTTGAGAATCGTTTCGTGCTGCACGCAGAAGCTGCTTTGTGTGGTGAAGCGTGAAATATTTACGAAGCATTCTTTGAAGGAGATTCTTCAGTAGATTCGGAGCAGTGACCCTTTCAGTATTCTAGCACTTTTGCTTCCTAGAAATTTAATAGTGAGCCCAGCTTCCGTGACGAATACGAACTTTCTGGACATATTTCTCACGCAACAGGTCCATGATATGTAAAATTAAAGTTGATAGATAATGCATTTACGCCAGGAGCCGTTGACAGATCTTGCGTTGACCGTGATACACAAGAATACAATTAATTGTTACTTGTATAATTCGATAACATGTACGAGGGTTGGGGCAGAAGTCTCGCAACTTTTCTTCTAAAAGAAATGTTATCGTATCATACAATTTTGTTTGTTGCGAGAAAGAAATTCTGTACTGTGTGTTCACAACAAATTCAGGCTCTGTGAGTGTCTTTAATAGCACAGAGAGAGAGAGAGAGAGAGAGAGAGAGAGAGAGAGAGAGAGAGAGAGAGAGAGAGATGTGAAATCGGTTGTCTGACTGCCACCGTGTAAGATGAATCTATCTTGTTTCGAGCAGCGCTCATAAGCCAAGAAAGCCTTCTCCATGGGAGAAATGCCCGCGAATATCGTAGGGAATTGGTGGAAGCTCTTCGGACTAATGACCTTCCTTACCAGACACTCGCGAGTTGGGCAGGAGAGCATCTGCGAGGACGCAGCAACCAGTGATCGGCAATGCAACGTGAGTAGACTTTGACTGTGCGTATCAATGTGACACGTGCGGTAATCGAGTATCTGCCTAATCAGTCTCATCTCAGAGGATAGCGGGTTCGATTCCCGTTTCGAATAGGAGTATAACCTCATCTGTAGTGGCATGTTCGGACCTTTTCCAAACCACCATGTATCACCTACAGAAGAAATCTTTCATTCTCTTCACTTTTTCCGCTCTAATTAGAAAGTAGGTAGAATGATAGTAAGGAGTTGGGACTCTGCCTACAGGCGGAAAAAAGCGGCCAATGGGTTTACGAACCATGATATCCACTATCTTTCCTCCACAAAAGGTTGTGAGTGACAGTACGGGCCCCTGTCACACACGCGGCTGTGTATGCACCACTCGCAAGGGATCTATGAATCTCATCTGTGCGAACGAGAGAGAGACTTATAAAGGTGCATCATGACTATAAAGAGCAGTGATAAATACGGAGGGCGGGAGACATCAATGAAATGATGCTCAATGATGTGCTATAACGGTAATCGCTTTAGTGTATTGCAGGAACTAGATTTAGAGGTAGCACATTTTTGATTTAATGGATTAATCGACAATTCTGGGCATGTCAACTGCTAATGACATTAGTCTCGTAAGCGCGGTGCACGTTTTATCATAGGAGGTGATGTTGATCATTTCCCCCCTGGCTGACGAGATCCAGCGCCGACCTCCGTCGGCTTACGAGGATTTTTTCTAATGAGGTCCCACCAGTGGGCCACCGCCCCAGCCGGGACAAGCTCTAAGCTCGCGACCGGTCTCCCGGTATGTGGGGTGGTGTAATGCATAACGTATAAATGCGTGTAAGTAAGGGGTGATGATGGGCTAAGAAAGGGGAAGGTAAGATCGTGCGCTCGTTTCTTAGCGTACTGCTCCGGCTTTCGCCTGGTGTTGATCGGAGAAACTACGGAAAACTACCTATCAAAGCAGCCAGCCACTAGACTTCTCCTTCAGACAGCAATTGAATTCGACCTAGCTATGTAGCTATTGTTGAAAATCCAGCCACCGTGGGGACCCGAACCCAGGACCTCCTGGTCAGAGGCACTACAGTGACATCAGTTGATGCCCTGAGCCTCCTCTCCCGGTAGCCGTAACACAACTTCCCCTAGACTTTTATCTACTGAATAACTGTTATGTAATATTTAAAATAAACAATTTGGGATATATTAGCATTGCTACATTTTTCATCTTACTGTCGTTTCTTCTTGTAACATCATTTTTTTCAAACGATTATCTCCAACTTTTTTTTCTAGAAATTGTACTTTTTTCATAATACAAGAATGCAAAAATATTCACATATGTATAGTAAAAATTCCTTGTCGTCTTGTAATTTTCGAAGTAATTGTCAGCAGTAGCAAAACATCAGTGAAACTTTTCAAGCCTGTCCAAACATTCTTTAGAGCTAACATTACTATACAGTATTAACAGTTTATTTTAGTCCGGACTAAGGTGAGACTAGCGTCGGACTAAGAAATCCTCTATTCAAGGAATTCTTTAATAGTAGTTCAAGGATTATTCTCTATTAGACCGGACCAAATATTGTGACGGAACACACGTGGTGCGGCGGATACGTGATGATCCGCCGATCGAACAACACAGGGTGTTTCCACCCGGGAGTGTCACCCGAGAGTGCGTCGGTGGTAAGCAGATGCCAGGTGCGCACGCTAAATTTATTTATAATGAGGAAGGGAGCCAAGTGAGCCATTTACCTGTCATCTGGCGCGGGCAGTGAGAACCCCAGGGGCAGGCACTCAGAGTCGAACGGATGCAAATGATTTACTAGGTTATTTTGGTTAAATACAATGTGAGTAAATTTCTGTTTCTTTAAGCGTTTCTTCACCGTAGCGAGGCGAGAAAACATTTATTTATCTTAGAACAATTACAAATAAATCTATTCTGATTCTTCTTTAATACACCAATTGTCAATTGTGAAAAAAAAATTCTTTATGGAGATGAACAAACATACGTGACGATGAGTTGAGTACCTCGGCTCATTTTCAAAATTTTCTCAAAAACATTTCTCTTGATTCATCTTTTCCCTCAAATGGCGCAATGTACGGTTAAGACAATGAGGCAGGTATCATTTCGTTGAAATCAATGATTCTTTTCGAAAATTACAAAAGTTCAAATGTTTTCGACGTCTTTCAAAAACCCAAGATTGTTTCCAAGATATTTTAAATATTAAAATTTATTGTTCAAAGAAATATTTTGAAATAAGATCAAGTACTACAATTTTTTAATACATGAGTATTTTTCATAAAATTCTGTAAGAAATATAAACAATTTTTCAAAAATTATTTTTTCAAAATCAGTTCAATATTTTCCTCGCACAGAGCACTAGATTCTTAATAAAGGGCGAAGATCCTATTTTCGGCGAACTCTCTTCCTTTTTTAAAAATTGCAAAATATTAGCTTTGCAAAAGTAAAATAATAAGAAAGTACAAATAATTGCTGACCGATTTGATTTGATTTATTTAGTGGAAGAACAGTAAAAAACCGTATGTGACGTACGGGGTGAAGCAGCATTTGTGTACGTTTTCTTGTGCTCCGGAGTTCCTTCATCTCCGGCCATTTTAACTATAAATAGTGGAAAGATGAATAAAAGCTTTAAAAAATAAAATAAATTAAACAAAAATAAATAATAAAATAAAGTTAAAAAAGTCTGTTCCCTTGTCGCAGGCTGTTGCGACAGCCGTCGTCAGCGCTGATGGATACAGCCGAAAAGGCTGTTCCTCAAAACAAATAAAGACACGTTAATCTCTTCGGGATAAATAGGACTGGGACTGGGAGAATAACGTGGTGCGTGTTCCGATGTAGCCGATATTCGCCAAAAAACAATATTTTTAAAAAAGTAGGCAATTTCGCTCCCAATTGTAGAAAATTTATTTGCACTGGAAGATGAATTGCAGATTGGTTTTCCAATCGTAACAAACTAGTAACACACCCCCGGCTGCACTCTTACCACTACAAGCAAAAGAAGAGCTCAACAAAACCTGCGCATAGCGAATCTACATTTATGTCCATAGGCAAACCAAGAGGCTACCTCAGCCTTTGCTTAATGAATCAGGGAAACTGGAAAAGAACCTAATGAAGATGGGGTCATTGACCCATAAGCTGAAGTACGTACATTACTGCTTACAGGCATATTAAGTCATTTAAAAAAATATACTATTCAAATGTCAACAGATGCATTCTACATCACTGTTAAAATAACCAATATTTTTCTTTTTGATGATCAATATAGTCTCTAATTGTATGGTCACAGTTAAGCAGCAGAAATGATTTTACTATTAACTTAAAGGGTCTTCCCCGATAAGATGGTAAAAAGTTCCCCTCAGCCAAATTGCATATGAGTGGTTACAGTATAATTCTAACATAAAAATAATATTTTTGAAAGGTATCTTAGCCCCCGTCCCACCACCCACACCCCTATACAGCCAAAATCGTGTTTTTTTAATTTCAATTTTTTTCCACTATTTTATCAGACTGAAAAAATATGATAAAATAAGAACACTATTTGTACTATTAGGAAAATATTTTTCAATATTTTCTCAGGCCCGAATTCAAACACGAAAATTTTTTTTTTGAAAAAAATATCAAGAAATACTTTTACTGTGTCTTAGAAGCCTGGAACAGGCTCGAAAAAATGTCAAAGGTTCTTCTTAAAACACGCGTAGATGACAAATGAGGAAATGATAAGGGACATTTCGGGGGCAGGTGAAGGATAGATGGGCGACAGTGGGGAAATGAAGGGGAACAGATTAGGCCCCGATTATGTTGCTGTGCTGTATTTTTCAAAATACCACTTTTATGATCTTCCTATTTTACAATTTTGCATATTAGTTCTTTTCGGTGCCCCCTTTCCATAGAACGGGTGGACAGAAAAGAAGCCGATATCAATGTAAAATGAAATTGAAGGAAAATACTGAAATTATCTTTCACCATAAAATTAACGGGACTATTTTATTTTCTGCTAATTTTTATCTCAACGCTCAGCAATATTGGAATGGATTCTCTCGCACAGTACCGGGTCTATAATGCCGTAAACTACTTTTCGGGGGATGGAAGTTTGCAGGTGGGTATAATCGAATAAAATCAATTTTCAATTTTCGTACAATTATTGTTTACAAAGTGCAGAGTTTTTGCACGTGTACAGATTGTACGAGTGTCTATATGTTTATACGTATTCAAGAACAAATACTTAGGTAAAGGAAAAGACAACTTTTTCTCTAGTCTGAAACATCTACAGAGGAGAGACCACAGGCTTCCGCAGCCAATGTGTTACTATTTATCTGTCCGGGAGACGCCGCGCTCTAGGCCCAGTTGTCAACGTTTCAGCTGCTATTTTGTGGCCTTCCTCCTCGAGTAAGGTCGCACGTGTCTAGGACGTGGCAACTGCCGAACAGCCAAGTGGTTGACTACAAATGTCTTAGTTTTTTTTAAACTATGACCCAGCTATTAAAAAAGTATGAAAAAAGTCACAAGCATTCTGACATGAAGTTTTATGATTATTTTCTTGCCAGTGTCTGTGTTCTAAGACAAGTAAAACAGTTCTTGTAAATCTGGGTCTAACCTATTCCCCTTCATTTTTCCACATGTCCTCCAATTATCCCTCAAATATGGCCGAATTATTATTTAATAATCTGCCAAACACTAATATCTTTCTTTAGCGTGTGATGTTCTCATACAAAGGATTAGAAAGCTTTAAAAAATGATAATTTGTAAGTACATTCCAAAATCAAAACTTTATTGGGTGCTACAACAATTTATACCAATGTATAATAACACAAAACAAATGCACGAACCGTTGAGTCATTTTCAAAGTATATTGAAAGTCCAGGTGTTTTAAAGGCGGGAAAATGGTTTGTATTTTTTTAACTGCAGCCCAGCAATCGAAAAAATCTGAAAAAATTGCACAACAATTTGTGTTTTAAGAGGAACCGTTAATATTTTTCGAGCCTGTTCCAGGCTTCTAAGATACAGTAAAAAATATTTCTTGATATTCTTTTCAAAAATATTTTTTGTGTTTGAATTTGGACCTGAGAAAATATTGAAAAATGTTTTTCTAATAGTATACATAGTTCTTATTTTATCATATTTTTTCCAGTCTGATAAAATAGTGTTAAGGTGTTGAATGGAATTGAAATTAAAAAAACACGTTTTTGGCTGTATGGGGGTGTGGGTGGTGGGACGGGGGTTAAGAAACTTTTCATAAATATTATTTTTATGTTAGAATTATAGTGTAACCACTCGTATGTAGTTTGGTTGAGGGGAACTTCTTACCATCCTATCCGGGGGGACCCTTTGTGTAGGGATTTTAATTCTTTAATATCTTCTCGCAAAGTGTTGTACAGTAACGTACATGTGTTATATGTGTATGTAGATTTCTTGTAGTGAGTTTTTGACACTGACCCCTGATGAATGTGGTTTCTACGTGTTGTAGTTATAAATTTCAATATTGCATGAAAACCTGTTCCTTCCGTTAAGTATGTTAGTTTTGACAAAAAGTACATATTCATAAATAAATAGGTAAAGTAATGATAAGATTCCAAGTTCAATGAAGACACGCTTGCAGGAATCACGTGGATGGATTTTTCCTTAATGAAATCTGTTCTAAAAATAGATCATTAAATATGGTAATGCACTTTTTTTTAACTAGTAGTGTTAAAACATCACGTACTTTCTCGTCCGTACTTTCACGCAGAATTAAGCGAAAAGCACTCAGATGTTCGAAAAATTATACACGACCTTATTTCAAAATCTATCTGTAAAGAAAAAACTCTCTATCTTCATAATTGTAATCTAATTTAGAAATCTCTATCTTCATAATTGTAATTCAATCTCTATCTTTATATCTTCATAATTGCAGGAAGGCGCCGAAAAAGTTTGAATTTTTTGCAAATTTCGAAAAATCAGAGTTTTCAACGAGCCGTTCTCTTAAACGTCCTTTACACTATCCAACAAGAAAATTTCATCAAAAACAATGCTGCCATTTTTTTGAATTTGTGGAAAATGTCCCAGTGGCTTTACGTAAAGTACTCCTTCAAAATTGGAATATCGATTTCTAATTCAAAGAGCAGCAACATCAGCCAGATCTAATGGGGAATATTAATTTTGGAGAAAATTGGCTGAACGGTCTAACCGCTAGCGTTGTTCACAGATGAAAAGGCGGACGGACAGACGGACAAATAGACGGACGGAGGAACAGAGAGATGTTTTGGCGTCATTCGATTTTTCGGTACCAAGGACCCACAAAAAGGATTCAGGCTACACCATGTGTTGGAGGATTTCTTATAAATTTAGCAACTTGCTTTATCCCCCTTTCGTTATCAGGGCCCTGTAATACACTTTTTTTTTTGTCGAAAATTAGCCGTTTTTCCGCGCAGCATTACATAACTTTCTCTCTTCTGCGTAAGTGGTAGCGAGAAAGTAAAAAGTAGTTTTCGCATTATTTCTGAGTCAATTTTATGCAGCTTATTAAAAATTCTCAAAAAAATGATTCTACATTTTTTCTTTAAATTTTTCTCTAGGATAGAGTAAAAGACGCTCAAAAACGACCCAGGTCAAATTTTCTCTCAACTTTCTGAAATTTAGAAAATTGCACAAATTAGAAGTTATAAAAGAAAGTAAGTGCTCTTGTACCACCGCTAGTTTTCTGTGAAATGCTACTCAATGGATTTAAGATTTTAACAAATTCTTTTAGAATCCTAGACCCTAGAGACAATTTTTGGAGAAGGCTAATAAGAGTCGGAACGTTAAATAAAATTAATTACAGAAAAAGAGTATTAATATCTGTTTTGCAAAAGAGTTCAGAATTTTTTATCTTTAATATCGACATAACAAAACCACCATATATTCCTGAAAACATGTGAATTCAGTTAAACCACAAAATACATATTATGCAAAAATCTGAAAAGACCAATACCTCTAAAATAATCATGCAGGCGTAGTGACGCGTATGAGCGCTGCTGTGTGACGGTTATTACGTACTTATAGAATTCAATTCCTTCATGTTCCTTGGTATGAAATAATTAAATTAACAAATCTTTATTAGCATGACTTGATAGTAAATTCATAATAAACTACTTTCCTCGGATTCAAGATGAATGGAGAAGTGCTGTAATTCTGCCCGTAGTCGAGTCTTGCGAATGCAGATCTGCGTCTACTCAATTCAACCGTTTTGAAGAGAAAGATTTCGCGGAACGTCACAGAGGTATGCGTGACGTATCCGACTCTTCATTAACCGCTACTTCAGAACACTTACTGTGTTCTCCTTAGCATTTGTCTCTTGGCATCCCAAGAAGCTCTACACAGGTGCGCGGTACTTGCATAGCCACTTACTTTCTGTGATAATCAGTTAGACTTGAATACCCACCCGCAACAGACAGTGACTCAGCATACGAAAGTAATCTCGAAAGAAATTAAAGATAATCTGAATATATTATATGTATTATACTTTGGTGAACCTAATGTAGAAATGTCATAATATTCCTTTAATTCTGGCACTCAAATCTATTATTTTTGCATTTGTGTATTTATCTATTATTTGTGCATTACAGATTCTGAATTAAGTCTCTTTTTCTCCTTCCCTCCTCTCTTTATCTCTCTTGGTCCCAATTACAAACGCTGTCGAAGATCTAAAATGTGTGCTGAATTGCTGGTTGTACTGTTTTGTTATGAATTTGAATGTTGTTTTGAATTGCTGGTTGTACTGGTTGTATTATTTTGCTAATTTCACAAGTATTCGCGATATTTCCAGCATATTTAGAATCTCTACCCACTGCGCTTGTCACTGAAATGAACGTTTGTGAAAGAGAAGCAGTGGTTATCGAGCTTCCCTTCCACCTGTAGGTTTTGGAGTTTCAAACAAGTTAAATTTCGGAAGAAGAAGCGAGTTTGCTGCGGAATTTCACGAAGCACTTCGATTTCCCCAGCATTCGAACTTAACATTTACTCCACCTTCTCACTTGGAAGTTATTATTTTACTCATTCTCATTGTCAGCATTGTTTTTATTTTTTGAATAATTATTTATTGAAATTTAAAATGCTAACGATGCTTTTAATGTTCTTAGTATTAATATTCAAATACGCGGTTGTACAACACGGTCTACGGTCAGCTTACCAAACTGCATCACCTCAGCAAGGTACAGTATTAGTATATTACAATACTTCATTTTGGCCTTGGCAATATGGCGATAACGACTCGTATAACCTGAAAAGCTGCCTAACACTTTTTCGTTCTCCACCCCGAACGAGACCTTCAGTCTACGAAACGACTTCCCAGCACCGCCGCTACCTCGCCCCTTTCCGCCCCGGCCCGCGCGCGGCCTTCCCGCCGGCCCTCGGCGATAGCGTGACGGCGGGCTGCGTGCCAGCGGCAGCGCGCCGGGTCGGCGGACGGCGCGGGGCGGCGCGGGGAGGCGCGGGGCGAGGGAGCGCGGAGGGCGGGAGCGCGGGGTGGAGGGCGGTGTCGGGGTGCGAAAGAGCGCCTGCAAAGCGAATCCGCCACCCTCGACTTTGGACTCGCCCTGCGGCCGCTGCGCAGTTGGCTAACGACTTGCTGATCCTGGAAATCGGTAGGCCGAGGGCCGCGCCGGGAGAACTCGAGACGCTTCCACTCCGCGGGCTCAAGGGCGACTTCACCCCAAGGGCGCTCTGGGAAGACGTGTTTTCATTACATCTGCTACCGTCTCTAACAAAGTCGGTGCACAAGAAAAGTGACTTTGTGAAAGTGAAAATACTTTAGCTGCTCAAGATAAAATGGCTCTGCTCAAGATAAAATCATTCTGCAGAATGACAATTGTTTAGATGTGTCACTTTTCTGATGCATCGACGTTATCTCAATTCCCTTTTTGCCGTCTGTTTGCGATTGTTGGTCTCTCTTTTCATTCATTCATTCATTCTTACTACACAGTCCCATATTTCATGTCATTGATTATTCATATTTTTCATTTATTCATTACCATTCCCTCTCTTTATTAGAAATTTATTTTATGGTCGGGTCTATCTTAATGATTTTCCTGACTCCTTATCCACGCGACTTTGATCTAGTGTAGCCTAGAAACTTCCAGAAGCCCACCTCCTCGGTCTATAGCTGCTCGAGAGAGTGGAGCCTAGCGGGGGAGGGGGCGGTGCTCCGTCTCCCCCATGAGTCAACTCCAAGGGAACGCTTCAACACATCTCGGTTGGGACTTGCTTATTCTGAAGATTCACATTCAGGTCGGGTTAATACTTGACTCATAATGCCCGATACTGCTTGTAGGTCAGCCCCGCGACATGCACTTCACGGGATAGTTCCCGCATGCGCCAATGCCGTACTCCATAAACCCATAGCATAGCGCGCATCGTTTTTATTATTACGGGTAAACATGAGGGTAAAGGACAGGATAATGGTTTAAAGATGATACTGTGAGAAATTAAGAATGTCCCTATGCGTCAACTGAAAACATATACTTGTTTACGAAGGGATTCGGGATCCGAGTCCACAGCTTCGATGTAACGCGTACCGGGCACTCCTGCCATAAGTCTCTATGCCAACAGCCCACCTTATTGATTGTCTTTCCTTTCACTAATTACATTTTTCATTTTTTACTTTGTTTCAGATTGCCTTGTTGATGGTTTCTGTGCCTTTGTTCGGGAGTTTGTTCGAATTTATTAGACCGGTGGAGGTAATTTAGGGCTCAAACTGACGTCACTGCAGTGCCTCTGAATATTTCCGACACTTGCTACATAAGTAGGTCGAAGTTAGTTGCTGTTTGGAGGAGAATTCTAGCAGTTGGCTGCTCTGATCGGTAGTTTTCCGTCGTTTCTTCGATCAATGCCAGGCGAATGTCGGAGCAGTGCCCTAAAAAAAGGGCTATGAGCCGCGCGCACTCTTCCCTTCTTCTTCCTTGTCATATCCTCACCCCTTACTTACATGCACTACACCACCGCACATGCCCGGAGACCGGTCGGGTTAAGATATGAACTGATACCACGAATTGCAACACCTTGATTTTTGTCATGATCTTAGGAAGAACGGACATTGTGATGGGATAAAAACATATATTGATGTTTGGTGTTAATTGAAAATAAAACACTTCTTTACAATACTGTTCTGCATAAAAATAAAACAATAAACTATGTTGTGATAACTGCGATGAGTTGAGAGAGAAGGAAGTTAGTAAGCTTTAATAATTAAGCTTAAGAATATTTATCACAAAATTTTCTGATAAGAATCCAAGAATTAAAATATTTAAGTCTCCATATGAAAATCACATAAAAGTAATGTAGACATTTTCGAAATATCTCTTGTGAATCTTCAGAATGAGAAACGTCATTCCTCGCAGAGTACTCAGAAAGAATGTAGTTCTTCTCCGTTTTTTAAAGTTCGGAAATAGTTGCTTTTTAAGAAAACAAATCTTCCGTTCCATCGCCACTCTAAATTGCAGACATAATATATATCGTGGTGATAAAAAGTTAAACATATGTTTTGACTACTTTGCAACCTTGTAGACAGAGGATGTTAACGAGAATAATGCGAATTTTAATTGGAATTCACAGTCCGACAGAGAAATACAGCACGATAAATAATTCATCTTTCTTTAACCTTAGCAGTACTTGCATCACGCATCAGAGTAATTAGACGAGAAATTGATGGTAATTTATCTGGTCAAAAGAGCAAGTAAGAGATCCATATTCTTGACTGCGAGTTACATTAGCCAGTAGGATGGAAGAAATTTGTCAATGCTTTTAGTTTTTGACAACGAAAGCTTTTCTTTTAAAGATAATTTAGTGTTTGACCAAAGTATGAATAAATCCGCAGACCGATTTGTTTGACATTTTCTATATTTTCTTTATTTTGTTTGGATATTAATCAAGACTGATTAGATGTAATTTCTAAGAAGAACATTAAAGATTGTAAAGATTGAAGAAAGAATAAAAAATAAAAATAAATGCATTAAGAATCCCTGTGCAAAAATGTGAATCGGAATTAATGACGGGGAAAAAATGTAATACAATTGAAAGTATCTGAATGGCAAAAGGTTTCAAGGGTTAATTTCTACACGGAATACGAAATTTGAAAAAGACAGAGAAGCCTATTGAGAGACAACAATATGTCAGTGCCTAAACTATGAAGCGAAGATCACGTAATATAAGTGAACGAGTCTAGTTTTATAATAAACATGTCTTACGCAGACATTACATCTATTTATTTATTTATTTACGTCAAAGAACAGTTAAAAACTGCGTATGACGAGCTATGGGGAGAAGTGAATTTTGTGCACGTTTTCATAATTCTGTGGTCTCTATCCTAACCATATTTAGTCGAATATTTAGTCATCAGTAAAACAAGCATGAAAGGCCGTATATACAAGCCGCATTTTCAAGTTAACTATATCAAAAAATTAAGAATTTTGTATTAAGTAGTTATTGAAGCTAGCCGACCTGGAAGGCCGAGGTTGTTAAGAACGTGTACCGACGCAGCGCTTCGGTACCGAAGGGTCGCAGGTTCTAGTTCCACTGGTCATCTGTACCTTGTCTATAAATGTATTTGTTGTCGCGGGGGCCTCTTTCTCGTTCAGCTGACACCATAACAGAGAAGCCCGCAAAGTGTGTTGGTGTCTAGTGTATGGTCGAGAAAACGTTCCATCGACACGCAAAGGGTATCCGGCTGTCGGTCGGAAGAAAAATGTCTAGAAAAAAGTTACGTATTGAATTTATTGTAATTAGATACAATAAAATAATTAAAATGTGCAACATTAATATCTACTTATATTCATGCCACGAAATAAATTGCTAATTTTATTTTTATCTGCGAATGTTTCAGAACAAAGAATGTCTGACGGTCTTCATTCTATATCTACTTCATGAGGAGTTTCAAATGATTTGTACCTGGCATTATCCTGTTCTTCTTCTTTCCTTTGCTTCTTCCATTTCTCACATTATCAAGCATTTCTATCTTTCTCATCTCCCTTCTTTTCCTATCTAGTTTCCCTTTTATTAATATTTTTATCAACCGACTCATTAAGCTCAAATGATCTGTGTGCAAATTGTGCATTCAAACTGCAAGCTTGAAACCTTCTTCTACTCCGAAAGAATTCATGCAAGGGGCGCTCGTCCTGGGCCGATGATCTGATAGTACTCTGGTTCGAGCGTGCTCTATTCCGAGCACGAAAAAGGCTCATATGTGGGTCAGAATAAATGCGACACCGGCAGTGTTTTACATTGCACACATTGGAGCTCGTAATCTCGGCTCCGCTCGCCACACCACATCCGTTTATACAAGAGTTTGGTGATGAACAGCTAACACTATTTTAAATTAATTATCAATTTTGCTTATTCATTGTGAATATTGTATAATCAGAAGCGACGCATATTTTGAAGATATTCTTCAGAAGGAAATAAAGTTCTAATCAAACAGTTAATTTCACACAGGTTTCTATGGAAATCAAGTAGTAGATCAACAGGCGAAGATAGCAGTACGAGGAAAAAAACTAGAAGTAAAGTACATACATACACAAATAATATGTCTGCTGGCTCATGGCTGGCAAGCTAACTTTCCATGCTGCGACCCTGTGTTCGATTCCCGGATGTGGCAAAAATTAAACTGTCGATTGTCCACAGTCGTATTCCAGTTCCATACTTGTTTCTTCCATTCCATACTTGTCTGATAATGTTAAACATCGCAGGTACAGAATGCCAATTGAATGGCGTAAATGGTGTAAGGGGATGCGAACTGCTTACCTGTCTCCAGAATCTATGACTGTATCGGAAAAAATAAAATTCAATAGTTTATGGGTTAGCGGCTGACCACAAACACCATAAACAACCCATTTTAGTCCCTTTCCCTCTACTTTTTATAAAATAACGAATAAATATTATTTAATGGTATTTTATTAAAGGATTTTTTGCTTCAGGTGGTGCCCATATGATACCACAACAATTTTATGATCATAAAACATTGCTTGACCCAAACATTGTGCCATATTAGTCGAAATATGGCCATGTTTACGTTAAAATCATTGCAAAGAATAATTTAAATGATAGTTTCTTATTAACCAATATCTTGCCATAAATACCTTTTTAATGACCGTAATTTTATCTAAAATGGATTTTGGATAAAATCCATTATAGATAAGATTAAATCTTAAAATCTCTACTTTAAGTAACGTGCTTTGAACAATTTAACTACTCGTATTTCACTGCAATCGCCGCGCCCCATCAGTTTTAACGACCTACATTTGAGCCGTACTGCTGTGCCACATTTCGTTATTCACTATTAGGCTACTTTGAACATATTTGTGGAGATGTCACACGGGTTTGGAAATTAGTAGACCTTAAAGAACACATAGCATTTGGAAGCCAACGATCTACTATTTTCCTCTGTTTCGGCGCGTGCTACAGTGCCCATGTCATCGCACCCGCCGGCTTGCCCCGCGCGCCGCCCGGGCCCGCGCCGCTGCAGAAGGCACATTCGTTAATCCCCTCTGAAAAGCCATCCTTTCTTTTTTTAGACTTTCATCTGCAGCATTTTGGCCACTAGTTTATTTATATATTTGACATTTGTAGTACAATTAATATCTGGATATCCAAAAGAACATCATCTTCGAGAAATGGAACACCGGAGAAACACCGGATTGAACACCGGAGGAAAAGGGCACGACTTTGCGTAACCTTATACTGGTAGCTCTGCATGGCAGGAAATACCAGAAAGGGTAAATATACCAGATTATTTTATTAGATTGATCACAAATATTGGAACAAGAATTCAAAGAACGTACGTCGGCAAATTCTCCTTCGTGCAGAGATACAATAATACATTGGAACGATTTGCCTACGGCAGTTTTTGAGCCCTTTTCTTTATTTTATTTATTAATTTGGTAAAAAGACATAAAAAACTGTGTATGACGTATGGGGGAAGAGATTATCTGCGCACATTTTCTTGACGCTCAGAATGAAATAAAAACACGTGAGATTAGCAACATTTGAAAAAACTAAGCATTTCCGTTCCCGAGTTATAGAAAAACAATTTTAACGGTAAATGAACTGCTGATTTGATTTTTATGCATTGCAAACAAAATAGTATCAAACATCAGTTCCACTCCTACTACCACAAGCAAAAGGAGTGCTCAACAAAACGTGAGCGACAGTGAAGCTACAGTGAAGTGAAGCACAGTGAAGCTACCATTCCTTGCTCAGCGCGTGGTTTTAGAAAAGTAATTTTATAGGATGTTAGTCAATTGAGTGAAAACGTGTAGTGAAGTGAACTGAAAGGTGCGATAATGGGTAGTCTACAGTTAAAAAGTATTAAGCTATTAATATTTACTAGGTAAAGTGTTATGCGGTGAAGTGATTTAATTTTGTTCTGTTCTGTTTTGCTAATCCAAAAGGTCTTTTAGAAGCTATTCTGACAAACGTTGGTATTTGTTGAAGTTAACCAGTGTTCACATGTTAGAAATGTAATAGTTATTTTAAGTATTGTTTATTATTATATTGCAGTGTTAGGTAAAAATATTTATCCAATATTTGTCTGAAAATGATTATGAGGAAACAGGTGCAGGCTGGTGTGTATGCGACGGTTCCTAGGTCTTTGTATGATATGTATGTACGCGTGTATGTTTGTATGTATGAATATTTGTGTAATATGTAAGTTTATTTATTTAAATGTTAGTATATATGTATTTTCATTGGTTGTATATGTATGTAAATGCATTTCCATGTTCTAGGTAATGACACAGTTAATTGATTTTATATTGATTTTTCATATACTGTTTTTATTTGTAATTGTGTTTGTAATTGTAAATATAAATGTACTTTCATGTTTCTACATTCTGCCACCGAGCAACTGCCCAATTGTACAATAAAGCTTATATCTATCTAAAAATTGTTACATGAAAATTCAATATCAATTCACGACAGAATAATAGCCTGTGTGTTGATCTAATTATCATACATTGTTCACGAATTTGGTAATTCTGCACTTCTTCAAACGCATCACGTTTTGTGATGACATTTTATTCTATGGACCGGGAGAGGTGGTTCACAGCATCAACTTGTGTCACTACAGTGTCTCTGACTGGGGCGGTCCTAGGTTCAGAGTCCCGACGATGGCAGGATTTTTGGCACTAGATAGACAGCTGGGTCGAATTCAGTCGCTATCTGGAGCAGAATTCTTGCGGCCGGCTGCTCTGTTTGGAAGTTTTCCGTGGTTTCTCCGATCAACACCAAGCGAATGCCGGAGCAGTCCCTAACAAACAGGTCACCGACCGCGCGCGACCATTTTCCCCCTCTTCCTTGTTCTATCCTTACCTCTTACTTATCTTACTTATACACACACTTACATGCACTACATTTTCGCACATGCCTGGAGACCGGTCGGGAGCTTAGAACGTGTCCCGGCTGGAGCGGTGCTCCACGGGTGGGAGATAACTGGTCGGGGAAAGCTCCGTTAGCCGACGGTAGGTCGGCGCCGGATCTCATCATCCAGGGGGATATAAACCGTCACTTCACGAGGAAAACATATGCACTACACATACTTGACTAATGGACACGGGAGTTGCAGTTGACGGCGCCCGGAATCACTAATCAACCAATCAATTATCCTACGACTCTTCTACTACAAGTCAAGTTTTGCACATATCGACAATTGCGCAGTAGGAGGTTGTGTATTATTTCAGTATCATTACCACCTCAGTTTAATGTGTTTTTGCATAATTCTGTACTTCAGTTTTTCTCATAAATAAATAAAAGATAGCCTCTTCTTCTCTGTCATGCGTGAAATGTTTTGACTGGATGTGCTCCATCGTGTTCTGTCCTGTGTTTAATACAAAAAACGGAGGCAATCATCTTGACTGACGTGCGTTTGACTAACGTAAGTTATTCACAAATTCGAGATTGATATAACAAATCAGATATTCTCTTCAAAAATTTACAATACCACTGATGCATTCAAAATTGTAATCCTACTGATAATTATTTTTATGTACGAAAAAAATCTACTGATAACGGTACGAAGGAGGCCTTGGCAGAGCAAGAAGTACTAAGAGGAAAACATTGACCTTCAAGAGGATGATGACACGAGCAGCGGTCGATAGATGCTAATTCATTCATGGGACTTC
>JAHLJT010008446.1:243758549-243772528 GCA_031308135.1 Acheta domesticus | reverse complement strand
AATATATAATCTTATTTGAAAGATATGGACAATGTTTTAGTTTTTGCCCCCTTTACAGCGAATTTTATGTTTTAGGATATATCTACTTGTGTTCTTGACGCAGAATTGAAGCCCTCTTTTTAGACTATGTACATGCTTTTAATCAGCAGGTAAGTTGCATCTGCAACACTTAATAAATCCATTTTTAAATACTTTGACATGGGCGCAATGACCACAGTAGTTGAAGTGCCCTTTAAACGCTTTTCAGTTAATCCTCCAGTATTTTCTGCCGGATACCACTCCAGTCATTCACGCTTACGACCTGCCAGTAATTATCGATTGCTGCCATTCCGACTACATCGATGAGTAACAAAAAGCTACTTTCTTTAACTAAACATCTTGTGAATATTCACTGTTGAGTTTCTCATAGCAGTATAATTTGGATTGCGAATTTCAAATACCTAGTATTTTCAAGTAATAATCGCACCATAACCAAACAGAAGTCTATCAACAAACAACTTCATTGGTACAAATAAAATAACTAAAACGCAGCTATCTTTATTTGTTATTGATTCATTGTATAGTATCAATTGCTGCTTTTCATTCATCCTCATCTAATTTTAAGTTACCTATAAATTTCATTCTTGTATTGTTTTGCATTTCAATTCAATTAAACTAGTAAAAAGATTTCAATCTATTTCTGAGCTACCAGTATCAATTCGCTCATCCGCCTGTAACCAGGCCTGCTGGGCAGAATCAGCTGCCCAGGATAAACAACTGGTAATTTGCTAATAGATTCCCAACATTTACTAAATTATGTCATGTTGTGGCGTATTGTCGGAGATACGATTTTAACCTCCGGAGAGGAAATGAGAAGAAGCATGCCATTGAAACCAGTATTCAGGCGGAAACAACTGTCCTTTGTTGGCCATAGCAAGAAGCCTTTGGGGAATTTCAGAAGTGTTTATTAAACAATGAGGAGCTTCCGAAAAGAAGTTCATTTATTTCCCCTGAGTCTATTCGTAGACAGTGATGGATTGATTAAGGTGATAGGTGGGCTTCGACTGTTTGCTCCGTCACAAGAGCAAAAGCATCGTGTCCTGTTACGGTCAAATATGAAGATCACCATGATGATATTGAAGGAAGAAGATCATCGACCATCCACATTGCCCACCAGAGCAGCTGTTACATACTACTCGCCAGAGATATTGGCCCATCGGTGAGAGGATGGAGGCAAGAAGGGTAATGAAGAAATGTTCTCAATGTTTCTGCGTCATCCCAACAGTTCCAAAGTGAAAATAGGAAACCTACCAAGAAAAAGGGTGACGTCAGCACTACGTCCCTTTTTAACCTGCAAGTGTAGATTATGCTAGTTCAGTACCTGTGTGAGAAAGCCGACGAAGAGGTAAGATGGCAGTACTGAAGATTTACATAGCTGCGTTTACATGGTTGAGTGCGAAGGCGGTGTATTTCGTACTGGTATCGAAGCTCACTACTGATTCATTTTTTGACAGCATTACAGCGCTTTACAGCAAGACGGAGTTTGTGTAGGAAGATACTGTCAGGAAGATTTATCCAGGGACTTTGTTGGAGCAGCAAACGCTTTAAAGGAAGTCCACTCCTTTCTAGAGCGTGAATCTGAACATATCTTATTTGGCGGATCAGAAGATTGAACGGCAGTTCATTCCTCCCAGATCACCATACTCCAGTGGGCTGTGGGAAGCAGCAGTCAAAATAATGAAACATGTGTGAACTCAGGGTTGTGTGCTGACTTTCGAAGGAATATTCACCCTTCTTTGCGATTTTGAGGCGGTATTGAACTTATGTTCCCTAACCCCTATTCCTAATGACCCAAATGACCTGCAAGTTTTGACACCCATTTTATTACTGATGTCTCACTCAACCGGTTTAGCTGGATGTATCTGGGGAACCAGACAACCGCTTGTCCCACTGGCAGCGGTTGAGGAAAATTAGACGTCTGTGGCAAAGGTGGCAGAAATAATATCTTTAGGAGTTACAGAAACTTGTCAAATGGCACAAAACTGGTCAGCCAGTGGAAGTTGATTCTTTCTTTCTCCTAGTTGAAGTCACCCTTCCTCCTTTACATTAGCCCAGAAGCAGAGTTATCAAGATTCGCCCAGGAAAGGACGGCGCGGCGAGAGAAGTCACCATTCGCACAGCAAATGGTACCTTCACTCGGCGTATTAAGAATATATGTCCACTCCCTTTGGGTGAAGGCGATGTCAAGAAAATCGTCAGATGAGTAGAAGTGGAGTGTGACAATCTTATCTTGTGATGGTGTGATCTTGCGATGTAACTTCAGACGTTTGCTCGATATAGATTTAATGTTAAACTTATTTGAAAGAGATCCTTTCGAGGAGGGAAGAATGTTGACAATGATAGTTTGTTGTACTGAATTTGTCAGCTTTGCGACAAAGATCTTCTTATAGGTAGAAGTTCTTATAGGTATGTGGCGCGAAGAGCCAGTCCTTTGTGTGCAGTGGCGACAGAAGGCAGCCATGCATGCTAAAAGGTAAATGTATTCGTAATGATTTTCTTTGTCGCATTAAATTTCTACATCGCTACATTTCTACATTCTCAAACTAGTGTTGCTACAGAATAGCGGACTTCCCCGTATTAGTATTCTGTTTCCTTCCGTAATTTGCCGGTTGAGTAGTAGTAGAACGGAAATATTATTTTAAGAATATTCAAGATCTGTAAATCCTCGTCCTAAATTCCAATTTTCTTTAAAAAAATTGGAGGCGTTTTTAAGAAAATGCCGTTTCACTGTAAATTCGAAATTGGAAGTTCTTTTTCAGAGAAAACGTTTGAGTTTTCGGAAAACTTCATTAGAAGTCATATTAAGCATTTTAACTCACGAAGCTACGAATTGTTTTTGACGTTAAATACATAAATTAATAAAAGAAACTATAAACATTTGTATAATACTAATATTCGTGAAAAAATGTTAATTTTTTCAAGGAAAACTTATGCCAGCTTAAACTAGTTTATTGCTTAGAAGACTTCTAGACAGATTTATTTGCAATTCAACTACTTTTATTTAAAAGATTTTGTTAAAATGAATACATTTACCTAGTCAATATAAATTGCAACGATTTCTGTGCATAATCTTTTACATGAACTACCTAAATGTAAGATGCAATTTCATAATATTTAATTGCACAGTCATTTACATACTTTCAGTTCATGGTGTACGGATACGAGTTAAGTCATAAAAGTAAGTTTGAAGACACTTAAAATAATAAAACATACTCTTTGATATTCTATAGCCGAGAAACAGCAGGGTAAAAATGTAAATGTAAAAATATAAAATGAATCTTAAAGTTTCTGAAATTCTAGTTTACTTTTCGACTCTCAGAATGTTTACCCAAAAAGCGAACATCATTTTATAAAAGAAGGATAATGGACGTTCTATGGAATTGTTTTATGTTCTCTGAAATTTGAAAGACTTTAATATGGAATGTGTTACTGATGAAATGCTATTATATGCATAGGTAAGTGACCTTTCGTTCAGTGAATATATGTATTTTTGTACCTCGCAACACGGGCAAAAATACTGATTGTCACATACGTTTGGAATAATTTCTAAAAGTCTAATTTTAATTTGTAAACACAAGTTCTGTTAAGTAAAGCGTCTTTATCTTTTCACTTCCACCATCTCGTAGTTCACTGTTATTTTATAAAATTTTATGTATTTAAAATAATGCATTTTCGTCATGACCTTATTTGAAGATCTGTTTTTAATGTGCGTATTTCATTAAGAAAAACAATTGTAATTGTAGAAAGAGGCCGAAATTTTTTAAAATCTTTGCAGAATCAGGTATTTCAACGAACATGAAACCTGCACCATTCTCTTAAGCTTTCTTTATGCCATCTAAGTTCCCAATTTAATAAAAAAATGTAGTGCGGCTTTTAAGAAAAAATAGTTTAAAGAAAATAAAAATTGCCTATTTTTGAGACAATTTCGCAAAAAATACACGTTTTTGAAAAATTGAACATGACTTTATTTGAAGATCTATTTTTTATGAACACGTTTTATCCAAAAAAAATTGTTTCTTCATAATTGTAGTTGTAGAAAGACGCCGAAAATATTTTACTGGTGTTCAGACTATCCAACAACAAAATTTAATCAAAATTGTTTGCTCCATTTTTTTGGAAAATTTTGAAAATGTCCCAGGGGCTTCATGTAAAGTACCCCCCAAGTTTAAATATCGATTTCATATTCCAGGGGCCTCAACATCAGCTAGATCGATGGGGGAATATCGATTTTGGAGAAAATCGGCTGAACGGTTTAGTCGCTAGCGTTGTTCCTACACAGACGGACAGACGTTTTGTCGTGAATCTATTTTTCGGTATCAAGGAGTCATAAAACATGGATTCTGGCTGGACCACATGTTAGAGGATTTTTTCTATATTTAGCAACTGGCTTTAACCACTATTTCGTTACCAGGGCCCTGTAATAAGTTTTTCTGCCGAAAATCCGCCGTTTTTTCGCGCAGCATTACATATCTTTTTCTATTTAAGAAGTTTCTTCTTAAGTGCGAGAAAGTAAAAATTATCCCCAAAACAAATGTGAGTTACTTTTATTCTCTTCACCATGTTTTTGGTAGCAAATATTTGACTTGCAATGAATCGATGGTTGTTTATTTACATTGCTAAGAAAGTTAAAAACCGTTGTCTGTAGTCTTCATCGCGTCTGTTGGGATTTATGTTCGTTACGTCTGGATTTGTAGTAGTGTCTTTGCAGTTATCGCTTTAGTCTTTTAGTCGCCATTATTTCATCAGAGAGAATTGGTTGTGGGTATTTAGAATAGGTTGCGGTTTTTCGGAAAGTGGTTTTGATGTGGTAGGGAAGATGGATGGAATTGTCAATGTCTTCTGTGAATTGGATTTGGAAGGGGTTTTGGATTTTCTCGGGAAGAATGTGTGTAGGATTTCGAGTCTGTATCTGGAATAGGGGGTTAGATGTTAGATAGGGAGTGGCAGACATGGAACAGAATACAATAGGAAGGTGGTCTTAGCAGTTTAATAGGTCGTACAGTGGGACGTCGATTATCCTAACTAACTTGGACCAGTCATAGTTCGGATATTTCATAATTCGTATAACCCAACATAATGGCAAATGTACATGAAATGCTGCCAACAATGAACATTCCGAGTGAGTGACAGCTGTTAAGCATTTACGATCGGTACTTTGACAGTGTGACGTTAGTTCTCTTGCACTTAAAGTGTAGGTTCCATGTTTGTTATTAAAGTCTTCTAGTAAAGTCCTGTTCTTTTGTTCGTCCTGAAGCCCCATGTGGTCGATTTACTATTGAGTTCGCCAACTTGGATGAAGGCATATGGAAGGTTGTGAAGAACATTTAGGTCGCATGTGGGTAATGAGATTGGGGGTTTCTGAGATGAGGATGATTGGGGTTGTTGGGGTAACTATTTGGAAAGCTGTGCATTCGGTAGATGAGGTAGGGGGTAGTTGAAATTCAGTATGTGGAGTGAATTTTCGGACAAGGAAAGCCATGCCTCCTTTTGGGGATGAGGTTCTATGCGTAAGGTGGGGGATGTAGTTTTCAATGGTGAAGGGAGTGTTGGGGTTTAACAAGGTTTCTTGGAGAACGAATATCCCGATGGAGTGGTCTTTGAGGAATTATGACAGGAGAGGTTTCTTCTGGTTGATTGCGCCGCGCGCGTTCCGTGAGGAAAGGGTAAGATGCGGGACAAGGGAGCCATTTGAGGAGTAAGGTTTTCTGCTAACTTAATATCTGCGTTTAGGATTTTGGTGAGGATGTCTTCTGGGCCTCGGAGGATGTGTAGCAGAGGTTTTATATTAGTTGGGATCTTCTTGAGGTTCAAGAATTGTAAACGGGAAAATATTTCTTTAAAGCCTTAGGCGGGGAAGAGTTCGGTTGTTGGTTTTGTAGGGGAGTGTTAAGGAAAGGAAAAACTAACAAATTTTCAAAACTCTAAACATAACGGGGAAACAAATTTCGAAAAAGAAAACATTATTTCTTAGTAAAACAAGCACATTTACTTCGAGAGAGAATTAATGTTTAGCAGACACAAAACAAAACCTGTATTCTTTCCAAAATATTTCAAAGCATTCTTAACTTTAAAAAAATTACAGAGCAAATTACTCTTCCTGACTTTTCACATTAATTTACACTCCTTTATGATAAATACCCTTATCTCCCGCAGCAGTTGGAGTGAAGGCACTTTTACTTGAAAAGATAGTACGAGTTCTCGTAATTAATACCCACACCGAACCTCTCTCAACCACAGCGAAAATGGCAGCTCACTGGCAGTTGCCCCTGAAGCTGTGGGCATTTCACTGTTTCTTCACACGCCACACCACGCCACGCCACTCCACTCCACTCTGCTCACCGCGCCGCGCCACGCTACTCCGCCAGTCATGCGAAATGCGATCCCTGGTCCGCGCTTCCCCACTGCCAAGGGGTGGGGAAGGAGGAGGCGGCGGCGGGGCGGCGGCCAACAGAGTGCATTAGAATGTCGTCCGTTGAGGCCGGCTCGCGCGTTCCAGCATCATATCTGGTCCAGACAGGCAGCATCCAGCAAACAATTTGGCGGCGAACTAACAAACTGATTTGGGAGCAGTGGGAAATTTATTTATTTATCTTCAGTGGGAAGCGCGAAATTCATATTTGGGTCCCCGTAATACACTGCAACACCATGGAACGCCCATAACGGGCGGGAAGCAGCTAATTGGCACAAAGAGCGCCCAGCTGGGCGAAAAGTTAAATGTTTATAGCCATGGCCGGGAAAAATGTGCTAACAGGATGTGAGTATATTAGAGTTAGTGGCGGTAACATACGATTGTGATTTGATCGGGAGAAGTGGGAAGGAATATGTGTGAAAATTTGGAGATTGAGGGGAGTTTTGGTGTTGGGGAGAATCTGTTCTGTCGGGGAGAGTCTGTTCTGGACGGGAATGAGTGTAGGATAAGCCGCTGAAGAGGATATCCGGGATTTCTTGCTAGGGTTTTTGTTATCGTTCTTGGGGTTAGAAGGGAGTCGTACCTGCCGGGAGAGTATGAGTGGTTGCGCCGCGCTGACACATTCTTGGAAGTCGGTTCAGAAACTATCTGACACACCAGAAAAGCATCGGAAAAGGTAGTAGTGTCCATGGCGCCGTCCCTCCGATTGCCACCCTTCTTTTTCCGCGATGACTTCATGGCAACAGCTTACGCCGCGCCCCGTCTGGTGACCTCGCTCCTCTGTAGCCAAGTAACGTTGATCAGCAAGCACCCGTTGACGATTAGTAGCGCACGATATTGCGTCTACTTCCTAGGGAGTGCAGTAGCAATGCCTCGTCCAGACGACACAGGGATGAGCCACCAAAAGCCACAAACAACACGTATACAATAAGAGAGACATCGACAGGCTACGGTCGCCGCTGGGGAAAGCCTGGTAGTGGGTCGTTGCTAGAGTTTCAAACAACATGGGTGTGAGACATCTACGTCTATTGAATTTCTTTCGATTTGGGAAAAAAATATTTTTGTGGATACTGGAACAATGGTGAAGTGTTTGGTGTGTTCAAAAGAACTGCAATATGTTAAAAACATCAGCCTACAGAAGCTTCACGTTTGCGTCCCAGAGAAACCCGCGAAATAAAAATAATTTCTTAAAATTGATAGATAGCCTGCAATCATGTGATGAATAAAGGATTTTGCACATAGAAGATTATGGAAAAGGTAAAGAAATTACGAGGAAAGAAAACTGTTCACGAAATAATCAAGCCTGCAATTCAAATTCTGTGTGACCCGTCCCGGGATTCTGTTTGTTAACATTAATTATTGTTTCAGAATTAACTAACTTCGTTTTATTGTATTATATTGTATAACATTTTGTCCTAAAGTGTGAAAACTGTCTTCTTTAAGACTGTTATTAACTTATTAGACGAATTACTGTTCAGTTTATGATAAAGAGTAGGATATTGCTTTGAGTTGTGGAATAATCTATACTGCTGTGGTCAGCATTTGAAGCTGGCGCTCGCGCAGCTGTACGCCGCGCGCCACGGAACCCGCTCGCGCGGAACGCTGGCCAGCGAGCGGGGTAAGCCTCGAGGCGAGGCTAACCCGGGCCGCGCCGCCCCTATTTAGGCGGGAGCAGGTGGCGGCCACGGCAGTAGCGGTCTGAGAATCACCGAGTCACAGCAGAGAGGCAGCGCAGTGGAGTCGCTGGGAGAGCGTCTGCAGCCAGGGAGAGAGACACACGCAGAGGGGCCGCACCAGTAGTCGTGCGGAATACGTCGCGACTGCCACCATGGAGGCGCCGTGCTAAGGGACGCACGGCAAGATTGTGTGCTGGAATTGCACGCGGCGGAGTCGCAACGGTCAGGCGTGTGGAACAGGAGCAGTGCTAAGTGACGCACTAGAGAGATCCGGGCTTGGACGTTAATGCCAGCCGGAAGAGAGCAACTCCTGTATATTGATTGTGTAATGTAAATAGAATGATTGAAGGAATAAATGAGTAGTTATTATTAAGATGACGTACTTTCATCCATAGGCAAACATAACATATACTACTTGGGGCGTTCGGAAATGATTTGGACAAACGCTCTAAATTTCATACAATTTATTGTACAGCCCAGGTTTACACAGGTAAATTAACAAGTATCTCCTCCTAATTCGATGCACCTTTCCCATTTCTCGGGAAATTTCCTTATGGCTGTATAAAAACCATTCTTTCGGAGTAGAGCGACACCAGTCGCGGACAGCGTCTTGGAGTTCTTCGGTGGATGACATTCGCCGGCCACGCAATGCGTCCTTCATTTTGTCGAACAGTGCATAGTCCGAAGGGGCCAAATCAGGTGAATGTGTGGGATGGGGAATCTTCGTAAATCCCATTGTTGCCAATGCGTCTGTTGTCTTGCGGCTCGTATGCGGCCTCGCATTGTCGTGTTGAAGAAGCACTTTGAGAGCCCACTTTCCTTGCCGCCTCTGCTGAATACTGCGTCGCAGGTTTTCGTAGAGTTTCGCAGTAGGTATCACTATTCACTGTTTCGTTAGTAGGAAGCCAGTCCAGTAGCACAATTCCCTCTTCATCCCAGAAAACTGTAGCCAATTGTTTTTTGGGAGTAAGACTCGGACGAGGCTTTTTGGATGGAGGGCTTGCAGTGTGTTTCCATTCCATTGATTGCCGTTTTTTCTCCGGGGTCTCAACAGGAACCAAGATTCATCCCCAGTCACCAGTCTTTTGAAGAAATTTTCTCTGTCCGTGTTGTAAATGCGCATCAGTTCTCGGCACAAGTCCACTCGTTGCTTTTTTCTGCATTTCTGTGAGTTGGTGAGGCACCCACCGAGCACAAATTTTACGCATTTTCAAATCTTCATGGATGATTTCATGAAGAGTTGCTCGTCCAAGACCCGTTTCATTTTGCAACTTTGTAAATGTTATCCGTCGATCTGCCATAATCAACTTCGAAACTGCTTCGATTGCAGCTGATGTACGCGATGTCGCTGGCCGGGCCGCTGCTCACGCCTTTCTCCACACATTCATGTCCACTTTCGAAATTCTGCACCCAGTGAAAGACAGTGCTTCGTGCCGAAGCCTTTTCGACCAACAAACATCGGCGAGTCGGCGATAAATTTCAGTCACTCTGACACCCTCTTTCCACAAGAACCAAGTTGTCCACTTCTGACCACGAGCGTCGCCTTCCATGTCCGCGTGCTTACTGGAGTCCGTTAGCAAAATGAGTCAGCGTTTCTCAGTGAGTGAAGATGACAGATCCATCTAGTGGTAAAATATAGCACTAAGAAGGGCCTTTCGCCACAGCATAAGCGCGCTTTTCAAATAGTATTTGCGTCAGAGCAACACGGTCAGTCCAAATCATTTCCGAACGCCCTAAGTATATTGTTTGATTTGTCATAATGTTATTGAATCATAAACATTCTAAATAATAATTACCATTTAAAAAACGTAACTATCGATTTTGCAAGCGAACAAGTTCCCCCCTCTTTCGTACCATCATTGGAACACACTGCGCCCGCCGCCGCGTCGGGCACTTTCTTTGCTCCGCGACTCGGTTCAGAGCAGGAGAGCAGACTTCTGTGACGTCACAGAGCATTGAGTTGGCAAGCACTGGTTTAGGCGCTAGCATTGTTCACACAGATAGATGAGCCAACAGACATTTTGTAGTCAATCGATTGCTACTTTTTTGCTTTTACTTCGTAAGAAGAGAAAATATTGTAATCGTACGCCTGGGAACAGCGAATTTTCGACAGAAAAACTCTTATTACCGGGCTCTCGTAACGAAAAAGTTGATCAATCTTGTTCATATACAGAGTAAACCACTTCCTCTGACGCGATGTGTAGTGAGAATCCATGCTTTGTGGGTCCTTCGTAGAGAAAAATCGATTAACGGTAAAACGTCTGTCCGTCTGTGGTCAAGGATAGCCCTACAACGATAGCCCGACAGAAACGCTACAGATATAAAGGAAGCGGGTTCGAATCTCAGACAGGGATTTTAATTTGATGAAAGTGTTGTTGCAGAAAAACTATTGAAGATTGCACGAACTTCATTGAAAATAATTTGAAGTACTTCTACTCACGAATAGAATAAATACAGACAATTATACATAAGTCTGTTTGTACTTTCCCAATATGCAACTTTTGACTATTTTTTCAAGTCTGTTATTCGCTGTTATTCGATTTCTGAAACGTATGTCAGGTCAAACCAATCGTTATGAGTTATATTACATTATAACCTCCTTGTTCGTACCGCTTCTCCGAGGGCATCTTTATAAAGGCTGATTTACACGCTGCCAGTACTGGTGTGCGTGTTACGGTTTTGCCAGCACCTGGACAGCGCTAGCACTCTGTGCGACTGGCAATAGTAGTTTACACAGTGACATTCAAAATGAGATATTTTTCTCTCTGCTCTTAGCTTATGTATGCTCTTTGAAACGTGCTGCTGATAGTATTCGGCGGTCAAACAACAGTGTTCAAAGCAAATGTTCCGTAAACATTTTATCCTATTTACCCTATCTGCCTTCGAGAAGTTATCTATCCCCATTTTATTTGCATTTGCCAGAAATGCGGCATTTCTGGCCTCGCGGTTCTGGTAAAAAATCCCACAAATGTTCCTATACAGCATATAACCAGTGAAACTTATCAGTTTGTTCTTCCGTTATTCAAGAAGACTTCTGCTTCCCAATAATTTTTATAAATCATAATAAGCTTACGTTGATCACCGTGCAAGTATAAAACAGAGTACACACGTGGCGGAAGCCGGGGAATCGCCGTGGTGGGGGAGAGCGTGAGTATGCCAGTAAACTAAATATTCTTGTTCAGCCGGCATCGCCAGTTACTGGCGCGAAGGTATTGCCAGTCCAAGGCGGTTACACGTTGCCAGTCTCCACTTGCCAGTTGCTGGCAACCTCAACTGGCACGTTTACTGGTAACGTGTAAACCAGCCTTTAACCGTAACCACGTATTTCCTGCATTCCTAAATTGAACCTCATTGGTCAGAGTCTTGGAGCTGTTTCAAGTAGTTGGCATTGTAGCGTCGCGAGGTAGCTCATGCTCCGGCGTGACTTTTTGCTTGGAAATCCCAGTCTTAAGCCGGATGGGGGATGGGGGTGGAACGCGGCGGCGCCTCGCCGGCGCGCGCGGGGCAGGAAAATCCCAGTCCCAAAATAACTTGGACAACAGGGCGCGCGCGGGCGCGAGTCTAGGTAATGACGGTTGCTCCCTGGAGAGGGCTGGCCAGCGAGCCGTATGACGCCCGCCGCTGGTAGAGTGGGGGACGAGCCGTGGGATATTTATTGCGGCGCCGACATGCGCTCGCGGGATACGCTAGTGAGTCGAAAGACGGGAGGTATCTCCAGTGCAACCTTGCACGTGATCTTCGGGTGTAAGATCAAAGTTGGCATCAGGCCATGTAACATTTCTAGTTACGGGGACTCTATGTCCGACAGCTCGCACTTCGCGTAGCTTTCTCATGCTCTCGAGCAGAGGTACTGGGCTAGGCCTAGGGACAGTCGCGGGGTTTCGCGGCTTAGAGAATCGAAAGGTTTCCAAAGGGATTCAATCTTGTATCATAATCTTTTATTTTATTATTGTAAATATACTGTAAATACTATACAAATCAGTCGTCTGTGTTCTTCTTGTCCAGTACGTCACAGCATGGTGAACAGTAGATGTCGCGAGTAAAACGATTCGTTGAAGATAAAGGCACTATAATGAGTTTACTATTTATAGAGCCCTAGTTAAAGACTGGTGTGAATTGCTAGATCACATGAAACTCGACTCAGTTGAGGGCACTCTGCAGCACGTGTTCATTATTCGTAATTGTAATTGTAATTTGATTGAAACTTAAAGAGTGCATAGTATCGTTAAATATTACTTATGAATTAGAAGAATTAGTTAATTTGTTTCTGCAGTTTTACTTAGAAAAAGATATAAATGCCTTAAGCCATGAATTAATAAAAGGTCCTATTATTAAAAAGTTTATTTTTGAACACTTAGAGGAAAGGGTTCAAAGGCTCTCGCAGGCACCTTATTTCAGACCAGCCCGTAAGAGTTCAGCAAGTAAATGAAAATTTTCGAACACCTGTTCAGTGAGCCCTCTACTCAATTTTGTGCAAGTGATCCTCGTAACTAAAGTAGGTGGATGTACGAAGCTGGTTAGTGATACCTTTCCGCCCTGGATATCTCTGTCATATACTTTATACACGGCACAATGTCTTACTTTAACTCTCGTGATTTCTAATTACTTCTGTTCTACTTTCTTCCAACTTCCCTGGAAAGTAACATAACATTTATTAATATGGTCAGAAAAGCAGTAAAAACTGTATATGACGTATGGGGAAAGAGATTATCTGCGCTCATGTTCTTGAGGCCCAGAATTAAAAAAGCGCGAAATTAGCAACATTTGAAAAAATAGAAAAAGAATTTAGAAAAATTATTATTTTAGAAAAATAGAAATTAGAAAATATTTTGTTCCCGAGTTATAGAAAATCAATTTCAACGGTAAATTAACTGCTGATTTAATTTTTCTGCATGGCTAACAAATTAGTAACGAACATGTTCTACTCTTACCATTACAAGCAAATGGAGTGCTCAACAAAACATGCGCACAGTTAAGCTACATTTACGTCCAGAAGCAAAACAAGGGGCCATCTCAGCATTTGCTCAATGGATCAGGGAAACTGGACAACCCTTTTCTGAATTCTAATCAGTTTTCCCGTTTTATTAAGAGCCTCAGCAAATTGTTCTGTATTTGATTAAGTCAGTCATTTAATAATTGTAACAATTGATAATTATTCGTGCATTATCTTCGCAAATAATTAAATGAAGTATATTCAACTGAAGAAAGAGGGAGTCGTGACATCAGTCAAATAATCTTTTATTAGTGATTCATTCAGTTCACAGGGTCATAGAGGAAAGATATATACCTCCTTATACTTCAGTTTTCTTTCTTGGCGCACGGGGGGTGTCATCAAAATAGAATATCTCACGGTATTTCGCGTCGTTCTCCGTTGTTCCGCCAGGGGTCGCGTAATAGCCAGCACTGCTCGATACAGTCGCGATCATGTGACTCCTAGCGACACAACTGAGAACGACGCGAAATACCGTGAGATATTCCATTTTATTGACACACACCCGTGCGCCAAGAAAAAAAAATCAAAGTACAGTCTATGACACGGTCGCATAGACAAAGCGAATGCTCTGTGCACGGTCGTCTTAGCGCCTCCTAGCGAGCACATTTCTAACTACTTTGATTCTGACCAATGAGAAGGCTGAATTTGGGGCTACATGACATACATGGTTACGATTTAGAAATATGCTCTCCGAGGACCTGCTCGTGGAGGGGAAGCGGTGCTCTGACGTCATTTATTCTCCAGTTGGTAAACGCTGGTATAAATCCATAATGCTATATACGCCTGTAACAAGTATTACCTAGTTAGGTGCCTCAGGGCATATGATGATGTTTCTACAGTGCCTTTGACCAGGAGGTCCTAG
>JAHLJT010008446.1:243687513-243751206 GCA_031308135.1 Acheta domesticus | reverse complement strand
CCTATGTTAATTTACGAAGAGTTCACATGATGACAAATTTCATCTCTACATTGTATTTGCTACCATCATTTAATTCTTATACCATGAGCCTATTGTAGATAAAAAGTATCTGAATAATTAGAAAATGCAACGGAAATATTAAATAAAATCATATGAGAAAATATTTAAAATGTTTAAGTATGCGATCCTCATTTTACACCTTTTCCATTTGATAGTGCAGTCTAGTACTAAAATGTTAATTGCTTGTTAATTTCATTCTTTGTTACGTGGAAGTACGAATTTACAGTTGCTATCTAATGCTTCGACGACAATCTAACCACTGGCCTTTTCAGCTCACAGAACCGAATGCCCCAGCTTCCACGTTCAATCAATACTCAGCATCAGGCCTTCGGAGCAGAAGTCCGGGCCATTTTGTCGGAGATATACAGACGGTGATTTTGTCGGTGAGAGACTGAGAATTCCGGAGATTGAGAAAAAAACTCGATTAAAATTCTCAAAATATCGGTTTTTTCGAATATATTCAAAGAAATTAGTGAAAATACAAAATAATTTTTTTGTATTCGAAATTTATTGCACAATTTTGAATTGAGTTACGATGTGTCGATAGTTACTTTTTACTTGTTAATCGAAGATAAAGGGTAAATGAAGGCAAAGAAGAATTAAAGAATGAATGGATGAATCCTTCTGTTGTAGAACAGAAAGGAAATATGTTTCTTTAATGTATTTCAGAATTCACTGCCCTTGAATAAACTTATTCTTATCTAAGTATTTTTTATAAATATTTTTCTTACCTATACACACATATTATATATATTTAATTATATATAATATATATTGTATATTATATAATATATATTTATATATATAAATTATAAGTACAAAGTTAAAATTAAATTAAGAAATGTGCTGAAAGATAATTATTGTAATAAATTGAAAGAGTAATTTGGATGAAATAGTGGAACATCTTCTACATATAAAATAAAAAAACGTACATTTTTAAATGTAAAATGTTGTATTGCAATGAAATACTACAAAATAGTATATTTAGTATGTTTTTTTCTTGTATCAATAATGTTAAATTATATACGAAATATAATTAAATAGTTTAATTTAGAAAGAGTACACCACACATTGGCTTGCATACAACTTGTTTCCTTTACAAAATAAACGATTCAGCAAGAGAAAGATAAGAAAATAAATTAACTTCTCACTTCACTGCAGCCTTTGGCATTCATTTAACTTTCCCGCGTTTGGAACGTGTCACTGCATGTTCAAATGCACAGTTATCTGTTGAAAAACGTGCAAATGGATATTAGCAACAACATTACTTTGCTGAAGCGAAATCAAAATATAAAGTCTGACTCTGGGTTAATAATTATGTTAATGTTATGAAAAATTATATCAGAAAAATGTTCAATGATCGTGTAGTTGATTACTGTAGTTGCGTTTGACGTCAGCGGAGGATGTGTCCCAGGACTGCTGGCGAGCTCGCGGCCAGCCCAGGACGTCGGTGACCAGCTGGGGAGACGTCAGTGGGTGGGTGGTGCGGGTTCAGTCGATGTGTAACGGGAAGGGTGAACATTGACGATTTTCTACAGTAAATTTGTAATTTAAATGCCAGCAACGTTTTGTGTATCTGCCGTCTTTATGAAGAAGTAGACACGTCAAACTATCTGTTTGTTAAGGTAAGTTAATCGCAAGGAAACAGTACACAGGTAGTGGTGTGGGGGAGAACCCACCCGAAGCGATTCGGGGGCGCTATTGATCGCGTCTTCAGGAAATATAGTACTATTATAATAGTTGCAGAGACGACTCACGAGAATAGAAAATGTGTTCATGTACTACGTATAACTCTCTAAACTAAAAATTACCTTATATTTTGCCACAGTTATGCGAAAATCCGATTTTGACAGGTGTCGTCAGCAGAAAAAATTCTGATAATGAGATCCAAACTGTAAAAGAATCGAGCAGAAAACGATATTATCATGAGTTTGTCGACATATCATACTCCGAATTTGCTGCCAGAACAGATTTTGTGAAGTCTTCATCGTGAGTTGCCGCCCGTGAGCTAGGGGTGGGTCAAGGGAATGTGCTTCGATTATGTCGAGATTTGGCGCGTTGGATCTTGAATGTTGTTGCATTGCAACAATGCAATGTAACAATAGTCCGTCAATTTCTTATTGTACATTTTCTCCACGTTTTGATAGAATGTTCTTATTGAGAAAGAGGGTACTACGCCATCATATATAGTCGTCTACGAATTTTATTCGTTTCTACTGTGCGGGGATTATTATGGTCTCATGAATTCGCTTTATCGCCTCCTAATCGCACCCCTTTTTTCTTGCACATCCGTTGACGATAAGACTCGTGTATGGCGAATTCCCTAGGCTAATTAGTGTTTCTCTTTCATATTCTGTGCCTGTACTTGAATAATTTTTTTTATTGGTGAACATTGTATATTTAATTTATTTTCTCTATAATTTTATATCATTTTTAAAGTTTGATTAATTTTTTGTTTTTAAGTAATTTTTGCTCAAAATTAGTATTTATTTTAAATGAATGTTTTTAATAATTAACTTAAATGTTTTATTTCCAAGTTTTTTAAATTTACAATAATAATGTAATTTGTTCATTATGAAATGGGAAAATTCATTCTTTTTTAGGAGATTATTATGCACTTCTTCACTAATTTTTTCTACATTTCACTACATTTTTCTTTAAAAAAAATATATTTAGAACTGTGAATTGGATTGCATTAGTTTCTAGTATGGAATTTTGTGGGTTGCGTTGTTCATTTTCCTTTGTTCAGTTCAGAGTCATGGAGTACTTCTCTGGCAGGGGAGGTATTGATCTGGGAACAGCTTTTGGTGGGGGTAGCCCAAGAAGGGGTGGGGAAGACAAGGCAGTCAGTAAAGGAGGTCACAGTGTGTGAAGAGAACATTGAATCAAATACCATAGGTTTATCTGATACCTACTAATGAATCAATATTTTAAATTAATGTCAATTTTTTTTCCATATTGATAGTACAATCTCTAAAGTGATTTTCAGGTAGTGTACGTTCTTTTGTGATGTTTTATACCAAAATTTTATTTTTACATGATTTTTTGAACACCTATTAAACTTTTTTGAAAGATTTTTGTTGGAAAATAAGATAATTTTTATTGAATTTTTTAACTGAAAGTCTGATTTTCTGGATTTATTCATATTAATATTTTACTGTTTCTGATTTGGTATATTTAAAATTTTCAGTCATGAGATAAATCTTTTAATACCATTGAAAATCTCTGGAGAAATCTTCATGAAAATTGTAATTACATTTCTTACTTTTCCATTTCATTTATTACTGTAATATCATTATTCATTAGCTTATCATGAATTATAACAAATAATTCTAATTTAATGTTGTTTCATATTGTTTTATTTCTTCATACATTACCTTCTGTCAATCTTTTTCTGATTTTATCTTGTACAATCATATATTGGTCTAAGAGTTGTCCAAATGTCTTGCAGCATGAGCTTGGATTCAACTCTTGGAAATATACATAATGTTAGGAATTAACACTGAGATTTTCTTATGATTATTGGTCTCAAAATAAATCATTGATTTTTTATAGCTTTAGATAGCAATCTGAATATTACAAATTTCTTTCATTTATTTTTTTGCAGATGCTAAGAACATTTGTGATGTAAATGAGGAATCTCATAACTTGAATACCATCACACCATGTGCATCAACTAAAGGAAGTTCAGGATTCTAAGGAATATGATTGTTGCAATTTCAGATTATTTGTGCAAATGTTATTTTATTGTATAATAAAAAGTTGTATGTAATAACGTCTGATCTCTATGAGCATATAAACTTTCATTATATCTGATTGCAAAGATCTGCAGGATTCATGCATCAGAGTATTGTTGAATATGTTGATGAGTCGTCAAAATATAAAGTATAATTCAATTGTATATATAGAAGTTACACACTGAGCTATGAGAATTATTAGTTAGTTTCGTGTGATCAAATAGATCTAGTTGTGCAGATTTGCAACCAAGTTTTAGTCTTGTCTAGAGCTAGTTACATAAAAGAGAGTAGATGTTGAATAAAAGAGAAACATGTGTGATATTCAGAAGAAATTTTTGTGTCCACGACTTGTGGACTATTTGGCTATTGTGGGAGCACGTCCACCATCTGCTCCTGGTTCTACTGGGAAACATGGTGGAGCTGTATCAGGTACACCTCCTGTACAGGCTCCTGAACTACTCCGCCGTTATCCAACAGAAGACCATAAAGACTTTCCATTGCCTTTGGACATGGTTTATTTCTGTCAACCTGAAGGTTGTGTGTCAGTGGGTCCAAGAAGAACTGCTCTTCGAGAAGCTACCTCTTTCGTTTTTACTTTGACGGAGAAAGATTCTGGTAAATAAAATTAAATTATTTTGTATACAATTGTTCAGTTGTTCATCATTTTAGTTACATGTACGGTTATTATAATTGAGATCTCACATGTTTTCAGAAAATAATTGTTTTTTAAAACAGTATTTATAAAATCGGAATCTATTTAAATTCTTTCTTCTTCTTCTTCTTCTTTTCCTTTGTAATTTTTTAATTAACAAATATCTGCATTCATTTTGCATTCTGTTTATTATTTCGCAATTTATTATTTTCAACTTGATTAAGAATGATCATTTATGATAATGCTGCTATTTTGGTGAAAGACATTTTCAACTTGTTTACAGTGAAACTTCTATATAATGTTCCTCCATATAATGTTTTCCTCTGTGTTACATCAATTTTTTCTGGTCCCGTCCAGAAGCCCATATGCACAGTCTTCCTCTTTATAGTGTTTTCCTCTATACAGTGTTCAGAATTCATGGTCCCTTAAAAAACGTTCTATAGAAGTTTCACTGTAATTGTATTTGAAATGATAACTGCTGAAGCTAAGTGAGAGTCATCCAATTATTTTTATTACAAAGAAAGTGTCTTTGACAAGAATTTTAGCAACTTCAAATAAAAATTTTTATAAGGGAATATATCTTTGGTGCATGGTGAAATGGGCTTAATTCACTTTTTGGCCACTTTTAGTTTTTCACACAATGTTGACAAGAAAAACAAGCTTTCATTGGGTTTTAAGGCTTATTACTGGGAGCAATACTCCCTTTGCTCCCACACATAAGCCTTTACTACCAAATGAAAGTGTGTTTTCATAGTCAATATTGTGTAAAAAACTTAAAATGGACAATAAGTGACTTAAGCCCTTTTGACTATACAGTGAAGATGTTAAGGAAGATATGAAAAAATATGATTATGGCAAGCGATGGAGCTATTTATTGTTTACTGTTTGTTACTATTGTTTACTATAAACATTTTTATACTTTGTTTATTATAAATTTGATTATTGAATGACATTTACTCATTTGTTTGGTTGTATTTAATTTTTAAAATGCACACTATTTATTGAGCATTCACAGAATAACAGAATTATTTTTGTCTTATCTGAAACTTTATCCCACTGTGAAAATGTTGCTTCTAATTTCATACATGTAATATTTATAAAAATTATATAGTGTTGTATTATTGTTAAGGGATATTTAGTATGTCCAATTGTTCTACATTATCACTTTATTTCTAAACACTATGAAACTGATTGAAATTGCTCTATCTGTGAGCATCGAAGGTATTTATGGTCATAAGGAATTCCAGGTTGATGGATTCCAGAAAAGTATTTGTAAAAAATCAGGTTTTTTTATCACTTATTCAAAATATTTTATAGAATTTCTTTGGTATTAACTTCTGCTTGTAATCCTTTCTCTAAGCTTCTTAAATAATTTTTATATGGTGACTGAGATTAAATAAACGGTAAACATGGTCTTAATGAAATGAGTCTGTCTACAGATATTTTACTAGAAATGTAAAAATGCTTATAGGTGCACAGTTTAGTCGGAATGTTCTTGAGTGCCAGGAGTAAGGAGAAAGAGTATCAAACAAAATTTATGCATGAATGACTAAAGGTCTAATTTTTAAATCATTCTGAAAGTGGGAATTTTATCCTTTATATACTCTTATTGACTTTTTAAAATTTTTTTGTTTATGCCACTCTGTCATCATTTAATTACAATGTGTATTGATTAGGCAAAAGTCGATATGGAATCTGCGTTAATTTCTACCGCCCCATTGAGCGAACACCACCTGGGGGTGGCACGCCCGGTGCAACACGCCGAGATCGTCACTCATCCACCTTTCGCAGGGAATCATGGAGAAAAAGTATGGAGAAGAGTTCTGATTCCGCATTTTCAAGGTAAGTAATTTTGGTAAAGAAGTTAAAATTTTTCATTATATTATGTCATAATTGAAATTGTATATTTATTTTGATTTTTAAGTACACACACAGAGATTCAGCAACAATATTAACATGCCACAAACTATAACTTTGTTTTGATTTTACTCTTTGTAATTTCAGGCAACTCAAAGCCATAAAGAAAAATCCAGGTTTTACAAACAGCTTAGGATATTTTTAAATTAAAAAAATGAAAATTATGAAACTTGGTGGAGGAGTGACTAGAAACATACAATTTTGACTGTACATGTCTATTTACACTAAAACAATCATACACATACAACAATTTTTGGTGGCAGTGATTACCGGAGCAGTAACGTGGCTCCTAGTGACTCTGACCGGGATTGTCCCAGCAGGCGGGACTCTGACACCTCCCATGGTCATCTACACCAGCCTCCCACTCCAAGATTGGGTGTTGTGGCACCAGGCAATGATTCGGAGAGTGGTGGCTCCCATTCTCCATCCCCTCGTGCCAGCCGACGGCGTCAGGTAAGTGTCCTTGGAACAGGTGCTGTATTGGATATTTTATTTCATCCAGACTCATTTTGTATGAAATACTTTTTAATATTATTGATACACAATTTATTATCCCTTATGTCCTGGTAGAACTTGATTTATGAATGAAAACATGTAACTATGTTTTCTGCCTTTAATGTACTTTTTTATGTGTTGGGTGTTTTTCTCAGTGTTTCTTTAATCATTTTGGTGTCAGTGTGGCATTTACAGTTCTTGAATTAGTGTGACCTCCCTTGTGCATGGATATTCACTTTGTGTTTTCTTTGTATGGGGTGTAAATCCACAACAAAATTGTTTGTTGGTACTGATGATATATTTCTATTCCACTCTTTCACTTTTATTTTCTGTAACTGCAATTGTATTTATTAAGTACTTGGTCATGTTTTGTAAGAAATATGGACCTTGTGTCATGAATACTTCAGGAAGTATATATCATGATGCAATATACTTTATGAAATTGAAATAGAAAACATTTAAAGTCTTGATCTGGTACTTAAAAGTAACGTATCTGTATTTAATCTTTGAAATTTGTTATTTATTTGTTTAGAGGATACGAAATCACTCATTGACATCATTGTGTCTGCTGTCTCATCATCCATTTTTTTCAATGTTTCGTGAGTGTCTATTTATTTTAAAGAAGTTAATTGATGCTTGCAATGAAAATACTTCTCCTCGACGTGTGGGAGCATCTCGGCAAATTTCAAGGTAAAAAAAAGTGTTTTTTCACAATTTCATAATGTAAATAATATTTCCCATTCTTACACTACTTCTTATACGGTACTTTCAGAGATACTGTTTGGAGTGTTCTGACAGGCAGGGCATATGAAGGAACTCCATCCATTGTTTTACATGATGTTCGTGAAATAGAAATGTGGATTTTGAGGCTGTTGAGTGCTCCAGTGCCTGTTCCGGGGAAAACTAGAGTTGAGGTGATTGCATTATCGATCATTCATTTTCTGAATACTTTTATTTGGCTATATTTTATTATAGAATATATTCTGTGTGCTTTTAGTGAAAATTCTTAGTTAATAACAGGTTACTTATACCCTACAGGTTGAGATTCTGTCACAAAGTCTTCATCAACCATTGATATTTGCTCTGCCTGATCATACTCGATTTTCACTGGTTGACTTTCCTTTACACCTTCCACTTGAACTTCTTGGAGTGGATATTTGCCTTAAAGTTTTAACTCTTATTCTTCTTGAACACAAGGTAAAGCAGATGTAATTTCACCACAAATCTCTTCTTTCCCTATAATACACATTCTTTGAATAACTTTAATCAAAGCTTTTTTGTTTGTCGTAGCTTGTTATGCAGTCACGGGATTACAATGCTCTATCCATGTCTGTTATGGCATTTGTGACAATGATATATCCACTTGAATATATGTTTCCAGTCATTCCATTGCTTCCAACATGCATGAGTTGTGCAGAGCAGGTGAATATCTAAGAATATTCAAATAAATGTGTTGAATAAGAGTATTTTTAAATGCATTAAATATTTGATTAATGATTTTTTCAGTTATTATTGGCCCCAACACCTTTTGTAATAGGAATTCCTGCTAGTTTCCTCATGTACAAGAAGAATTTTAGGTAAGAATTTGAATATATATTTCCGAGTTTTCCCTTAGATTTAATATTTTAGAGACAGTTATTGTATTATAACATTCCTCACTTGTAATTGGAATTTTTTTAATGCAAAAATGAATGAAAAAATTGAATGAGCATGATAAAGATTAAATTTTCTTACCTTCGTTTCTTTGGTTTTTGGGCTTTTACTAACTTTTCCCAGTAAGTAATTTCTTTCTTTTGGATGATGATAACTTTTAACATGAACAGGCTGCCTGATGACATCTGGCTTGTAGACTTGGACTCTAACAAAATAACTCCTCCTTCTGGAAGCCTTGATGACCTTCCACTTCTCCCAGAACCAGAGGGTACTATTCTAAAAATCACCTAAAACAGGTAACGGTCCTTTGCAAACTTTTCATTAGTTTACTTACCTGATTTTTTAACTAACTACAACTTGAGCATTTTTGTATAATTCTTATATTGGCATTTGTTATGTAAGTGATATTTTTACTGAATATTTGGCATATTTTTAGTTTCCCCAATACTTAAAAAGTAAAGAATTATGATGTGAATTCAAAGAGAATTTATTTTTACATTTTCAAAGGTGCTTAAAAATTAACTTTTCCCCCCTGTTTCTTTGTAACTAGCACCTCTTTACAAAATAAGAAATGATATTGTATTGCTGAAGTCCCTTTCCAAAATGCATAGATTAAATGTATATGAGACAATTTATTGCCATGTTTTGTGTTTTCTGCATTCATTAACCCTTCAGTAGTCATGCAGTGTTTTAAAACTCAAGTAGCTGCAGTGGTCTGAAAGTCTGCATGTAGCCAAAATTAACTAAAGACAAAGTAGATTAGTCTAATGAATCTAGGTATAAAGGAACCTACTTAGAAAAGGCTGGAAAATGTTAAAATACTTTAATGAAATTCATTTGTTGAAAAATACTTTAATGAATTACTAAAATGATAGTAGGAGAAGAGACAATAGAACAACATAATAATTCAACAGAAATTGGAAACATCGCAAATGGTGTATCTCTAGAATAACATGATTAGATAAGGAAAGGAACACAGGTATAAGAAAACAAAAATATTGTAGAATGAATGAAAGACTTTCAGAATAAATGGTTGGAACACATTACGAAAATGAATGAGTGTCTTTCAAAGCTTGCATTAAATTACAAACCCACAGGAATAGAGGCATAGAAAGGTCAAAGCAATTATTAGTGCTACAACAGCACATACTACTTTATTTCTAAATTGGCAGTTTTTGAAAATTCAGAGTTCAATGAAAATAAGACCTGTGCCACTCTTAAGCAACCCGTGTTCTGTCCTTGGAAAAAATATCAAGAAAAACTTAAGAATGGTTTTCGAGAAAATTATTTTTTATGATTTGCAAAGACTTTAAGCAGAAATTATGCAAAAACTACTTGTGTTTTCAAAAATATGTATGTGACCTTTTTCAGAGAAATGGGTTTTTAGGATAGATTTTAAGGCAAATATCTCTATCTTCCATTTTGTAGTTTTTAAATGTTAACGTTTTGGAATTTTAAAAAATACAGAGTTTGCTGGAAATGAGAATAGCACTGCTTTTTTTTAATGATCCTTTGATACATTTGGGGAGAAAATTTAAAGAAACAAAATTGATGCCGTTTTTGAGAAAAAAATTGTTTTAAAAGAATTAAAAATTGCCTATTTTTCATGGAAAAATTTTAGAAACCTGCTGAAAAAACTTTGATCCTTTACAATTTTCAAAACATAAGGGTTTTCAACGAAATTGTGACCTGTACCATTCTTTTAAGTGTCGTGGATGCTATCTAGGGGAAGAGTGTAATCTAAAAATTTGAAGCCATTTTTGAGTAAATTTGGAAATGTTGAGGCTTCATGTAAAGTCCCGAAATCAAAATATCCATTTCAAACTCAGAGGGCTTTGAGCTCCTTTAAATTTGAGGAATATTAGTTCCGGAGAAGATCATCGGAATGGTTTTGACACTAGTGTTGATGCTTTGCCATCAATCAATTTTTCGGTATCATGGACCTGCAAAACGTGGATTGTGACTACGCAACATGTTATAGGAACATCATTTATCCACTTTTTCATTACCAGGGCCTCAGCAATAAAAGAGTTTTTCTGCTGAAAATTCACTTTTTTTCTGCTGCACAATTACAATACTTTCTTTTCTTATAAAGTAAGAGCAAGAAAGTAAAACGGACAGAACACAAAGATCAGCAGATATAAACCATCAGCTCTACTGTACAAACAGGAACAGGTGGTAGACCTAACATTTTGCAGTTCAAGATGATGTCTTCGGAACAAAAATTTAATAACAACTATTAACTAACAACAGAACACTAATCTTGTAATGTAAATGAAAACCATGAGTTTTTAGGCAAAAGCCTAATTTATTGTTTTGACGGACACTCAACATTAATTATTAGTATGCTTCATATCTTTATGATATTACACGAGATACATTTATAGCTCCTAAAAAACGCTTATTTCAGTGCTCAATTAGAAAAATACGTATTTGTCCGTTAATGATCTCATTATAAGAATTTTTAATTATCTATACTATAATTATCTATACTATCTATACTATAAAGTTTTTTTTGTATTTGAGTCATCTGAAGGAAAGACATTTCTATTATAACTGCACTCAGAACATTGTCACAAGCATTTTCAATACTTCTTGTCATTAGCAACTGTGTCAAATTTCAATCCAGCTTTCTCAGCTAATTTCTCTTTATAGAAATACTTGTGATTTGGGCATTTTTGCTTACCTCAATCTGGGTACTACTAAATCATCCATTTTACCAATCTACATCTTCCTGTCCTCTATGTATAGGATGATTTGAAAATCATGTAATTTGTGAGGTCAAAAATATTAAAAGGAAGGAGAAAAATCAATTTGTGTGAGCTGAGCCCACATGCAACTACTGCAGGGTTGAAAGAAATCTTGAAATGAACTGAATTTTTTACTATCATACAAAAAAATTAAATTATAACTTTGTATTTTGGAAACAAAAATTTGCTCTTTTATTTAATAGATAAAAACATAATTCTTCTGTTTGAATAATTATTTGCTAAAAAGAACTAAGATTTGCCTAATTTTTTAACTAATGTCAGTTGTATTATTGAGATTGTATTCTTTGAAAATAATAGTTCTGATTTTTAATAATAATATTACTAATAAATTTGCCGTTTCTTGTTTATGAATATATCTTAGAATCTAAGTTGTTGTTGTTGTTGTTTTTTAAATTGGCGTTTAAGAATAATATGATATATTTTTTGCAAGTGTAATTAAAACATGTTGTGACACTGGTAATGCATACTTGTAAAGATCATTTCTTATTCTTGAGCACCATGTCTATCTTTCTCTTCTCTTTTACCCTTAAGGCTATGCAACTCATGGATCAAGTTGGCGCTGGTGTAAATATCTCTCTCCCTTTCTCATTCACTTTTTGCAACATACAAAGCATATGTAGCTCATTAAGCTTGAATAGTATTCCCTAGCTGATTGATTAGTATATAAACCAGAGTATGATGAGTGAATTTTTGAAAATTTGTTTATTTTGCTAAGATGATGTAGATAATCAAGTTCAATTATTTGCTAGCTTCTTATGAAATTTAGTTATTTAATTTTTACTATCAGAAACATTCTGCACTTTCAGATTTTTGCGATGATACAAGCTTTTTGAAATTGTAGAAACATATATTTTTGATTTCAGTATAGTAGTGTTATATTACAATATTATTAGTTGAACTTGATGTTTCAAATATCAGACAATATTGCAATTGCTTGGCCATTGTCAGCTCAATTGGAGATGAATTGTCAGGAATTCTGTGTATTATGCATTTCCTCTTTTTTTCATATTGCCATCCATTCAAATTTACTAGTTTCAGGATTGCAAATATTTCAAACTTCAAAAGACACTTTGAGTGTAGCACTAGCATTTCCTCTGTATTGTATTCCTTGAAAAATATGGGTCAGAAAGAACTACTGAGCTGAAACCTGTTTTTAAGATTGTGGGTTGTTAAGATTTCATAAAATTGTTTGCATTCAAATTCTTTGTTTCAAAACAAACAGCTTTTCTTCTGAGGATTTTAAATGACAAGCAAAATTAATACGCAGGTAATAATTTGAAATTTTTTTTGGTAAGGTCGTTAATCCATATTAATTAATATTAATTATGGAAGAAACGGTCATTTGAGTGATTAGTCTTGCACTCTCATAAAAATAGTGGATACTGATTGAAGTACATAAACAGAACAATATAACATTGAACCCAATTTTGTTGCATACTATCAGTGTGTTACAAATAGGTAGTGGAGAAATTGCCCTGCAAGTTTGGAGGCAGTGAGGTGGCATCCCCACCACCAATCTTAACATGTGGCACCCGTAAGGCAACCAGGGGAAATCTAAATTACTGATAATCTTTACGAGAATATCTGAATGGTTAACACTAAAATGACCTTTGGTAAAAATAAGTTTAAACAAAATCTGGAATAGCAGAGTGGTTTAAGATTTTCACCTGGCATGAGAGAGGCATAGCATACAAGGTTTATGCTAAAATTATCACAGAAAGTTGAAATAAAATAAGCAACAAGCTTCTGTTGGAAAAACAAAATGGATTTTGTAACGGACGCTCATTTAGTGAGAATGCTAGAAGATCGAATGCCAAAAATCTTCTTTAACTATTATCCGAATGGGAAAAAAAAAGTAGGGGCAGACCTGTAAGGAGATGGAGAACACTCTTGAAGATGGAATGGGTCAATAGGCTCAGTCTATGATGGTAATGACTAGGGCCTGGATGTTTATGACTTAAAAATGTTAGAAAAATGCATGCATTTATGACCTAAAAAATGTAACCATAAATATGACTTAAAAAATTTTAGGTTGCTTTTCCGAAACCTTCAAAATTTTTCTGCTATTTAAATAACCATTATATTGACAATATACTTTTAAAATCTAGCACATTTACACCTCCTTTGGTGCCCCATGAAGACAATTCTACTTGCTAAAGTTATTAAATAAATTTTATAGAAGCGGTTGACCTTGGCAGAAAACCTGACGAAACTTAACTAACACTTCCTTTGCATTTGGTGCTTTCTACCCATTTTTTTCTCTGTCTGTGTAGCTTACCCTCCTAATTCACACACATATATTTATGGGAAAGAATTATATACAACAACAAAATTGTAAAAAATTTATTACAATTAGAAGATAGGAAAAACCTCTTTGAGACGACTGCAAGCAAGTATGTGAAAATGGAATCAAAAATATATAAATATGACAAAAATATGAAAATTCATGAAAAAATATGACCATAATACGAAAAATTGAGGAAAATGACCAAAAGGTAAAAAAAAGCCAAAATATGATTTTATATGACACATGAAAATTGCATAATCATTGTAGATAAAATCATGCTTATCTTACATTTTCCATGGAAATAACGCAAAGAAAAAATTTATGACATCATAAATGTCTGGGCCCTAGAGATGATGATGACGATCGTTTTTACCTTTCATGTGTTTTGTGCTGAAAACTGGAAACACATTTCACGATCACTAAAATTTCACTGGGAAAAATAAAAGAAATACTAAAGGAGGGATAAAATCACTGATTGTGGACACAACCTATAACAGTTATTTTATATGATTATTGTGCTAGAATTTGAAATCAAAGCACAAAAATGAATGAATAATGATAATGATCACAATGTTTAGTTCATAATTATTGCTGACAATGGCTTAGTAATTTAAGAACTTCTTTCATTTGAACCTGTTTGTAAAATATTAAGATAATTTGAATGATAATAATAATAATAATAATAATAATAATTATTATTATTATTATAATAATGATAAAAATAAAAAGGAAGTTAGAAAGGATTTGTATTTCTATTTCTATGAGCATTGCATGGAAAGTCACAAATAATTAGATGAATTAAGTAGGATATTGCATTGCAGGTCAAAATTTTAAATTGTAGTTTCTATTAAAAACATTCATCTGGAGATGTATCTATTATTTTGCTGTGCTTTGAAAAATTTAGCGTTCAATCTTTGTTGTAATCATCAAGCAACGGTGCTATTGATCATTTTAAAATGTAGTGTGAAAAAGCATACGTGCTATAATTGTATTTGCATGAGTATTTTACAAAGAAATATTTGTGAAATCCTTGCAATTGTAGTTTAGTGATAAAATGCTGTGAAATTGTTTTTGTTTTTGAAGTATTTGGAGAAATTTAACTCAGTTTGGTGCTTAGGAATAATTTACATTTAATTGCGAAAATATTTTAATCATTCAAGAGAAGTGTTTATTGTGTCATCTGAACAAAGAAAATTAATTAAATTTGTGTAGTTCAATGAGGAGAAGTATATGATCTGTGTGAAGAATAACAGCTGTCTTGTGTAACCTGCAATGAGACAACCAAGTTATATGTATCTTTTTGTCTTAAAACATTTACAAAACTTGGGAGATTACAGAACTTGCCAAGATTTATTGTAGTATGAAGTTATTACTTTTATATCATTATTTTATGTAAATGTCTTGAAAATTTTTAATTCATGTCTTGTAAACATTATATCTGATAGAAAATTTACTAATAAAAATAAATTTGATCCCAGTTTAAAGTCAGAAGAATCAGTACTGTTTAGTGATGACTTTTATAAATGAAGAAATTTGTATGCATTATCTGAGTGACATTTAACATTTAAGAAATTGGATTTGAATTCAGTAGCTTATTCATAATACATATTCAATCACTTTATTCATTGTGGTATGTTGATTAGAGTACATGGGAGTGAAACTATTTGCTGATAGCGTGATGACACATTGGCAGTGACTACACTGGGAAATTGCTCATTATTTTGTAGCCTAATCATGGCTATTACTGTGTCCTATAGGACTTTAACTTTGATATCAATGCAGTATTATTCAGGATACTATATATATATATATATATATATATATATATATATATATATATATATATATAGTATCCTCTGAACAGCCAAAAATATTGACATGTTTTTGAATTATGTTCTGCTGAAAATTCACCTGATTACAAGATTATTGTAGATAAATGCACATGTTCAAATGATTTTTAATATTTATCATTTTGCAAAACAATGAGTTAAATGAAAATTGTAAATCTGAGTAACTACACAGTATTTTTTCCAAGTGCATGACAGAATGGCCCCTGTGAGTTAGTTTTCCATTTTGGGGTGCACAGTAAACTCTCAATTATCTGCAGAATTGGGTGGCATGGCAACCATGGATAAGTGAATTCTGCCGATAATCCAAAATGGGCAGAAAAGAATGAAAATCAAAACAAAATGCTTTTAATATTTTTATTTACACTAAAATACCTCTACATACAGTTACATACATGATAAACAGTAATTTTTCGTACTTACAACTTTCTTTTCTTACTTTTTAAGAAAAAATTGGTTAATTGTCTTTGTTTTTTCATGTTGAAATATTTCTTCACTGCTTGTGACAGAAGTTTCTTCAACAGTATGTTATTGTTATAAATACTACTGTAAAAAAAGGGAAACGGTTGGGTAGGCCCATGCCTGCTGATAATTGGGTGTTTACTGTATATTCCATTTTAATTAGTTATCAAACATTAAGTAAAATTATTTATTTTTTATTAGTATGTTGCAAAATTGTAATTATTTGCATTTTTTTAATTGTCACTTGCCAAGTGTCTTGTTAATATTGCCCAAGCAATTTCTTCTCCCAATTTTGTTTGTGTTTTTTCTGAATGGTAATATTTAAGTTGTATGAAAATATTCCTTTAGCATGATGAGATTGCAATATTTAATCAAGATCAAAGACATGTTTGCACTGTTCTTTATATTAATGTCATTTGTTTTTTTCTCTAATGCACTCTCATCATTCTCTTGGTATGTCATTGATCTGTATTTTTAATTGAACAGTGCAATATTACTGAGATTCATCTCCTTGGATAGAAATATGGTACTTTTTCACATGCCTATTATTTATTCACAATTTAAAAAACGTTTTATTAAAATTTAATGAATAATATCTTTTAACAATTTTATGATGATTCACACTCAAGAATCGTTAGAAAATAACTAGAGACACTTATGCAAAATAAATAATTGATAATGAGATTTTTGCGTATGTAATTTTTTCTGTTATTTTATGATTTTAAAACTTTATTTAAAACTTGATAGATTCATAAAAATGTGTGTGATACTTTTTTAAACCTTCTTTAAGGCCTTTGAGATCAAGTGAAGGAAAATAATACAATAGTTATGCAGGTATCTTGTTTAGTATGTTACGTATTTTATCTTGTTTAAACTTGTCTCATTTGAAAATGTGACAAGTTGTGACTTGGAAATATGTGACTGCGTTTTAGTTGTGACTTGGAAATATCTTTTCTGATTTACTTGTTTACTATTAGGTACAAGAAGTCCATTTATTGCAGAATGTGATGATATTCACTCTAAAATCCCTGGCATAGGACAGAGTAAATTCCCGAGCCTTTAGATAATGATATTAAGTGTTCCATTCTCAAGGCATTAGTGACACCATCTTTTTACTTGATTTAACATGAATATAATTTTTAGAGATCGAAGGAGACAGGAAAATGGAATTCTTATTGGTATTGACATTGCTTTTATAATGTATTAATTTTCTTGTTGTCTTCCAAATAATGTGGAGGACTGACAAAATCAGAGTACATTGTAGGATTTGTTTTTTCCAAAGTTGTCTAGGGCATTAATTAGTCTGTCAAAAAATTGTCTTGGAATTTTGTATATTATGTTAGAAACTTTAAATTTCTAACTGTCTCAGGGTAAATTTTAATGTAAAGGGTAGCATGGGGTGTCTGCAAAACACCACACAAAAATTAAATTTTACCACTTGCATAAAATAATGTGTCAAAATAATGATTCACCTAGAAAGAAGGATAATTGAGACAAATTTGAGGCCTAATTGCCAAGAAATTTATTATATTTAAATGCCTTATAATATATTTCAAGTGAATTGATAAGTTTTTGGATGGAGATTTCATTGTTTAAGGGAACTGTCCAAACTTGATTTGTTTTTTTATTATTTCACTTCAAAAACAATCCTAAACTAGTCATAAGATACTCTTCACAAATAATGATTGAGAATATTTTGTTACAAAAACTGCAGAGAAATGTCATGAATGGTGTCTGGGACATCCCAACTACAAGATCTCTTTCCAGAAAAATTGGTGCTGGCAAATTTATCTTGGCTCAATAAAAGTGATTAAAATACCTTCCTGGAAATGTATGTGAAGTTTTAACCATCCATGTAACAGTATCCTCAGAAATATGGTATTCATTCTGCAGGGGGTTGTAGACACCCTGCTGAATGTACTCATTAATAGTTAAGTGTATTGGGAACTGTGGACTCTTCTAAACTCATGAAAAAACATATTCCCATGGACCTCAGAGTGATGGGGTAAGAGGCCGCCACGTCTGAGCTCAACTCTCCCTATGCATCTCCTCTATCTAATCTATTGTCCCTCGTCCCTCTCTCTCTTTGCTGAATTGTAATAAATGGTGCTTCGATCTGAATGAGACTTCTTAAGGAAAACTGCCCTCAATTTCCCCATCTCACTAAACCCTTCAAGTCAACAACAGTACTCTGAAGTGACGCGCTGCCTCAGGAATAAGCTGAAGTCAGTCTGCTCTGAGGGTGACACATCACATCTGGTCAATTTCCATCCAAAAACTTATCAATTCATTTGAAATATATTATAAGTCATTTAAATATATACACATGAAAAACACCAAATTCCTTTGAAGGATAAGGAACATTTGGAGGGAAAAATGTCCTGATGTTTCATGGTCATAAATTTGAATCAGAAAATAAATATTACAATGGCTCCTTCCTACTCTAAATTTGAAATTTTTTCAGATTTTTGCAAAAGTGTCAAAATTATTTTGTTCCAGACTGCTCCTTTTAGTCAGGTAAATTTTAGTTCTGAAATTGTTGTAATATAGCATTAAATTGTCAAGTGGGAAGGTTCTGTGGATATTACAAGACTCCTTTGTTGACAAGAACCACAGGATTATTGTTGTTTTCACATTGTGAAACAATGAATGTGTAAAAATTATTATTTGAAGTTTCTTTTTTTTGCTTGCATGGGAGTAGCTTAGAATGGACAGCATGTTCCGCGTATCTCTGCTCAAGACATTTAACTGCTATTGATAAAAACATGGAAAGAGGGATGCAGAAGGGTATTGTGTAAGAATTTTAGAATAGTACTGTGATATTCTGCCTTCTTGCATGGGAATCCATCATTCTGTTGAAGAGAAGTGAATTGTCCTGTTTATTCTTGTTTTGCTGAACTTAAAATTTTTTTAATTTCATGAATGTTTATTCTTTATCATAATTTTGTCATGCTATTTTCGTTTGATTTAGAGTTTGTCCTAATCCAGACATAAACAAATAAGTGATGTATTGTCAATGTGCATTATGCAGTTACATTCCTAAAACTGTGAATGTACCAGCTTGTTGGGATGAATTTTGAGCTAAATCACAGTCTAGCATTTTCAGTCTAAGAAAAATAACAACAAATTCATCTCATTGTGTAGTAAATTCCTCCATAAAAGAAATTTAAAAAGGAAGAAATTGTTGTTTTGTTCATCTATAAAAAGAAAATGTATTTTTCTGTGAACATCATAAAAGAGCTGTGAATGATTTTGAGATGAAAGGTGTCATCCAAGAAGTAATGAATCTGAGATGAATTGCACTATTATCAGCATATTAGTACATCTGCTTGCATGAGATAAGAAAGTATTATTTTTCATTTCAATAAATGTATGGTGTAATTTCATTCCTACAGGCCTTGAGTAGTATGTCCGTGGCTGCTCCACCTCCTGGAGACCGTGGACTTCAAGACTCTGAGCAAGTGAGGCGTGAAAGTATAAGTGCAGCTTCTGTTGGGATACCTTCTTCAGTTCCTAGTCCTGCTTTGTATGGTCAGCACATGCGAAGCCCAATTAGTAGACGTGATTCTGTGGTGTCCCAAGTTGAGGCAGCAGGAGTAAGTGCACTGTCCCCCCAACTGCAACATTTGCAGCAACAAAAACAATTACAGTTGCAACAACAGCAACAGCAGATACAAATGCACCACCAGCAGCAGCTTCAACATCAACAGCAGCATCAGCAGCCACAGCAACAGCAGCAGCTATCATATCAACAAACACAAACTCAGCAATTACAACTACAACAGCAACAGCAGCATCAACAACAGCAACAATCACAAAGTCAACAGCTTCATTCTCATCAACAGCCAGGTTACCCTCAACATGTTCAACCCCCTCCAAGCACTGGCTTCAATCCTTTCATATATGGCAATGATGTTGATTCAGTTGATGTAGCAACAAGAGTGGCAATGGTATGCTTTCTTCCATTGTATTTTTAATTGAAAATTAATATTTTGATTTATTGAGCGTGCTATGTAATATCTTTTTGTTGTTTATAGGTGAGGTTTTTCAATTCCCAGAACCTTCTGGCTAACTTCACTGAGCATACACGAACTTTGAGGCTCTACCCACGGCCTGTTGTAGCTTTTCAAATTAATAGTTTTTTGCGGTCACGGCCTCGAACTTCTCATTTTCTAAATCGTTTTGCTCGAACACAGGTAAATGTTTTATCAATAACTAATCAAAATAAAATGTTTTGACCCTTTTCTAATACATGTGATATTTAATCATTTTGTATTCATCAAGTATATGTGTTTATGTAAGTTCTCTTAATGATTTGTGATCATATTTAAGAGATGGAACATATTTTTTTTTTCTCAAAATGACGAGCATGATAATATTAGAATTCATGACAATAATAATAACACTTTTAAGGGTAATGACCACTTATTTATTTTGCAGGCAGTGGAATTTCTTGCTGAGTGGTCATTGACCCCAAGTAATGTTGCCTTTTTGAGAGTGCACACTGGTGTATTTGATCCTACTCTAATAGGCGATAAACCCAAATGGTATGCTCACACTTTAGATCCCATTCGCTTCATAGTATGGGATGAGGGAAGTTCTCTGAATGGAGCTCTTCGATCTCTTAAACAACAAGAACAGCCCACAGGTCAGTATAATGTAGATTGTATTTTTTAAAAGAGCAAGTTGTGTAAATGTAGCATTTTACTGAATTAATCAGAGTTATTGCTTCATGAAGTTCCTCAACTTACTCTGTTGTGTTCACAGATGAAAGTGGGTCAGATTCAGAAGGAGCTGAAAGTACAAGTTCTTCATACTCATCTTTGAGTGATTTTGTGTCTGAAATGGTGTCTTCCGACCTTTCTCCAAGTATGTAAAAATTAGTTTCAGCAATGTAGCTTTGATTTTAAGATATTAAGTTCTACATTATATTGTCAATTTTTGTAGGTTTTCAACCCGCAACACCACATCAAGAAAGAAGTGAATTTTTCTCTCCAACTATTCCTCCCACACACATGTCATTGTCTAGTGGCCTTGATCCTCGGTCTGTGTACCATCCACCATCTGCTCTTCAACTTCCTGGTGCAGTACTAGACGAACAAGCTGTAACAAGTCGTCCTGATTCCCCTCATTCAACATCATCAAGCCACAGTGATCTCAGTTCACCTAGCTTTAACAGAGACTCTGAAATGGAGTTTGCAACAAGACTGCAGGGAGAAAACGTTGAAACTCTGAAGACTGATGTAGTGGTATGTTGAGTAATTCTTGATTTTGTTGTGTGTGTTGTGAGAGCATGTTTTTTTACAGCACTTGTATTTTTGAAGTAGTTGTGTAGTAAAAAGTTTTCTGCACCTTAACTCGTAATATCCTCTGGCATCAGGATAAAGAAGAGGTGTTGAGTCCTGGAGGGGAATCAGATTCTAATTCTACTACAACCACACCTAAGACAATTATAAGTAATCAATCCTCACTTCCACACCACTCTCCTACCCCAAGTTTGGGGAGTGAGACATCTTTGGGAGGATCAGACAGGGACCGGCCTGGGACACCTAAGTCTCGACTAGTTCGATCTGCCACTCCTGTAAGTTTGTTAGGTTTTTCAGTTGCATGCCACTGATGGACTTTATATGGTGTGAATTATTTGCACATTTTTGAATTTATCCATTCACATTGATATCTTATTTGTGTGACTGTTATAGAATTTAAAATTTGAATAATATGAATATCCACCGTTATCACTTACCTGCCTAAAAAGTGTAACTTTTTGCAAAAGGCGTAACTTTATTGATTTCAGTGCTCCAAATAACTTCAATATCCTGGAACTATCAGCACCTTATCTATTCCAGCCTGCTGTCCTGATTTAGTACCCTTTATGTGTCCTTTTGTAAAATCCATCTCTTCCTGGTGTGCAGGTACCACCCCCCAGCCCTGGTCCACAGAGACAACCAAGTATTGGTAATGTATTGGCGCGGACATCCAGCTTTGGCTCACCTGGTTCTGGAGGTGGAGTAACACGACAAGGGAGTCAGACATCCTTATTTGAGCAGTTTGCAAGCTCAGCCAAAGAACTGGTTCGAGAGACTACCAGGCAGAGCAGTCAGGATGGACTTTTGGCTCAAATGGACAAGGTATGGATTGTTCTCTTCTTGTATTTCAGTTTTGAGGTAAAGAGATCCATTCATGGAAAAGTTCTGATATCTGGAAATACTGTTACAAACATAAAATTTTAGAGTCATGTTATTGTGCTGATCTAGGGTCATCAAAATTGTAAGGTACATGCAACTGTACATTAAAATCACTATTTTAATTGTTAGTTTTTATTTATAACTATGAGATTTAATCATCTTTCACAGGTTTGTATGGTTAGTGTATGAAACAGTGTTCCTTTTGAATGGCACTTTTTTTCCTTTCTTTCTCCTGCAGAGAAGTTTTAGCATTTACTCTATAATGGAAAAACAGGATTTATTCTGGATGTGTAGTTTCAAATCAGGAAGTAGAGATACAGAAAGACAGTTGCAAGAAATTGAGTTATAAATCTCAGTTAATTTAACCTCTGAAGAAAGTCCATCTGTGTTAAAATTTTGAATTTCTTTAAATATATACTTTTGTCTCGTGTAGGCATTTCTGCTGAAAGTTAAGTGTTTTAAGTTTGAACCTCATAGTTTCTTTTCTACTTTCTATTGGATTTTCATTTCTATTGGATAATTGCCCACCATTTCCATAGAATAAGCATCTTTTGAATCTGAGGGTCAACCATGAACAGCGTCTTTTTCAGGGAAACAAAGCCATAACAGCTTCATTTATTGACAGTTTTGTGGAGGCGTGATGTTCATATAAGCATACTTTAACAAAAGATTGTTTCACATTTGTCCAATGATGAGCAATTTTATTGGAGACATTTTTGTGTATATTGAAAGAATTTTAGAACTTTAATACCCAATTTTAACACCGGGACATTTGTAAGCCAATTTTTCACCCTGCTTAGGTGCACCCTCCAGCTGCCAACATCATGAGATTTGTGGTCCTCTTCCTGAGCTCAGTTTGCCTGGCTCTGGGTACAGGAGCTATGTAAGAACAGTCAAAACCTCTTACAGTGCTATATGCATGCACCAACCTGCCTTTCGGAGAAGGCAAGACTCGCCTTCATTGCCTGTGTGGCATAGCAAGAGCACAAAGTTTGGGAGCGAGAGAGACAGAACTGGGGAAAGTCCTCGGATTCTGCAGATGTTTAGGGAAGTTTTCATTGATTACTTTGTTCGACATGAAATGACTGGTAGGTGTTCTGATTGTCAATGCAGAATTTGATCTGTTGTCAGTAGTGATTGGGGGATTAATAATAGAAAATGCTTGAAGTTTGAAAAGGTCATTAAAGAATGCCACTGCAATAATGTAAAAGTGATTAAAGCTTTAAGGCTGCATTCCTCCTAGGGCAGGTAGCTCCACTTCTCGGTTTTGGTAATGAATATTGGAATGTTCAGTAATATACGTGAGTCATTTCAGGTGATAAAATACACTCCCATTTTCTCTTCATGAAGATGAACAAATCTGCCCTTTAGCATTTTGCTGAGAAAAGCTTCATTTCTGCACAGCAGTTTCTTGGTGATTTCTATTTATCTCTAATGGTCAGAAGGTTATGCTTACTGTCAAAGCGCTGAGGATATTTTGAAGTATTGCGGAAGAAAAAATCTACTGTTTACTTTCTCGGCTTACGAATTCTTTGTAAGAATTGTGCGCCAGAAAACAGTAAATTTGCGCTGGAAAAACTCTCATTGTCAGGCTCTAGTAATCCTGTTGCTAAATTTAGAGAAAAAATTCCTTAACCCGTGGAGTAGCCAAAATCCATGTTTTGTTGCTTCTTGATACCGAAAAAACGATTGATGGCGAAACGTCCGTCTGTCTGTCTGTGGTCGAACTGTTATTCGAATTCTGAAACATATGTCACGTCAAATCAATCGTTGTCTTGTGTGCATCTGTATGAACTGATTCAAGTAGAATATTATATTAATAATATTTCAACAGTAAATTGAAACACAATTTAACCAAAACCCATACGATCAACTTACATATCCCTAACAGTTCCAAAATTATTATTACTTTCTCGTCTTACGAATATTTTGTAAGAAGAGAAAGTTATGTAATTGTGCGCCGGAAAACGAATTTCCTAGTGCACTGCGCTTTGTGGCATGGAGGTGTCAGCGCCAGCACGTTAACTTTGAGGAACTGGGTTCAGGTGTCGGAATGGAAAAAATCTTGCCGGTTGAAAACACTTGCTGTTTTATGTTGGTGTATGTGATTGCGGAGCATTTCAAAAAATTAAAAATATACGTGCTTTGGTAGCACTCCGTGTTGAATTTGACATTTTGAATAAGAATGAGAAAGGAAAAAATATGTCTATGATGGAATTTTTTACACCTTGTCCCAAATTATTTGTGTTTTTCCATGAATCGGACATTTACATTTTTTATGCCTTTACCCGAATTCGATCCATGGGCGCTTATGTGGCGTAGTGGTATGAATGTCGAGAAGTTAAATCTGAGGATTTGGAATCGCGTCTTGGAGCAGGAAAAAAACTTTCCGGTTGAAAACAGTTTTGCTGGTTTATGTAATAGTATAATATTGTGGAGCATTTAGGAACAATGCGAGAAAGTATGTGCTGTGGCAGCACCACTAGTTTCAGATATAGTTGAGGGCCTAGGAATTAGTCAACTTATGCAGTTAATGCATGAATCCCTTTTTCAAAATCCCTGAGATCTATCTGCTACATGGAAAACTTATTCTTGGTGTCACACAAAGTTCTTGTAGCTCAGAATCATCCAGAATCCAATTCCATGCACTATTCTCTTATTGCATGGTTCATGTTTGCAGCAATTTAAGCTTTGCAGATAAACTTTTATTGACAAGACTCTTAAAATTTGAAATAATAAGTGATATGCAAAAGTTTTGTCTTGTGAGGACACTTTTTTTTAAAATGAATCTGATGAAAAATATAATGAAGAAAGTAATCTGTAATGTTCAGAATATGGTCAGTGAAGTTAAGCAATCATTTCACTGCAAATCCTATTACAATTTCTGTCAAAAATTATCAAAACAATTATTTCTTGTATTTTTTAATATAACCTTCATTCTGTGCAACTAATTGTAGTAAATTATTTTAATTAGATTTTTCTCAGTAACTGTAATGAATATTTACATGAAGTCCTCACAATTTGTATACTTTGTTATTTGAAACAAATCTAAATAATTAAATAATATTTTTCACTTATGGACTAAATGGCAACCTGTTATTCAATTTTAAAACCTTAACTTCCAATTTCTCCCCAAAACTCTACTTAAACTGTTAATGTATTTAGATCATCAATTGAAGAAACATGCTAATTTATGAATTAATGGTATTGGAGTACAAATTGTGACAGCTGTGCCCGATATTAGGCCCACAGAACCTGAGTCTGCCAGCCAGCTGTCAGAATTGCAGTCCCTTTGCTGTTCACAAATGTCGCTCATGACCTCCTGAGTCTACATCAGTGGTCTCAGTCATGGAAATGCACATAAAGTTGCAGTGATATACAGGCAGCAACAAAATTGAAAAATTACAAAAAACACTACAGTAATCTATGCTTCTGAGGCCAAAATGCCTAAGAAAATGTTTGTTGAAAATATTATGAGGAACTTACTGATAATTAAATGTTGGTAATCATATGACTGTTTATGTAAAAAAAATCTTCAGTTGTGAAGTAAAAAATTTTCTTGAAACAAAATATTAATTAAAAATATTGTGGTGTAGATACGCATAGCATATATGAAGTTCTGTAGCTCTCCATGAAGATCCGTCTGTATTTTAGTAGAATTGTCTCGTTTCCTTAATACTGGTTGCTTAACAACTGAATTGCCGCTGGGTTTTGTCTTTGAATCCCATATAAGATACATTGGTAAAGGTAAGGAAAAGTACTTACATAGCTATCCGAGAGATGCCGCGTTCAAGACACAGGTGCCTTGGACGCGGCATCTCCCGGATAGCCATGTAAGTACTAACTCCGCCCGCGGAAGCCTACGCTCTCACGTAAGGAAAAGTATTGGAAAAGTAATAAAATGTACTGGAACTGAGTAATGCGAAACACAATTCTTCTACATTCCTTCCATTTCTTCTACAAAAGCTGTTATTAATAGGTGTTAGTGAATATGGTCCACATAATCATAATACTATATAAATTCCTAGGTTTGCCGTTACTTTTACGAAAGAGGTGCTGTTGTGACTATGGAGGCAACTGTAGAGACATGAATAGGGGTGAAAAAAGTTAATTATTTGAGCTTGTAAAGAATACCTGTTACTGATACCGTGAGCATAAATGCAATGATATGAGGATGGGCCGGAGGTCCTTGTGACAACGGAAGCGATGTGGTGCGGCGAGGGGCTGGCCTCAACTGAAGAGTTGTCGCGCTGTGTCGAGGGGAGTTGAGGGGTCGCGCTGTGTCGAGGCCGTATCCAGGTCGAGAATGCCAGACCGGGAGAGGTGGCTCAGGGCATCAACAGATATCGCTGCAGTGCCTCTGACCGAGGTCCTAGGCTCGAGCCCCGACGGTGGCAGGATGTTCGGCACTAGCTAGTTGGCTAGGTCGAGTTCACTCGCTTTCTGGTGGAGAATTCTGGCGGCCGGCTGCTCTGATCGATAGGTTTCTCCGATCAATACCGGGCGAATGCCGGAACAGCACGCATGCCGGAACAAACGGACCGCGCGCGCTTAGCGGATGGTGTAACGGTTAGTGTACTGGACTGTCATACCCAAGTTCGCGGGTTAAAACCCGATCGAAGCCGTGGATTTTTTAAGGGCGAAAAAATCCTTCGTACGCCTTCCTTCGGAGGGGAAGTAAAGCCGGCTGTCCCATGTTAGTAGATTTACTTGCATGTAAAAGATCCTCAAGCCTAAATGACGCCTCTGAGCTAAATTCAAGTCGCCTGTTTCGTCGCCCGAGATAATACCTTCTTTCTCCGCTAGGTGGTGAAAGGAGCGTAGTAGAAATTTGCGTGGTCAGGCGGAAGAGCGGGCCTGATGGCCCGAGTCTCGCCACCTAAAATAAGGCATTAACTATAACTATCTTTCCGTCCTCTTCCTTGTCCTATCCTCACTCCTTACACACACATATGCTTACATGCACTCAAGGGTGGTCGGAATGAATTCAATTGGTGGTGTCAGTGATGCGACATCCATAACAAAACATCGATGTTCAATGAAAACATCGATGTTAATAAAGCATCGATCCAAAACCATCTGTGTTTCTATACATCGACGCGATGTTTTAAAACTGGTTTAGTCATCTCCAATAAAATTCGTAGGCAACAAAATTTAATTTTACAGTGACCGTGTTTATTAAGTTATAATGAAGATTATAATTGAAAACAAACTGAAAATAAGAACAAATAAAAATACCCAGCCTGAAAACCTGAGCGCTCACAATCTCAAGAGGTCACAGCTCCCTGAATTCGTGGAAGTATACGGGAAGAAAAGGGGAAGTCTTACGCCCATGTGCGAAGCTGTTACGCTTCTTCACGTGCGAAACAAGGAAAGATGTTCGTAATACCAGAGCATCGGGGTCATTCTGAGCGAGAGATTGTCTTCTCGAAGTAGATAGCGCCATTGGTGCCCTCTATCGATCAGAATGGGAACTACTGTGCTACTTCGATTTCTGCACCGTCTCATTCATAAGAGGTGCATACAAACCAACACAGCGGTCTGTACACGGCGTTAAGTAGGCAGAGATGGTGCCAGTCAGAAGTTTAGGAAGATGACACTCAGAGGTTTAGGAAGATGCCGACAGATAGCTCTTCGCCCTGTGCGTTTGAAGGGAGTGTTGATAGAGCATCGAACGACTAAGCGTTCGTTCAAATGAATTATTACTATTAAGAAAAATATTTTAAAGAAACGATATTTTATACACACATTTGTGGTGAAAAATTATTTTCCTTCCTTTTTGTTGGTGGTGCCATGGCACACTGGCACTACCCTACAAGCCGCCACTGCATGCACTACACTACCACATGTGCCGGGAGACCTTTCGGGAACTTAGAGCTTGTCCCGGCTATGGCGGTGCCCCTCTGGTGGGAGATTCCTGATTGGGAAATCCCCGCTAGCCGATGATAAGTCGGCGACAGATCTCGCCATACCGCCAAGAGAAAACATGCACTACACTTACGTGACTTTACTACTATCTGGCCTGTATCACTATCACACTGGACTACCGACCTTAGCCGTTGATGCGCCCGGAATCATTAATAAATAAATCAATCAATCGAGAGTGCAAAATCATTACCAATCAGTGCATCAGAAGACGGTTCCAAGGTGCGACGAAGAGTGAACTGTACTGGTGCGCAGGGGTCGTTCTGGAAGACTTCAGTGCAGATTAACAACACAAGTGTCGCTGGCGTTTGCCGACAGCGAAGGAGCTCGTGGACTACCCCTATGAACGTGCGTCTGGTCCATTTGCAGCCAACCGCCTTTCCCCGTGCCTAGTGCTCTCAGTCGAGAGAGCGCGGCGGCGATGGCAGGGCGCGCTTGCTTTTATAACTCCGGAGGGGGACGCAACTGGTACCAAAAATACAACCTGCTTAGTTGTTAAAAGGTTGGGATTGTTTGTTGATTCTTTTTGTTTGCGAGTTGGTTTCGCAAGTGGTATTAACTGAATATTGCAATTACTATGATATGAGGTAGTGAGAAATAGTCCACGCCGACGCGGCGTTGGTAGATATCGGCAACCAGTACAGCTTCATACACGGCCGTTGTGCGGGTTGCATATTCACCGACTAACCCAGCAGCGCATACCGGGCCATTCTTCGTAACGGTGGGCCCACAGGTACCAAACGTCCCCACCGACGGACAGGCGTGGGAATAGGAGAGCAGAAGCTAGACGGCTATTAATTGTACTGTTCATTTCCCGTTTCGTGACAATTGTAATAACAACTTCCTTCAGAATGGAAATGAAGCCTTTTGTCACAAGTTGCAGATTTATGCAGATTTCTCGAGCCTAAAGGCGCCTCTGAGATAAATTTTTAAACTGGTGGTGCTACACGAGCACATAATTTCTAGCATTATTTTAATCGGTTCCGCTGTATAATACTACCAACATGAACCCAACCGGAAAACATTTTTTTTCTACGCACCGAAATTCAAAATGGGGTTCATAGACTCAATTCGCCTTACGCTTAACCACTACACCAAGCAGTCACTCTGTATAAACGTTTGCCGTCTCTTAAAACATGAATGGTCTCTCCCATCATTTTAACATGCAAATTTCGAAAATTCACAGAGTTGAACGAAAATGAGACCTATCCCGTTTTAAGCGTCCCTTGCTCCATCCATAGAGAAAACATTTGAAGAAAAAAATGGAAACCATTTTTGAGAAAATGTTTCTTTTATAAATTGCATGAACTTCAAGCAGAAATTACGTGAAAACTGCAGGTTTTTTTCCAAAAAATTGTTCATGACCTTTTTTAAAGATCTAAATTTTTAAATCAGGTTCATTTAAGAAAAAATCTCTATCTTCAATATTGTATTTTTTGCAACATTAATTTTTTTGTGCATTTTTCGAAAATATGTTTTGCCGAAAATGCTAATTTTTTTACATACGTGGAAAAAATTTATAATAAAAAATTCGGCAACCATGTTTGAGAATATTAATTGTTTAAATATTGTCCAAATTCCACGGCAAAATTACGGGACAAAATACTCATATTTTTCGAAAAAAAATCACTTTAACTTTATTTCAAGAACAGTCTTTAAAGAACAAGAAAGGAAATTCAAGGAAAAAATCTTTATCTTCACTATTGTAATGGTAGGAAAACCCTAAAAAAAATTGTGAACATACGCAATTTTCGAAAAATCAGTGATTTTAACCAAAATGAAATTGCTATATTCCTTTAAAGCTTCTTTTACGCTATCCGAGAACAAAGTTTTAAATTTGGAGCCATTTTTGAAAAAAAAAAATTAAAATGTTTTGAGGCTTTATGTAAAGTATCCTCCCAAAATCAAAATATCCTTTTCAAACTCGCAGACTCGAATTGGTTTTACGTAGATTGCGGAATAATCAATTTTGGCGATAATCGTCGGAACGGTTTAGGCATTAGCGTTGACCACAGACTATAGATATTATGGGAAGAATACAGTGTAATTGGAGGGTTTTGTTCGTTTGTGTTGTTTTTACCGTTTTAACTTTCTCTTTCTTACTTCGTATTAGGGAGTTTTTGCTCCATCGAACGTTAAAGCAATCGACAGCACTATCGATGTTCTACGCATGCGCAGTTCAAGTTTTGCATACATTTTGTGCACCTGCGCATGCGCAGAAGATCGAGATTATAGTTGATCGCTCTCTGCTGAGGCTTGCAAAAACTCCCTATTATAATCGTGCGCCGGAAATCGGCGAATTTTCGACAGAAAAAACTCTTATTGCCGCGCCCCTGGTAACAAAATGGATAAATCTTGTTCCTATTTGTAGTAAATTACTTCCTCTAACATGTTGTGTAGTCAGAATCCATGTGTTGTGGGCCATTGATGTACCTAAAAATCTATTGACGGCAAACCGTCCGTCCTGTCTAGCACCTGAACCGTTCAGCTGATTTTCTCCAAAATGTTGTTCTCTATCGATCCTGAACGAACTCAAAATCCGGCGAGTTTGAAATGGATATTTTGATTTTTGGGGTACTGTACATGAAGCCTTAACAGTTTCAAAAATTTCTCAAAAATACCTTCAAATTATTGTATTAAACTTTGATCTTGGATGGCATAAAAGATGCTTAAAAGAAGGCGCAGGTCTATTTTTCAATGTACTCTCTGAAATTTTGAACACTTCAAAAATTTAACATTGCAAAAGTACAATATTGAAGATAGAAATTTTTGTCTTCAATAAAATCTGTTCTAAAACATAGATCTTTAAAAAGGTCATGTAAATTTTCATCATAAATGGCTCTAATTTTTGTCCATAGATTGAGAAAATGACTTGAAAAAATAGAGCAAATCTAATTTTCATTGAATTTTATAAATTTTCAAAAAGTGTGTTTTGGAAATAATAAGAGAGACCATTTGCTTTTGGGTGTCAGCAAAAGTGATTATGGCCAAACGACTGCATGGAGAAGCAATGAAGCAAGTTAATTCAATGGATGAGTTCAAGTCTTGGTGTGGAGAAAAATTTTTTTGCAGTTGGGAAACACTTTTTTAGGTTCATTTAGTAGCATAATATTAGAGGAGCTGTTATAAATAATGCAAGAAAGTATGTGTTTTAGCTCTGTTTGTGTATCCTTTAAGTCTTCTTTGGATTAAAGATCATGTATATTTTACCTGTTCTAAAAACTGCTTTTACCCATAATCTGACGTGATGAAAATTATTTTTTGATGTGTTCTTGGAATGAAAATGAAGTGGTTGCAACACTACAGCTTACACATTGTAATATGTCTTTTTTGCAAGACCTGTTCAGTGTGTTGTAGTTATGTGGTACTTGTGGATGTTTTTTCTTTTCTCTTAGGAAAGCTGTAGAACTAGGGTCTCTTAACATGGGAACTAGAACTTGAGAGATCAATGCTTTTTTGTGTTAAAGTATTGGCTTTTACTGAAGAGTTTTGCTATCTTTATGCAAATGCTTTTGTAGTTTCTTCTTGACTCCGTCAGGTTGATATTTTTCTCTTTGCTTTCTCAAACATTCATACATTACTTACTTGACCTAAATGAAGTTGCCTGTCTTACTTTATCATGTGAAATAAATATGTTATGGTAGAGATTCTCTGTGATCAGGAGCAACAGTTCAGATAACATCAATTGAAGGACATCCTAATTCTTGTGTAATAATTATGTTTGCGACAATACATGTAATGATGATGAGGGTTACTTTGGTTTTCTTGGAGTTTTTAATTTTATATTCAGCATTAAACACAGGTGGTCATACAAAGTAGTAAGTGGCAGGATGTTAAATTTCCAATAGCAGTGTAATACCAAAATTATTCAGACTGCAACATCTTTGTATCTCTTTCCCTGTTGTATTTATGCATTTATTGTCAATGCTTTGGTAATTCACTGGTTCATGTCATTGTTCAAATGTACATATTTTGTTTTGTGCTGTTTTATTTTTTTCTTTCAACTTGGAAAATGGAAAGAGCTTTTATCTATTGTTGTTAGATTGTGTTGTATTGATGTCTGCATATTTTGTGTTTTGGATGTATATTATTCTGTCTCTTCCTCCTTTTTGTGAAGTTGAAACTACATGCTAAAGAAAGAATTACGGAAGCTGCACATGAGGATAGCAGTTTATTCGCACCTTTAGAGCAGGTACTATTTCCATTTGCTCAAATTTTTCATTGAGCATGCTGGCATGGCCTCTTTAATGTGTTTCATAGTACTTTTCACAATTAAAATACAATTATGATAATTATGCATCTATATATCATATATAGTTCAAAAAGTACAGACAATGAAAATTTTATTCAATAATAGTGGTAAGGTCTAGATAGAAATTGTGTTTCATAAATTATGTAGAAAGTGTGTGATGTTCTTTCATTTTTTGGAACTTATTTTTCTGTTTTATTTCGAAATAGACATAATTGATTTATGAATATGTGCTCAATCTTAAGTGTAATTTTAATGATAGAGCATACAACATACTTCCAGAAGGACATAATAGTCTCAAGGTCTTCTCTTGTTTTTATATTTTTTTCTTCCCTGGAAAAGCAAGTGATTGAAAGTGTTTTGTTTTTATTCTCTGGGCAAACAATAAAGTTGGGAAAATTGTAAAAGATACTCTTTTGTTGTAGTTTGAAAATTAGTTTCTTTGTCTAACGTTTGATATATTATTTCAAGTCATTATTCATGAAAGATCTGAAATGGTTTATGTGTTCGTTTACTGTGTAAAACAACATTTATTCATTCATTTTACGTAGATGAAATAAATTTTTATCAAAACTTAGCTTTTTTAGCATTAAATCTTAGCATCTATGTTCACATTCCTTGTTTTATTATTGTGATGTGTCCTTTTAGGAAGATGTCTCTATGTTCTAACATTGAGTTATATATTATACTAATTATGATTTTGTCTGCATTGTTTGAAAGATTTCTGCCAATTCATTTATGCTTTGTTTGTAACATTATTTTCTGGTCTGAAGTGGCAGCACATCTGTTACATGCAATATACAATTATTTAAATCACTTTATTAGTTTGTAGAACACTTCTAAAGTGATTTAAATATAATTTTATTTCAGCTTTCCCTCCTTCTGTTTCTTTCTTCTGTCTTCCCTCTCAATTCCTTTTAATTTTTCTCCCCTTATGCCTGTCCAATGTATATCTGAGAACCTGTATCCACATTCAAAAGAATGTATAATAAAAAAACAGTTTTGTGGTAATTAATTACTTTTGTTTATATTTTGTGTAATTTTTGTTTATTATTTGCTTGATTGAAAGTGAAGGTTTTTTGATTGACTAAATTCATCTCAATCATTTCACATTCTACTTTGTATAATTTAGAGACAACTGCAAACTTCACAACCAGCTCCCTTGCACTCAATATTATGAAGAAGATTAAAAAAAAAAAAATATTGCCACTAGCTGATTTCAAATGCTTTAACTAAAGCTTACTCTTAGTTGTAGATCTCATTAATTTGTGTTTGTTTTTTTTTTTGTTGGCATATTCAGGTAACTCTTGATTTACAATTGAGTTAGGTTCCTTACAAGCATCGCAAATCAACAATGAAATAACCACATTCTTCCTTGAACCAAGGCAAAATACATGTAACTAGTGTACTGGCAAAACTTTGTGTATAAAACATCCATATTACAAACATGCAACATAATGTAAATAAAAACAAAATGTAAGGAACTGAAGTCGTAAGCTTCAGTCATGTGAATGATCAGGGGCCAGGTCAGGGGCCGGAGTCATGGTAAATGATCTTGGCTGTCCAGGTTGGCTGTCCATTGTTGATTTACAAAATATTAAAAATTTGTAAGTCAATTTGTTATCATAAAGCATGGTGTGCTTTAAAGCAAAAATATCTAAAAGAAACATTTGTAAACTGAGAGTTACTTTACAGTTGCATTGGAATGAGGTTTCTTAGAAAGTGATGCAAACGTGTACCAAATCTTGCTTTTCACAGTATTTTCCTTCTGGTTTGAAACCTGTCTTTTCATATGATATGGAAGTATGATAGTAGTTAAAATAGTATGAATCAATAGTACTGTAGCAAGTACTTACTTATTTCAGCTTGTTAAATTTATAATAATATCCTTCTAAAATTATGTTGGTCATTTTTTGGTAGAAAACAAATCATCTTAGGTAGAGGTGAAAGCTTAAATATTGTGTATAATATTTTGTCTTTCAAAATAGCTTTTTGAATTTAAAATAGCTGTAATGTAATTCTGTATGTTGGGCAGATAAACTATTGTCTGTGATGATTGCTAATTAACTCTTTGGTACATATAAAGGAATAAATTGTGGAAAGCTCATTAGTTCACTGTACTTTACACTTGCACTTTGAAGAGAATAGTTTAATTCATGAAATAATATGAACACTTTTTTCTTCATTGTGTTGCACGTCCAGTACAATCTCAACTGTAAGATTAGTTTGAAGGCTTATTTCCCCATAATTAATAATGAGTTTTGACAAAATAATTGACAGTGAGATATGTAGTGGCATTTGGGCATTTTTTTGGTTCCATTGTTACATGGGCTGCAAATTGCCATTACTGCAAAAAGGCTGTTTTTATTTGCATATTTTTAATGTTATTGTTCCAACTAGATACAGGTTATTACATATTTTCTTTTAAGAAGCAAGTGGAAAGAGAATTTTTCATCATCAGATTTTAGAATCTACTTCATGTACTGTGAATATGCACAATTCTCATTCAAACTTTCCTGTTTGTGAATATCAAGCACATGCCAATTAATTTTCAAACTTCATTTTAGTTTATATATTTAGAACTCTGTGTAACTGTATTTGTGTCACTTCCAAAGCTCTCTCAATTGGTAAATCACAAGAAATAGTGTAGTTATTTTAAATCTTTCCATATCAGAAAGTCTTCTCTAGTGTCAGTAAAGCTCTCTCAACTTTCAGACAGTAATTTATGTTAGTATAATCATTACTTAAATTACTTGTAGAATGCTTGTGAGATAATGTTTTAAACTAAATTCGCTTCAGAATATTTTGGTCAAAATGTATTCTCAGGATAGTGTAATGAAAGGAAGAGTTGTACATTGCTCATTGTTGAAATATAGAAAATATCCCAATTATTGTGTTGTTGAACTGTTTTAAATTCCAACATGGAATTGTAAATGAATATTTGAGGTCTAATTTGTTCTGGCTTTGCTTTACTCTTGTCTTTGAACTTGTGGAACTCTGTACAATTAAAATTTTAAAAAAAGATTAGAGGCTATTATATTATTCTCTGATAAATTTCTGTAATTTTTAATGTCTTTCCTTAAAGAAAAGAGATGGATTATCCTTTGGGGAGTGCCATGCATTTAATCAACATTGTGGAAAAGCATTTTTGACAATTATAAACCTGGTGGGATATGTGATAATGATTAGTTTTGGCATGCAAGGTAAAAGTGTAGGTAGCCTATTAGATTTTGTTAGCTCTGTGGTGTTAAGGTAATATTGATTGATAGGTTTATTTTTAATATGAAATATAAGAGAAAAGGACTTGTAATGTACCTGGTTGCAATGTGTTCTTAATGACTTCTATTTGTTTTAATTGTGTTTCAAAAAGATGCTTTTAATATGTTAAAAGTATCTCCCCAGAATTACTACTGTTTTATGTTGGTGTGTGTATTGTTTAAAAGCATCAAACTAAAACCATTAAAATGCATTTCAATAGCGAGATCAAAACCATTATTTTTTCATTACTTGTAATTTGGGGTTCATTATCAAATGAAATGATTTTGGTTTTTAAAAGTTCTTAATTTCGTGCATTTTGTTGATTGTGCTGGGTTCATTTTTCAAGAAGTCACTTGAATGTCTCTTGCAGAAAAATAATTGGTTCTTTTTAACTCTTCAAAATCAAACTCAAGAATTTCTGTAGAACCTAAAGGATAGAGAATAGGTTGATATTTCTGTATAAATTATTGGTTGATACATTGTAAAAATATTGATAATTATTTATGTTACATTCCTTTCCTAAAAATAATATTAAATGCATTTATTTATCTAACAGTGGTCATTGTAACTCAGAAATAAACAATTAATGCCTAACTATTTATTCTAAAATCTACTGCAGATGGAGCAGACTTTGTCTTTGAGAGTGGCCTTTATGTAATGCAATTAAGATGTTTGTGTATCAGATTGCGAACTGAATCAGGTACAAAATAAAATGATTTTTAATAAAAAACAGAAAACAATTTGAAAACATTTGAAAACTGAAACTTGAACTGAAACGATATATTATCAAAAACCGAAACCAAATCTGAAATATTTTATTAACCGAAACCAGAACATAATTTGAAATGGTATGATGTCTTGGAACTGTTATGCAATTAGAGTGCTTCTTTTGGTCAATTTGAGATAAAAATGATTACAAATATTATTGGTGCATGTGCCAAAGAACAAAGCATGTGGATTTTATTAAATTTGGTATTATCCTGTTCGGTAATGTCTGAAATGTTTTAAAAGACTTAAAACTGATGGAATTAAATTCAAGAGAAATATACATATTAGTATGAGCAAAGTGTTTCTACAAATATATATAACCAAGCACATCGTTTTTAAAACTCGGAACTCATAATTGAAGAATATTGAATCTTGGAATTCTATACAAATTATGTTTCTGCAGAGGCACTAGCTATTTCACTGTAGAAACTTTTTGTGAAAGAAAGAGAACACATTTATCCCATTTCTCTTTCTGTTATGTATTGCATAAGGTCTGCTGAAGGAAAAGATCAATACTCTTTTCTCTATGACCTTGTAGTGCAAGAAATGCTACTTACCCGTGCTTATCAATAGTGACATGATGCATGTATCTGAAGTTTCTATGCAAGAAGAAGGAATTCTGCTATTGCAATTTAAACAAATCTCAGAGAAACATTTAACATACCATTCACTTGTAAATCGGTATGAAAAGAAAAAAAGGCATGATTTTTCATAGGAATTAAACATTGAAGGGGATTATAAAATAAGTAATAAATAGTAATGACACTTGCATATGGATTATTGGAAATTTTTATTATTGGTTTTAGCAAGTCAATCACAAAATATAGAATATGGCAAAAGTTTCATCTGCTTGATTTGCTGCCTGTTTGGTGCAAAATAAAAGTTATTCAAATTTTGTGTACTTTTTTTAACATTGAGGAGATAGTAAAAACTTCATATAAAATAAAATTTGTGATATTCAGAAAACTATTTGTGGAACCAAGGTGATAGATTGTTTGTGCTTCTTAGTTTATACATCACATTCCTTAACTTACAATCATCACATCTGTTGCAACCACTAAATGCACATTTACAAATTAGCTGTTAATACTTTCAAATAATCTAAATAGTTAATTTAGTTCATTTTTAAATGTGTTATTTATTGTTTTAGCTTACTATACAAGCAAAAAAAGCTGCTGAAGAAGCATCCAAGTCAATGCATGAAGCCTCAAAAACTGCCTTAGAAGCCAGCAAAACAGCAGCAGGTGTGAGCAAAAACACATTTGAAGATTTAACTTATGTGGGCAAGAGTACATTTGGAGATTTAACGAAGAGTGCCAAGGAAGTGGCTGCAAAGAAAGGTCTTTTGAAGGTAAGAATTATTTTGCTAAAGAATTGTTTAGATACGTACTTACACATTATTAAGACTAGATTGCTTCAGCTTCATTATTTTGAAGTTTGTGCTGTGACAAATTTAGTTGGCAAAAATGTTGTTCTGACCTGCAAAATGCCATATCAAATCAAAGGCAATGGCAAAGGTTATGATTTTGGAGACTGCTTAATGGGACACTTCCTGTCAATAAATTCTTGCCTCGGTCATGAAATGCATTTATCTTAAGAAGAACAGGAGGGGTGAAGGATAAATTGATTATGTTTATAAAATAAAATAAGTTGTAATAGTATTGCCAATATTATTGCATATGAATTATTGGAAACCATTCTCCCTTAGGTGGTATGGTAAGCTGATCAGAAGTTACTATCTGTCCCTCAGCTGTTACCTTACTCCCTAATGGCAACCCCAATTCAATGGGAAAAACTGGCATAAGAAAAAAATGTAGTCATTCTGATGTATGTGGCTTGTGAAAGTGAACAGTCTTACAGACTGTGTGATTCATGAGAACACCCTCTCCAAGGACCTTGATCTACATAGTATCTTAAATTTGGACTGAAATACTACAGTTTCTTTATGATTGACTGTGAATTGTCATTTTAGTATGATTTCAGATTAAGTTTTTGTAAATAATGTTCCTTCAAGTGAAACAACACAATATTATAGCTTCTTCATGGTAACTTTACAAGAAATTGAATCATCTTGATTTTGTTTGTGTGAAACTTAGTCCATCACACCTTCTTCATTATCATTCCTAGTGTTGTCATGTGTTCATTCACAGGTTTATTTTCATCCTCCCCTAGGTGTGATAGCAAGCTGGTTTGAAGTTTCTTTCTGTCCCCCAGTCATTACCTTACTCCCAAATCCAAATGGCAATCCCAAATTGAGGGTAAAGAATTACATAAGAAAAAAGTACATAATTCTGATGCATGATCTTATTTGTGAAAATGAACAATCTTCTTTCAGGCATTGGGTGATTCACGAGAACACCCTCACCAAGGACCTGGACCTCATCATCCCCATCCTCAAATGCAGCAAGCACCACAGCCACAGACTATGCAGCAACGCGTACCAGCACAACATGCTTCATATGTACAGCAGTCACACAGTCAACCCCCTGCCCATATGCCTCCAGGACATGGACATGCGAGTGCACCAATGTCATTAGCTCCTGGTCCAAATTCATCATTGGTGCAGACTGACCTTAGTCGAGCAGCGGGCCGTGATTTACTTGGTGCAAGTTCAAGAGAATTCTTTTCTAATATGAGTTCGGAATTGAATGGCATTGCAGCACAGACGTCTAGTATGTTCAGTGGCATATTTGGTTAGTACATTTGATATCCTTCGCAAGTTTCTGTGAATTTCATAAGAATATATTAAAGGAGTAAATATTTTATTTTACTCTTCCTTATTTTTTTATATTCCATATTGAAATGTGAAGATTGTGCTCTTTTGCATAAATTTTTTATTGTATTACCTGCTGGAGAGTTATGTAATGTATTTTTTAACTACTAATTTATTTTTATTATAATTGTTAGTTTCATTTCTTCTTGTTTCCTTTGGGCAAGTTTGTTTGTGATGATGTATTTAACATCATGGATAATTCAATCACATTAAGTACTAATAATTACTAATTAATAATTGTATTATTATATCTTCAATGGATTTCAGGAAGCAAGAGTGGTACCAGTCCTCGTAGTGCAAGTCCCAGTACAACAGCATCAGCTCCAAAACCTAAAGAGAAAGCACAGCCATTTGGACCTTTTCCCAAAGGTCAAATTTTTGATACTGAGTACATTATTTTTATTTCAATAGTTGTAAGAATATTTCCTGAAATGGGCATTTTGTTTGAATAGGTCGTAAAGGCTTAGTGGAAAAGTCCTCCTTGATTCGTCATACTACCAGCAAGAGTCGACAAGAAGAGTTGCAGAGAATGCAGAGTGCTGAAAGATCATCTACAAATTCTGAAAATCAGGCATTTTTGAAGGATGTAGTAAGCCAAGTATTGGAAGGAGAAGGTGTGGGCTGGTTAAAGTTAAATCGTTTGAAAAAACTGATGGAGGATGAAAGCTATCGAAACTTTGTTGTAAGCAAACTAAACAGAACTCTTGAGAGGAAATTAGTCCTGATGATCACATTGATGATGTGGTATGTTATTCATTATTATTTAAATTTTATTCAGATGTTTTTCATTCTAATATTTCTTTGATTTTTAAATATTTTTCAAAGGCTTAGTGTTCAATATCTTATTTTTCTATTGTTTATTATTTGATTCATTTTGTTGGAAGTGCATTCAGTTTTTATCTCATGGTATGGTTTTTCTCCTGTAGAGTGACTGATAAAATAATATTTTACCAATTGTTGTGGGAGTTTTCTTCCTATGCTCTGCTGCATAATTTAAAACATTTATATCACCACTTATCTAATTATACTTAGATATTTAGGATGAATTGTAAATCACAAAACATTGTTTTCTAATTCACCATAATTGAGTGTAATGTGAATTTTAATAATTTAAAATTTAATAATTTAATTATGCTGACACATTTTTATCTTTTTCCAGTGTGTCAGTCGAGCTGTTTGGAAAGGAATGCCTGAAAACATTGCAAGCAGTGGTATATGGCCTTGAACAAACATATTCCAATTTTGGATTAGGTGGTATGGCATCTGCATTTCAAGTACTTGAGATTGCTCATACCCATTATTGGACAAAAGATTTAACTGAAGCTCAGGGTTTAGATTTAGGAGGAAGTGGTACAGCAATGCTTTCCCAGGTAAATAAGGCTTTCTTTAATATATTTTTTATGTTGTTTCATGATAATAAATGAATCTGCGATGAAATTGTGAATTTGCAGGCATCTAGTCCATTTGGTAGCCATGAAAATTTGAAGTCACCACAAAGTCCTCATGGTTCTCCATTGCCAGTACATTCGGATTTTTATTCAGATGTTTCTCGAAAGTCATCTCAGAGCGGAGTGTATGGTAAGATTTTATTAGTTGTATTAGGTTGTGCATGGTAAGTTATTGCATGAAAAACAAAAATTGTTACTCCTGCTTAATTTCAATAGAGAACCAGGGAGGAGATACAGCCTCTCCCCTCATTCCTAACTAGCATTATATTCTCTCTGATAGTTGTCTCTTAGCTGAGTCAATAAAAGAATAAAAATTAATACTTAAAGTTATGATTGAAATGTCCATGTTGTGTATTCCAACCAATGTGTACTTTGCTATTAATGCTGTAGAAGCATTTTTGTTTATGGTATTCCCATCCTGTCATGGCTTCATTGATAGTTCTTGATTATGTTATTAATATCTGCTATTAATCTGTTATTAATGATCTTTGAGAGGGACAACAATGTAATATAATAAAACAAGAAAATACAGATTGTAATGAAAATAAAAATTAATTATAGTTACAGCCATTGTTGAAAAGCTTCAAAGTAGAAGAGAGGATTTGGAAATTTCAGTGGTAAATCCAAGTAGTGAATCAAAGTTCTGGGTTTTAAATAAGAGATTAATTTTTCTAGTGAGAATAAAGTCTTTAGAAAATGAGTTTTAAAGGCCAATTTCTGGTTGGAACTTGTTTCTCCTTTTTCCTTACACAGGGAAAATTACGTAGTGTTGTGATTTCACTACGATGTGAAGAACTATGTGACCTCAATGACTTGCTCTTAGTGTTGTACTGTACAGTAATTACAATTACAATACAATGTCTTTTTAATTTCAAGTATCAAAACATTGCATTAAAGATGTTCTTTTTTTTAGCAATATTAAGTACTACATATGTGCCTTCCTTTTAAATTTAGATTCTCCTCCAATGGTGAGACTTGTACATGATCCTCTACAAGGGGCAACTGGTGAGGAAGCTGGAGACAGCCCATCTGCTGCAGATATGCTGCGGGATCTTCTCAACCAGAAACGTCACATGCTTTTGTCAAAACTCACCTCTATTGATTCAGAGGTAGGATATTCTTCTTATAAACTGGATTATTACATAAAACAAAATTATGTTTCATTTTCAGTTCATATTTAGATATGTTAATGAATTATTTGGTTTTGTAATCCAATATCTTCACAAATGAATGTAATTGTTTTGTATTTAATTGTTAAGTACAGGTTGTACTGTGATAATGAAACATATGCATTTATGTGAATACAAAAAAGCTACATTTTTACACTTTCATTTTATAAAAATAGGATGAAATAAATTTGCAGCTAGTAAATAGTTATTTAAAATAGGCGTATGTAGATTATTTATTACTGTTGTCAAAAGATATCCAAATATTAGTAAATGAATGAATGTTGTTGAATGAACCATCTATTCCTTGTGCCTGCTGTCTTCCATTTTTCCTTTTATGCAGATTAAATCAGATGTGGTTCAATTTTGATGGTGCTATAAAATGTTGCTATTGTATCCCATTAATGGAATGAGTACCTTTAAGAAGCATGTGGTGTGCTTTGTTTTTGGAAATCAATGTTTGTATTTATATTGGTGTTGTCTTTTCAGCATGATTGTCAAAACTTCCTCTCAGCCAATTTATTTATTCCGTGATATAATAAAGACATCGAATACCTATTTATTTGAATTACATAATATTTGATGTAATATGTTTTTGAATTATCTTTTTCTAATACACCTATTAAATGGTAAAAATGCAATATCTCATTCAGTAGTCAGTCGGCACATTTTAAAGTAATAATTTCCAACAGTGTTTTTGCTGTATAAATTATCCAAAATCTTTGGACTCTGTTGCCTTATATTGATCCTTACAGGTAGTTATGATTTGTTTCATTATTGTTTCAAGATATGATCAATCCTTCTCAATCCGTTTCATGCATTCTTCTCATTCATTCATGTAATATTACGTTGTAGAATAAAGTAGTTGTTAATAATTATACTAGCCATGTTTAGGAAAGTGTTGTGCACTTCTATTTATATGCTATATATGTTTTTAATGGTACACTACACTGAGCCCTGCTGTTACACACAAGGCACTTAAAACTACTGCATGTTCCCAGGAGTGATTCAAACACTAGGCAGATTTATTTTTAAAAAATATTTTGTTTTGGTGTTTTTGTTGTTTGTTTATTTGTTCATTGTTTCTTGCTCATAACATGGAGTACTTGTAAAATGTTTCTAAGCTGCAAGTTAAGAAGATGAGTGACAACATATTTATTCTTGATTTTTGATGTGGCTCCCTAACTTCTGTTAAATGTGTTGCTGTTTAGCATTAATTTTTTGTTATTTATCATTTGATTTTGTTCCATTTTTGCTTCTTTGCCCTTTTGTTTTTTAGGGTGGGACTGAGAATACTTTACACGGCTCAACCGAGGGTGTCGCTTCTTGCAATGCTTCTGATGCGGGCAGCATCATCACAAACCCGGCGTTCACAAGACAAAGGGCCGGGCACCAGGCTTCATTCCGTAGTACTGTGTCCGATAGTGAAATAGAGCAAGGCAATGTGAGTGTCTCTATCTCTCTTTCTGTCTTTGTGTTTCATTTTTGGCTATCCCAAATGTCTATCTGTATGGCTGGAACCAGACTGATCTTAATGCGTCTGCCCTTGGTAACATTGTATCCATTACTGAGGTGGGTTGGATGTGTCTCATCTGTACATACTCTCTTCTATCAATGTTTATGTAATGAAGCATTACTTTATTTTACTTGTCTTGGAACTACAGATTATGAAAAGCCTTGCATCTTTAAGTAGTTTTCTATTTTGAGTTGGAATCAACCAGCTTGGATCTAGTTTAAAAGTTGTTAATATGTCCTCAATTAACGGGTTGTGATTTGACTTTCCTTTCCAGATGTATATTGGGAATAATGTTTTACACATAGTTTATATCATTCTGATGCACTTTCTTATTTGCACATTAGGGGAACTAACTTTTTGTCATAGTTAGAAACTGTTTCTTTATCTTTGTAGAACAAAGCTTTGCTATCAGCACATTTCCCTAATTGCTTCAGATTTGCATGAGCATGATAGTACATGAATCATGGATATTTTATTAGTGATATAATTAATTTAATGAAGGTCAACTACAAAGGAAGTTATTTGAAAGCTGATAGAACTCCTTTTTTGGGGGAAAATGTTCGTAAAGAAAATATTAAATATATTCTTTGTAGTTACCTGAAGCAAGTTGAAATACAGTTGAAAATTGTTATGGAGTCAGTCATTCATAGTTTATCGATTAGCTTATAGAATTGAATTCAGTGATGGTAACTCACTGAGATTTTAGTGTTGTTTCAATAAAATAGTACTTTAGTTATCTCAAATAAGCTGGTTCGACAAAACACCAGACACTTCTGCAGCTGAGTTACTCAGATCTGCTTTTAGATAGTGTTTTTTATTCCTAAAGTGAATGCCAAATAATGAGGGAGATTGAGTGAAATGCAAGAAAGGGGAAATGAGAGAACTCTTGAGGAAACCTGTCTTCATCCTATTTTGTCCACCATAAGTTCCATATGGGATGATTGGGATATGAATCCTGGTACCCAGAGGTGGAAGGTGAGTGGTCTGACATCTACACCATCAGCTACCCCCTTATAATTCTATTAATTTTAATTTGGGTTAAGATTTGGAAAGGAATGTGTTACACACATATTACCCACAGTTGTGGACATCCAACTGTATCTTGTATAAAGTTGAATATCTTGTTGAGGCTTATGGCATGTGATGAAAATGGTAAAATCATTTTCAACCTGGAAGCAAAAAATAAAGCCAGCAATGGGAACATTCAAGAAAAGCCATTTGGCTCAGAGTAGTGCAAAAGTGATAGTGATCTTTTTTTCCAACCATTAGGGTCCTTACCCTACTGATTGATTTCTTCTCACCTGGTGCAACTATCAGAGTCACTTGTTACTGCAGTTCCCTGAAGCATTTGGGTGATGGAGTCTGGTCAAAAAGGTCCATTTCCTTTCTTCTGTTGTGGAGCTCTTCATGACGATGTATGACCACAAAGGACAGTGGAAACCCAGGCCATGGTTTGAATAGAGTGTTAAAGCATCCCCCCCCACCCTACACTGACACCCTACTGCTGACTTCTCATCATGTGGCTTTCACATTTTTGGTCCCCTGAAAAAAGCCTTGAGAAGTCCAGTCAAACCAAGGGGTTTGTGCTCAACAATGCAATTGGTTCAGGTAACAACCACAGGAATTGTACTAATAGGAAATTCAAAATTTGGTCAAGCAATGAAACAAGGGCCTCTATAGCCATGGGGATTATGTTTAAATTAACATGATTCATACTATTTTTCCAAGTAAACTCAAAAAATCTCTGGAATATATTAAAATAGCAATTAAGATAATTTTTAAGAAAATTGTAAAGAAATTACTTTTAAGATTCTGTATCAATATTACTGTATATCTTGCCAAAGATTGCAAGATACTTCAAGAATGAGAAGGAGAAAAGTAAAAGCGGAATAAGAGAAGAAAGAGCAAAAAATAAGGAGGAAAAGTAGGTGAAAATAACAAAAATAAAAACCAAGCAAATAGAAGAAATGAAAAAAGAAGAAAAATAAAATCAAATAAGTGGCTAAGAAAGAAGGGAAAATATGTTTTTTCGTGGTACCAATATTTAAGTAGTGTTTGAAATGCATACACTAGTGACAAAATTCAGGAAGTGTGCTAAGTGGTTTTTACAATTTATTATCTCAGCAGTTCATCAAACACTTAAAAATTATTAATAATAAAACACATCCTTTCATTTTTTGACAGTCATTAAGAATGTTTTGCATCTAAAAAAATCTTTAATTTTCAACCATGATGTTTTGCATGTTAGTTACACACATCTTCAGGTGTGAGCATTTAATAAACATAATAGACATGTTACATCTGAAAATGAAAAATAACAAACATTTTTTAATAAATTGAATAAAAAATCAAAAATACAAGTTAGAAAGAAGAACAGAATGAAAACCATTAATAATCAAGTCATTAAATCATAATGAAGTATAACTGAAATAAAATGTAAGTAGTAAGTACAAAATATAAAGACTAGACAGAAGAGAACTTACCAGAATATGTTTAATTATGCACGTGTTAAATAATTATAAAATATAATAAAAATGTTTTTAAAAGAAGGATAATTCCAATCTCAAAAGTAAGGAAAATCCCCATTATAAAAACATACATCCTCACTATATGGAGAGAGAGACAAGTCTGGGCAGAGAGGGAGCAGACTAATGTAAAAAATAGACATTATTTTGAATGTACAACAATGAAAGCAAGTAAAAAAATAATCATAGGTGAAAGGGGAGGGAACAGATTGAGATTGGAATTATCCTTTTATTAAAAACTGTTTTATGATGTTTTATGATTGTATAATATGTGTATAATTAACCATGTTTTGGTAAATTTTCTCTTGTCTACTTTATATTTTGTACTTACTACTTATATATTTTTTCACTTATATTTAATAGTTTAATGATTTACATTCTCTGCTTTTCTTTGTAACTTTTGTTTCAGATTTTTATTCAATATCTTCAAAAATTTTGTTTGTCATTTTTTATTTTCAGATGTATACATGTCTATTATTTTTATCAAATGCACACACCTGAAGATGCATGTAACCAACATGTGAAATGTCGTGGTTGAGAAATCAAGACTTTTTTTAAAAAGAAAAATATTCTTAATAATTGTCAAAAAATGAAAGGAGGTTTTTGTTTTATTATTAATATTATAGTGACAATCAAAATCACATCAAATTTTATCAACTTAAAAATTGTGGTGGAGACATTTGATAGATTGAAGAAGCAAATGTCATACTACTGAATAACTTGAAACAGAGATATTTGTACAGTTTTTTGCCTATTTCCCAACATTTAATTTCAAAATGCAGTATATATTTTATATTTATTATAAAGAGAATGTTTAAATTTCAAATTTGGAAATTATGAACTGCTAAATGTGCATGAAGTACTGCTGTGCATGCACTTCAGAATGTATAAGTTTGATGTTTCTGTATATTTGGGTGTTGCTCTATAAAATATATTATATTTTAAGTAATCTTTGTGACTGTTAAATTTTGTGATGCTTATGTTGAATATACTCTATAGATTGTGTACTAGCAATGCTCTAATGTAGTAGTCGGAAGATTCTTGTATGCTCTTTATGTTTCAAAGAGCCAAATTTAATTATAAATTATATTTCTTCAATTGTAGTTGAGTAATTTGAAAATACTAACAAAATATATGTGTGCTCATGAGCAGTTCCCACGTCAACCAAAACAACGCACTCCAAGTGTGTGGTCCAGCAAATCATCGTTAAGCACTGGATTTCGTTACCATGGTGGTAATATGATCAATACATCAACAACACCTAGTCCTGATACTGGTCGAACATATTTATTTGAAGGTACTTGCTTGTCACTGCATACTCTGTTTTTATTCATCAGTGGATGTATGTAATTAAATGGTTTGTTATTAGGCCTCATTGGAAAAGAAAGATCTACATTATGGGATCAAATGCAATTCTGGGAAGATGCTTTTCTTGATGCAGTTTCACAAGAGCGTGACATGGTGGGTATGGATCAAGGACCAGGAGAAATGATGGAAAGGTTAGTTTCCTTTTTTAAAGAAAGATTGTGGGAAATTAATCTTTGATATTTGTTACTTTTGCAAAATTAGATATTCTTTTTTATCTTTATCAGTCACATGTGTCTTAACCCCTGTTAACATGCAACCATACAGTTTTGTTAAGTGCACCTGCACCTACCTGTATGTTAAAAAATTTAACATCCTTAGCAATGGGTTTTAACATCCTCAGCAATGTAAATAAACAATCATCGACTCCTCACAAGTCTTGTGTTTATTAAGAGAAAAACATGGCGATATACAAGACAAATCACAATTCAGGATAAAAATAACCCATATTAGGTTTTGGGATAATTATTGTTAATTGTAATATTAATAGTAATGTAAATTTGCGTGTAAATTGTGAGATTTTATGGTGATCTATAAAATGCTGAACATACTACAAAATGTTAGTGTTATTACTGCCTCATCCAAATTAAAAATCGAGGTGGAGCATTGATTTTTAATTTACGGTCTCTGCAGTAATAACACTCATGACATTACTAGGTATGTTAATGGCTGTAAAATCTACGATGTTATGAGAATATTATTTTATCAGAATTATCAGAGAAGGTATCATACTAACTTCTGCCACTTATCTTCTAGATACAATTCATTGAGTGACACAGAACGCAAAAGACTTGAGCATGATGAAGACCGACTTCTATCTACAATGCTGTACAATTTAGTGGCTATTATGGTGATGATGAATGTCAATAAATTGGAAGTGAAGCGGAAGGTGCGGCGACTGCTTGGGAAAAGTCATATTGGATTGGTGTATAGTCAGGAAGTCAATCAGTTGTTGGACCAGATAAACAATTTGGTAAGCATATATTGTTATTTACTCTTATTAAACATTTCACTTTGTTGTAACTAAAAAAATTATCTTCTGCTCACTTTCTCTTTTGTGGTTTTGCGAGTAACTTTATACAATATTTTAGTTCTGGCAAAATGTCTTCTTAGAAAACATTGACATAAATATTCTTTGCGTTTTCTCCACTTAACAACATAAAATATTCTCACTCTCAAAAAAAAGTGGGTTTTGTAATAAGTGTGTTTGATTTGCAATAAAATTATTTTAATTTTTCAGCATGGAAATGATATAGACTTGAAGCCTCTTGGATCAAGACAAATGCATCGTCAGAGCTTCACTGTCCATGCAGGTGTGGATCCTTCTGGTGATTTGCTTTTTCTTGAGGTTCGAGAAGATGGACTTGTGCTTCGATCAGTGAATGGTACTATAGTTGAACGATGGTGGTTTGAGCGATTGGTCAATATGACATACAGCCCCAAGAACAAAGTTTTGTGCCTGTGGAGGAGAAATGGTGGCCAAACACAACTGCATAAATACTACACTAAGAAGGTAAGTAAAATTTATTGTAATCTACATTAACATAGAAGACAAACTATTATAGTAATTGAACAGATTTTGAAAGCCACACATTGGAGTAAATTGTAGAATACCTTGAAATAAATAATAGGTGTTTTGCATTTTGATCCACTAAAGATCAAAGATTTCCATGAAGTAATTATTTGAATATTGTACTTTTCCTTTTAATGAATATTTCCCTCAGTGTGTTTGCTATTATAGTTTAAATCATTTTTCAGCTTCATAGAATATGTAGCACATATCTATTTCAGAATTCTCTAATGTGTAAACTATTTTATTGTCGTTCTTAGTTTACGTGGAGAATTTTATGATCTCTTTTAATAGGGAAGAGTAGATAAATGACGCAATATGCTGTTGCAGTGCAAGGACCTCTACTATTGTATCAAAGAGGCAATGGAGCGTGCAGCAAGCCGAGGTAGTGGCCCATTGGCAGGAGTAGAGCTTGGTGGCGAGTTTCCTGTACAGGACATGAAGACGGGGGAGGGGGGATTGCTGCAAGTGTGCATGGAGGGTGTCGGCCTACTCTTTGCCAACAGCAAGGTATATTTCATATTTCATTATTCAGTTGCAAATGTAAAATAAGGCAATTTAGAATTTCACTTAAATATATAATTATGTGAACTTCATTGGCTATTGGAGTTCATTTAAATATATATGTAAATATTACACATCTTTTTTGTTGTAAATCTATGATGTATAGTGTGGTCAGTCAGGGAAAATAGTTCGATAAAGTGAATAGCCACTGTAGTTCTTGTAATTATAATTTAAGTTTCAATTGAAGAAGGAAAAAAAGCTGAAGTTGATCAGATGTGACATGACTTGCCAAACTTTTGTGATTTGAAAATATATTTTCATTTTTTGCTGTTTTCCACTATTTTGTGTTTCTGTGTAAGGCAAACTACTCAGCTTTAGTGGGTGGTTAGTTTTGCATGGAGAAGCTTATTTTGAATCCTTTTGTTTTTATTACAAGAATTTTGAAAAAGAAGCATTACATCTCTTCAGCTCTTCTTCCCTTTATGTTCCTCTGTGGATTTCTCCCAGAAGACAGATAATTGAAGTATGAACCTGTGAGCCATAATTTAGCCCAGGGGTTGAAATCCAGCCCACCAGAACCCTTTGTAATGTGTGGATATTACATGATTTTACCAGGAGAACATTTGAAATTGCTGTTGATGGAATGTCCCTTAAAACCAGAGGCCTGAAAGGTATTTTTGCCTATCAGTGATTGCAGTTTTGTTATTTTGCCCCGACTTTAATGCTCGAGTCATTAGTCAAATTCCTCTTTGTTTTATTTCTGAAAGATTTATGTCGGCATTTTCTTTATCTTTGCATTGGTAAATAACTGCATCTTGTTTTGGCCATGAGAATGCATGCATGAGGGCAGCCACAAGATTCCAAGGGCCACCATTTGTATATTTTAAGATATGCATTAGCAAGTAAATTTTATGAATACGTTATAACTATTTTGTGAGTGTAATAACTTTGATAGTTTTACTTCTTTTTATTTTTAATTTTTTTTTAGGAAAAATATATATGCCTTGTATTGCATTTTATGACTTTAAACGTATATCGTTCTAGGTTCAAGCTGCTATAACACATTCCACTCCTGGTGAAAACTCCAACACTTCTTAGCCATTCTGAGCAGTTTCTTCAGACCCATCATACTTAACTGTGTTCTGTGCCATTTCAAGAATTTTATGAGTTTTTCACAACATTGTACTTAAAATTTTGTTGCTTCTGGTTTATTCTTGCTAATCCCATGTATACTTATGTTGTCAAAGTATGGACTTACAACAGCAAAATTCAAATGTTTTTTTTGTGTACTGATCCTTTACTCAAGAATAAACATTGGAAATTACATTGCTTTTTGTTAAGCCACATCTACACAATTGTTATTCTTTCAAGATATTTACTCTGCTTAATTTCACTGATTATGGGAGTCGGCATGGTGAGAAGCAACATATCAGTCATCCTTGGGACCTATACTGCATGGTGTTCTCAATTGCAGATATTAGAGAGTCCTTATCTGTTGAGGCTCTGTTGACATCCTGCATGCAGTCTCCATATTCAATTTTGTGAATGAATAAACATGGGCTTCTGTTACCTTTGGAACCTTGCAGGTTTGATTAATTCACAAACCAAGTATTTTGATGTGGATGTCATTACATAGCCTCACAATGTCATGCGTAGCCCCAGCTGTGGTTTTGCCCTTGTGTGCGGCAGCAGTCCCTAGGGTCAACTAGCGCTCCCCTACACTTGGTTGGTTGTGTGGGCTCTGTGGGCTGCCCTACCCCCTGCCTGTCAGGTTTGGGCTCCATTTGAGCTCTGGGCTCGGTTTTGTGTGCAAGTTGATAAACTGGTTCCCACTAAGAGAGTGATATCAGCCACTGCTGCTGTATATTGTTTCAAGTCCTTGTAGTGACCTGGTGGAGCAGTGATGTGTAATATTGCACACAAAGTCTTATCCAAGGCTCTGGTTCAGTGCTTTTCTTTCTCTCTCTGTCTCTCTGTATTTTAACTTAACTGCCTCATATGTATGCTGGACTGGACTGTTGGATGTTTTATATTACTTGGATGTTATATACAATTGCAAGGACCTCTCAAAAATTTCCTGCTACTGCTATTATAATATTACTATTTTTTTAATATTACTATTATTATCATCATCACCATCACTATTTATTGATCAATGTGGATTATATTAACAACTTATTTACCCAAACCTCCCTCACCAGCCAATTTCAGAATTTTTTTGTCTTTTTAATCAATTTACTTTGTTCTAACGAATCCAAAAAAGATTTTGCAGTGACAATTTTTTCCGGGATCTGATATTTCTCAGCCCATTAATGGGAAGGTAGTAGTTTTAATTTATTGATATAGTTCTGTATATATTATTTTAAAAAGAGATTTTATTTTATTTCATGATATTATTCCTTTTATTTTGTTTATTCAGTGTTTTTACTATGCATGCTATTTCACTATTGATCTTCTAAGCTCCGTGTCATGACAAAGTCTGTAAATGAAGCTCTTATTCTTCTTCTATTTTTGGATATATTATATACATACATTTAATTTTTTTCAATATTTTATTTTCTAAATATTTATTTAAATTTATATTATTGATTTCTTTGAATGTCGTATGTCCATTTCTCTCTCTTTCTTTCCTTGTGTCTTTCTTTCTTGTGAGTGGAAAACTTATTTATATACATTACATATTTTTTAAAAAGAAAGAAAGCTTAGGAACTTTTGAGATGGTCCTTGAATACAAAAGATATGAAAGTATCAAAAATACGGAATTAGGACAGTACTCTGAAGAAGATAAACTTTTTTTTTCTCCTGGAACTCTTAAAAGAAACTTGGTGGGTACAAAATACATTTATATGAATATGTCTTAATTGATTTTTAATTTTTTTATGTCCCTTATCATCTTTACACGCATCCAATCGTGATGCCAGGATTTTGAGGTATTTTAAAAGTGTTGACGTCTCACACATTGTGTTCGTTGACCTGCTTCAGTTCTGCGAGTCTGCTCTCTCTCTTCGTAGAGTAATTGCAGTAATGACAAATGAAAACGTTTTTCCATGTAGATTTGATGTTTTTTGTTTACTATATTTATTCCTTTAATTTTTAAAATAGAAAGCATTATTTTTAGAAATACACTTATTTTTAACACTGTATTAGCTACTTGATGAATTAAAGTTCACAGCATGGCACACTTAAACTTTGTTTTATTGAGAAATATGCACTACTTAGCTATACAGTATCTGTATCTTTATTAAAGTCATAGTATTTAAAAATAACAATAAAGAATAATAATTTATTGACTGACCATCTCTTAAGTTTCCTATGCCGCTCTTCATAGTTTGTGTAGTGTGTATTTTCGTGAGATGCTCAGGATTTCAGTAATTTAAAGTTCATGAATTTGTGTTTGTTTGCCACATGAAATGCTGCTTGCATTTCCAGATCTTATATTGCTTTAAAAAGAACACTGGCATGGAAAATTACAAATAATAGTTGCATGGATTGCCTATGCTTTTGAATCACGTATTTTGAACTCGACCTACATTTTCATGTATTGCAGTAGTTAGTATAACACGTGCTCTTCCCTCATTTTAGAAATAATAATTGATTTCCAAATTCCTTTTTTGCTTTCCCTCTCTTTTTTAGAGCTTATTCTGCTGCCAAAAATTACAGTACCAGAAGTTCCTGAATTACACTGGAGATGATAATTGCACTTTCAAAATATTTTATCATGTGAAGCATATATACCTATATTTTCTTGACGAACATGTCACATTGTCTCGAGATTAAAACGTTAACTTTTGAAATAACTTATATTTCCTGGAAAGTATTCTAGGTATTTTATACTTGTTAACATGGGATGGTCAGTACATTACATAGGCCTACAGGTTCTAATTTTTATCAGTTTAAGTGCCATGATCGAACTCACTATTAAATATCTTGAATAAAACAATAATAATAATAATAATATAATATTAATAATAACAAAAATAGTAATAATAATGATAATAATAATAACAATGCTAATTAGAATTTATTATTTTTTTGCATGGCATGAAATATTACATTATTACAGCTTCTTATAAATGTGTCTTTCACTGCACTTTTTATGCATATAGTAGTCCTATGAAATGCAGTTAAGACAAGTAGGTAATTGAAAAGTGAAGTGATCTGAGGATAAAGTATCTCATGATTGTGTAACGTGCATTTTGAATCAGAATTAACTGATAGTTGTAGTGCAACTGTGTATTATTTGTCATGAATGAAGTAAACTTCAAGATTATTATTTTTATTGTACTAACCACCGTGTTCAGAGCTTTGATCTTTTGCCCTTGGCTGGAATTGTGAGTCTGTGTGTATGAATGGGTGTATGTATGTATGTGTGCATATGTGTGTTCCATACCCTGATTTGCCATGTTTTGGCAGCCAGAGTTATGTTTAATATAGCATGCTTTGCCATGTATCTTATGCCACCATCAAGGGCTTTGAATTGATCACTTCCCTTTAGAATATTGCAACATAATAAAGTTGATACTGCAAAACTTAATAAGAATTCGCATGGCTCAGCATAAGGCCAGTGTTTCTTGGTTAATGATAATAATCTTTTGTGCTGAAATGACTGAATTGGTGTGAAAATGCGAGATACATTTGTTTTGAACCAAAAGCACTGACTTTGTATCAAAAAAGTACTGTAATAATTGTGAAAATACAAAAGCATTATCATTTTAAATACTGTGTAATTCATATATGAAAACTTCATTAAAACCTTTGAGACCCCCAATATTCCCATTTTAGGATATTTTTTAAATGTTCAATATATAAATATTTACATTTGTATTCTGTGAAAATATTTGTATCAAATACTGTTGTAAAATTTTGGATTAGCTTTGTAAAGCAGTTATCATATATGACAATTACACATTTAATTTATGCATAGGCCTGTGTGTGTATGTAGTAATGCATAATAATAGAACAGGTGTTTCAGAAATTGAAAGCTCAAATAGATAGGTTTTTTAATGTAGACGTACGTTAATGAATGAAATATCTTTAGAAATCAAAAATACAACTTACTTATTGGAGAGCAACAAAACAAGGACATATATAATGTTTCCCTTTTTAGCTTAGCTCTGTCAGTTCAGTCTGCTTTTCATCTTGAGCTGTAGGGAAGCTTATGCTGTTGAAACTAAACACTTACAAGTTATATTATATGTTCCTTGTTTTGTTTGCCCTGAGAATCTCAGATCTACGTAACTTGTGTTCTGTGTTTCCAGTTCTTTGTCCGCCTGGACCATATACGAAAATGCTTCACTCAGAAAGGAGGAATTTTTGTGCTAGAGGAATACAGTAAGTAATATGTATTTATATTTAACTCTTAAAAACAAAAATGGTTTTGTTGTTTTTGTTATCTGTTAAGGACTTCTGTTCTTTTTCACCAATTTACCTTGTACCTTTACCTTCATGATATACTGTTTTGCAGATCCTAAGACACGGCAAGTTATACAACGAAAGTATAAGTCATCAATGGTAAGTGTTTTCTTCGTTAATTTTTCTTTTACTAATTTGTGTTGTATATATGTGTTAACGAGCAATATTAGTTAATTTTCTCAACAGAACAGTTTGTTAAGTGTACCCTTGTGATTATCATGTGTGTCTTTTACTTTTATTTACCTTAAATGTTCTATTAATTTTAGGCTAGTTTCTTGAACCTGGCTATGCACCGAGTGATTTCTGTAAACATTGCTCAGCAGTTATCAGTTTTGGAACGTCCTGCTGCCTGATGTGCATGTCACATTCTGCCTGTACATTAGTAAGCTTGTTTTTGTGTTTATTTTGGTTTATTGTGTATTATTATTTTCAAGTGTTCTGATATCTGTTTTGTGATTCATTTTCTAACTTATTTTTCAAGACCTGTCATTGTGTTGTTGGTTGTTGTTTTTTTTTTTTGGTTGAATATATGAAAATTTGTGAAATGTTTTTTGTCAATGTATATAGCAACATTAATTACTCACAATTATACACATTTAATACATTATTCTCATATTCTTTTCTGATGAAATTTCTGAAAGACAGTGTGCTATGAGATCTTTTGCATCCATCAGAATTGTCAATTTTGTATAATATTATTCCATTCCGTTACTGATTCTTGTGATTAATTTGTGTGTTTCATGCCAAAATAATATCTTCATTACTTGTCATTGATAAAAACTTACATTGAACTGTGAGTAGTGTGTGCATGTTTGATATTCTTGTTGATAATTTTTTGTCCAAGATACTTTTGTTCATGAATTTAAGTTGATAATTGGCATGCATGAGATCTACACTCTAACAATTTCGCTGGACTGGATGGGACTGTTTTTAGAGAGACTCTAGGAATCCTAGACTCATAGAATAAATATAGTCCAAATTTTTGTTACTCTGATTTTGTTACTATTTCAAATCAGTTTTGTTGTTATTAAGTCATTATTCTTGTTAATCCATGACTACGTATCATTTAACATTACTAATATTACAATTTTGCTTCTAATGTGAAATGTGAGCTATTAATGCATCTTTTAACATTTGCTTAGTTGTTATTTTTAATACTATTTACCAGAGAGCATATGCAAATGCCTTTTTTATTCTCAGAAATCTTTTGAGTACAATTTGTAGATGCTTGCATTATCTGCACAATTGAAAGGATATGATAGACACAAAAGTTCAATCATGAAGTTTTCATGCATGTATATGTAGGTATCTATTTTCTTCTTTCTCTTCATTTATTTTTAATTACTGTCTGATGGCAAGTGCAGGATTTTGAAATTGTTTTCATCATTCCGAATTCTAATATGGAAAGGGAAGCAATATATTATAATAATTTTAATTAATAATAATTCAAATAAAGGGATTGATATTCTTCCTACCAATATAAAGTTCAGTAGAAAAATTTTCTTTGCTTCAAAAAAGCATAAGAATTATTTGAAACATGAAATCATTTTGATTTCATGTTGATTAGTGTTTCAATTGATTTCCCTAAAATTCTAAGCATATTAATGTGTGTGTGTTTTTTTTTTTTTTTTTTTGTAATTATTTACTTCTATCATGTGCTAATTTTATTAGCAAATGCAAATGTACAATGACAAAGAATTTCATTGTGATGTCTTTAATATTTCACACCTAAGAATTTTCTATAATGAAGAGAATATTACAAAGAAAAGTGAATACAAACTTTGTTCTTGATTTATTGTTCAGTATTTATTGTAGGGACTGAAAGAGTAATATGGTGGGTGAATTTTTTGATAGAGCAGATGTGTTGTTTAGCAAATACAAATGAGTTTTGTACTTAAAGAAAAACTAATAAATAAAGAAACAGCTATTAATTTGAAAATAGGAAATTCTTTAAACAATATTTCCTGAACTAAGTTGTATAATTTCTTGGGACATGCAATTAAACTGGTAAGGGTGAAAACTGAAGGACAACAGAGAAATATGAGTGTCTTCTGTTTATTTGCATTCATGCTATATATAGGTACTGCTATAGATCATGTTCTGATGATCTTTGTGTCTTCTTTTTTTAACAGTCAGATCAAATCTGTTATGCTGTGCTCTGCGTATTTTCATACATCGCAGCTGGCCAAGAGCAGCGTCGGTTAATGCAAAGTGAGGCACAAGGTGGAGCAACACCAAAACATCACTGACATATCTAGCCATTTGAAGAAAATAGACCAACATCTCAGATTAATGCCACTGTGCCACGCAGTGTTTGTACTCCTTACTGTTTGCCTTGGAAGTGATGATGTAAATATGATATTGAGGCATGTGATGTAAACAAGAATTTCATCATTACTCTTTGTCTCAGGTGAAAGATAAAAATTGATTTTCATGTTTAAGCGACATTATATGCTTTAATATATCTTGATTTCCAAAAATTAGTGAGAATTGTAATTGCTCTCTAATTTAATATTTTGTTAACTGAAAATGACAAAAAATGTGAAGCCACATTGAAAAGGACTTCTACTGAATTGTAGCTGAACTTTATTCAGCATGTTAGAATAAAATTTCTCAATTTTATTTATTTCTCTGAGAGTTAATGTGAAATTGTATTATTACTGATGTGAACAAAATTTCCTTTATGGATGTTTTCTCTTATTGTATTTGCTATTTGATATACCTCTGATGGCTGTTTGTGATATTTATTGAAAGTAGAAAAGTTTTTCTGACAAAAGTCTACTTCTGTTTTACGTAAGGAAGCTCTCACATGAATGAATTCTGCATATTGTTGAAACATACTAAAAACACATCAAGTAAATGCACACTCAGAATTTTTCTTGGGGTAGGGAGCTACAGGTATAGTGTTGAGCTGACTGGATGTTTTCTTTCAAAGAATTATTCATTTATGTTGAATATAAAATGAAAGTTTATATATTGACTTACTGTTAATATTTTTTACTGTTAATATTTTAATATAAAAGCCCCTCCTCCTGGGTACGCCATTTGAGTATCAATAAAAATGGTATTGTTGTTTGTATTAATTGTTTATTTACAATGAAAGTAAAGGTCCTAACCATGCTTGAATTAATTATTAATGCATTGATTACGAACACTTTACTTCTCTCTGAATTCAATATTATTATTTCTGTAAATGTTGGACATAGTCTTTCACTTGAGACAATTGACAATAATGAGTAGTCTTTTGTATTGATTGAAGTTTTGTAATGTAAATAATGTATAGTGAATACAAGTGTTTGTGTGCACATCTGATTGTATGAAGTCAGAGTTAATTTAAATTTAAAGGAATTATTCTTTTAGAAGCTAGAACACAAAGGTTCAGTAAAAGTTAATATGGTAAAGAATATATATTTTGATAGTTTTGCTAGAGTTAGTTATGAAGCGTGTTGGCTCCTTCAAGATTTATTTTTAATATTGTACATTTATTATGTTATATTCACTTGTAGTAATCAAGAAGTTAATCATACATTCTTTAAGATTTTCCTCTATTTTAATGAGTTAATGTATTTCTAGTAAATTCATTTCTAACAAAAGAAAGAAAGAAAGAAAGAAAGGAAGTCAGGAAGAAAGAAGAAAAGAATTGAAAAAAATTATACTTGATAGCTTAGACAATTCTCTCAAGAAATGCTATACAAGTTATGGTTGTGTGAAATGAGGGTATAGAAAAAAGGGTGCCAGCTGATACTTGGTAATATTTAATGGGGGTATGGAAGAATCATTGGGAGTGCCACACATTATGTACTTAACCCAATACTTAACAAATATTAGCATACACCCTTTTTTGTTCAGAATTGCAAACAAGATCTTGCTATTTCAGTGAATACAGAAACCTCATTGACACATAATGTATTGTGATCTATTAAATACTATATAGAGTTGTACTGAGAATTAAATTGATAAGATCTGAAATTTATAGCAATTGTAATTGAATGTGATATAAATCAATCTCTAAAAGTGCGAGAGATTCATAATTCCTCTTGCGTGTTTTTTCCCCTGTACTGAGTTCATTGAAACTTCAAATACTTTATTATTTTGATATCTGAAATATTTACTGATAAATTGTATATTGTACATGACTAGAATCTTATCCTCCTGAAGGGAGTGGAGGTATAATTGATCTGTTTTGTGAATAAGAGGAACAGTAATATCATATCTCATAGGATTGAAAGTATGCTCAGTTGCAGTGTGCTAGTGCTCATGGTAGACTTTTTGATGATAATGTTATGTACTGTTGAGTTTGATAGTTTGAGAGAAAGTCTGAAATTGTTTTATGTAGTTGGGGAATGAAACAAAAATTGCATTATTGATAGTTCTTGTATTAAATTCATTCTGTAAGATCCAAATTGCATGCTACCTTTCATGTCAATCTTCTTGCTGGCCACTTTCTCATTCATTGCTTGGAAAATATAACTTACAGTGTGCGGTTAAAGACTGTTTATTGTAACTCTGAATGGATTAATCTATGTTGTATCATAATTCACTTATTCTTTGTAGTGGATTTTGTGTAATATTTCCATTTTATATTTTGGATACTATAATCCTACATGTAATTAACTAATATATTCTCAAATTATAGGATTATCATGGCCTAATTTTGGCAGAAATGCCTTTAGCAATATGAATTTGGGATTGTGAAATATTTATGAAACTTCCATGCAATTGAGCATTCTTATCAACGACATTATATAATTTTTTATGGTTTTGCCATTGTTGGTCCTTTTCATGTAAAAGTTTACAATTCACTGCAGTATTTAAATGCAGTTTTTTAGAATATTTTTCAGAGGCTTACACTTTTCATTCCAGTTTAACATTGATAAAATTGGTGAAAAAGTACAGAAGAGGAAATATGATAGTAGGCCTTTGAGAAGCTTTTATTTTCAAATTGTTATGTATCATTACTCTCATACATTTTTGAACGGGTAAAAATGAAGATATATTCCATATCTTGTTGGTGTTTACTTATTCAAAGACTTAACTTCGTCGTGATACATGAGTAATTTCCATCTGAAAGTATGAATGTGATAATCTCATTACTTCAATGTGTAGATATAATGTAAAAATGTAATTATGTACATAAATGTATATTTTGAGGTAGTTTGATTGTGAATTGCCAAGGTTGTGCCTCAAAAGATAGATTATTAATGCTGAATATGAGTGGTTTCCTCTCACGGGTGTGCTTGTTTCATTATTCAGGTGGTTTCTTGTAAAGTTTCGTGGAGTTTTTGCTCACACCATTCCACTGAGCATATATATATAAATATATTCAAGACATATTAACACTTATTTTGAATTATGTTATGAAAATTCAAATAAGCATAATAAGTGAATTATCTTGACGTGTACTCTTGCAATAGGTGCTCAAATTCTTGAGTATGTTTTTGGAAATAATAATGGTAAGATCTCAGATATAACTGAGAATGTTTGTGTTTCGGTCCCTTGTTATGTGTCTATTATTAAAATAACAATAGTTTTGATATTGTAATTTTTCCATGTGACATTTTTTGAAATATATTGTTATATTCTTTACTTCATGAAATAGATGTATTTGTTTTTCTTCCAAGATCTGGGAACTGTGTCTTCTGGTCAAAATATCTTCACTCATCACTTTCAGTATTAGACTCCATATATTTTATCTTCTATCACTTTTGTGAATCTATGGTTTTGATATCCAAATTAGGACTGAATTTATTCAGTTTGTGTTGTGTGCCTGTTACGGGTTTTAATTAAAAATTATTCTATATCATACATACCAAATGTAATTATGTATGTGAACTTATAATGTACTTTTATCTTAGAAGTATATTATACAATCCAGAGAAGAAACAAGCAATAGAGTAAATACACTCAGTCTGAAAGTGACCAATATTTTATGCATTTAGACTAGCTTTCTTATGAATTGCCTGTTATTCCCAATAAAGCTGTGCATATTGAAAATGTATGTTAAATGTATTTGTTATGGAATTTTTCATAGATTTGGATTATTCTGTGTTGTGTCCATATTGTACAAATGTGTAAACAAGTATTACGGTTTTCAAAAGAAGTGATATGTATTATAAAAGCTCAGAAACATTGTGTCTAAATAATACATATGTGTATTATGTACACAACTTCATATTACACACACTCTCACACACACACACACACACACACACACAGAAAACTACATAGTACCTAACCTTCATACATGTATACATACAAACACACATCCATACATACAGCATACTCATATATGTATATATATGTATACATGCTACACAGAAACACATGTATACGTGTAGACATTTATACATCCTACAAACATAAAAATGTACATACATTTGTACATGTAACAGTATACACTTGCATACATACACACATATGTGTAAACATATCAGAATAAAAAATAAAATGCACAAAATGTTGTCATCACCTTTGTCAGAATAATTCCTTTGATTTTCCCAAAGACAATCGTCCATCATTTTCCTGTTTCTTTTAATCCCGTGTAGTTATTTCTTTCAAATCAAGCATTTTCTTCTCTAATAATGTGGGTAGTTTTGGTTTATGTATTCAGATGAACTAGTCCATGTAGGCCATCTTGTATAGATTTTCACACTCCTCAGATATAAGCTCTCAGGCCAAGAAGTGAGATTATACTCCTTTGCTAATCAAAAAGCATTTTGAGTTGATTTTTGTAAGATTTTCTAAAAGAAAATTATTCCTTTTCGGCTCACTTCTGTTCTCTGTTTATTTGATAATAAGGTTCTTAGTAGTTTGTGTATAAATGTCTGATACAATGTATTGGAGGTTACACCAAGTGGTCACAGATGTAATGAACCAATTATTTTTCTTGACATGGGACCTGTATTATGTTGGTTTAAAAGTTAGAATGGTTCAGACCTTGTCATATTAAGAAAGGATGTAGAACTCTGGCACAAATTTACATTGTTTGATTGCTCTAACTTGGCCCTTTGAAAAAGTGTAACAAAAAAAAACTTGGATTGGCATACCTACATTTTTCTTGAGAAAGATAAAAATATCAGAAATATATTTTCATTTTTTATTTTGTACAATAATTTTCCAGGATTACAATAATGTATTTGTCACAAATACATCACAAACCATTTAAGACAAGTCATGATATGTACATAATACAATGTATATTGCAGATATTTCAAAAAACTAAATATAATACAGAAATACAAATTTGGTACTACAAATATATTAGAATAATTAAGTACAAGTGGTAATGTTTTACAAAAATGTCTTTAATAATTTGAACACATCTGTAAACACAATACAGAAAATTTTAATAAAGTTTGCAATGGAAAATAATATAGGTCTAATGCAATACAATGCATATTAATTTTGTAAGTGTCCGTGCAAGGAGATGAAAATAAAAAATTATAATAAAAAGAAAGAAGAGAAAAAAATGTTTTCAATGAGCTTGAAGCCTGAGCCAGTTCCATTTTTTATGTCCATAATGTTTTTTGGGATGTCTAACACAACATATACAAAGTTATTGGTAGTTTATATGTTCATGTAGATGAATGTTTATGATCGCTATAAATTCTTTTTCACTTCAGAATGTATGTTTAACAGGAAAGCTTACATGTTTATTTTTAAACACGAGTATTAAATTTAGGCTTTTAAATTCATTTGAGAGTTTGTTATATGTGTAATTCCTATACAAGAGTTTTTTTTTTTTTTTTTTTTTTTTTTTTTTTGAAAGAGTGAAGTTTCACTGTGAGGGACATGCAGATTTTTTTTTTTGTCTAATATAATTATGAACTTAAGAATGCATTTAGGGTAACAGAATCCTTGTTTCTCAAAAGGGTGTCTTTGTGACAATTACTATTTAAAATGTGTTGGGGAGTGGTAGGATTTCTTAGTTTTAACTTTCCCATATACTATACATACCTATATACTATACCAAACCTGTACCATATACTATACCATACTATTACCATATACTATACCATACCTATACTATACGTATATATAGTATAGGTATGGTATAGTATATAGTACAGGTATGGTCTAGTATATAGGTATGTATAGTATATGGGAAAGTAAAAATTAGAAAATATGTATGGTGTATTGTAATACAGCCAAATCTCGTAATCAAAACTTCGTTAAGCATTAAAATATTACCTATGCTATACGTACGTATAGTATAGGTAATATTTTAATGCTTAATTTTTTTCAAAATATGAGTAGTTTTTCGATAATTTTGTGACAAACATAATAGCCCGCTGTAAATTTACTGCACTTTGTTTATGTACGTATAGTATAGGGAAAGTTATGTAATGCTGCGCGAAAAAACGGCGCATTTTCGGCGGAAAAAACTCTTATTACAGGGCCCTGGTAGTGAAAAAGTGGATAAATCCAGTTGCTAAATTAAGAAAAAAAATCTCTTAACACGTGGTGCAGGCAGAATCCCACTTTTGTGGGTCCTTGATACCAAAAAAAACAATTGAAAGCAAAACGTCTGTCCATCCGTCTGTCTGAACAACGCTAGCGACTAAACCGTTCAGCCGATTTTCTCCAAAATTGATACTCCCCGATCGATCTGAATGATCTCGTGGCCCCTTGAATTTGAAACCGATAATTTTAATTTTGGAGGGTACTTTACATGAAGCCCCTGGGATATTTTCAAAAAAAAGGGCGCCAAACAATTTTGAGTAAATTTTGTTGTTGGATAGTCTGAAGGTCCTTTAAGAGAATGGCGTAGGTCTCATGTTGGCTAAAAACTCTGAATTTTCGAAAATTGCAAAAATTCAAAATTTTTTCGGCATCTTCCTACAACCACAATTATGAAGATACATTTTTTTCTTAATGAAATGTGTTGATAAAAAATAGGTCTTCAAATAAGGTCATGTTCAATTTTCAAAAACATAAGTATTTTTTTTTTTGAAAAATTGTGTCAAACATAGACCATTTGTTTATTTTCTTTAAACCATTTTTTTCTTAAAAACTGCATGTTTTTTATTAAATTGGGACCTGAGATAGCAATAAAGGAAACTTAAGAGAATGGTGCAGGTTTCATGTTCATTGAAATGCCTGATTTTGCAAAAATTTTTAAAATTTTGGCATCTTCGGTAATGACAGG
>JAHLJT010008446.1:243663714-243687413 GCA_031308135.1 Acheta domesticus | reverse complement strand
TACGAAATGCCGTGACATATTCCATCGCGAAGATGGGATTTGAGTTATCTTGAGAGCTCTTCCTACAAAAATCGCAGTATCCTATTATATACACATAAATTTTATTACCAGGGTGGGCGAGGTGGCTAATTGGGGGGCACGGAATCAACTCTTCGAAGGTAATTTTCGCTGGTTCGAATCTTGTTCGGGGAGTATTGTCACAATTCTGTTGTTGCAGGAATTAATTGAGAGTTCTAGAAACCTTATGGAAAATCATTTGAACCAATTCTAATCACAAATAGAATTACGATAAATAAACCGGATGTGTCTGTGTATGATTTTCGTTTTTCAATTTTTAATTTTTTTTCTCTTCTTGGATTTGTAAAACGTATGTATCATATCAATTGTTTCGCTATCAAGTATTTACCTTCTTAAGCCTTGTTCCAAATTGTTATTTTTACATAAATCAGGCATTTACCTCTTTATCCCTCTGCCCAGTTCGACCCCTATGGCGCTTGTGTTGTAGTGGTATGAGTGCTGGTACGTTAACTCTGAAGATCAGAGTCCGGGTCGCGGACCGGGAAAAAAATTGCTGGTTTATGTAGTTGTGTAATATTGCGAAGCATTTAGAAAGTGCGAGAAAGTATGTGCTTTGGTAGCGCCACTAGTATCTTGACTTTCTCATTTTTATTTTTCCGGCACTTTTACCATTTTAATTTTTTTCTCTAGGCCTTTTTTGGGGGAATGCTGCGCCTCCATCCGCCACTGCGATTACATTTTGATAAATTTTACGTGATTATTCTTTGCTTTTAGGACATTTGAACAAATTTAGAGAATAGTTTATTGATCATTTTTCGCGATGTTTTAGGTCATCAAAATCCGCCCCTTAGTATATTTCCCCATCCTAGAGATACTAAATAAATGCCCGACTGTGAGTAGAGTGTAACCGGTAAATTAACACCGATTTTTTATTTAAAATGTTTCGGTCGAATGTGTCATGTTAAAAATGGTGTAGAATGACGCTAAACTCAGCTCATGCTGCGACTGCGATACGATTTTATTCGTTATCCGAAAATATTTTTATGGAGTAGAGAGTTATGTAATGCTGCGCGAAAAAACTGGTAATTTTAGGCAGAAAAAACTTTATTACAGGGCCCTGATAACGGAAAAGGGAATAAATTGAGCTGCTAAATTTAGGGAAAAAATTCTTTAACACGTGATGTAGCTAGAATCCATGTTTTGTGGGTCCTTGATACCGAAAAATCGAATGACGGCAAAACGTCTCTGTCCATCTGTGAACAAGCGGCTTTACCGTTCAGCCGATTTTCTCCAAAACTGATATTCACCAATTGATCAGGCTGGTGTCACGGCCCCTGGAATTTGAATCCGATATTTTCATTTTGAGGGGTTCTTTAAAAGAAGCCCTTAGGACATTTTTCAAATTAAAAAAAGGCTCCATTATTTTCTATTCAGTTTTTTTGTTAGTGAGAAAGACTTTCAAGAGAATGGTGAAGGTCTCATGTTAATTGAAAACCCTGATTTTTAAAACATTGTAAAAGTTCAACATTTTTTCAGAGTCGTCCTACAACTTAAGTATTAAAGATAGAGATTTTGTCTTAGTATAGTCACAATCCATGTTTTGTGGGTCCTTCGTACCAAAAAAATCAATTGACCGCAAAATGTCTGTTGGTGGTCAGTTCATCGACAGTGCCTGAACAATTTGATCAGTGATCATTATGGAGAAAATTGATATCCTCCAATCAATCTGAACAAATGCGAGGCCTTACGAGTTTGAAATGGATATTTTGATTATTGGGAGTGCTTTACATGAATCCTCAAAGTTTTCTCAAAAAGGCCCCACATTTTTTATTTAACTTTGTCCTTGGATAGCATTAAAGACAATTAAAAGACAGGCATAGGCCTTGTTTTTGAATCTCTGAATCTTCAAACGTGGCAAAAGTTCAATTTTTTTTCCGTGTCTTCCTACACCTACAATATTGAAGGCGGAGAAATTTCCTTAATGAAATCTATTGTTCAAAACAGATCTTAAAACAAGGTCATTTCAAAAATATGAGTAGTATTCCCATAATTTTGCATGAAATATAGGCAATTTTTAAACAATGATTTCCTCAGAAACGAAAAGGCAATGCTTTCACATTTTTTATTTAAATTTTCTGCTTGTACGTATCAAAGGACGGAAAAAAAAAAAAAAACTCGTGCCAGCCACATACTAGGTGAACATTGTTTCTTTCAAAATTGCGAAAGTACAATATTGATGATGTAGATTTTTACTAAAGAAAATTTGTTCTAAAAAATCAAATCTTTAATTAAGATTGTTTGGAAAAAAGAGTAGTTTTCAGGTAATTTTTGCTTTAAGTTAATGAAGTTTATAATTTTTTCTTAAAAAACAGCCTTGATTTTTTCTCTAGAACAGAGTAATTGGTGCTTCCAAAATGATGAAGGTCTAATTTTCAATGAACTTTCTTAATATTTGAAAATTGCGAAAGGTACATATAAAGTGAGAAGGTAAGTACTGTTATAGTACCACTGGTTTTAGGGACCTGAAAATAATTTACATTGTTTAATATGTGCTTTTTAACAAAATTGAATGCATTTTATCAAAAGCGTTCGTTATAATTTGAGTTATTATCTTTGGCTGTAGATAAAATATTCGGGACTATTCACTCAAACATTCAGAGTACATCTTGAAAATATTTGTAGTTTTTCAAGCTTTAATAAAATATAATTTAATGCTATGTTATAAAGATACTTTGGTCTTTATTTGACATAAATATGAAATAGATTTTCTCATTAAATACAAACTAGGAAACTGCAACAGCAAAAATGCTGCTGAATAAAACCCCATAAAATGGCTTCCCAAATAGCATGCATACTGCTCAAGAATATCAAATAAAACACTTTCATTTAACAATGCAATAAATTAGTTTAGTAAAACAGTATTCATAAATACTGCAATACATAGTGTTATACATACAGTACAAGAGTTCATTATATACCAAAGAACAGGAAAAATGTGGCTGTTCCAAAACGCAAGACATGAATAGCAAATATTTAATGGTGGAAGGCCTCTTCCTTGAAGCTTTGCTGTCATTGGGAATACCTCAATTGAATATACGCATTTTCAGTCAATATCTAAACATTTTCACCATTATTTATTTTTCCCTCTTGTTCCTGGGTATTTAACAAATCATAGACACCTCTCACATAGCTGCATAGTTTTCTTTTAATTTTTGCACACTGAGAATTAGTAATATATATTCACATTTTTGAATTTTCCCCACAGGTCTTTGGTTTCTAACAAAAGCATATTCACCTCAAATGGTGGGGACTGCACAGTTCTTTCAATATCTGGGTGCATTGGAAGTTAGTAACCTAGATATTAATGCAAACACGTTGATATGTTTTTCATAGCCAGAAATTGAGTAAATGTTGAGAAATTAATCAAATGAGTGGATATGTTTATTATTAGATACATCAATTAAGTTATTTAACCAAATCGTCAAAATGTTTTTAAAAAGTCAAAATTTACAAGGTGGGTCTGATGCCCCCTCCCCTTGTTAATACATGGGATATTTTATACCTTGTCATTGCTAGAGTTGAACTCTTTGTGAAACTGTTACATGACAGCTTAAACACACTGAATTTCAAATAAAAACTTCAAATTCAGAAACATAAGTAGAATATAGTTATATGTCATAGTACTTAAAAATAAAAGCAAATATCATAAGTCACTATTTTTTAATATTTGTCTATTTTTCTCAAATAACTCCTAAAAATACAACATAGATCAACTTCAGACAATACAAAGGGGTGGGAAACAATGGGTATTAAAAAGTGAATATAATACAATAACTCATTTAGGAATGATTGTGTTTTAAATTAATGAAGGAAAGACAAACATATAGCATTCATGGAATATGTGTAATTTTCCAATTCTAATACCAAAATAACAAAATTTATTCTACCTCTAGAAAATTTAAAACACTCCTCCTTGCATATTCTCAGAAATAAAAAAAAAAATTAGAATTACAGGGGTTCTAATGTAGCATTTTAATATATGTAGCATGAGATATAACAAGAAACAAGATTTTTTATTAGGAAAATGTTTTGAATATTACCGCATTTGCTTTCTCAGAATACAATACAATACAACAATATTTGAGATGGATGGTGCAAGCATAGTTAAAATCACAAATTTAAAACATATAGTATGTTTCATTATTCAGATATTGTTTTAGAAAATATAACAAACAATATACTCGTATATAGGATTCATAAGGCACATAACCAATAAATTAAACAATCTTTTTGATTATTGCCATAATTCTTTTTTTCTACAATATAAAAATTAAATAACAATTATAATGCAGAACATCTACATGAGTAGGAATTTTAAGACAAATAATTTGATTTTGTAAATTCTACAAGCACTGGACTTACCACTACTGCAACTATTCTCATTTAACTCTGCTAATTAAGATGCTTTATGGCAGACCAGCTACCATAATTATTGTCTTATTAAGAACACAGGAATATACCAAGTGCGTATTCAAAAAACAATAATTTTCTTTAAACATAAACAAAAAAATGTATTCAATATTCTGATAGATTTTGAAAAGTACATTTTGGGATGATTACAACTGATAAAGTTATAAAACAATATTAAGTAGCTAATATACTGCATGTTAAGCAGTTTCTTAAAAACTCACCAGACACAGTTTCTGACAATTAAGATAAGGCCCACTGACAACATATTCAAGCTACCTTCTTACATAAAAATCACAGTGGATTTAGGCAATTGAAAAATCTAATGCAACTTCCTTTATATGGGAAAAATACAAAGTATCACCAATTTCTGGCATTTAGAAGAATTACTGTGGTTGGGAATTAAAAATCACAACAATTCTAAAATTAAGAATCAAAATGAAAAGACATACAAATGCCAAGATGTGCCTCTAATTCACTGTTTTATAAACTGAATACGTGAAAATGAATTATTATAATTTACATTGTTTTAAACCGTGCAACTTCTGACATTTCACATACATGTGATATACTATATGACAATACTGATATAATTGGATTTTTCCATTCCTTTTCATTCAAATAACATAAGAAAAACAAACAGCTGATAATAAAAATTGAAATTCATTTTTGTTAATCATATTCATTGTCCAAATTAATCAATAGAATGATTTCTTAATATAACACTAGGCATATTTGTTAATTATACAAATACATTTTTAATACTAGCACCTTACAAGTTCACCTTCTTAGTTGCAATTCCATCAAAACAATTTTCCTTTTGGAGTATCAAAGTTAGCTTAATATACAAAATATTTTTAAGATGCAACTTGAATGGCTGATATTACAACGACATGTTACAGAACAAAATTCAATTGACTTCCATGAATGAAACTGCAACATTCAGCATCAAAAATATTTTTCGATATTCATGTAAGGCACACTTATCACATAGGAAAAAATTTATTGCTATGCAATTTCAAAAATTATTAATATACAAGAGCTCTAACAGTACACAAAATATTCTTCTCATCACTGGGGAATGTAAACAATGGATAAACTTTCAGACATAAGAAAATATGATCCAACATGATCATCCTATTATTTAGCACATGATACAGTCAGCCAAACTAACACAAATAATGGACTTCAATAATATATTATATGGTATTACAGTGACTTGAGTCCAAACATAATGAATGGTTACTGATCTGTGTTGAGATGAAAATAAAAATCAGAAATAACTATAATAAAAAATAACAAAGAGGGACTTCAATATATACCACTGAAAGTAAATCAAGTGCACCACTGCAATATTTTAGTAAATTAGAGGATGGGTTTCTTTTTCACAGTAATCCCATAAAACCTCTGAAGTTCTAATTCACGTCAAATGGGTTGAAACATCATTCTTAAGACCTATCAAATTTGGCAGGTCTAATAAAAACACTTCACATTCTCTCTTTAAATAAAATAAATTATTGAAATTTTATATTTGCTAGTAGTTCTGAAAGTCAGTATTGAGCAAAATACTTATATCTGTTTGGGGGTGGGAGATTTAATTTTTGTATACATACACTATTAAATGAAATTGTGGAGTAAGCCAAGCTGGTGAGTAAGGTATATATCACACAAAGAAAGGGAAACATTCAAAAGTACACAAAATGTGTTTTCGTAAATAGTGTGCCATAAACAAATTGTTATTTTTGAATTTCTCAACTAAAGGCAATTTTCAAGATTTTGACAAGAAATATTTTATCATCTGTTAACATAAAACAAACAATTATCACACGAGATGCAAAAACCCTATTAATCATTCACATCTTAATTACAAAAAATGACTTATTCCGTGCTGAGATAATAACTTACAATCAATTTACCTTCTTTTGAAAATGATAAAAGTACATCTCTGAGTGAAATTTCACAAAGGGAATTCACAATTAAACAATGGCTTATACATTTAACAATCATGTACATTTTACTTCATAATTTCCCTACAAAACTAGAACTTACATTACATTTCAGGAATTATCTCACATATTTAATTAGAATCCTATACATACTTAAATACTATATAGGTCACTATTTTTTCACGTATGAATTCATCAGTTCCATTTGAACATCACACTAATATTGTGAGAAACACAAAACCTCCAGCTAGGCCTTTGGTTCCATACCTTGATAATATTACCTTTATTAAAATACTGTTAGTTCACGTTTGGAGGGGCAGATCTAAAATTTAAAAGAATACTAAAGAACTGCGAATATCACTGTTTGCTACTCGTAAACATCATAGAAGCAAAAAACATGAAAGAAAAGAGAAAAGATTAGAGGAAATTAAGAAGGGGAAATGGAAAATGAGGGCAAGTGAGAAATGAAAAAGGATGTAATGCATAAAAAAGGAACAGGAAATGAGATAATAAAGATCTCTTGATAAAGATTAAAATGAAACCAGTGATAGTTATCCTTCAAGTTATAAATAATGCAAATTTATAATTCTCTGAGAGGTGTATCAGTATTTCTATCTTCTTTTTATTGCACTCTGGATGTAATGAGATTCTTTGACACAACATACATGTTCAATATTGATTACTCTGAAAATAATTTAATTTAAATAGTGGCAATTGAATTCATTTTTACGAAGAAAAGTTGTTTTAAAATTATGCCTTCATCTTATTAAATGGAAATCTTTTGGTCCATCAGAGGTAACATTATATAAATATAAATTAAATAGAAATATTAATACTTATCTGTTACCCAAGAATATAAACATTAAGGTTCAAGACAAATGATAAAAGTACAATTTTTTTCTAGTGTTATTAAATACCCTCAAAAAGTAGATCAATATATAAATTTCTTGTATAAAATGACTTCTTTCCACTATTCATTTTGAAGTCGTAACTCCCACTTCAAACATAATGTTAAGCCTTCAACCACAAGAGCAAAAAGGAGAGAACTTTGGGTTTATATCATAATTTAATGAAGGAACTGTGTTATCCTATTGACTGATTCTTCATCATCAAGGTTTTTTAAATTCCAATCAGAAATTTCATCACAGCTTGTGAATCTTCAATTTAAATACATTGCAGAAACAATTTTTTCTATAGTTAATACATTTTTTCTTTTCGTTCTGTCCATCATTAAACAAGATAAATTTAATACAATGCACCAAATATTGCATTCAATATCAGCATCTCATTGAAACCAATTCAGGTTCAACATCAACCTAGTACTCCACGAACTTATTCAGTAACTAAGCCTATCTGATTTTTGCACAGCAATTCAAAATTATCACACCTCATTTACATAATTTATGCCTTCACCAAATTCCAAAGCCCAAAATTAAGACATTATCCTACAGTGACTGACTACACTGTCTGTCTCTTTAATTTTTCTTGGCAATCCACAAGTAAAAATAATTATAATTGCAGACTTTAAAAAAAAACAACTTAAAAAACAATAATGAAATAAATACATGATATGAGTATGTGTTCTTCATCAATTATCATTAACACTCCTTTTATAACTTTTTATTATCCAGACCTAAATCTTCAAAATTATTCAGATGTTTCATCTTCATTCATCAGTGGCTGACTTTCTGCATCATTTTAAATAAAAAAATATTGTTGTCGAGGCCATCACTTTGAGTGTTAATGAAATCATTTTGTGAAACTGCAAGACAAAACATTTCATTTAATATTCAGCAAAATTATATGAAAAATACATTTAATTGATGGCAATTAAGGCAATAAGCATTACTCTGATGATAGATTATGTCATAATTCTCAAGATACTAAGTCTTTTGATAGTTCACTAATTTTTACTATGTTAGAAAAATATATAACACCGAAATACATATAATCAAGTATTTTAAATTTCCTTACTTCTCGCAATTACAATTTATCACCCAACTAGGGCCGAGATGCTGGACACGAACTAGTTCATACTGTTTCTTCCATGTTGGGTAAAAGCACTGCACAATGTCCACATATATATTTAATTACTGAGCAGTAGAGAACACTCAACATAAAATATAGTGCAAATAAAAATAAATATAAATTACAATGTCTCTCCCAATATTTAATGTTTAGGCAAACATCTCAAAATAAAACGGTTTATTCAAATGCTGCATACGAATCACTCTGCTATTATTGTTAATTAGCAAGAACATACTTTTTATTGGTTTGATGTTCATACAGGAGAATGGCAAACATTTAAAACTCTCAAGCATCTGTACCTGTCAGTAGAAATTCTACAACTGTCTAAACAAATTACTTGATAATTTATGTGAAGGCTGATCACTTTATGATTCTTGAGTAGAACGTGCATGTGAGTGCAATAATTTGGATCAGTTTACGAGAATACCAGTGATCATACTACACTATGTGAGCATGATTAAATAAGATATTTTAAAATTATTGAACAAATTTGAATAATTTTTCTATTAACTTATGTTCAGTTAACAAGCTTAAATTCATGCAAGGTTACAAAATAAATACAATTAAAATTGTGGAAATACATTCACAAGTTGTTCTTTTTACAACTTGTTATTCTGCATGAAATTTATTTATCTCACAATTTGTCAAATTTTGAGATTACAATCTTGTGCATAGCAAGAACATAACAACAAAGTTCAAGTACGAAGTACAATGGTTTCTTTTTAAGTAGTTACTTTCTTCCAATTAATACACAAAGATTACTTCTTTCCAAGTAATACACAAAATACAAAACATCAAAAGATTTTGAATAAGATGATCTCTTGTAATGGATTTAATAGTTTGTAGGTCATTCATAGATTACCAACTTCTAATAATGGATTCCCCCCAAACTTTAAAATTCCCTTTTTCAGCAATAAAAATCTGCCTTCATATCCATAAAAAAATAAGGGTTTAATCATGGACCTATATCGACAAACATTTATTTCCAATTTATTTCGACACAATGAAGTGTGTATCTACAGATCTAGAAATGACATTAAATCCAATACATGTAGGAGACAAAAATGCAAGAGTGAATAAAAGTGCATTGCAGATTCATACTTGTATAAGTGTGAGAAGAAAGAAATTGGATGTTTATTGATTTTTAATTGTTAGATGGTAAATAATTCACGAGATGAAATTTAATAGTAATCCAAGTACAACTGAGGGTTACAGAAAAAGAATGATCAGAGTCCATAGACAAGAAATGAAGGTACTTGAAATTAAAAAAAGAAACAAACACATGATCATGAACTCATGTGGTGCAAACATATTTAGTTTTCAAGTAAATGGTTATATATTCAGGTTACTATTGTATATTCAAGATATACGGTTTAAAAAATTATACATGATGAAGTTTAGTAAACAAGTTTGAAAAACAACTTTTCAATCTTTTAAAATGCACTCTAGGAAAATTTGGTATCTTGAACCCTGATTGTTCTTTCTCTGTACCCTTCACCTTATTGGACGTGAACTATAACATCTCGTTACACCCAAAATGCTATTCCTCCAGAGCAGATTGCTCTTCATTCAGTTAGTTTTTTAAGCCCCAATTATGCTAATAATATATTCTATTCTCTTCATTTAAAACAGTTGATTTCTTTTTTCAAAAAACTTTAATTTACCTAATAAGCATACTTACCCATGTATTATGAACAGTGTTACAATGAAAGTTGATTCCACACCAAAATAATTTTGAAGGAAAAATACTAGCCATCAAAATTCAGATTAAATGTAAGTTCTACAGGCCATTTACACAATTTTAATTAAAAATTTGTCTAAGAAAATGAGGAAACATCCAGCAGGTTTTCAAGGAAAATGTGAAAAGAAAATAGTATGACAATTAATACTGACGTTAAACATTTTAAGAGAAAAGATTGTAGTAATTAATGATGAATTCAAAAGCAAAACAAAATCAGAAAGAAAATAACATTCTCTAATTCCAGTGGAAGTAGCTTCATAATCACTTTCTACTAAGAAAAAATTCCGAAGTTAAAACAATACCTCTGATGAAAACTCAAATTGTCTACTACACCACTCCAGTATTCACACATTACAAACGTTTGTATTTTGCCTACTAAAAATGTTTGCAACAGTAATCTACTAACTGCTGAATATAAGGGTAAAAAAATCACAGCCATTAAATTATTTGTAAAGTATCAAATAATTACATGCAATAACAATGGTAACAAACATATTTGAGGACAAAACCAGTACCCCCCTTCCCCAATACTTCCAAAACAATTATGAACAGAATGACCAAGAGTACAACACACCCACATACCATAAATAATTTTGATACACATTCCTAGAAAATGTGCGAGGGTGTTTAGAGAAAATGTGGACCAACAGTAATAACAGAGAAAGGTGAAAAAAGTACAAGATAAGAGCATACTGTTTCTTCTTTCAGTAACTACATTCTTTATTTCAACAAACTTCACAAAAAGGAGAATTGCCTTTACATACATCTCAATTTTTTGAAAAGTTGTTAAACAATTATGTGAAAATTTAATTTTAGAGGCAAAACAAAAGAATATCAAACACTACTTAAAAGTCTTACAGCAGACCCAGGTCTCTTCAATTTGTCTTTAATACATACTCAACGTTTATCACAATGCCTTAAATTTTTAGTCACAAGAACATATTTACAACAATCACCAACCAGCACATTAACTGCACTGCAGTACTCGAGTCAAGAAGACACTATGAGCAATGAGCAATGTTTCCACGAGCCAATACATTCCACAGAACTGCTTGAAAGCAAAGCACATTTCATCTAAAAAGTGATCTACTGAAATGGTTCGTGAAAATGGAATTTTTAATAATAATAATAAAAATTAGAAAGAGATGAGACAAAGTACAGGTACAAAACAAAATTACGCACAGAATAGGACACATCTAGCCATACTAGAATAATGTATTTAAGAATATAGTAACATCACAAGGTCTGCATGAACACTACATTTGCTATGAATATCCCCACAGCACAATAAGAATTATACTATGAACACAATATTACCCACAAAAATGAAGTGTAGGTCAGGAGAGAGCATTACTTATTAGGGCCCTGACATTCTTTTTAAATGTAATACAATATTTGTGTAGGTGATGAGACATTTGCCTCCATTTCTTAAAACAACTTAAACCATACATTGCGCAACTAAACAAATACGTATTATGTACACCCACATGTCAATTAACATACTGTTGGGTTCAATAAATGTACGAGTTCATACACAAATAAATATAACAATTTAAAATGATGTACAAATAACACAAAATATTTATTACTAATATAAGAAGTTTTACATCTTTCTCTTGTTAATTTAACATTATAATTTATGGCAAGATTGGAGATGATTTAATGATGAAAATACTGCAGATAATTTTAAATCCTTAGCCTATTAAAGTATCACTGCATAACTTGGAGACTTATTGGGACACACTTTTCGTCAATGTTAAATTTTTATTGTACTGTAGAAATTAAAATTGAAGAAATATACATTTTTCCACATTTGTCATGAGCTTCTTTGTTCAACAATGCTTAAAATATAAACTTCTACAAGATGAAGTTACAATTTTAACAAAAGACTCACTTATCACTTATTACTTCTCAATCTTCTGTTAAAAACAGTAAGGTCAATGAAACAAAACTATAAAAGTATCCAACTTTTATAAGTTCAGAAGAATGGTTATTTCAATATAGATACACAAACCACGAAAAGTCAAACTTTTCATATTTTGTATCTAGGGAAAATATTAACCATCAGTAATTTAATTAACTATGATTTCAGATATGACAGATGTCTTCTAATATTATTATACTACAAAGTACACTTTTATACAGGTAATTTTGTATAGTAATGTGAAACTGTTATTTGACTCAAATTTGACTCTACACACCCACCCACCTTAAGGAGAAGATGCACACCAGAATGAAAGAAAAATGTATCCAGTAGAGTTGTATTTATATTATAATATTGTAATATACATGTATTCACAAAACATATCATGAATATTTTGACAACAAAGGTATCAGATCTGATTTGGGTATTTATGTACCTCATCCTCAAAGATACCAGCTTCCAGATCTAGCCTACTTATCTTGAATTATTTTCCAGTAATCATCTTCTCCTGCTAAAGAATATCTGAAATTTAATGATTTTCATTTATAATCACACTGCATCACTTAAATATAGTGGGCTAACTCCAGAATTCCCATGGACCTTCTGAAACCATTTAACATATTCAAACTCCTCAGTGAATCTTCATAATCATTTCAAGAAAGAGTAAAATATTAAGACTGATAATTCTACATTCAATAAGAATTATACTAATTTTTATAAGTCTTACAAACAATCAAAAATCTCACTTTTTCCTTCACTAAACTCTGTTAGTAGTAATAATACAGAATTAATGTATTTTTATACTATTGAAATTAACAATAAAGCCACATGTTAACCAAAGTAATATAGAAGTTTTGATAAAATAAAATAGAAAAAATTTTGATGTTCAATAAGCATTTCATTATTTCAATTAATCAACACAACCATGAATTTTTAAAGAGCTGCAGTTGTTGATATAATTTGCAATTTGGAATGCAATTTTCAAAGAATATTTTAAAAACTGTAAAAGTATTCTGCTTGTTTAAATTACACTGATGCAAATAATTTCTGCAATTTCTATTTGTAATAATACACAAACAAAACATTTCAACTGAGAACTACGCGATTTCTATTTGCTTAAGTTTGACCAGAATGAAAGATGCTCCAGTTGTTTTATATTTTATCTTCCTGTAATATCACATTAAAATACCAAAAGGAAGCTTAAGATACTAAATTAGATTGCCACATAAAAACTTCATATCATAAGTAGCCTCAATCAGCAGCATTCCCTATCATTAGTATTACCAAGAAGTTGTGATCTAGCAATGAAGTGAATTGATGGAAAGAGAAAAGAAAGAAAGAAAGGGAGGGGAAAAAAAAAAAAGAATGAAAACAACAAGCAAACAAAAGTTGCACACATCTCGCTGATTTTAAAAAGACGAGAAACATACTGAATGTGAAAAAAAATCTTACTAAATATATGGCTATATTATTAATGATATAATCTTTGATAAAAATAAATATACTGAAATTTAAGACAATTTTCTTAATTCAAAGGAAGTCTGAAGGAAAATATTCAATATTACATGTTGCCAATTCTTATGTGTTCTTTTTATACAATTCAATTACTTCTTTTCTTATTAAATATTGCAATTTAGTGCTTGGAGTGGACAAATATCACATAATCTTAATATTGAAAAATCTACCACAAATATTTAAATCTCATATAACACAATGTGACTGAAAACTCTCACATGAACGATAGAAACAATGAGAATTTTAAAACCTACACGGAACATATGTTACACAGGTGTGCAAATATTTAAATGAAGTAAATCTTGAAAGAAATCGTTACAGAACTTAATTTTCCATGATGTGAAAATCTTCAGACACAAAGCATAGCATCTAAGAGTATTGTATTCAATTTGAAGGTCTTGATAGGTGAATTGTACATTGTAACTGAACATTTTAATAATGCAGCCAAGAAATCGTATGTTCCACTCTCCCTCAACAAAAATAGTTGTAGGATGAAGCCTAACCTGATACATACTGTTCTATTGCTTTAATCAAAAGTCTTAATTGAAATGGATGTATAAGATATTAAAACTAATGAGATGCACAGATTTATAATATAGTATTACAAAAAGAAAAGTATAAAATTAGTTTAACAGTGTAAATACAAGTGTCTTTTTTTGAGTTGTCCCTCCTCCGGGGCCATGGTTATATTGCAGTGTGTTTACAGGTGGCCTCAGCAATGTTTTTTTTCTCTTTCTCTTCCCACATGCCACTGTATGTATAAATGATACATGTCATAATTGGCGCATCAATAAATTTTGTCTTTAAAGTATTTAGCTTATTTGGCCATGCAGCAGTTCAAGCTGAGGGAAGCGAGTCCACAGTAAAGTCTCTCTAATGCGATTGAGGCAAGGAAGACAAAGGCGGACTGCCATATATCCCATCAAATAATTAATTCTATTCTACAATACAAATAAATGAACTACCTCATTGTCCAGGAAGTGTTTCAAAAATACAGATTCATGACAAATTATTTTTTATTTTCCCTAAAATTCAATTTCCTTGCTGGTATTTTATTTGATTTGTCTGTACTTAAAGAGTGCCTTCATAATTGAATGATGAATAATAATCTAAATCACTGATACTCGCATCACCAAATGAACTTCGATCTATGGAACTAGATTCCTTGTCTGTCCACAAGAAAATTTCATTAGATATAAACTTAAAACTGCACACTATGAAATTTAACTACCTAAATAATAGTTACAGTTTCAAGACAATGATCAAATACTAATAATCGAAACTTGCATTTATCATCCTGTTTCAGATTGTCACTTTCAATTTAAGAATACTGACTACAATTCTACAGTCTGCAATAGTGTTCTGTCACAAGAAATAAAATCTTAAACTTTTCATACACTGAAGTTTTGTTATCTATGGACTGTAACTGCTTGAGGTTCTGACATACATGATTATATGGAATAACTAATTTCAAACATTTTTACATTTAGAAGCTTAGCTGACTTTTGAAAATATGTATCATTTTTTATATACATGGCCCCCTGAGAAGGAAATGGTATGTATTAAAATGATACACATGGAACTCAAAGTGAGAAGAAATTCAAACAAGTAGCGAACAATCCTTTGAGAAACAGGCTCTCACAAGAAGATGTATTTCAAGACCAAATTTAAGTTCAACTAATGTACACAGGTCCCTTTTCTTTTTGTAATGGTCATAAATGTTAAGTAGCCCCTTTGATAGTCCAAAAATCATTCAGTTATGAGAAACTAAAAAAAATTGATAAAGAGACACATCGTCAAACTCATGAGTACAAAGATAATTCTAAATTGTAAAAATATAGTCCCAGAAGGCCTAGCTTGAACTCATAATTTAAGAAAAGAAGAAGAAGGGGGGGGGGGAAGAAAAAGAAAGACTGGGAAAAAAAAGATTAAAATATCAATTAAACATGAGGATAATGGAACATTAACAATATTTATGATAATACAGACTTTCTCCCCCAATATTGCTATTCCTATATAACATGGATCTATTGATAACTTATGAGACAGTGCCTAAGAGATCGTGCCTAAACAGTTTTTTCTCATTTAACACAAGAAGAGAAAAAATGTTTTGACGATAAGTTTTTTAATGGCTCTCATCTACTTATTTTTACTGTTTTTTTTTTTTTTTTACAGAGGCTCTCATCTATTTTAGACAGACTTTTCTTTATACAGACTCATCAATTCTAGAACTATTTTTAAGGATAATTAACATTTTCAAAATTTTGATTATTTCAGAAAGATACAATTTCATACTTATGTGCATTGCAATATACACTGAAAAGTAGTAGAGGACCAAATAAACAGGACTAGAAAAGTATCCCTTCAATAATAGTACAGTAAAATACCAGTATAACGAATATGTGGAGTTCAATCATTTTGTTATAGTGAAATTTCATTATATTGAAGAAAGTCAATTCTTCAGAAAATCCCACAGATTATCTATTGCAGGATCTGCATTCCTTCAACACAAATGTACAAATGAAAACGCATGATATTTATTTGACATTAATAAGGTTTTTCATAATTATTCAGCAAATTTTTAATTCACCCTCAATTTAATATTCTCCCTTCTTTTAGGTCTGCTTTTTCAATAGATACAATTGGAAATTGAACAACAGAATCAAAACATAAAATCTTAAAGTCCTTTGCTTGTTATCTTTGTGCTCCTACTCAACTAACAGCACAACCTTTCTTAGAAAGATGCACAAATCTCAAGTAATCTCATTAATTTCTGGAAAATAGCTACTTTGGGGGAATCATTTGAATTTTAATATTCAGGATAATTTAAAAAAATATTTATTGTGAAACGAGACTAGTTTTGATTTTTGAAAGATAAAAACTTTAAAAAAGGTAAGATTTCGGATAAAAATTATTTTTGAAGTAAAGATAAAAACTTCAGCAAAAAAGCAAAGTTTTCCATTCGTTATATTGTAAGTTCAGATTATGTTTAAGTAAAATTAATTTACAAATAACCCATAGGTAGATTAGTGGGGTAAATAAAAAGAACTGAAATTTTCATTATTTTGACATTCATGATAATGCTATTTCACTGTAACTTCTTACAGTACCAAATTCCCAACAATACAGTTATATTGTAGCAGTAATGTGACATCATTTCCATAATAATTAAACACTTACTACAAATTAAGTTTCCTTTGATAAGAGAAATCTGACTCCCAACACAACTAATTCTAAAACATCTAATTCTGTGAAAATGAGAAATTTAACAAGACTTTGAAATCACAACACTTGCAATTTTCTCTTTTTTCCCTTTAACTGCAGCTGTATTGTCAATGAAAATATAACAGCTAAAAAGGTGGGCATCAACAGACACCAAATTTCTTAGCAACTTACTTCTATACACTTGATCTCCCCCCCCCCCCAAAAAGACAAAAGTAAGGGTAATACTCAAGCACATAAATACATTGAACCAACTACAGTACATTGATTTATCCTGCCCTTCAAAAAGATTTCTATTGAAATATTTGAGTCATAACCTACCCATCAAAGACAAAATTAGTACAATTAATAAACTCTTTCCTTCACTGCCTATGTAGGAACATGATTTGTTTATTAATCATCATAAACAGCATTTATTTAACATTAAGTGTTTAAATGAACACTATTAGGTGAAAATTAAAGGTAGTGGAACTTATAGCAGTTTTTAATTCACCCTTAATTTGTATGCCTATCTAAACATACATGATGATTTAATGCATTAAAACAAAAATTATAAATAAAAAATGAATAAAGAAAGACCATGCATTTGCAAGTATGTACTTGCATACAAGAGAAGTCCATGCACTTATACTTTGTATGAGTATGACTATCCTTCATGCATATACACAATTCTCAGTGAAAAAGGACTTAATTCAATGACACCAAGTTGCAAAAATATCACATTACATGTAGTCCATATTCCAAACAAATTTCAGAAGAGAAATGTTTCTTTCCATTAAAATCGAGACAAATTCTCTTCTAGACATAAAACATCTCATTCTCAAGAATCGTAGAGGAACAATGTGCCAGTATTGTAGAAGACAATTATGAGCAATAAATGCTCTTCCAAAACCACACAAAAAATTTACAGTGTACATTAAACCAGCATAACAAAAATTATTTAGCTTACAACAGTTAATATATTCACTTGACCAATTGCAGGACTTTGCTGATAAAGAAGTCACTTCATTGCAATAAAATTAACACAGGGTCTAACAGTGTTAATTTCTCATGTAATCAAAAACAGAATTAACTTTCATAGTCAATATTTACTCATTTTTGATGCCATATTCAAGCAGTAATTCTGCTAACATTGTTTTATTACAAATGAAATCACACCATATAAAAAATTCTTTGCTTACACACTAAAATCTACATCAGAGCAAGTCTCCTCTTCCACATTAGTTGTGCAGGCTTGAAATTTCAAAAGAGGAAAATACTGTTTTAAACTAATGACACAAATACCTTTCTCCAACAGAAACAAATTAAAAATATTTTGTGCATTGAAAGAACCATCACCTTGATTGACACCCACTCTTGGTCCCAATTCTGCACCCCATGACTTCACTGCTTTGAATGTGTCCCTTACAACAAAAATTTCATGTCTTTGAAAAGAAAGTGCAGAACATCCAAAAATACCTTCAACACTGAGAAGATTAAAGGACACTGATTACACATAGAAGTAACACATGAATGGTGAAACAAGTAACCTAAATGTCCATCATGTAAATCATCCATTAGGTAGTACGTAACTCTCTCTCTCTCAATATAGTTCAATTTAACTATTACATAAAAATACAAAAATTGAAAGATACTGCTAGTACAACTGTAGGCATTGATCAAAGAGGAAATTATATACAATTTAATTTATTTCATAGATTCAAAAAAGCATGTAAGTGCTTGTAAATATTTCTTATAAGCTATCTTCACATAATGCAGCTTTTCAGCGAGTACACTAATGTAAACCAACCATTATCACATAATTTTGCACAGCCTCTGAATGTGTTGCATTTTTACCCACATCCAACCAAGAGGAAGATGACACTTCATCTAATAGCTCTAAAAAAACTAATTCAATGGGATCATCTAAACATCCAGTAAATAATAAGATAGAAAAATTAATGCAGCTTTTTTTCTTTTCATTTTATTTAAAAGTAGGAAAGGAGCACCTGAAACGAAGTTACTAAGAAGATCTGTCATCTGGATGGCAACCAGTATACAGAAAATTTTACTTTACATTTAACGTTTGTTGGGAACTCTATTGACTGACAAACCTAATCTTAGTAGTGAATTTGCATTACTAGAAACTGTAATTGGCAAACCAAGAATTGTGGCTTCTGAAATAATACAAATGGCTTCTGCAATGAAAAATCCTTGGTAAACTTTTTTTAAATAATTTTATTTTTCCAAATCATTAAAAGTCAGTGTACAGTTCTTTCTGTACAGTTAAATTGAAATTCAGATATTACAAAAATTGGCACATTCAAAATTTTGTACAATTTCAAAACAAATTTAACACTATGTATTGACACTTTGTCAAAAGACCAAATCTGACAGAAGTTGAGAATCATTTGATCAGGATCCCTTGGGCAATAGCAATATACACCAATGTTCATGTCAATCATTATACTCTCAATCTGTCTACTACCTATCCATAAAGTTAAATAGATCATAGTTAAGGAATAATTAAGCAATTGCCATTTAGTTGAGATATCTGCATATTGATAAGATTGTCTATGCCTTTTTGTCAAGACAAAAATTGTGTTTTTATTTTAATATTCAAAATTTGGCAATAAATTGGTATCTTTCCTTTCATATTCCAATCACTCAAAAATGTATCACTATTTGTAGGTTTAAAATTTTAATTCATACTCTTAGCAATTGCTCACCATGCAACAGGATTTGAAAGGAAAGTCGTTTCAATAAATTTCCTTCAGATACAGTTGGTTCCGAGGGTGTTGCAAGTCATTCAAGACAAACATTAACAGAATTTGGATTGCCAATGCAAGTAACAAATACAAATGACTAAGATTTGGAAATGCAGAGCAATAGTTATTTCAATGCCTCTTGTAATAGCAGAATCCATTTTAAGAATTTACAAGAAATAGAAAGGAAAATTGATGTAAATAACTGAAATAATGATTTATTATTTCAAATAATTATTTATTATTATAAATGAAATAATTATACTCCATTATGAACAACGCACCAATAATTCATATCTACATAAAAAAATGTGCTAAGCACTTTTTCCAAAATAAATATTTTCCTATTAACTGATGAAACATGCAACAAAAGAACTTAAACATACATTTTCTAAAATATATCTCATCCACAGAGTTGAGAATAATGGCATTCAAAATTTACACATAAAATTTAATTCAGTATGTACAGACCATTTTTACATTATAACTTTGGGGAGAAAAAAGTAAACAAAGAAACCAATCCTTCACTTATACAGCATTATATACAGCTACATTCCTTTCTTTTTCAAAGGAGATAAGTAAGTTACGAGACAAGTCAAGTTCAACAAATACAAAACAGTCATTACCAATTCTAAGACTAATAAATAATGGACATGTTGTACACTTGGCATGCTGTATTTATCATATAGATTTATCACACAAAATATTTACCAGAAAGAGTTTGGAGACGAAGAAATCCAAGTTTCAGAAGGGTAAGGTACAATTTTCATCAGAAATGAAGAGTCACTTCTAATTCATTAAAGGATAAGGAAATTGAACAATGAAAGGGGTGAAGTCACTATTCATAGAGTCTGACATTGAATTTGTAATGGAAACAGATTAGAAATAATTACACAGAGCATTACATTAGAAAATTTTGCAATAAGCTGTCAGTGAAATCAATGTTGTAATATTGAAAAATTATGTGATTTTAATGATTCTACATGATAATGTAAATTTAATTCAATAGCAACATTGCCATGAAATTTTGAATTGTGGAATATTCAAATTACAGTAAAACTTCATATACTTGTTTTTCAGGGTAGTGACGGGAAAATATAAGAGGAAAAACAAAACTGAAAATGAGGAAAATCTATGTGCAACATAAAAAATCAATATTTTGATAATATTTTTGTATCAGAAACTCACTAATTAAATACTTGCACACATTTCACAAAATTGTACAAGTGAAAGGATATTGAATTACTGGCATGTTTTACAACTCTGTTTCTCAAAAAATAATTTAAGGTTTAAATCATAGTATTTTGGGCTCACACCGTCTAAGTTTGCTTGCACAAAATAATTTTATGGTCAAATTGTATCACTTTGCTCACATATTTCCAGGTTTCCTCTAACGGATTTACAGAAAGAGTCAGAGCAACGCATAATTTCAACAGCATCTTTACATCAAACGTGGAATAAAAACTACCTGATCAGGAACCAAATGTGAATAAGTGATCATTTTGGCAGAAAGCTACTGATTACACCGCTGTAACGGACATACTGCCAACATACGCGAAGACCACACTGTACATCTTCCTCCCACCTCTATGATAACATGTCGCAAGCCATGCACTCATAATTTTAATTGTTTATGTGATTATTAATACAGAGAATTTCAGTCACTGCAGTCTATACAAATACTTTTTGTACAATACCATAATTTACTTAAATAGCTCAGTACTTTGGCTGGAAAAGGTTTCTCTCTAATACAAATTAATGCATCAAATTCTTAAGAAAGAAATTTCTCATTTTTGGAAAGAAACTGATCTGCAACTGTTTACTTTCCTAGGCACATAAGACAGAAATTTTCCTTACACAATGTGACCATGGCAACACAATCACCTGTAATACCTGAATCCTACTTATTTAGTACTTCCTACAAATATGCCAGATTTTTATTGGGCAATGTTGGTCAACATTACACAATGCCTTAAGGGGAGTCACTAGAACTCCTATCCTTACACCCAGTGGATTAGTCCAATCTCTACAGTTACTATCAAGTTCTAATTAGAAGCTGATAGGTGCTGCTTACCGACAAAACTAAACAACCAAACTTAAATTCCTTGGTCTCTTATAAGATGACATAATCATTCTTATTTGTCATCTGTGCCATTAACTGGTTTTCATACAGGTGTTACACAGATATTTATATGAACATTGTGTGTTTATTATGAACATTTAACGATGGGGGGGGAATATAATGCATATTTGAAATAGTTTAATAAGGAAAGAATGGGAATTTAGGTGGGCCAAGTACCACAATTATTCATATACACAAAAATTTTTGAAAGTGTACAATATATGAATGAAGTTTTACTGTAATACGCTATTCGTAATAAACTATCAAATGTGCTACAACTTTTCATGCAAGCGCATGTAAGGATTCTAAACCCTCAACTACCACTCCCATTATTGAGAAAAGTCTTTACCACTGAACAGTAGCAAATGTATCACAGAGGTAATGCATAGTACAAATAGTCATCAGAAAGCAGTACCTGAAAATTCTTTACACAAAATCATGTAGATCATTGGTTTCTAATACTTAATACTAAATACTAAGAATTATTTGGCAATTAAGTCAAAAAGCTCATGAATCAATGTAAGAATAATGAATGCATGTAGGCTCCTTGTAATTTCTTGCTTATTCACACAGATAACAATATATGCAGCTTGAAGTACATGCACCTCTCACTGAGATAGTATACATGTCTTTAGATAATCACAAACACTATGCACAGAAGATAAATATAATATCCTGCTATAAATTGTTTTACACTCTGCATATTTATTTCCTTTCTGGGTGCAATACAAATTTTTTTCTTTTCATTTTTTCATTTTTTACATATCAAAGTGTTAATTTATCATCAGTGTATTTTGTGTCCTCAAAAGCATTACGCTATTTCTGTCAGTCAATGGAACATGTGCATTTCCATCGTTCTTTACAAAATCTCATAGGCAAGAAATTGCAAAGCCATGAAAACTAGTTTTTCTCTTATTGAGTTCATGCATTATAATGCCTTTCAATAAGCTAAAAATATATCATTTAGGTTCCAAGACGAGTTATTGCAAAATGCAGTACCAGCTACACCATAAAGCTCACTCATCATTAAACGGAGAAGAAATGTGTTTCATTGGGTCACAAATACCGTGCATCTCAGAGAGTGCTAAAATTAGTGCTGAAATTTTTTGAATGTTTACTTCGAGACTGTTTACCACTTCCTCCACCACCACCATGAATACTTAAACTGCCCATACCATTCTTTTCTGATCCCACAATGGCAGATCTAACAGGAATTCGGAATAGCTGGATTTTCAAGTGTTCGCAAATCTCTACACAAACTTGACACGAATATCGCAGAAGGTCAAACGTAACCCATATCTGGAAAGAAAGAAATGTATATCAATCAAGAAAAAAAACACAAAAAACATATTACACTATAACCAAATTTTCATACTAAGTGGTCACAATATAGGTACAAAATAAAATCCACTCTTTAATTTTACTTCTGCAGAACAGAAGCTATAAAACAATATTCATGGTACAAGAGAAGAAAGGCAAAATGGAAGAGGTTGTTCCAAAAGTAACATGAAAATAAAATTACAAGACTGTTCCATAAGTTTACAGTTTCTTTATGAGTTAGAACAAAAAATCTGTGTTCTTTTCTCAGCCATCACCCATGACTTGCAAGATATTTTTCACATCCGGGGATAAACATTTCTATGCCCTTAACCCTTTGTGCTCGGTATGCCTTAGAAACTGATTGGCCCTACAGGCGGAAGGCATCTGAGAGATGACAGATTGATGGCGGCGCTTAGCTCAGTGTGTGATGTCTTAGACGTGTCCTACAGATCGGAGGGCATCCCTGAGATTTCCGTTGAATTTCCTGTTTAAACTCAGAGGCATCTGAGAGATGACATACACTGCATTACAAACTTTCAGATAGATCTCAATTAACAAAGTCAAATTACCAAGTCCAGAAGCAAAACATAGTTGGGTATAATAATACAAGCGATCAGAAAGATAATGTTAGATTCTTGACTTCCTCGGCTGT
>JAHLJT010008446.1:243629149-243662714 GCA_031308135.1 Acheta domesticus | reverse complement strand
AAAACATATATTTTTACTATTTCGCATTCGAATTATGGAGAAGGTACTGTAATGCTGAAAAATTTACATCAAGATTTTGTTGAAAATGCCTTCATGCTAGGGGCCACAAGAACATTTCTTTTTTCTTCCAAGAATGTCTGATTGCCCTCTATCAGTAGACAACATTTGCATCTGAACTGTTCACAGAACTTTCTCTTTTCAAAGTTAAAGAAAGTAAAATGGATATTCCCCATTAATCTGATTACACTCAAGATCCTGCAAATTTGAAATGGATTTTACTTTCTCACCTACTATGTAGTCTTTACTACTTGTGTAGTAAAAGACAGTATTGTAAAGCAGCAATGGAAAGGGGTGATCTTTGACAAAAATCTTATTGCTGGGTCTTGATATATAAAAAGTGTATAAATCTTCTTATATTTCATAAATTACTTCCTCTAGCATGTGGTTCTGGTTACGGATCCATTATACCAAAAAATCTTTGACCAGAACACGTACATTCGGCTGAGTAGTCAGAATTCGGCTGTAGCTACACGTCCATTCGGCCGTGTGGTCAGAATTCACATTTTGCGGGTCCTTGATACTAAAAATTTGGTTTACAGCACAATGTCCGTCATTGTCAGTATTAGCACCTAAATTGTTCACACAATTTTTTTTTCAAAATTGACATTCTTTGATTGATCTGACCGAACTCGAGGCCATGTGAATTTGAATTTTTTCTTTTTTAGTTTTACTTTACATAAAGACTTGCCATTTTCAAAACTTTATAAAAAATGGCTCCAAATTTTGGATTACATTTCTTCTTGGATAGGGCAAATGTGCTTACAAACTAGCACAGATTTAATTTTTGTAGGAATATCTGAATTAACACCGAAGCATTAATAGTGAATTATTAACCGAAGGATAGTGTATTTTAAATGTCGCAATGACACTTCTACGATTCCCCGCAATCCATTGCTGGTAGCATTTGATGACACAACAACGTACTCTTTGTTGGATGAAAGGGGCATGGTATTTCTACTCTAAGGGGAAAATGCTAAGTTTACATTTTCCCAAGCATTTTCCCCATTTCCCCAATAAAATGTTTGTTTTTTGGCAGTTTGTAATGATTTCCAACTAGTAATTTTTAAAATTCATTTACTTATGAAATATAGAAAGTGTGTTTATGAAACAAATTTACATTTAAAAAGTAAGAATAATTCCATACTTTGATGTTTGAACTGTTAAAGAATGGGAAAAATTATGCTTATTTTAGAATGGGAAAGTGTGAAAAAGGATGATTTAAAATAAATGATCATGAGACTTTCTCTCTTAGGCCTGAGTCACATGAGCATTGTGTTGCATTGACACGCATCACCTAACGCTGATGATGTGAGCTGTGTCGACGCATGTGCACATGTCAAATAATGCTCATTGTAGATTAACACTATCTTATGCAAAATAGTACGTTAGAACTCTTGGAGATGTGCATTGTACCCACAGCTCAAGCACAACACTATACCGTAAGTCGAGATAAAGTGCTTTTTCCAACTCAACACCCGATAGGCGATGAGTGTTGGTGTGTTTAACTTAAGTTACAGTGTTAATCTACCATACCTGTTAAGTGACACAGCTGGCGTCATCAGTTAGGTGACGCAGGTCAATACACTGCTCATGTGACAGACCTATATTCTTCTAGAAATGCATATTGGTCATTTTTTTCTACCCTTTTACATACCTCTGAAATGTCATGAAATGAAAAATTGTATAAGCCTAGCTGCTCAAAAACGAATTTCTCTTTATTTAATCTTCTAGTCTTCAAGTAAAATTTCTTAACTCTTTATAATATCGCATCATGTCAATAGTCTTGGCATGGTGGTGGAAAAGTGCAGTGATAGTGCTTGTTGTGTGCAACGTGAATTGCTTTCCAGATGGTGTTGTGGCAAGCAGACTTGTAAAGTGAGGGAAAGTTGAAATTATATTATCGTAAAAGCGAGGTATTTATATCATTTGAATATACAAAACCTGATGGGACCGACAAGAAATGTTGTAAATGCCGGGAAAATGTAAATTGCGGGAGCGTAAAAGTATTTTTGATAGTATAGTCCACAATACCCTGAATACTATGGTATAAGTGCACTTTTCATTACAACATGCAATTGTTCAAATAAGGACATTTGTAATTTTTCGAACAATTTGTACATACATTAGAAATGAAGTTTAATATTTAATGCCACAAATGCTTAAAAATTTTCAAGTAAAATTATTTCTTTCATCATGGATAACAAGAGAAACTATTAACAGACGAGCTGGTAAGCTAGTATTATTTGCTAGCTATTGAGGACCCACAATTTGAAAGACGGGATTTAAAACTCATAATTCCTGAGGATTTCTTTTTTCTTTCTCTCAATAGGGCAAAGTGTGCTTATAATTACGGTAGCAAGTTTGATTTCCAATACAAGCTCTAGAAGTTCAAAAATAACAAAGTTCAATTTTGTTTTTTGACTTGTCCTGCACTTCCTTAGGGATTTCTTTTCTTAATGCAATCTCATTTCTCATATTAGATCTTTAATTAAAGATGATTTTCTTTGGTTTCCCAATCACTCGATTAGTAAGTATTAGCACGCATGTATCAAGCGGTCCAACAGATGTGTTTATCACTCTGATTTACAAATTTGAAGGTTGGGATTCAATTTTGAGGCTCTATACAAGTATAAAATGTAGAGAGAGAAATTTTGAAGGCTTTTTGAGAAATTTGATATATTAATGGTCATGATTTTACTCGGTCGTATTTTATCAACAAAAATATTATTTTTAATAATGTAGCTGCAGAAAGAGGTTGAAAAATTTTTAACTTCCACAATTTTTGAAAATTTAGATTTTTTTTTGAAAATGTATATGTTTGATTGAAAATTGGACCTGTGCTATTGTTTTAAGTGTACTACTTTCTTTTTAAGGAAAACATTTACAGAAAAATTTGAGCAATTTTGAGAATATTTAAAAATATCCTGTGAAAATATCATGTAATACCCTCCAAAATAAATATATTTGTTTCAAACTCTAGGGATCATGATATAAACTAGATCAAATAGGGAATATCCATTTCAATGCACGTCCTAGGCACTTATGTTGTACGTACATTAGGGTGTCCCTTATTTTCCCACTTTCAAATTTTTGACTGCTCACCCTCCAATTTTGTTCCAATGCACTTAAAACATGCCTATACAAATTTTTTTTTAGATCGGAGTATTCTAACCCGTGCCGACTTGAGCGTGAATTTGCATGACGGACATGTCCAGAGCATGAATTTTAATCGATCGTATTACTCGTGTACACAGGTTGCTAATCTAACTGTGTCATATGTTAATGTCATATGCAGTGCCGAAGAACGTGTGTTTTTGTTAGGAGATAATATTAACTATTAATATAAAAAACCAAATGAACAGACACAGTTGACCATCAGTCAAGGGCTTGATGTTTTATTTCACAAACATACGGGAAGTAAAATGAACAGTTAGGGCAAGCGCTAAACTTGTGGTTTGAGAGAGAATGATAGTTTGCGAGGAAAGCAAGAATTTCAACAAGAGCTAATCAGCATTGTTCGCAAAAACTTATTAACTTGTACTATTCGGAGTGAAGAAATTACAAAAAACGCAAACAAGTGTGAAGATGTTTTTAAGCATCGTGAAGATGAGTTTAGAAGTAAATTGAACAATCTATTTGAAATTGCACATCCGAATGCTTTACAAATGATTATGTTGGAAGAAGAAAGGATATTTTTATTTCGGCAGAGAGAGCCAGGATGTAAAATTTATCTTGAAGGACTGGATGAATGTCTTGCGGATAAAGAAGAAATGGCGAGACAAAGAACATTACAAGAAGAAAAAAGATTACAAATTCTTTGATGTGATACAACTGCATCAAACACTTGATGTCTTGAAGGAGTACAAGTCTTTCTTGAAGAAAATTTGAACAGAGCATTATTCTTTCCGTGCCGTCATTACATATATAAAAACCTATTTTATAATGTAAAATACATAATGTAGCAAGCAATCCTGACACCACTTTTTTAGCATTTTAAGGAAAGTTTAAAAAGATTTAACGCTATTAATTTTCAAAGTGGCAAGAGAATATGGGCGAATATTCTTTAATGAGTCCGAATTTAAAGAAATGTTGGACTTTCATGAAAGTAACAAACTAAAGATACATCTTCCCGGGGCATTGCATCGAACTCGATAGATGGCAAGAGATATTTAATGTTTTAAAATGTTTCTGCTCAGATCAGATTCTAACTATCTTGTGTAGTTAAAAATTCCTTAAATAATGTCTCTCTGTTGATTGCAACTTTATGTCAAACCGTGGCTTTAGTGCAGTGCAGCTGTAAAAGGTCCTTATCGGGATACTTTATAAAATTTCTAAAATTGCACGAAAAGATAGATTCCACAATTTCAAAAGCAAGCTTAAAAACAATGAGACACCGTATGTAGTTTTTATTAGAAGAATTGTCTGTCGTACTCTCTGATGAAGTAGGCGTACAAGTCAAAGTGGTAGCAAGTTTAGACTGAGAAAATCTACACATGGAAGAGAATCCTTTTTGAAAAGAATTGGATGAAGAATAACATGGCAAGTGCAAATTGTTACACTGATGACTGTTCTTATATTTATTCATTCGTTAATAAACAATACATCTTATTCAATTTAATCTCATTTCAATGAAAAACAACCGACTCTGTATCAATCAAAAGCAGATTACCTGTTCTCTTGCCTGAAGATGGGTATTAGTTTTATTCAAAACTGTCCTTTAACCTGGAAAAGCAACTTCATGTTTAGAAGCTAAAAGGTTATTTCTAAAAGATGAAAAGCAGTGAGTGACTGCACGGAAAGACCTGTTGAATTAATGCAAAGATTTTCGTGGACTACCGAATGTAGATGAGGAGCAAAAGCAATTTTTATTGAGTTGTCAAGAACATCGTTCACTGTAATCATATTGCAAGAAAGGAAACACTGAAAAAAAGTATCATAATAAAAGTTAAAACCATAAACACATTCTAAAGAGTGAATGAAATTAAATTATGATATAAAATTATATAATAAAAATGTATCACTAGTTTTCCATTGACTTAACCCAGCAAAACCAATGATCCCTAACATTCAAATTTCGCGCTCAAGTCGGCACGGGTTAATATTAATCATATTGAGATGAAATTTACTTTTTGAGTAAATTGGACACAATTAAATATTGAGGGGGGGGAGCTCAAAAAAATTTCGCAAAAATAATTTTTGGGCAATATAAGGAACACCCTAACGTACATGTTTAAAGACCCGAAAACATTTTTTTTGTGCACCCACAAAAAAAAAAAAAAAAATTTGAGGGGGGGGAAAAACCTTTGACTGCTATTTCAAGTAGTAGAAATTAAAATGAAGACCGATTTCTTGCAAATAGTAAATGGGTTCTTCAGAAAAATTCAAAAAACTACGGTTGTATACACACAAACTTTTTATCAATTTTTTGTATTTACTTATTGTAACATACTAATTATATATGAAGGTTGGGTACTTTTCTGCTACAGTCTATGTCACACATGTATTCTGTGTATACACATATATGGATAAAAAATTTGTTCCAAGACTGAAGGGAGTTTCTCAGAAATAGACAAAAGGGATGTAAAAATGTCAAAAATGCACTAACTCTCCAAGACCATAAAAAAGCAAAAATGAAGGTACCCAATTAAAATGAAGGCAAACCCAGTAAAAAGCTCAATGCATCTTGTACCTGAAGTCAAAATCTTATTTCATTGTTAAAATTTAAAATTAGTCTTATTTTACAACTACAAACACAACCACAACACAATATATTCCTTGATGAAGAAATTAAAAATATTGGTTGAGGAAATAAATAGCAGGGCCAATAAGTGCGGAGTCTAAATATTCCATTTCATTTTTCGTCATATGGCCACTGCAAAAATCAGATAATTATTACAATTTTTGAGAACACTAAATCTTTGAAACTGAAATCTGAGCACCAATATCTTAATGTTTAATCTATATTATGGGGAGGGGACCAACAACAACAATTTTTCCAACAAACATTTACAATATGTGAAAAACTATTATAATAGTTTCTGTATTCTGTTTCTTTATAATAATTCTGTGTGTAGTACTGTAGGTTTGATAATTATCAATAGATATATACAGTAATTGTTCAATAGATGTAAATATTTCACTTAAGTTATTATTATTATAAGTATTATTATAAGTAATTATAACAGGCAAGAAAGAGCTTTCCAATAAACCCTAAAACATTCACTGACACTTCTCATGTTTTTCTCTTCTTTACAGTAGTTGCAAAGACATGAACATCATTTATGACAAAATGTATCTAAACACCAAGAAACCAAATTTGTACATCATGATTTAAATTGTTATTATTCTATACTTCAGAACCAGACAACCATTAATCGAAATATGAAAATTATTCTGGTATTAGTTTAGCATGTTGAATCTGATTTTACATCATGTGATAACAGTGTTTTAAAAATGACCCTTGAAGTCCATTTAACAAGGTAACGATATTTGCAATATTTCAATTCACACAATGTGAACGAAGAGCTTTGAAATCTTTGTAGGCCAAATGAAAACTTAGCACAAATGTGGACAGATAATTAGTGGCCAAAACCAGAATATATCGTAATTTCCATATAAACATCTAAATGAGAATGCAGCATACCAAAGTTCACAAGTGAAACAATCTTGGTCACCTTGTGACTTTCTCTCTATAGTAGTAAGATCTGTACACTCTGGATGAAATTTAGAATTACAAGAGTGACATTCAATATAGCCTGGCTGTATTGTGTGAAACAGGTATGGCTTCTGGTGTAACAAATATAATATTTTTCCAATATTTATTATTGCCACTTGTGACAATTTAGTATTATCTAGTAATGAGAAATTGAAATTAATTCTTGAAAACAATTATAATATATTTTACTTCAATTTTTAAAATAATATATTTTATCTTATTTTAATTTCAAATATAAAATACTATATTTTCTATACAATGATGTATTAATAATACTATATTTTCATTCTATACTTTGATAATTTTTGCCCTCAACAACCAAGTATTGTAATTCATAATATACAGTTTCATAATCTATATTTTAATTATACACTTCAATCATTTTGTTGCCTCAATAACGATTATTGTAAATTAGTTATAGCTTTACAATTTAATATACGAATTGTTACTTATTTATACAAAACCGATTGGCATAAATAAATACAATAATATAAATATTACTTTATAAAATATCTTGATTAGAGATTGCAATGTTATATATCAGACATGTAAGTAAACATGGGGAGGGAGAATAACAATAGAATCGTAAGTCATTGTATATAACGATATTAAATATAAACCACAGCATTTACAACAAATATTCAAACCTTTGCCAAATCCCACCTTAAAAAAGGAAGTGTTAAAGCTTGAAAGAAGTTGAAAGTTTTCACGTATCGAAGCTTAAACACCATATCTAAAAACAGTTTAGAACATGAATGTCTATTTTAACAATGTCTGAGAGCTTTTCTACTTTTCAAAATCCCTACCTTTTCAATCACAAATCAATATAGTATTTCTCAAAAACACAAATACAATTTTTTCTTAGCATTTCAATAAACAAAATGATTAATGCTGCATTCATTATCATTAAGGATCTTATTTTCATGTAAAAGCATATTTTTAAAGGGCAAGTTATCAGTAGTCAATAATTTTTAGTTTGCAAGACATGCTAATTGAACAAAAAGCATTTTTATTTTACATGTTAATACAGATTTTAGTATAATTGCTTATTTTTATATATTTGATCTATGATTACATATTTCTTACATGGAAACAACATATTTGAAATCAACAACGAGCAGATGTTTGTGATCCAAAAGTAATCACGGTCTCATGCTTGTTTGTGTTCCCATAGATTCATGCATAACTAAATCTATTAAAGCAAATTCAATACAATGTGGGACTGAAGGAAGAATACAATCTCTTGGCAGCTCCCCTCCCCAATCAGTCACAGAATAAGCAGTAAGATTGTTCACGTGCACCCCAGTCTCTTGTAAACAATATTGCGTGTACTACATACTTATTTAATATTTTGTATAAAATATTTGTGTAGTGAGGATTAATACAGTATCCAGGTACATCTGTACACGTAAAAATGTTTGTTTAGATATTCCAGATACATTTTAAAGCTTGAGGTGATGTTTCTACTTCAAGCATTGAAAATGCTTGCATGAAGCAGTTGAAAACAGCTGCAAGAATATTTGCACCACCAGAACATTTATTTTACACATTTATTTATTTTTTCTGACATAGTTTAGAAAAAATAAATACACACTATATGTTAACATTATATGTTATATATAAGTCACAGTTGAGAACTCAAGCATTGTAGACGTGTTTGTTTTCCTTCTGTGTGAGATGATGAAAGCGAGTGCCTGCTTGTGTTTCATCGAAGTGAGTGTTTGTTTATTTCATGTATTACTTGAAATTCAATATCATAGTGAATATTAGATTGGGTGCTCATGTTATTTCATACATTATTTGAAATTTGGAAGTCCCTTTTTGCCAAACATTTGCCATGGTTCCAGGTTATGCTGTGAAAACTTATAAAAAGAAGATTGCAAGACAAAGTTTTAACATTGGACAGGGTGCCAAATCAGCCAGGCTATATTGAATGTCACTCTTGTAACTCTAAATTTCATCCGGATTGTACAGATCTTACTACTATACAGAAAAGTTTTTGCTCTTAAAGGTGAAAAAGAGAGATTGCTCAGGTTTTAAACTGTTGAATTTCAAAGAAATCGGAGAACAAGATTGTTGCACAAAAACAAAGTAAGTAATAAAAGAACACAGAATTAATAAATTTAACTGAGGGTCCTCAAAGAATAAAGGAAACTTGAAAATCTTCTACACAAAGTAGGAAAGAAACTTTACTGAGGACTTAACTGCACTAGAGAAAAGTTTTTAGATTATTCTGTAGGTCTCAAGGCATTTACAACATTACAACATGCAACCTATACAATATTTTCACACTTTTCTGTTTTAAAGTATTAAAGACATGATTGTAAAGACGTGAAAGACTGATAGGAACTGCTCCTGTAGTTTCTTCAATAAACCTTTTAAAGTGCCATAAATAAATCATAAAATACGTTTTTACCAAGTACCACAATTATGCAAGTCCAGTGCTGTCTCAACCCTTCAGTACTCACATCCCATTTTGGAACACAAATGATTATGTGGGATGCAAAATTACATTATTTTAGCCATTACAAGTTTCAAATAAACTTTCTGAACAAGTTACCCTGTTTATTTGAATATGATGTGAAAGACACTAAACATTGACAGTTGATATTTAAAACTAGCTGTAAGATATTGTCTCTTGGATGAAAAATGGGATAACCAACATTTATTGACAAATGAAAATATATTTATTCCTCCACTGATAATTCATCATGAGTAAATCAGCAGTCACAGCAATAGTATGACTATTATTTCACTATAGTATAAGACTTTGTCAAAGGTATATCGCCTTAGAACTTCCTTAATGGCACACTTCTTGTCTATCACTCATACCAGTAGCAGGTACTTGTGCAGGGCTACAATTGTAGCCCAACAGACTTCAAAACTATCTGGCAACAACGTACTTGCTATGAAAACCATCAGAAGCCCTCTGAATAATAAGAGTAACTAATATGAAGCTAGCAATATCCCTATCACACTCTGGACTCACTGGAGGTTGTGAGTGAACAAAAATAAAAGGACCGAGCTACTCCTACAGCTCACATGAGTACTTCAGGGTTAATAAGCAAAAAACAAGTTAAAACTGCCCAACAAGATTTATGTTTATTTTTAACATTAACAAAAATTCAGATGCTAGGTTTGTAGCCAGGCAACAAGATTCTTAGCTTTTATGCCCTCTGTAAAGTGAAGTTGGCAAGATATGACTTATGGTTATCTGGCTCTGATGTATAGTATTCACCAATGACTAATAAGGAAAGTGGATTTGTAATGTGCCTTGGTCACTTAAATTTTGTAATTGCGTTTGCTCAAAAAAATTGTTTCTCCATGTGAAACCACATCATTACACTCCCAACTTGCACCCACACAAGTCAATACATAAAAGAAATTAACTGAGAACACCATCACCATCAACTTTATGAAAGTTCAGTTTAACAGTTAAATTTTAAATTGCATATTAAACATTTACAAAACTTACCACTATCTGTTGGTCACTTTTGCAGCAACCATACCAAACGCCAGTATATACAATGCTGGATGCTCCTCATAAACATGTTCTATACTTTTCCGATAAATTATAAAGGCTGGTACAACTACCAGACTAAAAGGGATTATAGGTGATAACACGCTTGTTCCCTACATATACAAAAAAAAAAAGTACATCAAAACAAGAAATTAAAACAGCTTTTAATATTTACCATGCAATTAATTGATAAGAGCCTTGACCTAGTATCTTTTAATTAATTCAAATATTTAAAATATTATTAAATTTCTATGATAAATTAGAAAATTTCAGAAACTAAAACATTTCTATTTTATACAATGAAAAAATGAATTACCAAATAATAATTTATGACAACTACTTATCTTTGTGATAATACCTTATTTCATTCTGATAATGGAAATGATACATTCTTATTATACTGATCTCATAAATGTTTTAAATTTTAATATTACAAAAAGCTACAATGAAACTGTTAAAATTACACTTCTATCAATTATTCTATAACAATTTAGAAGATATGTAACAAAACATAACAATGAAGTGTGCAAATATAAACACAATATAATTGTAAGAAAATGCAGCAAATACATGCATAAAAAAAAATTCTTCCACATTGTGACAACAGAGGTGTATATTCATGTTTGACATTCACAAAATGAAGCACAAGGAAAGCAACAAAAATATTTCAAATAAAAGAAATTTCTAAAAATTTGCCCATGCAAAATATGGAACTAAATCCAATTGCAAAATTAACAGTGCATTAAAAACTTAAAAAGATAATTAAAAATAACCACATGCAGCAGAAAATCCCACTAATTACTGTGACTGGTCTTGAATTGAAATCATTCCTTCAGCTGTATGCAGCACTTATCAATAGGAACAATGTGACAAATACAAGACTATTGTCAATAATTTCAATTCATTTTAGAAAACAAAAATAAAGAAAGTGAATTAAAATTTCGAATTGCCACAAATCTATTATCACATACTATTGTTTACCAAAAAATAATTAAAAAATTAATATATATGAATATAGTATTTGTGGCACTTTAACAATGACAAATTTTATGAAATAATGTGAAAATCTACACTATAATCCATGTCTGAAAATTTGTTAAGTTTCCAATAACACAGTGTGTACAAACGAAGACGGAGGGGCGACAAAATAATATTTCTCTTATCACCTATATGGCAGTATTCTTTGTCTCAAATGAAATAAAAACAAATCAAAACTACATCAGAGGTAACAAATTTGACTATGAAATTTAATAAAGGAAGGAATAAATAAAGTCTGAAAAGGGGTGACAAAATTATAAACAATAAAAAATATTTTAAAACTGAGGGTGAGCAAAACAACTGATGCACATTGTTCCTTCAGTTCCAATGATATTATATTAATTTTTCTAATCACCCATTTTGTGTTTATTCATCAAATCCATGTTTTTTTATCCAGTGTAAACACAAATTAATTACAGAAAATAAAATTCCAACAAACAGCAAAATTTTGAATTAATGTATCAAAAATTGAAAGGAATGAACTTCAACTCGAGATGAAGCTAGTATTTGGGTGCTGCAGCCCACTTACAGCTACCGTGGACCCATTCTTGCCCACACCACCAGTTATAATGATCGCCACTTTTGACTGCGCAAGGAGAACAGCTACCAAGACAGCCACATAGATGGGAATTAACTTCAGTTCCATGTTAAGCCATGGAAGCTACATCATAACAAAAAATGATCACCACGCACATTAGATTAAAACACAACCACCAAGATTAGAAACCACCTCTAAGTTCAGGAAAAGTTTAACAAAAAACCATAGCAAAAGGCCAATCAAATGACATTTTATAAAAGAGGTTAAACACATCACCTAAAAAACTCGTTAGTATAAAGAATGGAACAAGAAATCATATAACACAAACCCATTCGAGCATTAAAAAAAACAAAAAAACAATAAAAAAACAAATTCACTTATTCAGTAGATGTTATGGTCCGCCTACCTATGCAATATTTGGAAATAATTTATTTAGTAAAGCAATCTCTTTAAAAATGCAAATATGCTGCAAAATTAATGTGAAGACATGGACAACGCAGGAAACAGCACATACAGAATGCCAGAATGCCTCTGTACAAAAATGGTACTGCTACCTTCTGCTGATTTGATTAAATTATAAGAAAACGGATGCCAGTATTAATGCACATTACATATTTTTTCAAACTGAATGTAAACAACAATAATATATTATAGAAAACTATAGTAACATAGTTAACGGGCACAGCAATTCTCATACCATCTCTTCCAACAATTTCAATTAACCTAATGTTTACTGTGTTTGAGTGTTTTACATAAAACATTCAATGGAATAATAAAAATCGATGTAACAATAGTGAAGAAGGATGAAAACTATTGTTCTCATAATATGCAGGCAGAAAGCAGCAGAAATAAAGAAACATATTTTAAATAACATTAACAATACATGTACATATTTTTCACTTCCAAGGGCACTACATTTTTAAAAAACCTAATTTATACATTAGAACTTCAATTACATTAAACACGATTATCTGAATCTCCAATTAACCAAATAATTTTTTTGGGGGAAAAAAAGTCAAAATTGGGAAAAACTTGTTTGAACATATGTAATTGTTCTCTGGTCAAGCACAGTCAAACAAAAGTTCATACCAATATGTTAATAATTAACATATTGGAATACAACTAAAACTAGTAGTAATAAGAACTCAGTAGTTTATTTTTTTGTAAATCTTAACAGTATTTACAATAATTACAATTACAATTACACTTGATTTCATGAATTTAAGTTGTCTGATTTTTTACTTGACTATAATTTGAACTCTCTAACTTAATTTCTGAGCATAACTGATTCATGTAATTTCCACAAATCCAAATCAACCCGATCTGCATTCAATTTGGAAAATTGGAGTTCTATTGTATGTTAAGGTTAAAAAAGGAATCACATATTTCAGAAATGCCCACAATTTACAAACTAACATTCTCTTCTTCAGTACACGAGAACTCCTGATCAAAGAAAATGTATTAGTTGGAGTCATGTTTCGATACAAAAAAATTATTTTACTATCAAATTTATTACAAAAAGAACCTAACACTGTAAAAGATTAAAAATAATTCTGTAAAATTATTTCTACTAGTGTTTGACAATTTAATTCACTTATTCCATTGTAATTGCTACTTTTATTACACTACTGTAATTAAAAAATCTACCCTTTCAGACTAATTTTATATTCTCTCTAGAATAATATTTACTTTCATAAAATAATTTTAAAATATTACAAATTATGTTATCTATATCACTAACATCAAATTTCAATAAAACAGATCAATAAATTCAGATTTCTAGTAAATAAAATTTGAATACAATTTATTGCAGTTGATCAGAAATGAACAAAAAATTCATTAACCTTGTGATGAGCCTATTTAAATAATATAATTTATTATTAAGCATTTCGCCATCACAGTTGAAAATGATAAGTTATGAAACATACTTCGTCACCACGCAGCCTGAATGGAATGAACCAACATAAATAAACATTAATAATATAAATCATTCCATCATAAGTATTAAAAATTATAAATTTTCTACAAATATTTCATTGCCATGTGGCCAAACAGAACGAGCAGGGAAACTTGAAAAAATGTTGACAACCACTTGGGCATCTGCCTTTCCAAATGACATTCTCAAGGAGATTCCCTCAATAAGCAGCAGGGGTATTTAAAGGGACCTCCCAAAGCACCAGGAGGCACAGTTCTACCTGTAGAGTGCACAACGCCACATTGCCATCTGTGCGACAGCCGCTTAATAAAGAAGATGAACGACATGGCTACCATCAACAACAAAATGTCCGCCGGAGAACTGGAGGCGATGGTAAGAAGCAAAAGGCTGACATGAGGGCACTCGACATCCTTGTCATTGCTCCATAGCGCTTCCTATTCTCTCATTCCCTTTCTCGTCTCTCCCCTATCACCCCTGGTGCTTTCCACATGTAGCAACTTCAGTGATAATCAAGTAATTAAACTTAACTTAATAATTACTTAATGACTATATCTTCTCCAGTCATAACCCCCTTCCCCTTCCGGTCACTCTAATCTTTCCTCACATGGCAACCTCTCCTAAGTGAATTACACTCATCAGCCAGCATTCGCTTACGAGGGGACGCCACAACCTATTAATTAGGAAAGAATTTTATGGGAAGAAAAAAAGAAAAGAAAAATAACAAAGACTTCTGAAGTTTCTGTTGAGTGGGGATGCAGATCTATCTATTAGAGATGGTGAACAACAATACCATATAAAACAAAAATTAGTACCGTTCTTCCCTTTCAAGCAATTCTCAAGAATTTTTACCTCTCATCACAAAAGTGAAATTTACTATCCCAATTCACTTGATTGCCTCAGTTTTCACCCTAATTCTTAGAGGTGTTTTGGTAACACCCACTTTCAGCTACAGGAGACCTTCATCCTCCCTTATCCCATACGTCTGACATTCATATCTGAGAAACTAGTATGCTTAAAAATACATGTATTTCCAATAATATAAGAAATTACTTCTGAAGAAGAAGTCACATAAAACCATATTATGGCTTCTAAATACAGTATGATTTTTCAAAAAAATACTCCAATCATTGCCATTGAGATTACTAGACTGTATGTCCAAGACAACCACGGTAAAACAAACTACAAGACAATGAAATCTGAGCCCAACTATTTGTTAATACCAACATCACTTGTGAAGTGGTAACTTAAATTTACTCAAGTTTTTGAGAGGATAACACTGTCATACAAAGATTTTGCAAAATAAGAATTAAAAGTTGGTTTTGGTATATAGAACTTGAATCTGCAAACAATTTTTTTTATCACGATTTTTATAATGTGTACTGAAATTTCCAAATGCACAGAGATTTCTACATTTTAGGCATATACTTGGGCAAACATTGTAGAACAAGATCAAATTTGTGAGTTCTTAACTTATTAAATCCATATTAATTTTTAAAAATTTAAACACTCAATAGGAAAATATTTTTCCTTATCACCAACTGTCACTTTTCAATGTACCCACAGCATTGTCAAGGAACATCAGGTTGATGTAGCACAATTCTCCTACACGATGCTAGATTTGGTTATAAAACAATGTTTTTGTTGCACTAAATGAACTCTAAAATTTCAACATTGCAAAAATCACAGTCACTGTAATGACAGAGTTCTTTACCCAAGGTACTGGAATACCTAATGGTCTAAATGGACGGACACTCATACAGGAACTCCAGCCAATGCAACATTAAAAAGAAAAAGACAAGAAGAAAAAACAAAGAAAAGAAAAGAAATTCCCTCACTACAAGATTGATGTGCTGAAAAGTTAGGTTTAGGTACTTGATCAATAATACTAAAAGAACTGCAGGCTGATGTACCATATTTACCCGAATATAAGACAACCCCTTGAATTTGGACAGGTCTCTTAAAAGTTTTTAACTTATTCATACCATTTAGACAAAATATAATTGCAAATTGTCAAACAGATTAGAAAATTGTATTTTGCTTGAGCTCTCACTATTTTCTTATTCCTGAAAATCACCATCATCATGTCACTTCCCTCTTCATCTTTAAAAGTACAATTTTGTCTTTCTGGTCCTCCTCCTGAACTGGGTCATCCTCCGACTTTTTAGCTGCTTCTGCCACTGCCCCTCCTGAAAGTTTTGGGCTTCAAATTTACGTTCATCTGTTGTTTCATCTGACTCCACATTCCCTACTACCAGATTTTCTTCCTGACGTGCACTTGTTTGTGACTTCTGATTCTGTAACAACCGTTACTTTAAATTTGCGAGATCCAGTTGGAAACTACAAATCCATATATCTGCGACCTTGCTGTCCGTATTTTGCAAATTCCATCTAATGTTGGATGTAGAATGTGTATTTCTATCTATGTGATTTTTTTTCTTTTCCTTCTTGCAAAGCACAGATTCACACTCGATAGGTGCTCGAGTGGCGATACCAGACGTCTCGAACCGAGAATCCATGCGGCCTCGCCGAACATCATGATACCCGCAACGCTTCATTTTCACAAAGCGTTTAACTTTCTACAATACGATTCAGTGCATATTGTCGCTTTACCGGTCTGTTCAAAAATATTGGTCTATATCGGGCAGCAAATCCACGATGGATGCCCATGAATATATTGGTGGATGACTACAACATAAAACATCGCCAAAAATTATCAATAAAATGCTCTTAAAATGCTTTTACAATGCCCTAAAGCAAAGAAAAATGACATAAAATATTTATCAAAACCAGTTCAGATACGTTACTGATATAAGAACCTGTTGGATATGCTACTGATATAAGCAAGGCTTCTATTCGTTCAAGTGAACTCAGCATTCAAACTTTAGTTTGGACTGTTCTTTACCAGGAAATTTATGCCTTTAGTTATCCCGAAATCAGATGAACCAACAATGGTGCTGATAGAGTCACAGGAACCTTAGATTACATACTAACAATGGCTGTGACAACTTCTGAGTGAAGAAATTGAATAAATTTACTGAAAATATTTGAATATGGTCAACTTACAAATAGAAATAATTCATATATTTATCCACTGATGATTTTACATCTTGTTTCATAAGATCCTACAAAGCTCTGTTTTTTGAGTGAATACCAACTTTGGTCTGCTATGAATCATTGAGTAAATGATTTTCTCTAGCAATGGTGGATGAAGTTTTACCCCTCTGGCAGGGATGTCGCAGCACGGAGCTTTTCATAGTCAGTTTTTGTATAATTCTAAGGGCTACGTTGCTGGTGGTGTACTCCAATTTAAGGTATTTCGAGTTGGTTGTTGGCCAGAAAATTGCAAAATCTTTTGTTATATATTATTGGTGATTAATTCTATTTACTTCGTGACTAATTATCTTTTAACAATAAAATGATATTAAAAGGTTTGCACAAATGATATAAATTCAGTGGTTCAGGGTGATATGTGAATTATATATATATTAATTGAATCTCAATAAACAATACAAATTTTAGAAAACAACCTTCTGAGATCAGGAGAACAAAAATTAATCTTCAACAACATTTATGATTACAACACACACTAAATACTTCAATTGTAAAGCATCGATTCCCTTCTTTTTTGAACACCACATATATGAATACAGTGTTTATTTCTTCATAAGGTTTTTTAACGGCAATTGTTAACGGTCAATACTATGCTATTACAGTACCTCTTTAATCACTAATGGGCGATATTAACTTTTATTTATTTATTCATCTGGGTGATTTGGGCAGTAATGCATGTGTTTCTGGCAGCAGTGCTGTGAACTGTTTTTCCTGACATGATCTTGGTATATTTTTTATTTTATCTTTTACTAAAAATTTGTGTGTGTGTGTATGGGAGGGGGGGATCAAATATTACACATGACAATAAAGATGGTTTATTGTCACGTATAATACATTTTCAATATTTATTTAAATATGCAATTCAACTGGTTCCTGCATCTTAATGAGAAAACAATACTGAACTTTTAAGTGTGATGTAGTGAAGTGTACATGTAACTTTAATTAAATCTGCTGTAAGGTACCAGTTCCACAAGAAGAAAGAAAAGAAAAAAAAAAAATTATACAACTTTCCACATGCCTTTTATTTCGATAAGCTATTAGCATTCATTTAAAAAATAATAATTAAAAAAAAAGCACACACCAAAGCAACTTTTATGAACTGCATATGAAAATTAGTTCTTTCTACACCATTCACCAAGTTATTTCAATACCCCCAGAACTTTAAGACATGAAAGAGAGTAATTACTGTTTAGTTTCGTTTTCACAAAAATGTGGCACAGACCTTACATGCACACAGGAAAAGACCATTGGTAAACTAACACATAATCACAGTTACATTCTCACACTCGCACACACATGGTTGCACACTCTCATGTAATCACATGCATACTAACATACGGTCACACATCTTCGGTTTGGAGGAAGATAATCATAACTCAAAAAATGCTTTGTTTGCTTATTCAACATAACTAAGAAGGCAAGTCCTTTGGACAAATTATCACAAGAGTGTTTACAACGATAACCAATAAAGCACCACCACCCAATGTTACATACTCTTAAGATTGAATTATTCAAAAATCTTTCAACAACATTCTACAGGAATGAGTTGATTTTTTTTTGAGTTGTGATAGCTTTCAAGCCAACAATACATACATTCAAATATGCATAATTATACAGGACCAGATTTATGTTCACACTGGACAACACCTTTTATTTATTCAATTATTAGAAGGTATCTATCTCACCATACATCTTATTGATATGCAGGCTTCTAATTTATAGTGGCCCATGAGCAACATTCCCTGTAAAATAATTCCCGCTTAAATCTGGCATTGCATAATTATGTATATACACAAACACACAACACTAGTATTTTCAACGATCATACATTACACACCACTCAAACACAAATGCTCTGTGAAAATACTGCTCTTAAGCAGGCAGATACTCTTCCTAATGCAAGACAAAAACACAAACATAACCACAAAGATACAGTCAAATTTAAAAACAAAATAACAACAGAACATATTCCCTCTGCCTGAAATTTCAGATCCACATTTTATGAAATCTGAATGCAAGGTTCAATTTATAGCACTTACAGCAACTGTTGACCCGTTCTTTCCAACGCCCCCCTTTTGAAATTCAAGGCAATAGGAAGAAAATACTTGAGCATATCCAGAAAAAAATACAGCACACACTACGTGACAGAGTCTGAAGCCTTCGGTCCACGGAATCTGAGTAAAAACAGTACAGTGCACTTTAATTGTCACATAGATAAAAAGAAGCCCCACTACAAGAAATCTAGTCTACTGATGAACTGTCTTCTGATGGACACTGTTCCACTATTCTGGAAACCAGGACACCAACAGAAGAACGCTAAGTGACAAAATTACAATATTTCACTTTGCTGTTTCAAAAAGAAAAATGCTTTCACAGTAAATGAAATAAAGACTCCTAGTTTAGTTGAAGTCCAAGTTTCATTTCAAAAGTGCTGTGCCAGAAAACCTTTAAAAAAACTACACATCTATTACAAGTTTACAAACTTGTAGAGAAATTGTACAAAATATTAGTGTAATTATGAGACAACAGAGTACTTTTAAACCTACATCTGGAGGGAACAAAACATTAAAATATTCACAATGATGTGCAAGTCAAAGATTCTGTCAGAAAGAAACAGCAGTAGAATTTTCATGCAAAAATTCTCCAACTGGCATAAAAACTATCAAGAAGAACACAGCGATCAAAGAGTACAAAGGCCCAAAGAATTATTTTCTACAGTAATAAATACCATGAAGCACACTTACTGAAAAGTCATTCCCATAATGAATGTAATACCAAAAATGCCACCAGTTCATGAGTTCTGACTGAACTTCACCCTCTGACTACATTTTTTTTCTCCAGATTCTAAATAAACCACAACCAAGTGCAACAAGAACAATAAATAAAGACAACTTCAAACTACTACAGTAACAAAATTGTATCCTGACAAAATCAAAGTTAAAAGGGCACCCACCAACAAAATGCAAGAGTTCCTACTCAGGATCTGTCACCAAGTGCAAAGAAAGCACCAACAGCAACAATGTCCTTAAAAAAGAATGAAAGAACCAAATGAAGAGAAACAGTAGCTTTATATCAAAGATACTATTTTATTAAAATGTACAATTATATTCTTAGAAAATAATTCTACACAAAATCGTCAAAAATTATTTTATAAACATCATTATAACCTAGTTACCATTTCAGGTTTGTACAATTGGAGTTCAATTCTATTCACCATCCTCACTTCACAAAAATATCAAAGTTATTGTCAGGCAACATCACTAACACTTTAGCAATATAGAAAAGAAAAAATAAACAATATTTTTTTATGAATTGAAATAACATGATTAGTAATTACTAATTACTTAGTAATTCCTATTAATAGGAATAACTATACAAAAGAATATGAAGTTTGTAAGGACTGAATTAAAAACTGATGATCACAAACAATCTAAGGTAGGCCTTGTTTTGAGACAAGACAACTGATCAAATATCTCCCCTAAAGCATAGGTCCTAGCTTGTTCAGCATGCTATCCATCGAGTTCCAGAATATTCTGAGTTAAGATGGAGCATGATCTTGGCAACATCAGCACCTAGTATCATACTATTTATACTTCTTGTGAGCATCTCATAGGACTAAGTGAGATAGCTTAACCATCAATACATAAGTCTGTAGTCTAAAGTACAATATTAAATGAAGCAAATTAACAAGTATTGAGAATATTTTTCTGTAAGGCTCGAAAGATAATCATGTGATTTAAATCAATATTTATTATTTGTAAAATTAGAAAATATATTTGTATTTTAAATATTTGTAAAATAAAAATTACTCAGATAAAAGGACCTAAATCAATTACAAAGTTGATATAAAGAATATATTATATTTCTTATAAACTTTTTCATGTAATTGCACAATTTGAAGAAAATAAAATACAATATAATATACAATAAAATGAAAAAACTTATGAAACAAAGAACAATAAACAATTTGTAGTAGAGTAATATACAAAAAGACTTAGAAGATCAATTAGTTTCTATCCACCATTTAACTCTCTAAAACAAAAACTAATTTAGCAGCAATACCACCCTAACACACCAAGATAGTTTAGAGAAAAACATGTTTAAAGCTTCAACTGTGTCCATAATTCTAGATTTGTATGAATATGTTTTTTTGGCCACTTAAAGTACATCTTAAAGATGGAGAGTATCAATAAAATGGAATTTTATTAATACACATTTAAAGAACAAAATTAATATTGTTTAAACTAATGAAAATAATAGTTAATCTAACTAATAATACTAGGAAAACCTGGTAGACGTTGTTCTGCCCTTCATCTCCCTCTTTCCCCACCCATTTCCCTTTCTTACTGTCTCTCCCTCCTTCCCTCACCCTGTCCCTGTCTATCTCTATGTGTCTGTCTCTGCTGCTCTCTGTCCCTCTCATTCACATTTACTTGCAGATTCTGCAAGTCTCTGAGCAGGTGAGGTAATATCGGGAAGTGCCGGACAAGCAAAAATGTAATAGAATGTTCGAGAAGAGCTCATTCTGTAGATTACGGTATGAGAAACAAATATTTAGTTTTGTTCTACAGTGCCATGTAGTAGGGTTACAACAGAATTAACAGCACATAAACCTTCTGGGTGAAAAAACACATAGAAGTGCCAACTTTCATGGAGAACGTTCTAACGGTGTCAGAGTTTAGCTCTTATATACATGCCAACATCCAGTTTTATACATATAGATTAACCTTTTTCTTTGTGTACATTGATAAAATTCCATTTTAAGTGGGAAGCATACTTCCCACTGACAGTTAAAGGGTTAATAGGAAAGGGCGCAAGTAACAACCATCATAACCGCATATTATTCAATAACAAGACAACTACTATTGTTTTCAAGTGCTTTTTGATTAAGGCATTATCAAAAAGAAAGGGTAAAATTTCTTTGAATGAAGAATATCTCTTTTTCTAAATCATACTAATATATGGTGCCACAAGGTTATACGGTAATGTTGATGCAAGAGCACGAAACTATAAGCAACTCAAATTTAAAGATTTTGTTTAAATCTTTAAGGTTAGGGCATTATTGCACCAGGCCCCTCAAATATATAGTATATTTTTTTAAAATAAAATTACAACAATTTAATGATAAATTTAAAAACTGATGTTTTAATGTACTTTTTTTTGCTTTTAAAGTAATTAAGTAAAGTCAATTTTGCTTTAAAGTAAAAACATGTATACATTTTTTAAAATCTTATTTAAATCAATTACATATGATCTAAATAAAATCTGATTTTAAAAAAAATCATGATTTTTTCCAGCCCTATTTCTCTGTATTGTTCCCCAATAATATGAACTCCTTCCAGTCCTAATAAAATGTTAAGTATTGTACAGGGGTAACATTACTGATGGACACCTTACAAAAATAAACGAATAATGTAACTTATAAGCATTGCAGGAAAAGAACAAAATAAGGATATTAATTCTTCCAAATTGTATCAAAAAACCTGAATTTTAACAGATGGTGATAATCCAAAACGTGTTCCCAAAATCTTCCATTAATTTCCTAGATCACACAGTTAATTCCCACCATTATAGCACTCCAATTTATACATTTACAAGTTGGCTGCCATGTGAAGCATATAGTCTCTTAGGGAGAGTTAATTTTCTTTTCAAATGAAACTGTATGGACTCATGTGATGATGTCCTGCAAGGAAGAAACTATTCAATAGTGCTTCCACTTATCTGCAAATTATCAGTTTTCTTATCAAGAATGTTCATGAACTACATTTATTTTGATTTTCCAATGGTAGCTAGCTTGAGATGTCATACCTATAAATTATTTCATTCTTGTTTAGAAAAATACATTGGCACAGAGGGGAACTTGGCACAGAGGGGAACTATAAGAAAGGGGACTGTAGTACCATGGTGTACAATAGCGAGAATGCACTTGGCACTGAATAGTTGGAAACTTAGTTGGCTGACTTGAAAAATGTCAAAATAAGCACTTTTTTCTTAAAATTTTATCCCACCATCAACAAGATTGTATAAACTTTTGTAGGAATATAAGGTTTATCGAAGGAATATCTAAGGTTTCATCTTCACTTCACAAAAATTATTTTCAATTGGGAAGAGATAATGAATAGAGACACGAGAACCAAGTGACATGAAATTTGTTTGCGTAAAAAACAAATATTTCATTTAATATGGAGAAAGAAGAGGGTTTTTGAAACTATGTAACCCACTCTTTTTTAAATAATTCCTTCTTACTTCATCATTTTCAAATATAGTTCAATACAAATCAAACAATCATAACCATAACCTTTGTTCCAGGTAACATGATGCCAACACAATTACATAGCAAATAGGAAGCAAAACATTTGTCATTTGTACTGCAATCAAGCTTAACAATACTTTTAAGCAAAGCCTTCACAAGTACACAATTTTTATAAAAATACACAGACAGGAAAGCTGGAAATATCTGATAGAAGCACTATTAATTTTTTTCATATGAAGGGTTCAGGTGTAAAAACCTTCTTGGAAACACTTTCAAGATTTAAGTGAATGAACGTTCTGGTTCAAAAAGTGGTTTAAGTGGGTTGCACAAAAATCAGATCAAGCAGGGGTTAACTATGAGCCATAACTGAACAGTAGAATCACATTGCATAAGCAACAGATTGCAGGAGCCAAAAATTGTACATTCACAAAAATAATTTTGAAGGTCATCTTATACAACCAAGCCCTTCATATTCCAACATTAATTTGCTTCAAAAACACCAACAAACAGAAACAAATGAAAATTCAAAGGAATAAATGTATTCAACAAAAAATTCTTAGTAATTTGGAGTTTCTCAATCAAATAATGCTACTATTTCCATACTTCATAAAATTCAGCCTTTCACATGTGATGCATTTCCAATTCTTTCACTATAAAATAATGTATCCAACAAATGCATTATTTTTACAGAAAAAATAAATACATAATTATTTTTGTCTCTGGAGCACCATTAGTTCAAAAAAGGTCAGTGCTCAACAGTCATGAATTTTCCACTTTTTTATTTAAAACGACCAAACAACACAGACTCCTAAAGATATCACAAGTATATTAAACTTTAGAATGGCAACCATGGCAGCTTTTTTGTATTGAAATTGTTTATTTGTGTTTTGCAAATTCAATGTAAAAATGAATGTTGATCACATCACAGCTGCCTGTGATATGATCACACAGTTGCCTGTTACCTGGGGCACAGAAATCTAAAGTATCGATAGGTCATCTTTTTTATTGTGGTGTTTCATTACATCATTAGGTTAACTTCAACCATCTTATGAATCCTGACCTAAGGATTCATGTTTTGCTGGAAAGACAGTATAGTAATTCACAGCATTTCACCACTACACATGCTTTGAACTCCCCCCCTCAAGAGACATGTTTTTTCCTTGAATGCTCCTAGGACAGGTTAGAAGGATCTGGCTAAAAACAGCACCAAGTGATTCACCTGGTCAAAAAGAATCACATGAGCTAGAGATCAACTCTATAGGTGTCTCAAAACTCCCCAAAAGAGTGTCTGAGAAGCAAAAAACTACCACAAATGTGTTTTTTTATATTTTTCCTAGAATGTTCCTAAAGAATCCAGGGGAAAATGATCAGTTCCTGACCAGTAGATTGAGACGTCCCATTTGCCTTGAATACCAGACAAAAAGTGGTCTAATGCAGTGATGGATGGACAAACAAAAAGGCATAACACACACAGGCAACCCAATTACTATAAAGAGGATTTTCTTTAATGAAGGAGCACTTCCAAGAGGAAGTTTCTCTCATTTTCAACTAAATATTGCAGAACGGAAGTCAAATCTCATTAAACTATTTTGGTTGAGAATACTAACACATTATCTTAAAAAGGATTCATAGCTCTTTTTTACTTAAAAAAATATGAATGTAGACCAAGCTGATATAAAAATATCTCATACAATTAATTATTTAATTTAGAAGTGTTTAAAACTTAACACATTGGTTAATTCATTATGTTCCATTAACTTAAAATCAACCCCAAAAATGTTTAAGAAAAATAAATTCTGAGAATTATTAAATCAAGTAATTTAAAAAACTGCTCACAAGCTTTGTCAACCACACCCAGATTCTGCTCTATTGTTTCCATAAGCACTCCTTTATAACATTAAAATACACAATGATATTCTCAGTCATGTACCAAATCAATAAAACTAAATTTGACTAATTTACTCAAAATATTCTCAAAGCTTATGAATGTTAGAACAACTATATTTTCAAAGCTTTTCAAAAATATTCATACTGTTAAGAAAAGGGTAGTGGTGTTTTATAGAAAAATATGCAATGAAGATAGAGAAATAAATTCCAAAGATGTTTGGCATTTTAGCATACTAATCATACTGAAGTAAAAAATTGTAATAATCTCAAATCACAATGAAAATGTTCAGAGTAAACTTGTTTCCTATAATGCAAATTGAACATTTCAAACCTGCCTCTTGTGCAGGAATCAAAGAACCAACAGTAAGGGACTCAGTTTCAAAATGAAAAGCTGAAGTAACACAGTGGACAAACAATGCAAAAGACATACCACAACTGTGAAATATCTTAAAAGTTGATTACCAAATTCCTAACAAAACAGACATTTACAAATGCAGAACAAAGCCACATTTGTTTTCAATGAAAACGTGAATCAATTGACCTATATCCATCTTTGGTTTCTCTGCCAACTACACACAATGGCTCATGAGTGGTAAAAAATACAGCTTTAAAATTATTAGTTGAAGAAAAAGAGGCAAACTCATTGCAATATAAATTTACTCCAGTAAACTGCAGTTCATCTATTTGGCCTTCATATTTACACTTGACTAAGTTAACAATGCTGCCAAAAAAGCTGAATTATGTTTTTATTATGACGAGGCCATATCTATTCTTCAACTAAGGAAATTACTGTTTATACTGCACCATTTCCTGCTTCAAAATTATTTAATTGCTACCAAGTTACATGCCCACCTTCCTATTCACACTCATTCTTTACAATTTTCAATGAATTCATAGAGCTTATGCCCCTGTACCAGACAGTTCACTAAAAATACTTTAATAATTTCAAAATATCTTCTCAGTTTTTGCCAGAAACTAAAATATGTTGGAGGAAAAATAATAAAAATAAATTATGCAGAACAGTTACTAATGTAAAATTCTGGGGCTAATCAAATTCAAGACCAAAAGTATGTATTGCATTATTAAGAAAATTCATTGCAATTTCATCTAAAATGGTTCCAGTCTGTGTAATATGTGTTTTACTCAATAAAAAATACATGTTTTCTTATAATGTCAGTAATTTGACTCCTAACATGATCATTTACAAATGAAAACCGCTGAAATCAGCAAAGCCGGTTGAAAACATCTTTCAACACCAGGCATGCAATATAATCTGAACCCATTAGTTAAATACCAATTTTCTGTTAGTAAGTTTTAAGTTCACACACTATTTATTTTATAGTCATGATTCCTTTATGATTTTACATGCGAATGATTATATAAACAAGTATTTTGGGTTATGTTAATTTCTCGTAATTTGGATGTGTACAATGAAACACACATTTTTGAAACTTTGATTCATTATAAAAACAATTTTTTCACAAACAAACTGAAAAATTTGGACTCGCAATTATTAAAAGAGAGTATTATTATTACTCGCAGTATTAAAAGTCAATGACTGTACCTAGTTGCAAATCTGCATGTCTTACGTAATTAATGAGATTTAAACCATCAATTCTTTCAATTTTAGGCATTTCAAATTAATTAGGTTTACTGTTTATACAAAACATGAAAAGTAACAAATTAGTACAACTGAAAGTCTGCATTAATCATTGTTTATGATTTACAATTGTTTTAAAATGTTTAATATTTGAAAAGAAATAAGCAGAAATTCAAGAATATTCATAAGAGCCTACACCTATAGACAGATTACGAAGTTGCTAACCTATTTAAGATATTTGGATGCTTTCATCATGCGTAATCAAAGAAACAACCAACATGTTACAAATTGTTTAAGCATTAATCCATGGCCAACGGGAAAAAATGGGAAAGTCTTATGAAATAGAATATACCAACCATTCTTCCCAGTGGCCATTACTTTGTCAGGACAGTTACAATCACAAGAAATTTAAATTCACAAAAGAACATTATACACTAATGTGGAAGAATGACCTGAAAATAAAACAAATGCATAACCCAAACTCAAACTGCAAATCATTTTTAACATAGCATGCTGCCACTCAAGGATTTCAAACAAATGGCAGCACACGTATGGTAACTAACTGCACTTACAGCAACAGTGGAACCGTTTTTTTTCCCACTCCACCAGTAAATATAACATAAAAGTACTGGTACACATTTATTGATCCAACTATGATAGTGCTCACAAGTATTAGACCCTTCAATTGAAAATTAAGATAAGGAATCTGAAAAAAATAAATAAATAGCAAATATTTCAAAATAAATAATATCATAAATTGAAATCAAAAATAAAAATAAAATCCACAACTCATTTATGAATGTTTAATGTGAATATACAAACATACGAACAGACCCTTTGTCTTGCACATTACATTTCTATAATTCACAATGAATGACAATGTTGAACATCTGACCCTTAAATCACTCAAATATGTTTTTGGCATATTTAATCTCTCAATTTATATGAACAGGTGATGACGTAATGTCAACCTGAAGCAACCAAAAACTCTGTAAATGTCAGTTCTCCAATACGGGTTAGAAGATACATATTAAAGTTTCACAGCTCAACAAACAAAAATTAATTCAAATTTATCTTCACACTGGCTAAATGATGAAACAGTTTATATGACATAATGATCAGTAAATAATTTTCTTTCTGAACAAATGTTCATACACAAATGTCGTTGATGAATCACAAACATATACATTAAAATTAATGAAAATAGTAACATCTTTTCTGTAGAAAATTGATTTGATTTAATTTAATGCCATTACTAATTACGTTAAAAGGAATATGAAAACTGGTGTTTATGACAATTTCACGAACAAACATATTTTGAGAGTAATTTAAATTTCTAAATGGTTACATACACAATTTAAAAGCATGTAAGTAATTCTTATCTGGTCACACAATAGGAAATGCAAGGAAGACACTACTATAAAAAGATAATCTTCATTTTAATGAAATATAAATGTGTGGGCCAGAGTAATTGTGACAAGTTCAATTACTGAAAGAATCATACAATTCCCTTCACCTCCCCAGTTTTCTTGTGTTTATACAAAAATTACTCATCTCGTTTTTCTTATATGACATTCAGCAATATATTATTTTATTATGAAGAAATCTGAAATGATTTCACAATATAATTTCAAAAACATTCATAAATTCTAATGCATTATTTTGTAATACTGGTATATATTCTAAGCCACATCTTTCTACTGACTATTCCTTATTAAACGAACTGTTTAACTGTTCCAAAGTCAAAGTCAACGATTCTATAAAAAAATGTATAGAATATATCAACAATCATGAAATATTAAAATATAATGACCTCGCTCATTCTTAAAGATAAAAAATTTTGAAGAGTACTTTAGCATTGTATTCAATGCATTTCAGACATTAGAAAAAGTTGTTCCAAATAATAATAATAATAAAAATTGTTTATGGCTGTACTTTACATATGAATGCTGTTTCAAAAAATTCTGAAAAGTAGATCTTCCTTACTATTACTAATAGACCTTACACATAAGTGTCCTTCAATAAAACAAAAAGAACAATGTGTAAATCTATCTACTACAAAAATGGTGGTTTCAAATGTGCTGCAATTTTTTAGTGTTATTTATTCCAATACTTTACCTGTAGCTGACAGTTGTTAATAATGAATTGAAAAAGCAATAAAATATAATTTAAGACAATTATGAAATTATCCTATTAGAGTATGTTTAGGAAAGTACCAACAAGATAAATTCAATAGTTTATTTATTGCCTAACAATACACTTAATGAATTTACAAATGAAATCATTTCACTTTATTTGGGTTTCTGTCAGAGATATACGAATGACTTGCAACTTCTTGATTTTAATAACATTATGCATCCAATGGAAATATTTCCAGACTTTCACAGCTGTCACCACTACTTATGAGTTAACAATACTATGAGAATAACTGACAAAGGTCAATTTTTTAACATAATTTAAACAATTACTCTGACCCACTTGATAAACAATAGGAGTGCTACAAGAAAGACAGACTTTGAGGCAGGCATTCCAAGCCAATACTTTTATTAAGTCACAAAAGTACTAAGTTACCTCATGGAAAAATTGATGAGAAAAGACAAAGGATACTGTAAAAAAAACATCTGAATTTGAAATGAAGAATGGAAAAACATTCAATATACCAAACTCCATAATTCAATACAAGTTATGATCATAATATTGCACACAAGAAATAGAATAGAGAATTCATAAATTTAACATTCTGGTTTCTTTTTTGCGAATTTATGAATCAGATTTTTTGACAGTAAGTTATGAAAAAGGATGAACATATGTTTTACATGGCACCCAAATGTTTGTTTCACAGGTAAAAAACATACATTTCACTTTAAAATGTAAGTTTTTCTCTTTTTCACAACCTAAAGTGAAAATCCAATTCCTATAAAATCTTAAATTATTTAGGAAAATGCAAAGAAAAATTACTAGCTTTTCATACAACAGCACTTCAATGACAACACCAGAAATTGACTAACAACATTATATAAAATATAAAGCTGAAGCAAACAGAAAAACTGCTCAACATTAAACTTTCCAGAAAAATAAAACAAAACTCCCTGAACTAGTTTTCAAGCTAATATCAAGATGTTAATAAGAGAACTACAATGGTTGATAAGTATAAATTATATGAATTTTAACAAATAAATGTAAGTTACAATATATAAGACAATCATGACAAATTTGGTAACAATTACAAGGTGATATAATCAGACTAATTTGACAATGTCTTCCACATATCATCCACGAGAAGAGTTTACAATTTAACATGCATTAAAAATTTGAAGAACAAATATGACAATTACAATAATTATCACATCTTGTGTATAATATTTCAATTAAAAATATTCCATTGCAGTTAAGAAAAAACAAAATACTATCAGAAGGTTTTTCAACATTTTCAAACATCGAACCTTCATTGACTCATGCAAGTATGATCATATACTCTCCTACCTTTGTCATCCACACGCTAGGCCCGAATACTGCCGAAATTAAATGAATGAAAATTATAGTAAATTGTGCTTCTGTAACATCAACTTTTCCAAATCTCAATGTTCCTGAACAAATAGATTATACAGGTTACAGTCTCAAAATAAACATAAACGAATGAATTAAGTTCCTTTAAATAGAACAATTACTCACCTGAAACATATGTTTGCCAATGGGCACAATAAAATAAGGTCATCGCACAAAAACACTGGAAAAACATCCATGATGGGTAAAACCCTAACTGCACAGCTATGCATGCAGACAGTGCCACAAATACTGCAAAAACAGATGAAGTTTTTTGAGATTATTTAGGCAATCGTAATATACACTTTATCACAAACACACTTGGCTAACCTGTAGATATTGAATCACAGCCATGATCAAAAAGTTCTCCTAATGGACTTGATGTGCCAGTACGGCGAGCCTGTTTCCCATCTATTGCATCTAAACTCTGGTAAATAAATAATCCCAAGGCACATGCAAAACATGCCCATCTGGGAGCCTAAAATGTTACAAAAGCCGACACTAAATTTATCCAAACACATAGTGAATAAAATAAGTGAACTTTTCCATGAATTCAACTGTACTGTACTGTACCTCTTCCTTGGCATCAGGACTGTACCAAACAAGAATTAAGGTTGTCAATATATTAACAATAAGCCCCCAAACTGTTATTAAGTTTGGAGCAAGCCACAGAGGCAATTTGCTGACTAACCAATTCCACCATGGTTGCAGCAAAGAATCTAGTAAACTAGTACTAGTGAAACTATATTTATGTTCACTAAGCCTCTTGAGTTGGCCAGGTGACAATAATCTCTCTTTGTACAGAAACATGGTCATCATTCTGATTACATATAAAAATAACTCAACACAGGTTAAAACACAGGATAAACAGTTCCCAACACTGAACAGCCACCAACAATTCAGAACAAATACATCTTGTACCTATACTAAGCTAATTGACAGCCACATGACAAAAGTGGTCATTATCTTTCATATGTGAAAGTTAAAGAGGCAGGACATGAATCGAGTAACTCACAACGTTTTGCTTAAATTATGCGAGCAATGCGTTACAAAACCCATCTACACACATCCACTACTATCACACGTCTCAGACCACAGGACGTGACGTCATAACATGCAACTGAGAACATAACCCTCGAAGACAATTGAAGAACATAGTGCGTGTGACTTTACTGAGGCATACGGCATATAATTTGTGGTGGGTTATGTGTCTCTCGTCAATTACTGCACTCTTGTGTTCAGAAATTACGCGGCACCTATCAAGTTCATACAGATGTTTGATTCAGCTTATCCACGTGCACACGTTTTTGTTGGATCAAGAGGTGGTTTACTTGCAGAGATAGTCTAACGGGAAAGTGGCATGTTCGAGCATAAAAACAGTTGTTTTTTTTTTTCGTGAGTTTACTGTCGGTAAAAATAATTGAATATCACTAGAGTATTTATGTTTAAATATAATAAAATAGTCCATCTGTCTCTGGCTGATTTATAATTTATTTAACACTTCAGAAAAACTTACAACCTTTTGACAGATTTTGTTGATTTGGAATCACAAACCAATTCCAAACCATAGTTAATGAACGCTGAGTACTGTTAACGTTTTAATAGTTACATTAATGATTAAGTTATACAATTGCAGTGTCACCTTACCGTTTATCGTTTTCGAGATTCATTTAACAAAAATAAGGCCGAGTTGAAAACAATATGAACCATATCAGAGGTCTCACTACTTTTTTTTAAATATGCAACTTGTATTAGACAACATTGTAAAAGCGTAACAATGATGTAAGAGAGTTACTTCACTGCACCATTACATCACTGTAAATTCATTCAAAAAACTTCAATTCTGGGAATAATTATTTCTCCCGAAGGAATACGAAAAGAATATCGTGTAACAAGCCAAATTAAGCAGTGATCGTAAAGAGATCTTAAGCAAGGGCAAACAATGGGTTCTCCAATTACTTAAGACATGAACATATGCAATTAAATTAAGATGAAAACATGTTCAATTTAAAAGTTTGACAATAAAATATACTTATGTATTTACGTAAAAAAAATTGTTAAAATTATGAGCCCTTGTTCAGCGGGGGATCTTCATACAGGTATGCGCTCATTATCGCAACATCATACCCAGGGAGAAGTGTTACAGAAATGAAAGGCAAACTAATGTGAAAATAATATTATACAATTAGTTCATGTTATGCTTTATTTCTTAAGTGCAATGTTTTGAAAAGAGCGACTTTGTGATCATTATAAACGAATTGCATATACTATTTTTTTGTACAACAGTATTATACATTTTTAACATAACGCAAATTCATTTAGGAGACAAATTTCAACAGCAGTTTTGCAATTGGCAACGTAATACATTGGTATTATGACGTTACCAAATACTATAGAGACGTAGTACAGTAGTCGTACTATACAAGGTGGACCACCTAAGTTGGCCATGGCAAATATCTTGAGAACTGTTTGAGGTATCGAGGTGCTGTTTGCGCCATGTTGTTGCATATGATGGGGCAAATAACATATTTTGTTTTCTAGTTTATATTGTTAATATTCGAAAAGTATTTTTTACGAAAACAGTGAAATTAGGACTTGGTAAACGCCAGGTCGCAGCGCGCAAGGACAGCTGACCTTGCCGGTACCTTAGAGTACGTGAGTCGATGCATCTTGTCGGAAAATGAGAAAGTTACAGAACTTCCTATGCTCATGACCTCGGTTTGGACTTTCACAAGTTCTACATGCGCATAGAAGAAGGGGTGTTCGTAATCACATTGATTTCAGCGGAGATGTGTATCTAAATACCTTTATTAAAGGGTCCCCCCCCGATAAGATGGTAAAAAGTTCCCCTCAACCAAATTACATATGAGTGGTTACACTATAATTCTAACATAAAAATAATATTTTTGAAAGGTTTCTTAGCTTCCGTCCCACCACCCACACCCCTATACAGCCAAAAACGTGTTTTTTTTAATTTCATTTTTTTTCGACAACTTAACACTATTTTATCAGACTGAAAAAAATATGATAAATAAGAACACAACTTGGACTATCAGAAAAACATTTTTCAATTTTTTCTCAGGCCCAAATTCAAACACAAAAAAATATTTTCGAAAAAAAATATCAAGAAATATTTTTTACTGTGTCTTAGAAGCCTGGAACAGGCTCGAAAAAAATATCAAAGGTTTCTCTTAAAACACAAATTGTTGTGTATTTTTTTCAGATTTTTTCGATTGCTGGGCTGCAGTTAAAAAATAAAAACTATTTTCCCGCCTTTAAAACACGTGGACTTTCAATATAGTTTGAAACTGACTCCAACGGTTCTGTGCATTTATTTTAGTGCTTATTATACATTTGTATACAT
>JAHLJT010008446.1:243545481-243628149 GCA_031308135.1 Acheta domesticus | reverse complement strand
CTAGGCCTTTTAAACAAGGTTTGCTTGTCTCATGGGGACACGACTTTTTTTTGAGAACAAGTAAATTCTAAAAGACGACATGTTTTGGGGGACGGGTAGATGACAAAGGGGGAAATGATAAGGGACATTTCGTGTGCAGGATAGATGGGGTACAGTGGGGAAGTGAAGGGGAACAGATTAGGCCCCGATTATGTTGTTGGGATGTATTTTTTCAAAATACCACTTTTATGATCATCTTATTTTACAATTTTGCATATTAGTTCTTTTGGGTGCGCCCTTTCCGTAGCACTGATGGACAGAAAAGAGAAGCCGATATCAATGTAAAATTAAATTGAAGGAAAATACTGAAATTATCTTTTACGATAAAATTAACGGGACTATTTTATTTTTTGCGAATTTTTATCTTAACGCTCAGCAATATTGGAATGAATTCTCTCGAACACTATCGGGTCTATAATGCCGTAAACTACTTTTCGGGGATGGGAGTTTGCGTTGGGTGCTATTTAAATCAATTTTCAATTTTCGTACAATTATTATTTACAAAGGGCAGAGTTATCGCACGTGTACAGATTGTACGAGTGTCTCCATATTTATACGTATTCAAGAACAAATACTTAGGTAAAGGAAAAGACAACTTTTTCTCTAGTTTGAAACATTTATAGACGTGAGACCACAGGCTTCCGCAACCAATGCGTTACTATTTATCTGTCCGGGAGGCGCCGCGTTCTAGGTTCAGTTGTCAACGTTTTAGCTGCTATTCTGTGGCCTTCCTCCTCAAGCAAGGTCGCACGTGTCTAGGACGCGGCAACTGCCGAACTGCCAAGTGGTTGAGTACAAATGTCTCAAGTTTTTTTTAACTATGACCCAGCTATTATAAAAATATGAAAAAATTCACAAGCATTCTCAGATGAAGTTTTAAGATTATTTTCGTGCCAGTGTCTGTGTTCTAAGACAAGTAAAACAGTTCTTGTAAATCTGAGTCTAACCTCTTCCCCTTCATTTTTCCACATGTCCCCCAATTATCCCTCGAATATGACCGAATTATTATTTAATAAACTGCCGAACACTATTATCTTTCGTTAGCGTATGATATTCACATACAAAGGATTAGAAAGCTTTAAAAATGATAATTTTTAACTATTCCAAAATCAAAACTTTATTGGGTGTTACAACAATGTATACAAATGTATAATAAGCACTAAAATAAATGCACAGAACCGTTGGAGTCAGTTTCAAACTTTATTGAAAGTCCACGTGTTTTAAAGGCGGGGAAATGGTTTTTATTTTTTTAACTGCAGCCCAGCAATCGAAAAAATCTGAAAAAATACACAACAATTTGTGTTTTAAGAGAAACCTATGATATTTTTTTCGAGCCTGTTCCAGGCTTCTAAGACACAGTAAAAAATATTTCTTGATATTTTTTTTCGAAAATATTTTTTTGTGTTTGAATTTGGGCCTGAGAAAAAATTGAAAAATGTTTTTCTGATAGTCCAAGTTGTGTTCTTATTTATCATATTTTTTTCAGTCTGATAAAATAGTGTTAAGTGGTCGAAAAAAATTGAAATTAAAAAAAACACGTTTTTGGCTGTATAGGGGTGTGGGTGGTGGGACGGAAGCTAAGAAACCTTTCAAAAATATTATTTTTATGTTAGAATTATAGTAATAATAATAATAATAATAATAATAATTTATTGAGTCACATATACAATTACAATCGTGTATGACGAGTCAATGTATATTGGGTGGAGAGAGGGAAGTTACATTTACTGTCCAGAAGCAAAGCAAGGGGCCATCTCAGCATTTGCTCAAAGGACCAGGGAAACTGGACAGAAAAACCTGATCGAGATGGATAGTGTAACCACTCATATGTAATTTGGTTGAGGGGAACTTTTTACCATCTTATCCGGGGGGACCCTTTACATTTGGGGAGCCTATCGTATTCCAGGGAAAAAAGAGAAAAACACATGTACACTGAGGAGAAATCACAGTACATTTATTTCCTTTATTTAATCATTTTGGAACACTTTTGGTGCAAAGTTGCGAGTTGAAATAATTAAAAACAGAAGAAAACGATAATGAAGGTATTCGTAACGAACAAAATAAACAAGATGAGATATTGAAAAGTAATGAGAATAACGTTATTCTAAATAACATACTTACATTAAACGCGTTTCGAAAAATGGCAGTTCGCAAGAAATTCAGTATTTTAAGGTCACGTGCTCCATGTGTTTCCCGTCGATCGCGATGCATATTTGTAAGCAGAGCGCAAGGTCAGCTGTCCTTGCGCGCTGAAGCATGGCGTATACTAAGTCATAATTTCCCTGTTTTTGTAAAAACTACTTTTCGAATATTAACAATATTTAAATCATTACATTTAATTTTTAAAGAACTTTAGAATGACGTAGAAAAAAATACATCTTTCTATTTAAAAAAAAGTTGTGTCAATATCTCTACAATTACTTACGGTACAAACAAGGAAACAAAATATGTTATTTGCCCTATCATATGCAACAACATGGCGCAAATAGCACCTCGATATCTCAAACCATTTTCAAGATATTTGCTGTGGCCAACTTAGGTGGTCCACTCTGAAGTATTTGACGTTACGCGGGGAGGCGGGCAGTGAATGAGCGCTGAGACCGGGAGGTGAGGCGAGTGCTAAGGACGGGCTGTGCCAAAGTCATGTGTGCCACAAAATGACCTTTCATGAAGAATTTCTTGCAAAGGAAAAGTTCGTTTATAAAAAAAGGCATGTTCGCCAGTGTTCGCACACTAGAAAAAGGTTATTCGATATTTCAAAATGCCTTCAAGCGCCACAAGTTCATCCATCAAATAGCACGCCTATCCAATAATTTCTACTCTAACATAAACTCAATAGATCAACTCAAACAATACAATTTAGCCTCAACAAACAACACACAGACCAGAATAAACAATAGATACCCGTTCGATTCCTTCCTAAAAATATTCTCAGACAATTGTGATCTGTAGATACTCTTATGAGTAATCTACCCCAATGTAGTAGCAATAGTATAACTAGGTTAAGCATAGTTTAAGTTAGTAGTAAGTCATCAATACATATGAAAGAGTGTTATACTGATCTATGTACAACCCAACAAGCAATAAATAAATTTTAAAAAAAAAGCGCCACAAGCCATCAGCTAGGAAGTGTAGAGTGGGCTACCATCACGGTGTGTAAGAAATAAATCTTACACCGTGGCTGCCATACACACACTGATCTCTAATTCAGTGGGGCCTGTAGGCCTGTATGGAAATTCGTGGCTACATAAGGATAGCTGTAAACTGGATTTGTTGTTTTATAAAAAGCTCTTATAATATTTTAATTCGCGAAAATTGTTGTGTAGTCACCATAATCGTAGAGCATTTGTACATTGATTTGTAGTTATTTGAAGAAGAAATTGTTGCTTTGTATTTATTCACTGGAGACCAGAAAAATATGTAGTATTAAATGTCAAAATATGTACATAAAATGTAATGAAAACAGAAAGAATATGTAATAAATATGTAAAATCGAATATAATATGTAGTATGAAAATTCTTTAATTAAAAGAAATATTTACATAGAACGAAATTACATGCAGAAAAATGTCCTAAAATAAATTTTAAAATTAATACAAACGTATTAAAAACATTTTAGAGACTCAAGTTGATGCACACTTTGCATCATACATCTTTCTCGTCAGTAGTAAAAGCTTCATCTATTGTAATCCAGGACTTGGCAAATTTTTCTCGGAAATTAAGATTACAGGTCATTAAATGCGGTGTCAATGATATTTTGATCAATTTTCACCAATAATTTTCAAATAAATTTCACCAATAACGTGGGGAAATATGCTTATATTTTTGAAAACTCTTCTTTTCATAAAAGTATATGTAAGAAAATTGAAGAAAGTTGATAGAATAAGAAAATATGTTGTGAAAACAGCAAAATATGTAAAATATGTAATGTAGTACTAAATATGTAAAAATATGTAACGAATAAATTGGATATTGTGTTAGGAGGGTGATGATTCGCCAAGATGACAATTTTGAGAACTGTAAGTAGGAAGACAAGAAATATGTAATTACATAAAAATCCGGTCTTTGCCAATCACAATGGAATGTACAAATAGAGCTGTCCAGAATGACGTCACAACGTTTGGCAGGAAAGTGTTGGGTGGCAACCTCTGCTGCGCGCGTAAGCGATTTCTAGAGAATTATTAAGTTTTTGGCTGTATTATACGGTTGCCGAGGTGTGTGTGTCTTATCACATTTGTTATTTACAATGACATTTGCTTTCTTTCTGTTTATTTAGTTTCTGGCTGCGAATTTCCTCGGCAAATTGGATTTAAAAAAGCACTATTTTATCAACATACGTTAAGTCACTACCTTTTCTTTTTGAAAACGGTTCGAAGAAAATGTTATCATGACCTTTGCGATGATGCTAAGGTACTTTATAATAAAATGAAATGTATGAAACATTTGGTTCCAAGTGTCCTTTCATCGGTTATAAAAAGTGCCAACGAATGACAGGTAGAAATGACATCTTCCGTATGTTTTTATTACCTGTTAGCTTTTTAAATATTTATTTTAGAAATTTGTAAGAATTATAATGACCGAGAAAAATATTACCTACATTAAACTTTAATAATCGATTGGAAAAAAATTCAGAATGTTCATAAGTGCAGTCCCAAAAATGTTCGTGATTTTTCTCGGGGAGGAGAAACTTTCAACAATAAGTTAACGAGAATTTAATATAATTAAACTATTAATTTTTCAATGTACTAATTGTAATTAATATATGGTTATTCAAAAATATAAATCTTTCACTTTTTTACCATATTTTTACTTCCCTGTATACTATACGTAAGTATAGTATAGGGAAACGGTTTAGTCGCGTTTCCTATACAATACGTTCGTATAGAATAGGGAAAGTTATGTAATGCTGCGCGAAAAAACGGCGGATTTTCGTCAGAAAAACTATTAGTACAGGGCCCTGGTAACAAAAAAGTGGATAAATCCAGTTGCTAAATTAAGAAAAAAAAACTTAACACGTGTTGCTGCCAGAATCTCTGTTTTGTGGGTCTTTGATACCGAAAAACCGAATGAAAGCAAAACGTCTGTCCGCCCTTGTCTGTGTGAACAACGCTAACGACTAAACCGTTCAGCCGATTTTCTCCAATATTGATACTCTCTAATTGATCTGGCTCATCTCGACAAAATCTACTCGTTTTTTTTTCAGAAAACTGTATATGACATTTTTTAAAGAACTAATTTTGTACAACAGACATTGTCTGAGGCAAAAACCTACAATTTTGTAGTTTTAAAAATATTTTTTGAAATTTTCCAAAAACCAAGTCTCACCCTGAAATATGATTAGCGCCATATATCCGTCCCTTGTAACGTAAATGAAGAAAATTAAAAAAAAAATTGGAGCGGTTTTTGAAAAAAAGTTTTTTTTTTCGCAAATTTCAAGCGCCAATTACGTAAAAACTACTCGTTTTTTCAGAAAATTGTACATGACTTTTTTAAAGAACTAATTTTGTAGAACAGGCAAAAGTCTCTATCTACAATTTTGTGGTTTTAAAAATATTTTTTTTGAAATTTTCCAAAATCCAAGCATTGCCCGGAAATAGGATTAGCATCATATTCTTTTTTGCGGCCCCTTGTTATGAATGTGAAGAAAATTTAAAGAAAAAATTTGGACCGATTTTCGAGAAACAAAATTTTGGTAAATTTCTAATGCAATTTACGCAAAAACTACTCGCTTCTTCAAAAAAGTGTACATGACCTTATTTAAAGTGCTAATTTTGTACAATCGACTTTGTTTGGGACAAAAATCTCTGTCTTAATTTTAGCAGTTTTGAAATTGTTTTTTGAAATTTTTGAAAAAATTGGAGATATCAACGAAAATGATACCTGCATCATTCTCTTAAACGTTCTTCGCAATATTCAACAACAAAATTTAATCAAAAAATTTGGAGCCATGTTTTGAAAACTTTGAAAATGTCCAACGGCTTCATGTAAAGTACCCACCAGAGTTAAAATATCGGTTTCAAATTACAAGAGTCTTGACACCAGCCAAATCGATGGGGGAATATCACTTTTGAAGAAAATCGGCTGAACGGTTTAGGCGCTAGAGTTGACCACCGACAGACGAATGGACAGACGTTTTGCCGTCAATTGAGTTTTCAGTATCAAGAAGCAACAGAACATGGATTTTGGCTACATGGAGTTAGAGGATTTTTTCTAAATTTAGCAATAGAATTTATCCACTTTTTCGTTACCAGACCCCAGCTATAAGAGTTTGGCGAAAATTCGGCGTTTACATAACTTTCTCTTCTTACGAAGTATTCGTAAGGCGAGAAAGTAAAAAAAAAGGCTCCAGATTTTTATTTAAATTTGTTGTAAGAATGGAGTACAATACACTTATCAAAGTTGCATAGGTCCGATTTTCACGTTTAACTCTGAATTTTCGAAAATTGCGAATGTTTGAATTTTATTCGGCGTCTCCCTCCAACTACAAAATTTCAGATAGGGATTTTTCCTCCAAATAAAATTTGTTCTTCATAGTGGGTTCTTTCTTTCAGGTCATGCACATTTTTTTTTCGAAAATTTTAGTTTTCGAGCGATATTGCGTGCAATGCGTATGTGCAATTAAAATAATACAAAATATTTTCTCAAAAACGGCTCCAAATTTTTTCTTTTAACTTTTAGTATGGATAGTGCTAAATGTACTCTATTAGGTGACATAAACACCATATTGCTCTATTCTTTTGGTTTTTCAAAAATTGCAAAAATGTAATTTTTTGACTTGTCTCTCACGTCGTTAATATTTACATTAGCGGCGGTTTGTTTACATTATTATATTAATGAGTACACATGCTTTAAATAATGAGAAGTAAAGTTTCTCGAAAACTCAACCGTGTTCTTGAAAACTAGCTCAAAATTCCGCACTTTCAGAAATGCTCAAACGCCGTTTTCTCATAAATGGTTCCAAATTTTTTCTTCAAACTTTTCGAACGCATAGTGCTAGTTTGCATTCTTTAATATGAGGTTAAGTTTATTTTGAGTTTTTTTTGGTTTCAAAAATTACACATGTAATTTTTTTGAAAGATCTCTCACATCTTTAATATGCACATTACCAGCAATTTGTAAACATTATTATATTTGTGAGTGCATGTGCTTCAAATGTCTTTAAATGAATTTTTTTGAAAACTCAAAAATTTTCTGTCAAAAAGAGCTTCCAATTTCTCATTTTTAGTAGCGCTTAAACGTCATTTTTTTTAAAAAAGGCTCCAAGTTTTAAAAAGAAAATTGTGCTTTAGGACGAGGTTTTTGTGTTCTTTAATATTCTAAAATTAATATTTCCGTTCTACTATTAGGAAACCGAAAAAGTAAGAAATGTCAAAAAATATACTTTGGGCGGCGATAGATGGCAGCTGGTTGTCTCAATGAAATGTATTTATCAAAACTACATCTGCAAATAAGGTCAGGCATACTTTTTTGAAAATACGAGTAGTTTTTCTATTACTTTTGTGGCAAACATATTAGCCTGTAGCTATGTTCTTTAGTGGGTTGTTTGTGTTATTGCATAAATGTGGAAAATCTGTATACTACGTTTTCACGTGAAACATCTGAAAATGACAGGAAACGTTTAGACGTGTGCGAATTACGAAGATGGGCGGAACCTGTAACCTACTATTGACTAGAAATAACCATGTTTTTTTGCTTTAAAGCATAAATCTACTTTTGTCCTCTTTGTTCCGAGAGTGCTGTAATTTTACATTCCTGATTTTTGGGAACAGTTGGGCATGTAAAAAAGCTTACTCAGTTTGTCCTGATCTCCGTCGCCCCAGTCGCCTGTGGGGCCACAACTTGGCGATCGTGAAAACATAACTTTATTTTAGAGAAAAAATAACATCTCACTGCCGAGAAACTGTATATAAACAAAATAAAAACGTTTTAAACCATTATAGTCAGAGGAAAACCTCCAACGAAGAACGATCACGACGTTTTAAAGCAAAACCGACACTTGTTTTTTTCCATAAGCTCACGGCTTTCTTGAAGCCTACGGCTTGCCACCCAGAGGCGACGTGCCTTTTACTAGTTCGGAGGGTAGCACCGTCGCGACGGTGCTACCCTCCGAACTAGTAAAAGTCACGTGTTCTGGACGTCTCTATATAATACCTTGGTCCTGACAAATCATATCACGTTGATTGGCTCAGAGACCTAGGACGCTTATTTTAAATAGTTTACTGTATACTGAGGGAACCCGACAAAATTTGACGGTGAGATCTGACATAAATGTAAATAATGTGCCCAGACTAACTTTCACGAAGTAAATTCTTAAATAGGAAGAAGAAAACGCAAACTTCTCTTACTTAATCCTTATTTTTGCATCTCGACAGATATTCACTTTTATGTGGATGATTAGATATTAAGCAGCACAAAATCAATTAAGTTTGATAAATTAACACTTACACAATTGAAAACTTGTGGCTCATGACCAGTGGCAATGCAATATCAGCACCGAATGACACGGAATGCAGAATAATTCAATTGACGGATATTATTTCTGAAGTTTTTTAATGTGTTATTATCTCCTGTAAACAACTGATTCATTTCTTCTGACATTTGGCTAGAAGGGAAACTTATTTCTCTATTTAAGAAACACAGAGTAAACTGGTTTGCAGAATTTCTCTCACACGGGAAGTACAAAGCAGAACAAAATTGACATTTCATAGATTAAGACACAACAGTAAAAAAAAAAATAGTATTTCACTGTCACGACTACTGCGTTGATACTTCGGAATGCGACATAATCTATGCACAGCTTCACTATTTCAGTAAAATTGAACAAAACACACTGTCCGAATGTTCTCTACAAAATACATCACGAAAAACATACACAGTCAGTACCAAAACGCAATTATTACTCCTGACACACAGCCTTGACGAATTGTAAATAATATACACAGCATCAAGGGGCGAGGACTTACATCTATCGATATACTTACATCTATATATCGATACAAACATAGGGTCTGTTGACGTAAATCAGTTGTAGGGCGAGGGAATCAAATAAGGGCCCTGCTTACGGAGGTTCGTGTATTTACCTAAGAAATTATATTGATTCTACCTTCTTGTCAGAATTCAATTTATATGCAGTTGAAAAAGTTTTTGAAACAACAGTAGTACATCTTACTACGCTCAAAATTATCTTACTTTGCATTTACAGACCTCCAACAAAGCGAGCTTCAGATTATTTCACTTTCTTGGAAAATCTAGAGATAATTCTGAGCAAAATTAGTAAACTCTCTTTTAAATCCATTGTTGTATGTGGAGATTTCAATATTGATTTTCTGAGCGAATCCCACGAAAAAGAGCAGTTTCTCAATTTACTTCATTCTTTTAATTTAGACATCACAATGAATGTACCTACACGGAATACGCTTAAATCACAAAAAGCATTAGATCAAATTATAATTAACAAAACCACAAACTACATATGAAATAATAACGAATAATCTAGGATACAGTGACCACGATGCACAAATTCTTACAATTACTAAGAACATAAACACTGACACAATAAATAATACACGCATGTGCAGAGCATTCACTAAAGTTAATATAAAATTATTTACGGACTACTTGATGAAGGAATCATGGGACGCAGTTTATAACGCTGTTGACACAAATGAAAAATATAATTTATTTTTCTCCAAGCTTTCAATTCATTTTAAACGCGTGCTTTCCTCTCTTAAAAAGAGAAAATTAAACATTTCAAGCAAAAGTAATACTTGGATCACACAAGGAATTAGAACATCGTGTAAAAACAAACGTACGCTTTACTTTATTTCTAAACATCATACCGTATCACCCGGTTTCCATATATACTTCCGAGAATATAAAAGAATTTTAAGAAAAGTAATAGTTCAGGCAAAAATAATGAAAAATAGTCAGGACCTTTTGAGCTCTAGTAACAAAACTAAAGCAATGGGGGATATCGTAAAAAATACAACCACATCAACTCGATAACTTGTAGAGAATGTTATTTTAAAGGATAATGAAAGAGAAACGAGTAATCCGGAAAAAGTTGCCAATCTCTTCAACAAACACTTTTCTATAATTGCGTCTGATCTCACGAATGGACTAAAATCACAAAATTCAACATTTTACACTTCCCAAAAAATTTCAGATACGATGTTCATTTCCGAAACTTCTCCCAACGAAATCCTCAGAATAGTCAGTAAACTAAAAAATAAATATTCATCTGGTTTAGATGAATTTCCGGATTGTTTATTAAAAACTTGTGCACCTGCCTTTATACATCCGTTAACTCACATTTTCAATGCTTCTTTATGTACAGGATATTTCCAGATATTTTCAAAACAGCAAAAATTAAGCCACTTTTTAAAAAGGGAACAACAAATGATATTCAAAATTACCAGCCAATTTCTCTTTTGTCAGTTTTCTAAAAAATTTTAGAAAGGCTTTTCTATTTACGAATGGAAACTTTTCTCAGGAAAAACAGAGCGTTTTCAGACTCACAACACGGTTTTAGAAAATCAAAATCTACGGAAACTGCCATTTTTTTTCTTTTCTCAAAGATGTTGCTTCATCAATAGACCAAAATGAAGTACCCATTGGATATTCTTAGATCTCTCGAAAGCTTTTGACGTTACTGACCATAAGATCTTGCTCTCAAAATTACCTTCGTATGGGAATTCGTGGTATTGCCCTAGATTGGATAACTTTCTTACCTTAACATCGGACTCAAAGAGTAGAAATACCATACTGGCAGGAAAGGACATTACATACTTATATTTCCAATTCTTTGCAATTGAGCAATGGGGTCCCGCAAGGTTCGATCTTAGGTCCTATTCTCTTTCTGTTATATGTAAACGATATGCCCTCGTCTATTAAAAATGGAAGAACGGTTCTGTTTGCTGATGACACGAATGTTCTTTGCAAAAAAGAAGCAGTAAATAGTACAATTTCAAATTTTCAAGTTTCAAATTGGTTTAAAAATAACAAATTAATTGTTAACGAAAGAAAAACTGTTTCAATGCATTTTTGCATCTCAAATCGGAAACCGCATGTTCCATTGAAAATGAACAATATGCAATTAGCTGATGTTGAGGCAACAAAATTTTTAGGTCTTTCAATTCAATCAAACCTCAAATGGAATGTACATATAACAGAATTAAACACTAAATTAAGTTCATTATGCTACGCATTCAGAATTCTTTCAAATTCTGTCAGCCTTCATGTAGCTTGTTGCGTTTATTTTGCAAATGTGCATTCCCGCCTGAGATATGGCATAATATTCTGGGGAAGATCATCCTGTAGTATTCAGACCTTCAGATTGCAAAAGAAAATTATTCGAATAATGAAGAAATGCCTTCCACGTGATTCCTGCAAGCCTCTTTTCATTGAGCTGGGAATCTTACCATTGCCTTGTCTATTTATTTACGAATCTGTAATATTTGTCAAAAATGACCTACTTAACGGAGGGAACATATTTTCATGCAATATTGATATTTATAATTACAACACACGCCGTAGAAATCACGTGCATCAAGTGTCAGTATCAACAGCTCAGTACAAGAAATCAACACACAATACATGTACGTTACTTTACAACGCATTGCCAGATGACATAAAACAATTAAAGTCGGTACACAAATTTAAGTTTAAAGTAAAATCTTTTCTGCTGCAAAACTGTTTCTATACAATTAGAGACTATACTGATCGTGAAAAAGAAAAATAATGTTTAATGTAACAAAACAAAGATATAATGAATTAGTTTACGTTTGCATTGTATACATTTAAAAAAAATATTTAATACGCCTGTAACAAGTAATGTACTTCAGCTTCCGGGTCAATGACCCCCATCTCGATCAGGTTTTTGTCCAGTTTCCCTGATCCATAGAGCAAATGCTGAGATGGCCCCTTGTTTTGCTTCTGGACGTAAATGTAGCTTCACTGTGCGCACGTTTTGTTGAGCACTCCTTTTGCTTGTAGTTCATTTACAGTTGAAATTGATTTCCTATAACTCGGGAAAAAACATTTTTCAAATATTTTGATTTTTCTAAAATAATTATTTTCTAAATTCATTTTTTCGTTTTTTTATTCTGGCCCTCAAGAAAATGTGCGCAGATAAATTTCTTTCCCCACACGTCATATACAGTTTTTCCTGTTTTTTGACAATAAATAAATGAAGTTGTTACGGTATCATCTAATCGGGAGGTTAAACGTCACCCCAGTGACGTCACTGTAGTGACGTTAAAGCTCCCAATTGGATGACGTCGTAACAGCTTATTTACGTCAAAGGACTCTGTGTTTAAATCGATGAATATCGATAATTAAAACAGCCTTTGGAAGAAAACAATTGACTATTGATAAGCATACTATTCAAGAATTATGTATTAAATTAATTTACACCGTAAATGCTACTGGAATCAACACAAACCAATACCTGACAACGCACCTAGAGATCACATTTTCGCATTCAAAGGAAAAAACAAATACAATCGGTTCGGTAGAAGCTTGAAACGAAGGCATGGCAGAATACTTTTTTTTTTTCTTTCTCTTGTTATATAGGTTAAATATTGTGTCAACTTTCCACAATTTTAAAACTGGATTAAAACCTCCTGCGGGCAGTGATGCTCGAACAGCAAGTTTGTACGACACATATTACTACATTGTTACGTACCTTTGTTTTTCGTACGTCATCTGCTTAATGGAAATGTGCCACTCAGTTTCGCCACACGGCCACCTCTGCACACAATACAATGGACCACACTGTACACTATCATAGTCTATTTTTTGGAGTCCTTCAACGTTTGGATACGCTGCTATATGCCTGTGAGAAGGTGGAGCACGATCTAAGATTTCAAAAACAGCTATAATTTCATAATATATTGGAACATTGTACCTACGAGGATCTGAATGTGGCTCGTGATAGAACCGCAGAACCATGTATAAAGGTGGACGATTTTCTTTCATTGATAATATCTTTTACTTCACAAATGTTCTAATGCATTATTTTGTATACCTTAATATATTAAGCGGTGTATTTTCATAATACACCACTGAGAAATTCATTGCCTTTTCTTAAATTACTATTAGCAGGATTATTCAGTCTAATTGCATTAGCATCTGAAACATCTAAACTGACCATACGTTGCAGGGCGTGGATCGTCAGGATGTAACGGTTATATTCTAGTATGGAGAGGTCCCAGAAATTGGAACACGTATGACCCATGGCCGTGCAATGCAATATCAGCACAAAAGACAAGAGCACAATGACACAAAAGACAGAGCACTATTACATTGACGAACATTATTTCTGAAGTTTTTGATGTGTCATCATCTCCTATAAACAGCTGTTTAATTTCTTTTGGCACACTGCTTGCAGGCAACGCATTTTCCCATTTAAGCAATACAGAGTAAACTGATTTGCAGAATTTCTCTCCCATGGGAAGTACAAAGCAGAACAAAACTGACATTTCATAGACAAAATCCCAACATAAAACAGAATTACCTCACCATCACGGCATCTGCACTGATTTTCTTTTTCCCTGCGTCCAATTAATCTCCCTATGCGTCTTTTGGGGAGCGTGAGCAACAATTCGGAATGCGACATAACCTCTGAACAACTTCACTGTTTCAATAAAACCGAACAAAATCAATGTTCGAATGTTCTCTACAAAATACACTACCAGTCAACACCAAAATGCAATTATTTCATATGAACAAATCTTTGTTTAATTATAAACAAATCACAACAATCAAAAGATCAAGCTGCGTGGTCTTACATCTATCGATAAACTACTAATATCTATCGATATTAAACAGCATTTGGAAGAAAACAATTGACTATCGATAAACGTACTATTGAAGAATGATTTATTTAATTAATTTACACTGTAAATGCTAGTGAATCAACTCACACAATATCTATAACACATCTAGGGATCTCTTTCTTTCATTTAAAGGAAAAATAAATACAATCGGTTCAGTAGAAAGTCTAAACGAAGCCATGGCAGAATCACTTATTTCTTTAAATACATAGATTGGTCATTTACTGATAGCGATCATTCACTATACTTGGGTTTTTATTTCTTGGCGAGTGGGGACTGGTCTTCACGATGGAATATCTCACGGTATTTCGCGTCGTTCTGGGTCGTACCGCTAGGAGTCGCGTGATCGCCAGCACTACTCGATACAGTCGCGATCACGCGACTCCCAGCGGCACGACGGAGAACGCCGCGAAATACCGTGAGAAATATCGTGAAGACAAGCCCCCACGGGCCAAAAAGTAAACACCCAAGTATAGTGCAAGCACTCTACTTGATTTCCTAACGTATCTAATACTTGAATAACCTTAACATATCTCAATACTTGATCTTTGTTTGCTATCTCGAATTGTGTCTACTACAGAAAATGGAGCAAGTTTGATTTCATAAACAATTTATTTTGTACTTTATATTCTGTACTGTTTTTAGTCTGAAGATGGGGAAAAATATTCCTTGAAACGTCGCTATGTGAACTCATTCCTTTCTACCTGAAAATCTGAATAAACATTTTTGTCTGTTGTAAAAATTTGTGGCCATATTCCTTTAATAAGATAGAGCAGTGAAACAGACAATATTTTTATTGAAGTGTTATAATTTCTTTTTCAATTTGTTCAGCTAAAATGCTGATGATTTCATTTTGAGATCTAGGGCTAAGGTGCTTGTTTCTCCACGAATTATTTCTCCACGAATTTAACTAATTGTCTCTCCACGAATTGAAAACTACACACTCATTCAAATGCGCATTGCTTGTTTCATAGCACATTGAAACCCTTGGACAACCCTTTCCAGTCACACAGCCCTTTCTTCTAAGACGTTTTTTGCTCCCCGAGAAGCCAAAAAGGTTTGCAATAAACAATGTAATTATTGAAGGAATAACATAGCCATTCTCTTAAAATTCGTTGGTCTGTGGAAATAACTAACTTGAAATAATATTTATTATAAAATGATCTATTTTCTGCTTGATATCCCAAGGAAACGGACTAGTTGGTTGACCGGAATTTTGAGTAACTAGAAACATTTTTGTTGCATCGTCGCACGATCATTTGAATCTTTTACGTTTCTTGTATTTGTTGTATCCTCGTATACATCCGATCTGTAATTTTCTTTGATTTCATGATCTTCGAGATCATTACCATCACCACCAATAACATCACTTCAATTGTAGTTGTACAATCACCAATATAATTCCCATTACTACCACTAACAACACTTCCGGTTTTAGACGTACTACAATCACTACCTGTACCACTGCTGGACGGAAGGTCACTTTCACTTACATTCGTCAATCTGCCAGCAGGGAGAAAAAACAGTATCGATTTTCACCAATTTGTTTGTATCTTTAAATAACTCCCTCTTTTTTTCTTTTCTGAGCATCACTCAAATGTTGATAACTTGTTTTAAAAGATTTCATTTTTTAATGCCATGATGTCTTTAAAAATTAGCCACAATAATCATATTACTTAAACACACACACAATACTTCAGTGACGTATAATCTCATTCAAGTCTCAAAACTGAAAGAGCAACAATGAATAAAGAAGTCGGTACATGTCACGAGATTATCATATAAGATGGCAAGCTTCAAACCTTTTCAAACTTTAAAAAGACAGTTTGTGTGTCGGCTTTATTGTTAACAATGTTGCGTGCTTATAACAACAAAGTGCTTATAACCAATAGTGTAAAAACCCGCCTAATTTAATTTTATGACGTTAAGACTAAATAAATTGCTTACCTTTATTGATTTAGAAACATTAAATACGCTCCCGAAGCGGAAAATTCTTTCCTCTGGAAAATGCTGTCTTTAATCTTTTATTGTATCACTATCGTATCAGAGAAAGTATCAAGTAATTGATATTTATTACAATCGCAAAACCTTCATTTTATAAATAGACCCTCTTTAACCTGGGCCCGCCCGCATTGCGGGCCTTGAGGAATCGAACGTTTCGCCATTGCCCTAGGCAATAAGTAAATAATACTCAATCATTGATTGGTGATCAAGTTGGTGATCAAGTGTCAAAATCTATAAACAGATCAGTTTATTTTCGATTTTATATCACTGTTTTAACTTAATTACTGAAATATTTATTCTATTTTTGTGACGAGTGACTATTCAGTTTATTTTATTTTTGTGGCGAGTGATTATTCAGTTAATTTGAACGTTACGAGGACGGTGTATCGAGTTGTTTTGAATTTGTTTCAAATCTTATTCAATATTTTGAAGACAAATTTCATCTAATATCATTATCTATTTACGGTAAAGTATAGTCGACATTGTATAAAACAGTTGCAGCTTAAGTGAACGAAAAATACGTAACCGCATTGCCAAATTTCGTAAGTACTAGTTTTCAATAGATTTTTAATTAGCATACCTTCTCTTTCTTGTATCGAATCTTAATTTTTAATTTATCGAATACACATAAATCTTACACTTTTAAAATATTAAGCTAGGTGACTGTTGCTTTTATCTGAGTTTTCTTGTATTTATTCCAATTTTATCACGTACTTTAACACGCATTCGTGACATGGCTACTGTTCGTTCTACTCTTTTTACTCTCTACACCCTCAAAGCCGACCTTCTGAAAGCCTTCACACACGTAAAGAGTAATTTAGATAAACATATCCGAAGGCTGGAAGAGGTCGTTCTCTACAATGACGGTTGGCACAAGTAGGCAACACTGCGAATTTTCCCAACCGTGCACCCGTGACTGCACATAAGACACAGACACCACATCCAGTCGCAATTCAAAACCGATTTAGTGTTTTAGATTATGAAACAGATTTTCCTCGCCTTCCTGATCCTCACAACCCTTCCCTTCCATCGACAAATACATGCACAAACCAACGCAAACAGGCTAGGAAGCGTGTCAAACCAAAACACGTAAAGCTTCGCATCCTAGCCCACTTGAAAACAAAGCCATTCCTACTGAGCCTAAAAAACAGGTACTTATTTTAGCTGACAGCCATGGTCGCCATCTTTCCTCCATTCTCAGTAGGAAGTTACCCCCAACTACTCAGTCTCGTCTATTTTTAAACCTAACGGGAGGTTTGCAGACGTGACTGCAGAGTTGGACACTCACACGAAGACAATGACCAATCAGGACACAGTCTTCATCATCGGAGGGCAGAATGACATTAATTTGGGCGGTAACTTTACACCTGAGCAACATGTAAACAAATTACAATGTGCCGCCCAAAATACTAACATTGTAGTCTCGACTCTGCCCTTCTGGTACAACAGGCCAACACTCTGCAGCGAGATTAAGCACGCAAACCAACAACTAAAACTGCAACTGAGAGAAACAGATGTAACACTTTTTGAAATGAATTTCCTCTCAGTAAAACACTTCACCCGGCACGGTCTCCACATGAACCTTGCTGGAAAACATGCAGTCGGTGAAAAGCTTGCACAATACATCATCAACTCCAGTCCTACGCAGCCTCCTGCCAAAAATCCATCCCTTTCACCTTTCTTACGTTCCCCACCCCCCACCCTTATTCTGAACCCTCTTACCCCCTCCTGTGAACCTACTCCCGTTTCTTCCATTCCCACTATCAATGACGCCTCTATTTCCTCACAACCTGTGACTGCTGGGACACATTACAACCTTCGACCACGCACTCGAGGTAAAAATGGAGTAAATATATAGCAACTACAGACAGATGCAGCAGAAAAACATTCGTGTAGGTACTTGCAAAGAATAAAGATATTGCACCATAATGTTCAATCCCTTTCAAATAAAACTGAGTTTATCGAGGCAGCTCTACAGAGCGATTTAAATCAAATGGATGTTCTTTGCTTTACAGAACATTGGTTATCTCCTAATGAACTTAGCATTTTCCAAATTCCAAACTTTTACCTCGCAGGCTATTATTGTAGAAAAAGAGAATATCTTAAAAGTCCGGCATATGGAGGTTCTTGTATTTACGTTAAAAATAATATTGATTCTATCTCCTTGACGGAATTCAATGAGTATGCCGTTGAAAATGTTTTTGAAATTTCTGTTGTACGTCTTCCTGTGCTAAAAATGATATTGCTTTGCATCTACAGGCCTCCAACAAAGAGAGCTGCAGATTACATTTTGTTCTTAGAAAAACTAGAGATAACACTTATCAAAGTCATCAATCGCTCGTTTGAATCCATTGTTGTATGTGGAGATTTTAACATTGATTTTCTGGTCGAATCTTGCGAGAAAGAGCAGTTTCTTACTTAATTAATTCCTTCAATTTAGATATTACAATAAAAGTACCTACACGGATCACAGTAAATTCAAAGAAGGCAATCGATCAAATTATAATTAACAAAACCACTACTCGACATGAAATTGAAACAAAAGATTTAGGATACAGTGACCACGATGCACAATTCTTACCATTATACGAAATGCGAACAATGACACAATAAATAATACACGTATGAGTAGAGTGTTTTCTAAAAGTAAAATAAAATTATTCATTGATTACTTGCTGCAGGAGTCATGGGACGCAGTTTATAATACTATTGATACAAACGATAAATATTATTCTTTTTTTTCAACGCTTTCATTTCATTTTAACACTTGCTTTCCTCTTCAGAAAAGAAAATTAAATATTTCACGCAAAAACAATTCTTGGATAACACAAGGGATTAGAACATCATGTAAAAACAAACGAGTTCTTTCTTTCATTTCTAAGCATCATAACGTATCTCAAGATTTCCTCCTGTACTTTAAAAAAATACAAATCATTGTTAAGAAAAGTCATAAGGCAGGCTAAAATCATGAAAACACGATCAGGATATTTTGAACTCAAATAACAAAACAAAATCAATGTGGGATATAGTAAAAAATGCGACCAAACCAACTAGAAACCTTGTAGAGAATGTTGTTTTAAAAGATAACGATAGAGATGTGAACGATCCGGCAACAGTGGCTAGGTCTCTTTAACCAATACTTTTCGAGAATTGCTGTCGATCTCACTAAGGGTTTTTCAGCCACAAAATTCAACATCTGGCGTTTCCCTAAAAGTCTTAGACACTATGTTCGTTTCGAAACCTCTTCCTATGAAATTCTCAAAATAATCGGTAATTAAAAAATAAATATTCGGCCGGTTTAGATGAATTTCCGGATTGTTTGTTAAAGACGTGCGCGCCAGCCATTATACACCCGTTAACTCACATATTTAATGCATCCTTATGCACCGGAATTTTTCCAGATATTTTTAAAACAGCCAAGATTAAGCCGCTCTTCAAAAAAGGCAACAAAAATGAAGTTCAAAATTATCGGCCAATTTCTCTTTTGTCAGTTTTTTCCAAAATATTAGAGAGACTTTTTTACGTGCGAATGGAAACCTTTCTCAATAAACACGACGCGTTTCAAATTGCCAACATGGATTCCGGAAATCAAAATCTACGGAAACAGCCATTTTTTCTTTTCTTAAGGATGTTGCCTCATCATTGGATCAAAACGAAGCAACTATTGGAATATTTTTAGATCTTTCAAAAGCTTTTGACGTCATTGATCATAACATTTTACTTTCAAAATTACCTTCGTATGGAATCCGTGGTATTGCTCTAGATTGGCTATGCTCGTACCTTAAACAACGATCTCAGAGAGTAGAAATACCTTACTGGAATGATGGAACCTTATGTACACACCTTTCCGGTTCTTTGCCAATTGTACGTGGAGTCCCGCAAGGATCGATTTTAGGCCCTATTCTCTTCCTATTATACGTAAATGACATGCCCTTAGCGATTCGAAACGGAAGAACAGTTCTCTTTGCGGATGATACAAATATTCTTTGCAACAAAGAAAGCGTAAATAGTACATTATCAGACTTTCAAATTGGTTCCGTAATAACAAATTAAAAGTAAATGAAAATAAAACTGTTTCAATGCAGTTTTCCATATCAAATAAAAAAATTCTGTACTCCATTGAAAATGAACGGGTGTGCCATTGACTGATGTTAATGTAACAAAATTTTTAGGTCTATCAATTCAGTCAAATCTCAAATGGAATGCCCACTTAAATGAATTGAACACAAAATTAAGCTCATTATGCTACGCGTTCAGAATTCTTTCAAAATTCCGTCAGCCTTCATACAGCTCGTTGTGTATATTTTGCCAATGTTCACTCCCGCCTGAGATATGGCATAATATTTTGGGGAAACACATCTTATAGTTCACAGACTTTCAGATTACAAAAAAGAATTGTACGAATAATAAGCAAATCCAACCCACGTGATTCTTGTAAGTCACTCTTTATTAATCTAGGAATTTTACCATTACCTTATCTCCTGATTTACGAATCAGTAGTTTTTGTCAAAATGACTTACTTAAGGACGGGAATATATTTTCAGCAAACGCCGATGTCTATAAGTATAACACACGACGTAGTAATCATATTCACCAGGTGGCAGTATCAACAGCTCACTACAAAAAATTCACATACAATTCATGTACATTACTCTACAACACTTTGCCAGAAGACATTAAACGATTAAATTCAATAGAAAAGTTTAAGTCCCAAGTAAAATCTTTTCTGCTGCATAACTGTTTCTATACAATTCGAGACTATACCGAGCATAAAAAAGGAAAGTAGAATTAATTTTAACAATGATAGTTAATGTAATTATTTATCATTTGGACTGTATAATTCTAAAGAACCTGTAACAAGTATTGTACCACAGTTTCTGGGTTGATGGCCCCCATCTCGATCAGGTTTTTCGTCCAGTTTCCCTGATCCTTGAGCAAATGCTGAGATGGTCCCTTGTTTTGCTTCTGGACATAAATGTAACTTCATTATTTGTGCACGTCTTCTGAATTTCAGTGGGAAATATAGTTATTCAAATTATCGTTTTTCATATTATCGCGGCAATAAGTATTATTCTTTCATGAAGAACATGAGGGTTCAGGGCAGGAATTTATAGCTAATTTACCTTTGAAAATATATTTTTTTATATAGGAGCGAATATTTTGTCTACAAAACTCGAAAAAAACCCTCTCTTTTCTGTATTCAAAATTCGACTAGAATATGGTTTAGGATAGAGACCACAGAATTATGAAAACGTGCACAAAATTCACTTCTCCCCATAGCTCGTCATACGCAGTTTTTAACTGTTTTTGACATAAATAAATAAATAAATTGATACGGTAATAATATCCGGATAGATCAGGGGTTCCCAACAGTGTCGGTATCGACCCCTTGAATGGCGATAAAACTTTAAATAGGGGTCAATGAAGATTAATGGGTCGACTGGGAGTTAATTATCGAGTGATACCAGTGACTGATCGATATAATCAAGATCAACATGTCATTAATAAAAAGTATATGTTTTAGAGTATTCTTATTTTAGCAGAACATTTTTATAAATATTTGAGGCGGTTAGAACCAAAGGGATGTAAGTGACAAAAACGTAGTTTAGCACTAGAACGACGGGAGTTGATTGCCTACCTAGAACGACGGCCACCGGTCAATTGACCGGTTGGATTTTTTTTAATGTTTGTGACGATGTCTAGGTATTGCGATGTGCCCTATTACTATTTTTAAAATATTATAGTTGTTTTTTAAAGTATATTGTTGCCCTAACAATTGGTTTTCTTTAGAGTTTGGTCTTATTTGTGACTTTTTGCTCGTTCAAATTGGTAGGAAAAAACGTTAATCATGACATTTCATGGAAATTTTTAGTTTTATTGCAGTAAAAGTAAATTAAATTAAGGTTTTAATTACAAAAACATTTAAAAAACTTTTCAAACACAGTTGTTACAATACTTTGAATGAACTATAAGAATATACCGCCAAAACCGATGGGGGTACAAATATGGCTAATCAGAAGAACAGGTCAAAGTTTGCAAGTAAGTGCATGATAACGATGTATCAACGTAGTAAAAATATATTTTTAAAAAATAGATAAGTTATAGCATAAAAATAAGAAACTTACCACGAATAGAATCGTCAAATTCGTGTATCGTCGAGTCGGATTCGCTGCTTGATGTATCACTGGAAGATTGTGATTCTAGCGGAATAAATTCAATATCGCTTTCTACGTCAGTTGACTCACGACCATCGAACAAATTTTCAGACTGATCCGAAGGAATATTCCGCAGCTCTTCAAGAATTTGAGCTGGCATAAGAAAACGTTTTCTCGACGTACCGCAACTTTTTTGGACTGTAGAAACACCACACACAATACCACTGTAATAATGAAGATCCGTCACAAGCAACCTGTCCCTTTTTGAACGGTACTCCGTGTAGTATTCTTGCCTGATGCGAAAATTGTGACGCGACGCAGCGACAAGTTCAAACACGCATCGACACCAGTTCCGAAAATCCGTAAGGCCGGCGGGCAAGTACCAATATTAGAAACAATGGGTAGGTATAAAAATGCAGACTTGGGCCTCCATTCATTTTGCTTTGCGGCGGTTTACACCACAAAAAATGATAAGAAATGTGAATGTCTATTGAGAATAAAAATCACATTTTGGTTTGAACATTACTCAACAAATTATTTATAAGGTTCAAAACTGATAAAAAAACTAACGTCATGAATGTCATTAACACGCACAAAAATGCTAAAATTATACACCGGTCAATTGACCGGGAGCCGTCGTTTTTGGTAGGCTCGCTTGTTTCTCCAGCACCACACAACTTTTTTTCCATACAAATTTATAAGACTTCTCTGGAGCCTAAAATAATAAAAGTCACGTAATATCAAACTTATACATATACTAGTTTCCCAAATACGGCAGTTCAAAACTCCCAACCGGTCAATTGACCGGTGACCGTCATTCTAGTGTTAGAGTTAATGAGCCTTAAAGTTTGGATCGAATTAAAAATTCTGAAGTGTTCCAGAAGCATTTCTGAAGTAGTTATTCTTTCTGTTAGTTATTAACGAGCTTATATTTACAATTTCTATGGATTGTGTTTAATACATATTGAAATAGGATCTTTTTTCAAAATGCTTACGTGTACTTACACCCATTTGCCACCAAATGTGTCACTTACATCCGTTTTTCTATGACTTATTAGATTGGAAGTGAACTGAAAATACCGTTTTTTACATTCAGAACCAGTATAATGACAATAAATAATAATAATAATAATAATAATAATAATAATTTCACTAGTGGTAATTCATTCTGACTTCCATGTTGTGTCTTCGCAACTATCTGTACTGGTTCTTCAATGGCATCTTGAAGAACTTTGTTTCTGGATTGTGTGTTTTAGATCCCTGTAAAACTGATGGTGGACAGGAGGTATAAATTGAAGCAACTGCTGTATATTCTTATATTTTGCAGTTGTTATTGCAAGCGATGATTCATACAGTAGCTGTAAATGTTTGAATGAACGTGGTCGTCCCTTTCTTGGTTTTCCTGAGGTCGACTGATTCAAACTGTATGTCTTCGTTTAGAGTATTCTCCTAATACAGTGTGTATGGATGATCGTTTTCTAGATGAAACCATTGAATATAGCGCATCCCTGTAACGTTGTCTTTGACAAGATCATTCATAGATTGTATTGATACAAAATCATCTGTTGACATACGTTTGGCACTTAACTTTCGGGTGGAACTTGTCACAACCTTAACCCAGTCTTGTGGTATAAACACATACTGCTGATATTTCTCAGCCTTTTCAATTTGGCCGAAGTCTTGATCACATTCCATATAGATTTGCCCAGAAAACAGGAACTTGTTATCCACAGTTTGTAGAGATGTATTTTGTAATAAGAACATCCAGAACATATATTTTTATTTTTTTACCTGCAGCATTATCACTAAAAGCGACTAGATGATTTGTAGAAGCAGGACGTTGCTGTAAACACATGACAAAACAAGATTCAAATTCTTGACATCCTCTTGAGGCCTCTCCTTCAAGCCACATATAGATTGTAGAACTGTCGATAGCAAGGTCATGAATGGCGAAATTGTAGGTCCATAACTGTCGAAGGTAATAGACTGTACTACTTGTTAACATAGGTGTAGGCATGTTTTTTGCAAATCAAAACATATCGCTTTAACTCTTGTAGGGTTCTCTTTTGCCAGTTTTTAGCATTACTTTTCGCTGTTTTGGCTTTCTCTGCCTGTCGCAAATGATATTCCTTATTTATTTTACTTCTTTCTATTTCTTGCAAGTCTCCTTATCAGTACCATCTGCAGAATCTACATGTAAAATAAAACACTATTAATTTCTCATTTTGCATGAACAATCATATAACACATGACCGGAAAAGAGAAAGGTTACATTCGGAATCAGATTCTTTCGGGTACAAAATGAAGTAATATTACCTTCTGTATCAGCCATCATATTATCTTCTATTCAGTAACTTCCATTGTAAATGTACAAAAATACCACTTAAGTAATATAGCTAAAGACACGCAACGTAAAGTGTGAAGCTCCTTCGCGTTAAAGAGGTGCAACTGCACTTGTATCCCTTTGCCGCCAAATGCTTACGACGTTTTGTTAAGTAGTTTTCAGAAACACCATGAAAACGCAGCCCAAAGCAATGAATGCGCTTGCATGCTTTTGCCTCCAAACACAATCCACTTCATGCTTCAAAGTGAGTGAGATACCTTATATTTCTCAGTTTTGTCACTTACACCCCTTTGGTTCTAACCGCCTCATTTGTGAATAAATTCGATTTCAACCTGGCATTAATGGTGTGTTTGTAGATGTAATATCTCCGGGATTAATCTTCAATAATTTCTGGTTTTATTATCCAAAATGGCAGGGCTGCCAAAATTAAAATAAAGAAAATATCAAGTCGATATAGAGAAATTGAGTTTAATTTTGTGCCTGCTTCCTAAATGTTATTAACAAGTTCTTTAATTCTTTGTTCTTTAATTCTTTGTTTGAAACCTTATTTTGTCTGTCCCACAGACACAAAAATCCAGAGAAATCACGACAATTCAGGCAAAGAAAGTACATTTTTTTTATTTCGAGACTTTTTGACAGCCCTAACATTTTGGATAACCAACCCAGAAAACATTTAAGATTAATCTCAGAGACATTTCAATAAATCTATTTAAAAGTACTATACAAAATTACCTTAAAGTATTTCTTTTAATATATTATATTGTTCCTAATTTGTCATAAAACGTACGTCAATCATTTACTTCAATATTTATTGTTGTTAAGATTATATAATTATTTTCCAGCGCTTACCAATGATTTTATGAAAATTCCGAAAGAAATAGATCTTTCAGTATGGCGGCCATTTAACGACGTCTCCTCAATTTGGCATTGCATCTATTTACCGAAATGTGTCACGGGGGTTCACGAAATGTACCGCCATACTTATACCTATGATACGTCCGTACACGGTGCTAGTGACAAATTGAACACCTTTGAATTAGTGTGGCAACTACTTAGAGACGCTGAAAAGGTATGGCGTAGAAGGTATGGCAAAGAAAAATAATTTTCTACCATTGGAGCAAAACATTAGCTTTGAACTCGTAATATGGGAGCATTAAAAAATGACACTTTGAATCCAATATGGCGTACAGTTTGAGACGCCACATCGGTGTGGCATACAACTCATTTACAGTTTGGCCAACTAACGCACAATATACAACAAGAATTAGCGGTGTACTCATTCCCTAATGGCATAGATTTTTTTCCACACATCAAAAAATTGCGCAGCGCAACGCCAACACCTACCGGCCGCCATACTTGCGTTTCCCTGTTCCTCATAACACTGGCTAACTTCTCAAAAAGTTTTAGCTTTGAGATTATAATAAGTTGATTTTGTTTCTGGCGAACGGAAAATGAGTTATCGCGTCATTTGAGATGGAATATGCTTGATTGCTATCGATATCATTACCGAGATTTTTAATAATTCGAATCTTCTGCTTCCGTGAATTTCAGTGCGATTTAGCAAGCAATATTAATTGAGGAATACGGGCCAACTTTATAAAAAATAAAAGTGCAAATGAAACAAATCGAATTCCAAGATTACGTTGCAAATATTGTACTACTTTTACAAAAAGTAAATTCTAAAAATAAATACTTGAAATAAATTTAAAATTACGGACTTATTTTCTTTTTAGTCGTGCTATTCATTTCCATTAATGTTTAAAAAGTGTAGTTTACTACTGTGTGTAATATTGCTTTTTGTAGGTGTTACATGTGTCCCGTTTTTTCAGTCAAGAAAAAGGCACAATGTTCGTTTTTTTTGGCTTTTAGGCTACGAGGTCCTTTTTCAAAATATTCACCCCCGCCCCCCTTCCGTGCGCACGCCTGAGAATAATACAATGCGATTGCTGAAACTTTTGGGTTTCTTTGTCGATATCAAAAATAATAATGTTAGTTATCCTATTGAAGACATCTTCAGTGGATAATTATTCCTGCACAATTTACTTCTCTTTGAAAAAGCTGCCAAAATGGTTGGAATTGCGAGTTTCCACAAACGTGCGTATCATGAAGTTCTCTCAAAGTCCTATTCTTGAAAATGAACCAAGCTTAATTTATAATATGTACTAGGCTGCCAGATGGATTTTCGCACAACTCTAATCCACAGTGCTATCTTCTTTGGTATGAAGAGAAAAATCATGAAAATTAACCAATATCTTCAAATTTTGCTATGTTCTTCAAACCATACAAAGTATCACTTACATGAGAAACGTAATTCACGCCTTTCCCGAACGATTTGTTCAGCAGTACGTCACACAAGTAACCATGACGAACTGCTACGAAAACTTGTTAATCTCATCAAGTCTTTTAAGTACTGAAAACTATGATAAATAACACACCTCAACATGAGAACACATACAAACGTTGTGGGCTCAGCAAAATGGCGGATCGTTGCATCAGGTGGCTTCAAGTTTGTGACGTCATGTCATTTCCTGTACTAGCTCCTGTACTTCCTTCCTAGTTCCATGAGCACATCCATCTCTTTATGATTTATGAAAACCCATCACGATTTTAACGGAATATGAGGGAACCTCCACACAGAGGGCCTTGACATCACGCCCGATGCTGCTGTATCTCGTATTAAAATGTTGATGTTCATACTTGTAATAATTAAAAATATTATTGACATTAAGATTTATTACTATCTTTTTATATTTTCATTCATGAAACAATCCGCTCAAATATCACTCGTTCTTTGGAATTCACAAATAAGTTCCAAGGCATTCGTGATATTACTTTTGATATTTTTTGTAATGAAATTACAGCATCAATCTATTCATTTGTTTGTTTGTTTGTTTGTTTGTTTGTTTGTTTATTTAGTTAGTTAGTTAGTTAGTTAGTGCAGTGCAGTGCAGTGCACGTGTGTGCGTGTGTGTGTGCAAGGGTAGAGGAAAGGTGGTACACGGTCCGTGGCTCATTTGTTAGGATACTGCTCCGGTATTTACATGGTATTGAGAGGAGAAACCATAAAGACGTACTAATGAGGACAGTCGGTTCGTAGAAGGTCCTATTCCTTCCAGGCAGAGGTGGAGCTAGCTATGCAGATATAGTCGACAAATATGGGTATTTAACGAGCTACGCAGCTCTTAAATGACTTTTAGAATATCCAACAACAAAATTTAGTCAAAATGTTGGCGCCATTTTTTTGAAAATGTCCCAGGGGCTTCATGTAATGTACCCCCAAAATTAAAATATCGGTTTCAAATTCAAGGGGCCACAAGATCACTCAAATCGATCGAGGAATGTCAACTTTGGAGAAAATCGGCTGAACGGCTTAGTCGCAAGCGTTATTCACAGACAGACAGACCGACGTTCTGGCATCAGTCGGTTTCGGCATCAAGGACTCACAAATCCAGGAATTACAAGACAGGTATTCTGGCTGCATCACGTGTTACGGGATTTTGTTTCTCAATTTAGCAACTGGGTTTATTCACTTTTTCGCCGTCAGGGCCCAGTAATGAATTTTTTCTGTCGAAAATCCGCCGTTTCTTCGCGCAGCATTACATAACTTTCCCTATACATACGTATACGTGAAAGTAAAATACGGGTCTCGTTAATTTGATCATGGTTGACATAAGAAAATATGATATCTGAGAAGTGAAGTTCAAAATGGTGTTCGATTTCACATGGAATGCCCCAATTGTATGTTTATTATGTTTTTAGTGTTAAGTCATTGACTATATTTACCTCATCAGTCACCATCAACTGAGTACACCATCTGAAAATAGAGGCGAAAACTGAAGAAAATCTCACTCGGGGTCATACATTTGTATTAAAAAAAGTGCTCCATACAGTACTCTTAATTAAAGCAAGGTTAAAATAGATTTTAAAAATTCAGTCTACTTAAGCAAGAGGTAAACAAGATTTCGCCAGTTTATTGAAGATACGAATGTCTGATTTTTGAAGGTTGTATTATTTCCTTACTACTTAGGACGCTGATGTGAAACATGAAATGTAGTACACGACTAAACGGCGCTGGACAGCTCTTTCATTATTAGCCAACTGTGAACGACTGTTAATTCAAGATCCGCTCAACGCGGTTCCTGTGTGTAACTACGTTTGAGGTTTCTTCCCAAGAAGAAACAGCAGCATTTTTGCTGTTATGATTCTCGGGAAGAAATTGTGAAAATATTTTGGATTAGAACTTATTTTTCCAAAACAAACAAACAAACAAACAAACAAACAACAAGTACACTAAGTTGCTGAGGAAAGAGAAGTAAAATCATTTACACATAACTAGTGCGTACTTCGTAAACAACTTTGGATATACAAATGAAAAAACCTTTTAATGAAGAAACTAGTTATGCTACAACAGCACATTTCCCTCATTATTTCTAGCTTTTGCGATCCAGTGGGTGTCCAACGATAATGAGAACCGCGTCATTCTTTTAAGCGTTCCTGGTTTTATCAGTGGAACATATTTAAAGAAAAAAATTGAAGCGGTTTTTGAATTTTTTTATAAAGTGCATTAATTTCTAGCAGAATTACGCGAAAAATACTCTATTTTCAAAAAAAAATGCATATGACCATTTTTAAAGTTTTGAGTTTTTAGAACAGATTTCACTTCAGAAAAAAATCTCTATCTTCAAATTTGTAGTATTCCAATGTTAACTTTTTGCGATTTTCGAAAATATAGTGTTCGCCGAAAGTGCGACTAGCAGCACTTTTATACCGTTCTTTGATACGTACGAGCAGAAAATTTGAAGAAAAAGCTTAAGTCTATTTTGGGAAATAATTGTTTAAAATTATTTTACGCAAAATTACACGAAAACTACTTATATTTTAGAAAAAATGGACATGACGTTATTTCAAGATGTATTTGAAAAATAAATTTTATTAACGAAAAAAGTATTTATCTTCAATATTGTAGTTGTAGGAAGACGCCGAAAAAGTTTGAACTTTTGTAATTTTCGAAAAATCAGGGATTTCAACGACAATAAGACATGTGGCATTCTTTTAAGCGTTCTTTATACTATTCGAGGGCAGAGTTTAATAAAAAATATGTAAAAAAGTCTTAAACTGATTAGAAACTACGGAAAAAATTGTACTTTGCGTACCTTGAATATAATGGATAAATTTGTGGGAAAAGAAACTTTCGAATGAAAGTGACCAATTTAGACAGGATACCCTCATAGAAACGCCACCAAAATGCTTCAAAAAAATCCAAAATTGCAGAGCTAAAAATGTACGAAACTGACCCGAAAAAATGCAGCCAACGGAGTCGATCCATCCTACAACTGGCCAAAAATAGATTTCAAATGTTCAAGGAAATTGCAGAACAACTAAAATGTCATGTCTAAATAAAATGTCAGTGGATAGGCCGGCCCAGAGATGTAGTTGTCTCCCCTTGATTGATTATTTATTCCGGGCACACCAAGTTTAAGGTGGTTAGTTCCGTAAGTATATTTCATGTTTAATCTTGAAAAGTGGCGGTGATCTTACCGTGCTGGCTGGCGAGATCCGGACCCACGATGCCGACCCACGGTGGGAGATACCTAGTTGGGGATTTTCCCCAGCCAGATACCTCACACCAGCGGGGACAAGCTCTAAGCTCCCGACTGGTCTCCCAAAAAGTGTGATTGTGTATGCAAGTGATAGTGTATGCACGTGAGTGCAAGTGTGAGTAACTAAGGGGTGAGGAAAGGACAAAGAAGAGGAAGGAAAGATCGCGCGCGGTCCATGGCCCGTTTGTTAGGGTACAGCTCCGGCATTCGCCTGGTGTTGATCAGAGAAACCACGGGAAAATAACGATCAGAGCAGTCAGCCGCTAGAATTCTCCTCTAGACAGCTGCATTCGATCTAACTGTCTAGCTAATGTCGAAAACCCTGCCATCGTCGGGACTCGAACCCAGGTCCTCCTGATCAGAGGCACGGCAGTGATATCGGTTGATGCCCTGAGACATCTTTCCCGGACTCCCTGCTCTTGTTTTAGTCTGTGTACACGTATGTCAGCATTACAAGGAGATAACCAAAAGAATTCAAATGCTCCTTAATCTGGCGTCTGTTGCTTCCATGTGTGATCGCATGGAAGATCGCGAATATCAGAAAGAGCTGCAGCAGCAAAGCGCTACCTTTCAGGACTCGACTTTTATAAACAATGATGACAAAAGTCTACGTAGTCATAGACAGAATAAAAACTAGGCGAGAAAGATTTAAGATGAGACAAAAATGAAAGTCAATCAGTGCTTGATGATCGAAAATGGAGAATTGTTTTTAATGGAAGAAAAGACAAGCCAATTATTTAAGAGAAGAAAGGAACTAAGTTTGTCGAAAGTTATAGAGGAGCTCGTTTCGTTAATAGAAGAACCAAAATCAAAGTTTTTAGGCTAGTATGTAGCATTTATGGTACTGGGAAAGACATTGCTGAGAGTATCACTGACTTTTTTTTCGAAATAACGAACACCTTTTAAATTTCACCGCGTTTGGATGCGAGGGAACCGTTGTTAACACTGGAGTCAATAATGATGTGATTTCCTTGTTAGAAAAGAGATCAGAAAGTTTACTGAAATGGTTAATTTGTTTATTACAGATCTACCACTGCGCAAAGTTTTTTGTTCACAAGATGGGAAAACTTATGTGTTCGAATTACTGTAAAGGAGAATTGGTAAGAAATTTCTCACACGTAAAGACCGGATTCCTGTGCAATTGTATCTTTTTTTGCTAACTTCAAATTGGATTAAACCTTGATTGAAATTCAAATCATGAAACGGACGTTACTGTAGAACCTGTTTTATTTTGCACGAAACTGCACGTTAATGAGGTTGCTGCACGAGATTGCACGTTGTAGGTAATGCTATCTGAAAATTGCACATTTTGGGGTTTTACTGAACGAATTTGCAAGATTCGTAGTTTCATTGCATAAAATATAATTCTTATATTATCAACTTCTTTTAATTTACCATTTTTAAAGGTTTCATTTAAGAAAAAAATATGACTCAACCAGGCAGTGCATTCGGATGGTCTGTGAAACCCGAGCGCCGTTTAATATGAATCAATTCTGCATTGTTTCCCTATGAATTGTCTATACCTTTCATGATAGCTATTGCCCAATTGAAATTTTCGAGGAATTGCAGTTCGGAGTGGGGATACATGGTGTTCACACGAACTCGGTCCGCAGCCCTTGGTTGCAGCCGCTCAACCAACGCAATGTTCAGGGTCTATCTTCCCAATCAGACCATGTATTCGTTTCGTCGATATTCGCTGAACTAATCAACACGAGATGTATGCGCGACTCACATTTGACCTGACGACCTGACGCGAAGCTGGCAGATCAGTGACAACCTGCACTGCGAGTCAAATTCATCGGAATTCTCCGAACTGATGTTGCCCTGCAAGATACGAGGGAGAGAGACGTTTCTCTGCCTCATTGGTAACGACGTTTTGATCGCAAGGTACAGCAACTTCGACAAGTAAACCCGACTTTTCCAAATCCCGGATAACAATATCCAGTCGGTTTGCCGCTATCGTGCGATCAGTTTGAATTTGTTGGTCGTACAATATCGTACATAATCCAACAGACGTTACCGGTTTTGGTGAGTGTTCGTACCACTTGGGGCATGTGTTTGGAACTTCGAGGGCGGTACAGATCTGCCAGTGGAGGTCTACACACCCTGTCATGTCTTTTCAGGTATTCGGTCTTTGCTAGGATTGGACAAGCTGAGACAATATGATCAATGGTTTCTACTTGCTCCTGGCAAATGCTGCATTTATCATCTTGGGAGATTTTGAGAACCGCTTTATCATAATGTCGTGTTCTCAAGGCCTGATCTTGGGCAGCTATTACAAGTGCTTCCGATTCTGGCTTCATTCTTCCCCTTTTAAGCCACATAAATGATTGATTTTTATTGATATGTGCTCTGTCCGTTCGTCTTAAATATTGTCCGTGGAGTGGTTTGTCTCTCCACTTCTTTAACATCTTTTGTGTCTCACATTTCATGTTAAGTAGCTTCAGAAGTTGTGTCTCTGTCATTCTGCGTGTCATGCATAGTTTTCTTTGCAATGCTTTTTCTTTGCAATACACTAACAATGCCTCTGTGTCCCATTCTTCGGTCAGATTTCATAACCTGCCTCATTAGAGGGTCATCTTGGTGGCTGACAACATACTTTTCTATCCCGACCATTGCGTTGTGCCATGAGGCCTCAATTTGTCTGATGCCTCTTCCTCCTTCCTTACGCGACACATAAATTCTATGTACATCGGCTCGAGGGTGGGCGACATGATGCATTGTTAGCAGTTTTCTGGTTTTCCAATCCATGAGGCGAATTTCTTGCTCAGTCCAGTCCACTAGTCCGAAACTGTATTCGGTTACAGGCACCGCCAAACTACCTATTGCTGATAGTTTATTCCTGGAATTCAGGGCGGACTGCAGGACCAGTCTCACTCTTCTGTAATATTTTCTGCGAATTCTCTCTTTCATTGTGTCGTGCGAGATGGTCTCATATTCTTCAATGCCCAGATATTTGTAAGTTTTACCTGGCTCAAGATCTTGAATCACAGTGCTCTGTCCGGTTTTGGTCAAATTTCAAATTTATCAACTTCAATGCTCTCTGACGTTGTGAGTTTCCCTCTTTTTAAATTGATTTTTGCACACTTGTCAAGACCAAATTTCATGCAGATGTCATTGCTAGTCATTCAGGACAGACAGCATTTGGGAGAGAACCGCTTCATTCTTAGCAAACACTTTAAGATCATCCATGTAAAACAAATGTGATACTGGCCTTTCATCACCATGGAGCTTGTAACCAAAGTCAGCTAGCGACAACTGTCTAGACAGTGGGATCAAACTAATGCAAAACGGCAGAGGGGATAGTGAATCTCCTTGAAAAATACCCCTGTTGATCTGAATACTTCTGGTTTCTACTGCTTCCTTTCTGGTGTGTATTAGTAACCTGGTACTCCACGACTTCATACTAGCCTTGCAAAATTCAATAAGTCTAGGATGAAATCGATAGATCTCCAGGGTCTTCAGAATCCAATCGTGTGGTACACTATCAAAGGCCTTTTGGTAATCAATCCAAGCCATGCTCAAATTACATTTGCGTTTCTTTACATCATTCAAGATAACTTTATTCAGTAACAATATTTCCTTACAGCCATAAGAACCTTTACGACATCCTTTTTGTTCTGTTGTCATCAGATGATTTTTCTCTAGATGTCTATACATTTTGTCAGTTATGGCTGCAGTTATAACTTTGTACAGTACTGGCAGACAAGTGATTGGCCTGTAGTTCTTCGCCAAAGAGCTGTCTCCCGCTTCGGGTAGCAAATACGTGATGCCGCGTGTGAGCCATTCCGGGAGTTCCTTTGGGTTTTCTAACATTTTATTATCAGCCTTTGCTAGATGGGAATGTATTGCTGTTAATTTCTTAATCCAATAAATCTGGATCTTATCAATGCCGGGGGATTTTCAGTTTGCCATGTTCTCAATTGCTTGGAAGAGGTCCTCATCCGAGAGTTCGTGAACATCTTCCACTGCTTCCACAACTTAATCTGCAGCATCAACTTCAGATTGAAGCCAAGATGCGTCTTTGTTGTAGGATCTGCTCTCCTCCCAGATTCCTGCCCAAAATGCCTCGACGTCATCTTTTGAAGGAGTGACAGCATTGCCATTCGGTGTTTGAGTCAGATTGTGATAGAATCTCTTCGGGTCTGTTTCAAACAACCGGTTCTGCCCACGGAAGTCTATTCTACGTTTGTAACGTCTAATTCGTTGAGCCCATGCTTGAATTTTCTCTTTTAGCTTCTCAACTACCATTAGCCTGCTTGTGTCATTTTCAATTTGGTATTTTTCTTCAACATAGAATAATTTTCGTTGAACTTTCGTGGTGTGCGTTGATTTAGAAGATGCCTCAGCTAAGAGTGACATTTCACGCCGAGTGTCGGCTATCCGTTTCATAATTCTCTTCGTCCAGGGAGGTACAGGGCTGTTCACTCTATTTTGCTGTCGGCCGTCGGTGTTCATGGTTGGCCACAAAATTATCTAAAATACCAGATACCGAGTTGCATACATGATGTGATTGATTTCAGTGATACCTAGATCTCTACCTGGGGTCTGTACCACCTCATTTAAGAAAGAATTCGCTGTCTCTATAGCTCTCTTAGCTTCGGAATTTTCGTATATTCTCCTCAACCGTTGACAATATTCGAATGGAAGTTGACAAACTCTTTCTATCTCGCGTCGAAGGAGATTTCGCTTGATGTCCTTATCATGTAATTCATTGCCAAATGAATTTTCACCACTGACGTGTTTCATTGGAAAGAGATGAACCTTCAACAGGACCATCGTTTTCAAGTTCTACCTATTCGTCATGTGGATGGTTCGATAGAAGGACATACTAAGCATTTCTCTGAATCTTTCTCTCAGCAAGTTGTTCTGCTGTGACATTTCCACTACCGAATATGTATCGCCGTTGACTGGCAAGCTTCTTTGAGTTTAGGATAGTTCTCATTTCTGGGTTCCACTCTCTCCATACCTTGAAAACGTCTATTTCTGAGAACCCATTTTTCGCTTTTGCATAGTAAAAGCACCACATCACCTCTTTCAATTCATCCCGTGTCCATCTCTGAAGATGACTTCAAGCTACTGCTGGCTCTAGATCCCTGAGACTAACATACGTGGGATGGCCAGACGTCGACAAGGTGACATTAGCTTGGTTTCTGAGCAGGTATGGGCATTGGTAGAACAATGCACGTTAAGATTCATTACATTTCTTGTTCTATCCATTTTGCTCATTGGTTTTAAGTGAAGGTTCGCAGGACGCAAGTTTGAGTTCGAGATCACGCTTAACCCATGGGTTGTTTCCAGCCATCCGTTACTGCGACCCACAGTGTCCTCGGGACATCCTCCCGCAGGGCCCAGCATGGGGTCCCTCCGATCGCCAGTCGGCATTACTAAATCCTACGGGATTTTCACTGACTGCTGAAGGGAGCCTCCTTCGTCACCCTTCATCTCTAGTTACTTCCCACTCTCCTCAAAATGGAGTACTTCTTCGTCTGACTACCACTACGCTAGGCTACCACTGACATAGCTTTCGGGCTCATGGTGGTTCTCAAGCTCCACCACCAACTGCAAGGTTGTGTACTCCGTTTTTTTTTCCATAGGTGGAGTTGTTGTTGTTGTTATTTTTATTATTATTATTATTATTATTATTATTATAATTATTATTATTGTTATTGTTGTTTTGAATTGTATTTATTGCATTTTTCCAATTGGTTATGGGTCCAAATAAGTGTTTGCAGACCTATAATTTGGTTCCCTTACAGATATTAATTTAATAAGACCAACTTACATTAATTCACAATACTGCTATTAATGAAATTTCACATACAATAAATTTTGGATGGCTACCCAGATAATAAAAGAGATCATTGGTACAGTACATTAATACAAATCATGATATAGTATTACAATAAAACAGTATAAAATAAAAACAGAGAGAGTTAATTGAGTACAGTTGTTCAATAGTATTATCAGTAATAAACATATCATATCGTAATGATACAAATCAATCAACATAGATCATAGTACTGTTCAGAGTTACTATCAATAACACAATAATACCTAATAATACAACACTAATCAATAATACAAGTGATGCAAAGATAATATTTACAAAGAATAATTTTTAATAGTAGAAGTGGTGAATGAGAATTTTTTTTTAAGTGCATGTAGGGTAGTTGGCATCTAGTCACCAGTGTGATATGATGTCAATTTGTATTTCGTATGCAATCTTGTATTTCCTTCCAAAAATTGTTCTTTGAGTCTTGAATGTTTGCTGGAATATTGTTATATAATTTTGGAATAACACACTTGAGTGTTTTTTCTCCATAGCTATTGTTAATTTTTGGAATTTTATATTTTGTTCCTCTTGTTTTGTATGCTTTCTGTACAATAGTTTTGTAATCATTGCCTTGATTTTTTATAATTTGTAAATACTTGTAAAAACCCTTTGATATTAGCGTGTGATTGCTAATAATTCCCTTTCACTATATCTTGTGTTTTTTATTGTCAACTTTAGGATCTTCATTTGTAATTTTTGAATCTTTTGGATACATGATGAGCTTGCGCCACCTCAGGTTTGTACTCTATATCACAGTAAAGACTCTATCAGTGATGTATATATTGTTTTGAAAATTTTGTTGTTAATAAATGTTTTAATGGCATACATTGACCCAAATATCTTTTTTATTTTGTTGAAAAGAAAATCTAAATATTCCTTGTAGTTCAGACGTTCATCTATAATGATTCCAAGATAGGAGTATTTTGTTATACAATCAATTGTTTTACATTTTTCACTACAGTCTGTACTTTTACAATGCGTAACAATCTTACCTACACTGTGGTTTAAAGTATTTTCCCTTGTTTTAAAATACATACATTTTGTTTCCATGAGGAAAACATACATTTTGTTTTCGTGAGATTAATATATAGTTTGTTGAGAAGAGACCATTTGACAATTTTGCTGAACTCTAATTGTAAAGTTTCTTCATATCATAATTGTAATACAAGAGAGCTGCATGATCAGCATACATATGTACTTGACACTTCTTGATGTTGCTGATGATATAGATGGTGTTTATGATGAATAGCAATGGTCCTAGGCAACTTCCCTGTGGTACTCCATGTTTAATTTTTTTGGATTCACTTAAGTGATTGTTTATTTTAATGTGCATTGTTCTTTTTTCTAGATAGCATTTAAACAATTTTAGAAAACAATTTTTTATTCCGGTTTCATCCAGTCTTTGTAAAAGTATTGCTTGATTTACCGTGTCAAATGCCCTTGAATAATCAATAAAAATGGCTATTACTGCTTTTATTTGTCAAGGTTATTGTTTATGTAATCTGTGACTTGTATTAGAGGTTGTTCTGTGCTTTTGCCTTTCTGAAAACCTTACCATATTGATTAGGAACTGTTTTGTTATTATTGCTCAGATATTGATTTAGTTTTGGGGTATTATTATTATTATTGTTATCACTATCACTATCACTATCACTATCATTATCATTAGCATTATTAGGTAAATGAATAGAAGAAAACTGCAACAAGGACTTAGCTCTTTACTATATAGAAAAATCACGAATACAAGAGACATTTCAGAGTTAATAATTAACACAAAATACCTTGGTTGATTGATTGTTTTGAATTAAATAATGTTTTATTCACAATGTTTCCCCTTTTGTATAGAAAGAACTGTAGGCCTGTAGTGTACAGATGGCTTCCAATCTACATTTTTGTGTGTATCTAATTGAATGTAATACGGAGTATAACGTACATTCACTCTAATACATACAAAATTTGTAGAAAAGAATATACTGTATAGTATTCTATGTAATATGCAGTGAGTGTCAAAAGTATTGGAACACATTGGAAATTTCAGAAAATGAATAAATTTCTGGTGTAAAATAAAACATAAATTAAAAAGTTTTGGTAGCATTGAAATCTGTGTATATTTTGTAATTGATATCAGCAAACAAAAACATAACATAACATACAGGACAATTTAAAACGAAGTTTTCAAACATTAGAATAAAAAAAAAGGCAGCCAAAAGTATTGGAACACCCAAGTGAACAGCGGTTAAAAATTAAATAAAATTGTAACTGTAAACAAATTAATATTTGATGAGATGTCCTTTGACATTTATGATGGCTTGCAGAAGTCTTGGCATTCATTCTACGAGCTTAATTGCCCCATTCCTCCTAGAGAGCGCGCTTAAAAATTTTTTTTATAAAAATACCTCTGTTTCTAATTTTTTTCTCCAAAATATTCCATAAATATTCAATAGGATTAATGTTTGAAGATTGTGGTGGCATTTCCAAGTATTGTGGTGTATTAAAAAGGATCCAAATTCTTGTGTTTCAAGTTCTGTACTGTGGATCATTGCCCTGCTAAAAAATGAAATTGTCTTTGAGGCCCACTTTTTCAGCACTTTTGTGTAATTTACTTTGCACAATATTGATGTAACATTGCATGGTCCATTGTACAATTTATAGTGAAGATTCCCCACTCCAGAAGAACTCATCCACCCCCAGTCGAGTACAGAACTACCTCTGTATTTCATTGTGAGTTGGAGATTCTCTTTGTGAATTTTGGAGTTTCTCTTCCTCCATGCCACACATCTATCATCTGCACCAAAAATATTAAAATTACTTTCAGCAGTAAAACTAAATTGTTTCCACATTTATTAGGGAACTGTTTCAATAATATGTAGTGCATTCTAAGCACTTTTTTTTCTGTTAATGTCATTGATTTAGAATTTCCTACATGTCACACGTCAATGGTACCTACTGTTTCTTAGTATTATGCGAACTGTACTTGGAGAAATGTCTATTCCAGAAGCAAGTTTGGGAGCATGAAGTTTTGGCAATATTTTAATATCTTAAAAAAAATTCTTGTGTCACATTCGTTCAGCAATTGTAGCTGGCCACATTAACATTTGTTCTTTACTGTTTCCCAAACACAATACCTATCAATTACATTAAACATTGTAGTGTGCGATCTTTGCATAATATTTCCGATTTTCCTCAAAGATCTACAATCATTATGCATGCTAATTATTATTTTTCTCCATTCTTCACTTGTTTCCTTTTTTTGTGCCCCATAGTGACATTTGATGAATAAATACTTCAGAATCACTGACTGATGAATACTGGAAAGGAAATTGATATGAAAACATTACAGCTAAAGGTTGAGAGGAGAGTCCCGACTAACAAGTTGAAGGCCAATCCAATGACGGCTGCAGCCGCAGTGACTTCCAAGAAAGCCGTTACAGTATTTGAGAGTTTGCATGTTCCAATACTTTTGACTTCCTTTTTCTATGAGATTATTGTTTATATTTCTGATTTCTCAACTTCCTGTGCTTAACTTTGAGAGATTTTTATTGTAACAACTTTAGTGTATATAATGTATTTAATTCTGCTGAAAATTTGTCATTTAGATTACCTTTTCTATGTATAATTTATTCATATTCTTCAAGGTGTTTCAATATGTTTGACACTGTAGATTCAGAAATAAGCACACACTGTAGATGATAAAAAATGTATTTTTAAATGTATATTATTTGATAAAATAAACTTACTATTTGATGAGTGGGGATAATTCATCCTACCTAAACACAGATCTGGAGATTACCCATTGCACAAGCCCATCCTGTATTGCTGATAATTGTTACAGAACTTTGAAACTTACAATTTGGGAAAGATATGTAAAGATACCTTCAAGAACAAATTTATAGTTCAGTAACAAACTGACTGAACTATATGGTGTAAAGTATTGAATATTAATGAGCAAAACTTGCTGAAGATCTAGGGGAAAAGAATTCAAAGGAATATTGTTTAATCACAATGTGAAAATTGTTATTTGGAGGATAACATCAAATTTAGACTAGGCAAAGGATAGACTAGGCAAATTTAGACTAGGCAAAACACCAGATATAAAAGTAGTGGCAAAAATGAAAGCTGGATAAATTCAGTGGTTAGGTTCACAGAGTGAGCTTGGATAAAGTGAAAAAAACAGATGATCTAATGTGAAACTGAAGGGAAAAAAGAGGAAGATCAAGACTGAGATGCCCAGAGAATGTGAAAATGGAATGAGGTTAGTGTGTTGCAGAAGAAAGGGAATAGACTGAAATCAAAAGGAATTTGTAGGGAGGGGTTGCTTAAACTAAACTGAAGGCTTGGTTTGTTACAGAACATGTTTTTTGTGGTATTAATTTTATCATAATAACATCTGCCCTGCATTTATGGAGGTAAAGCTAAAAATGCAATGTATTATGATTTAAAAAAGGAACATTCTGGGAAGAAAAATTACATTTCTCAAGTTTCAGAAATCTAAAAAAATTAATTTCAATTACAATTACTAAAAAAATAACCAAAATTATTTAAGCTGTCATCCATAGATTAAGTAATGCTAGAGGGGAGAAGCCTCATGATTAGCTCTTGGTCAGCATGCTCGCTTACCACTGCTTGACCCTGGGTTTGATTTCCGGTCAAGGCAAGACTATAGTGTGCTCTTTCCCCGCAATGTCCCATTATATGTTGCTGTGTGAATATGATGTGGGGATGTCTACATGCCATCCACACGTACCACCTTAACCCATGGCCATGAGGTAGGGACGTCGCCGGTAGGCCTGAGCCCATTCACAGGCTATCCCACCAAGTAAATACAAAAATGGGAGAAAGGGTTTGAGACAGCGTTATGCTTTGTTACATAGGGGTAGGGGGTGTTAGCTTAGTATTACCTAATGTTGATATTTCTTTTTTTAAAATTTTGAACATTTGCTGAAATAATTCCTTTTATTCAGACACGCACTGAAACATTACGATATTAACAGATTCAATTAAAAATGTAAAGAAATTAAAGAAATTATGATGTAATTGTAACAATAAATGGAAATATTTTTTCATCAATGATATATTGATTGAATCTGTAATGTCCGAAGAAAATATTGAAAACTGATCTGCAGTCCATAGTAGAATCCAATTAAACTGTCCCTGTAGTTTATTGCCACACATGTGGGTGCATGGCTTGTCAGAAATTGTCACACCTATACGTCCTTCCTTCACTCAAAAATTTTCTCCAATCTTATTCTTAGGTGCAGTCAGCAGCACTAACTAATTCTAACTTAATTTATCATAAATTTTCATATATAACACAAATAAAATTAATACAAATGATTCTTACTTTTGTTTAATATATTTTTACTTCCTGTAAATGGGGGTGTTGTCACAAGCACTATGTAATTTTTAGGGGGGGGAGGGTCAAAAATTCATTACTTGTTACTTGTGTGTTACAGGGGAAGGGAGGTATTCAAAATACTCCAAAATTCAAAATTGCGTTATGTTAATTATGGATGGCTCCTAAGTATAAGATGTTTCATTGTAAAGTTTAAAGTTGAGCCAGGTGATAGAAGCTGAGAAATTAATAGAATAATTAAATAAATGTTTTATATAATTATTGCAGTTTAGAAGAGAAGTCAAGATTTTCAGAGAAAATTTTGATGGAAGGGTGTTTTCATTTATAAAGTACAGATTATATTTGAAGTATTTTGGGGAAGAGTTGAAAATCATCTTCACCATTATCATTGCCACTCATTGTGGATGTACAACAAACAAACTATACTATGGCAATTTGCTAAATATTTAAACAGAAATTTGCATAAAGTTAAGCAATTGTGGGAATAACCCTTGAAAGAGAGTGTGATTGTACAGTGACCAACTGAGGCAACTATTGAGGAAATAGAAAGAAGTGCAAAAACTGTGCAATTGCTAATCAATTTTTTAAATTATTTTTTATTCATATTTTCTATAGATTAGAATATCTTCACAGACTGAATTGTAGTCAACCAATTTGTGTCAAATATATACTGTTATTCATAGGTAAGTACATTCAGATGTAATGACAAAGCCTTTAAAGCTGATTAACAAAATAAGGAAAGGTTTTCCTCTTGAAACAAAGAATTATTTTTATTGATTCCAGTCCAACTACTCCTAGACAAAGCATAAATGGTTTGGTAGCTAGGTTTACATTAAAAGTAACTACTCAAAAATTTCATGGTTGCAAGTTCCATATAATGGCTTTGGAATTCAAAGACTTAATCAACAATCAGACTCATCTGTTGGTAATGTTAGATATGTATCTTAGAAAGTCATTGCAGTCATCAAAAAAATAGTTGCCTCACCGTATGCTACATGAATAACTTTACTTTTTTTATTTAGAATTAAAAATTACATTTCATACCATCATTTAACTGGAATACTGTTGTAACACCAAGAACCTGTTTGGTGAAAAGAGCACAATTTATTTTAAGGAATATATTTGCATCTGTTACCTTATTTATATTAATTGTAATGGTTTCCTAACCTTAATTAAAACAGACATCAAAATATTTTTTTAAGAGCTTATTTCTGATGTTTCAGCCCTAGTTGGGATCTTTTTCAAAAATACAGAGTACATTTTTGTTGAAAACACTCGATAAACAATCGGTTAGAGTTTTAATAAAAAATTGTCAATGTTATAAAAAAACACTGCCCACATATGTATAGTCGCAAATATCATTTTCTGCCTTGAGTTGGCTTCAATTGCCTTGAGTTGCCAGATGATGTTCCCTTGAAATTCAGAGAACTTGCATATCAAATACCAGTAGCACATGTTCATAAATGCATGAACTAATTAATTACTTTTTTAATGCTGTCTTTGTGTACCATTGTTTTATGTAGTTATTTGCTGTTCTGTGCTTGATTCACAATGTTGTGTCCTTCAATTTCTTCTGAGTTATACACACAGTCAATTAATGTGACAAAAAATGATAAATAAATTAAATAAAATGGTAAAAATATTAAATAAATGGATGAGAAAAGGAAAGGGTTAGAAAATTTAGAACACTGCAAATGAAATATAGAGACATATTTGAAAATGTTTAGGGAATAAAGTAATGAATTTAACAACATTTTATACAAATTAGCAATATATTATTGTCAGTATTTGGCAAATTTATATTTAGTAGTTTTGTTCATGTTAATTACAAGACACACCTATCATGATCTCATCACATATCACAATTTCAAGCATAAATTAAATAGGAAAATAACATTATCTTCCTCTTAGCAACTATATGACTTCACTATAACAGCATACTTAACTATAATTACATATTACATAACAGTAAGAGAAAAATGTAATGACATACTTTCGATTAAGTCACATGAATTGGCACTGAAAATTTTGAGTATCTTAGAGGTGCAATATCATGGATGAAAATAATATAAATAATCATAACAACAATAACAACAACAATTAATAATATTAACAATAATATGATACAATTCTCTGCTGGACAGGAGCAGAAACCAGAAAACATCAACTTCACCAATGAAATATTAGGAACGAGGACCTTGACTAAGTTGGGAATATATAGGACCTCCTGATAGAATTGCAGACTTTGTGTAGAAGTAATCACAAAATTTGGATGCTTTCGTGTTAAAATGATTGAGAGTCAAATTGAAGTTATTATAATATCAGTTCTATTGAATGAAATCAAAAGTTCAGCAAAATTGAGTTGTGGACTAGTTCATAAATATAACACCATTCATTTTCTTTTGTGTAGTTGAAGATATAGTACAACTCAAAACGAGCTTTATATAAAAGATGTTAATAGTAATATTATAACAGAAGTAGTATCGGTAATGAGAGAGGAAATAGCTCTGTGATATGAAACATCTGCACACATGAAATAAAACAATTATTAGATAAAATGTGACAAAAGTTATGAGTATCGTAGTTGGCACCAATTTTTAAAATGACTATATTTTCAATGAAAAACATATACAACTACACAACCATGAATATTCTCCTAAAAGTAATTTTAAGTAACTATTTAGACGTAACTCTTCACATAATATTTCATAATATTAAGGCATGACATTACAAGTTACCATTATATTTCTGAAGGCATGTGTTTCTCATTCTGCCATTACAAATATCAATTAGAAAAAAAGTATTTGATTTTATTTAAAAAAAAGAAGAAAAAAAGTAAGACAACTGAAAAAAATATTCAATTCAAAATTGTACAATCATTGAATAATTTTTTAATATTAATTACAACAGTATATACAAGACTATTAATAAATAAGTTGATCACATTAATATATTTGTAGGGCTTTCACTGACTACATGACTTGAGTTTTAATACATGTCACTCAATGTTGTAGATCACTCAGTGACTACAAGAATCAAATTCAATAAGTGTACCACACAATTTACATAGTCACGCTGAAGTAACTTCCTAATTGTTTTAGAGACACTGTGAAAAACACAGCTTTTATGTATTCAACTTGTCTTGCAACATAACCATAATAATGTCAGTTGCTAAATGCAATTATAAATAATTAATTTAGTATCTTCAACACAGAAACTTCATGAACATTTTTATGACATTTTAATTTTATTTAATTATTATGCTGTGTGAGTAAATCTATTACATAGTAATCTATTACATTGTTAACTTTGGACATAAACAACACAGATGAACACCACAAGCCATCATTCATGTTAGTTTCCAGCATTACACCACATGTTCTAGCACAGAATGTTTTAATATACTTCACCATTTGTTCTTGTACAGAACATTACAATAAACATAGCTGGTACTGGTTCAATTTTTACGCAATCAAAATCTACAGAAAATTACATTCAAAATCACTTAATGTAATTTACTTCACAAAATATTACCATTTTTCATTTTTTGCAATAAAAAAAAGAAATAAGAACATTTTCCAAGTATTAAATTGAGATACATCACTCCTATCAGAAAATTTAGCAAACAAAATTATGAAAATATATATTATTAGATACTTGGAAATGGCTTTGCACTTTCAGATATGTTTTGAACAGATGGTGTAGGAGAATTGCTACATGATAATTCCCCTTCAATTTCTGATTCTGGTTGTCCAACTTCACTTGAAGGTGATGTTTCTGGTCCTGCTACTCCAGCTGCAACTGACATCTCTCTTACATTCCCTGGGAGATAATCTTTCCAGCTTCTAAATAAATAACGAGTAAATTTGCGAAGTTGCCGAAATTTACAATAAGTAGCACCCTCTGCAGACTCTAATTGTTGTGTTTGTATTAAAAATCCTTTTTCTTTGAATGTTTGTTCCAATTTTTCCCTTGCGAGAGACTTCCGTGTTTTTCTCTTTCTACGAATTCGAACTTGTGAATTTGGGTCATCTTCTCTACCTCCTGATGCAAATTGTTCACTATCACCACTAACACTAGCATTTCTTCCCTTGGTCAGAAAGTCTGTTTTTTTCCTAACACATCCACTCTGTGATTGCTGATCAAAATGAGAACTACTACTCCCTACCCCATTTTCTGTGTCTGCAGATATGCCTCACTGTATCCAACCTTTGTTGGATTTTCAGATATACCAGTCAAATGTTGCAAGTGCAAGGGTTTATTTTCATCTGGAATGAAACTTACAGCAGTATTCCCAACAATTTTCTCACTGTTTCCCACAGTAGATGCAGCTAGGAACTGCCTCAGCAGAGGTGCCACCTGAGGTTCCAGATTGTTGTAATGTCTCTCGTGGAAAAAACTCATAGCCTCTCATTGACTTGTCTCCTGTTCCACTATAATATCGAAAATTACCCCCCGAATCAACAGAGAGCATTTTCTTTTCTTGAAGGCTAGGTTTGGCACCCCCAGTGAATTTGAATTTACAAATGCTCACTTCAGTTGTAGGATTTGTGCTGTTTTCACTTGGCATTGGAGGAATAAAAATTGCAGACCTCTTTCTCTTTGTTGGAGCTGCAGATGTGGGAGGATTTCCCAGTGGGGCTAATCGTTTCAGTCTTGAAAAAGGAATTTCACTGGATGATATGGATGTTGTTGCTTTTGGGCTTGTGTCCATCATCATAGAAAATGCCTTTGGAATCAGTGTTTTGTTAGCTGATGGCTTTAGTTCCTTCTTTTGAACAGGCTTAGGAGCAACAATGGGTGGACTCTGGGGTAATGCAGAATTTATATGAGGAATTAAATTGACATGTGGAACATGTGATGGCATGAAAGTTTGTGGTTCAGTTGAAGATAATGGAACAAGAGGAATTGCACCCATTTTTTGGTAGTATAAAAATTGTGATTGAAGTGCCATGGGATGCACAAACACGCCTGCACTAGGCCAATAGATGTATCCTCCTGGGAGAGCGGAGTTGTTAGTAGGTCCAGGTTCTTCAGGGAGATGTGTTGGAGTTCCAGTAGTAGTTTGAGAAGAGTCACTTTGATGAAATGTAAAGGGCTCTGAGTTGTTTTCATTTTTCATTCCTGTGAAGTAAAGGATTCATTTGACTTCTAACAGTTTCAATTGGATCACATTCATCTATTAGTTTTGTTGTACTGTCATGATGGGTTTCACATATGTCTGTATCTTGGTTATTACTGGGAGATTCTGGTTCACTTTTGATAATAATATCATTAGCTCTGGGTTCATAGAAATTTCCATGTTTTCGTAGAAGCCTAATCTTGAGTTGATTTAAATCTTTTACACAAAGATTCAAAGGTTCGTCACTGATATTCATGGCTCGTTTACCATTCTCAGTCCATGAATCATGATTGTTTACTGTTAAATCAACATTTCTTTCAAAATCTGATGTATTTGAAGAAAAACACGAATTACTATATGTTGATTTTTTGCCTTCTTGAGATGTCATGAGTCGTTTCTCTAAAAGACTGCTAATGATCCTGTTTTGCACATCACTGTGACTTACTGGGGGAGACTGTTTAAGAGATTCAAAAGGTTTACATTTTAAAGAGGGCTCAGAGAAACTTCTTGTTTCAGTCTGATCTCTGGCACATTTAGAGGTGGTAAAGTTGTCATAGTTTGCAAAGTTTCGGGAGCTTTTCTTTTAGACCACTCTTCATTTTCTGTAATGTTATTCTGCATTGTTGAACCAGGAAACACAGTTGTTCCATAATTCTTGTATATGAGATGACAGATATCTGCTTTCTTTGGCTTTCGACCTCGTCTCGGCTTCATATTATCAAGTGTAATCTCTCCCATGTATGGCAAGTCTTGGTAATTTCTTGACTTGTTATTAGTGTTGGTGTTGTTAGTTGGTGTAGGAGGTCTGCTTATGGTAGCATTGGCACTATTTCCACTACTTGTAGACATGATCACTGACTTTCTTTTGCGCTCATTTTCATTTGTATTTCTATTACTAATTTCAGATGTTATTGTACTTGTCAAAAGAGATCCAAGTAGTCCTTTTCCGGAAAACAAATCTCTCATTGTTTAAAGTGGATTTCCCACACAGCAGACTTGACTTTTCATTAATAATACTTATCTCATCTTGTATCTTGCTGTTGGAATCATTATCATCACTTATTGATAGAGCCTGTATAGGTAATATATGCAGATGATCCATCACACTGTTGTTTCCAGATGATGAGGATGAAGCTACATCAAACTTAGGTGTCTCTTTTTCAACTTTGATGAAACATTGTGTTGATGGCAACATTAACTTATCAGTCTTGTCTACTGTAGGTGATTGGTAGTAAGAGAGGAGGATGATTTTGATGCTGAATTGCCTTTGTTTCTACTGTCTGTTTTTGTGTTAGCTGACTTAGTAGCAGCTGCAGCAGCTGCTGCAGCAGCAGCTTGCTGGGCCTCGTAATGATCAAGATATTCAGGCGGCAGAGCTTGGTGATGAAATTTTAATTTCCATCGTGAGCGTCTTTTCCCCCTGGAAAAAATAATTAACATTCTTAAAAATTTTCTTGAATCATCTGTTTTTATAAAAATTATTCTATTGCCAAGAAATCTTGATGTGACAAAAAGTACTTTAACTGGCTATTTTTACCATAAAATAATCTGCAATTATTTTAGTACTTTTTGTACTCAATAGATTATGTTGAGCTGTGACAAAATAATGTAATGAATTAATGATATTTACACAAAACTTTTAAGTTATTGGTCCTGAGTCTTGAGAACACATAAATGAGAGGTTCTTTTCATCTTCTCATTTTAGTATATTATAAAATTTTGTTTAAACATAAAAATGATGCCACATTGTCTCAATGATAGCTTAATTATTCAACGGGCAAAATATAAATATCAATAAAACACCATACATAGGTAAATTCACCTTTTCATTATAAATTGCTTAACATAACTCTAGGGAAATATTAATTTTCTTCTAAATATTATCACAAAAAAGACTTTAAAATATTGAGTTTTCGATAGAAAATATGGGTAATTATTAACTTTATAAATAACTTTGTAAATAATTACTTTTTGTATACCTTTTCCATTAGTAAATAGAATATTGGAGAGCTCTTTTGAAAGATATTTCTCCTTTTCTGTCAATGTTGGTAGTTTTCATTGTTTGAGAAAGTTCCAAATGTTTTGTTTACTACAGTGTCAAAAGCAAATAGAATGTGAAGATTGTTTGTATTTCACTGTTTAAGAGTTCTTCCAAAACTTTTGATTTATTAATTTGTTATAAAAGAAGCAATTATGTGTGCATTTTAAAAGCTGAAATCTATGACAAGTTATATTACACCAATGCAGAATGAGATATATTTTGTAAACAAGTTGTTCAAATTACGTCTTTGAACCAAAAATAGATGAGAATTAGAAAACCAGATTGATTTCTTTAGATTGAACTGTTTCATTTGCAAATATTTATGCCTAATGATGTTAACATGAAAATATATTTGTCAAACTAAAGAATAATTTTCCAGTGAGAGGTGTTCTTTTTGAAATGAAAATTCTCTGGTGTGAAGTTCTCTGGGTTTTGAAAAGATTCATATATTAACTGCAATATTGCCTGCAATTGTTAATTTGTTACATGAATAAATAGTTTAGGTCATATAATAATGCCAAAAGAAATATTTTGGTTCTAAAAGTGGTATCATTCTCTGCATATTTTTAATATAATATTTTCAAGGCTTTCAAAAAAATTATTTTTTTTTTAAAAAAAAGGAAATATCTCACCTTCCTCTCTCTTTCTCAGTCTTTTGTTGGGATGTTGAAGATGTTGTTGAGGAAGCAACTGATTGAGCCAATGTTGAATTTGGTGCTGAACTCTCATGAGTACTATTTAGTATTCTATCCCTTGGCAAGGGAATGTGGATTTGCCTTATGTTTATCAATTGGACTACTAGGGAACAATTATAGATAGTAAATACTAATTAGAAATAATAATTGGAATAAAATAATTTTCACTTAAACACATAATCGTGAAAATATTCCAGGTTTTAATAACGAAACATATTTGTATGTAATTAACAGGGAAGTAAGTTTTAATACATTTTTGAAAAATATGAAGCACAACAGATTTTAATTATTCCAGTCTGGATTTACACATCTACACTTTTACAAAAAATAATTACCAACAACAATTGAATGACTTCAAAATTGATCATTACATACTTGTATCTTTGTCCTATAGTTGAATCCTCAAAGCTGTGGTGATGTTCATCTAACGTAGAAAATTGAGAAGTTGATTCTGTTGACATGCATTCATTTAGTAAGACATTTGTCTTCTCAGCTAATTCCACAGGATGGTCTATTTCTTCTTTCACCGTCATTTCAATATTTGACAGAGGGTTTAGAATCGGAATCTCATCCAATGTTTCAGGGTTGACCTCTTCTGTTTGCATAATTTCTGCTTAGATGAAAAAGAAAATTACTCATCTCAGAGGAAGAATCATATAAGCATAAGCCTATAGAAAGTTGTGTTTAAACCTAATTTTCCTCAATGATCATTGCAATTTAACCAAGCGATATTTATAATTTATTTACTCTTTTCAGTTAAGTTTTACATTGTTCTCAGAATGTATAACCTTTACATCTCAGATAGTGACTTCATTTAGAAAGAATGCTACTTTTCTTTCACAAGGATCGACATATTTTATAAATTCAATGCAATATATTTTCTCTCTAGTATTATAGAGTCAAAAAATCTTGCAATTTATTCTCAATTTTTAAGATGTACAAATTTTCAATTAAATTTTTAAGAAAAGTTTAATAAAAGGAAATTATATAAAATATTATTTTGTAGTAAGAAATTATCAGCAACATGAGTTGGAAGAACTTTCCAAACATTTTGTTCTCAGTAGTTGTTAACAAAATGCAAATAAAATGACTGTTAAATATAATTAATTTCAATCAGAAGAATTGTAATAATGGTAAATTTTTTTACAGTTAGTTCAATTTATTATGAAATCAACCAAACAAGAAGAACGTTCACCAGTGAATGTTTATTCACATTAGTTAGAAAAAATCAGTATGAAAATAAATGCACCATATCCAATGTACTGCAAACTCCTGGATTTACAAGCAGAAGGAGGAACAGGAAATGGATTTGGAATGTATTGTCACTCATCAGTGAACACAAATAAAGATATCCATATGATTGTAAAACAACATTGAAAAATGTTATTTATTTATACACAGATAAAAGGATATCTTTACTTTGGTAACACTGAGAAATAACAGTAAATAGCAATTACTCTTATGTTTAGTAACATGAGCTTTATTAGTAACATCACACAGAGGTATACAAAATAAATTATAAAGATCTACATCAATGTTAATGCTCTATGACTGTCAATATATTATAATAATGCAAATTTTTACAAATTTACTGAAATAACCATCATCTAAGATTAGTCACAAAACAAAGTTAAATCCTCAGATTTTACAGTTTGCCAATTTTAGAATCTAACCATCAAATTGTAATATAGTACCTATTTAAAATGTAAAATCTTCAACTAAAATACCGATTCCTAATAACATATATTTTAATTTTTAAGTAAAAGAACTGCATTTAAAATCGAAAATTTGTTAATATAACTTTACTGTGCACTCTGTATTACTTGTAGTGTTTGACAATACGGTCTTCCAGCGCTGTGTTGGTCTGGTGGAGTGATCCTACGTCCGTTTTCAGTCCCTAAACATTCCACAAGAATAATCTTCAACTGCCGCACTTTTGCGCTCGCCTAAACAGATTTTTTCCTTGAAACAAACACTGAAGCACGTTTTGTCTCCATTCCCCCATTCACGGCACAGCCAATGCTAAAATTAAGCATTTCCTAGTACCAGTCTAAGCCTCCCCTTATTTCTTAATTTGGCGCCCCGCTACGAAATTCGAGATTGGCCCATATTCGGTATAGGTTGCAAGAGGCAAGCCGTCCGGCGATTCTATAGCTATCCACTTCTCAGTTCTACTTTTCTAAATTTAAACCGTTAACGCAACGCAACAGGCTGTCAAAAAAGGCCCAATGCGCGCACGCATCCTGGCACAATAAAACCATCGTTTCGTTTTACGAACTCGCAACTAAAATACACTTTCATAAAGGGCGTGCATGGACCGGCTCTTGGGCCGCTGCAAAGGCGCGCACTTTGCATTTGCATTGTTACGCGACAGTTTGTACGTTCACCAAGTACAGCAAATAATAATGAACATTCAATGCACTGACGCACAAAAAGTCACACTTGAGATATTAATTTACAGAAACATAAATCACTTTTGATTAAAAAAAATAATATGTGGAATGACAGGAAAGTTAATGACACTGAATATTAAACAAACACATCCCTTTTTCAGTTGGAAATGCATAACTGTAGATACACGAAATAATAATTTGAGTGCACATTACGTTAGGATTTCGGAAGTATACGTTGCAACACTATACGTTTTGGCGTGCCATTGTTGTTAGTTCATCGTCCAGTCAGTGCAAGTAAAGTCACTTACCATTTCATTGTCCATATTCCAGACCAACATGTTTTAAAATTCACAAATAATGAAAACAACGATTGTTACACAGAAAAACAAATTCGCGGTACATATTTTAAATCCTGCGAACGCTCTAGCAATCCTGTCACACGCAAAAGAGCGCACCGCAGACAGAGCAAAACAGCAGACGCGTGCTTCACTCCACAGGAGAGAAGGGATAAGCCAGAGAAAAAGGGTGGAGCCGACAGAAGTGTTGTACGTAAGCGGGGGCTGCGATCTGGCAAGGAGTGGGGCAAGATGGGGAGAGGGGGGACGCACAGATTGTGCGGTTGGTGGGTTGAACATTTACCATGTGTAGGCGCGAAAAAATTCCCCAGGCGACTCGAGAAACAGAACAGGCTAGCCTCAGTCGGAATAGAACTGGACAAAGCCATAACATGACAAATGTGGACGCGGTAACAAAAAGAAGGAAACTGGTCTTCTATAAGGTGTCGGGAGGCCCCGGTTGAGGTAATGAACGCATCGCCTTGGTTTACAATGCATGAACGTAGTATATTCATGGAAATTTACCTCGCAAGTAGACACCGTGCCAAAAGCGCGCTCGCCATCGGCAAAAGGGCAGACCCGGCCGAGGCGGCTCGCTGCAACAACGGCTGTAACAATGCTACACACCGCGTCGAGGCGGAGCGTCGGTTCGCGTCGCATCGCTTCGAAAATATTCGCAACACATTTTTATTTTCGTTCGCCGGCGGTACCCGAGCGCACGCGCGCTGCGCCCTCCAGCCGCGAGGCGAGTCCGCTGCCGCCGCCGCCGCCGCCGCCGCCACCGCCACCGCCACCGCCACCGCCACCGCCACCATCGCCGCCGCCGCGGCCGTCGTAGCAGCAGCATCCGCCACCGCCATCACCGCCGCCGCCGCCCCCGCCACCCCGGCGCGGACGGCACGCCGGCGCACGCGCGGGCGACGCGATCGCGCGCGCACTCGGCACGGCCCGACGCTGGCGCAGGGCGTCGCGATGCAGGCGCCGCGGACCCGCCGTCGCCGCCCCCTGAAGCCGACTCCCGGACCCTTTCTCCTCTTCGCGAGACGCGAGAGTCCGGAACAACGCGCTCTTGGTCGTATGGATGAAGAAGCGATAATACTATCGCTGCAATAGCTATTAAGATTGGAGCGCCAATTCCACTTCTCTTCCTCGCAGCCGACTGCGAGTGATCAGGCTATTTCCCTTTCGGAAAGCTTCCGTTTTGTATCTTAGAGAAAGGCGAATGTTGACCTGAGTTACTTTCATGATATACGGGAGAATTTTTTTTGGGAGCAAATGCTACTTTCGAGCTAATTATTTTGCTACTTGGAATAAATCTGCAAATCAGGGCATCAGCTTCTTATAATAATTTTTCCTAATCCTCTATAGTTTTCCCGAAAGTATGCAGTGACAGTCTTGCACGAAGTCGAATTCTCCTCTTATCTCGTGAGGGAGTATTGGAACTGCATTGGTGAACTCGTGAATAGGTGTAAATACGATAAACATTTTTTTTTTTCAGTTCCCACACGTCAATTTTGAGTATAGTGTTCTATGAGGACATTATTTTTTATTTCAAAGGTTTTTATTATCACATCAAAAGTCTCCGAAGGCAAAACTCATGGAAAAACAAAACCTGTCTCTACGAGTTATACAGCTGTCATTATTCCGAGGCGTTTTCTAAGAATCAAATTCCTTTTGCGTGACTCCAAGCGCCAGAACGAATTCTTTCAGTGTGTGCTGTTCAGGAAAACATTCTGCATTCCTTACTTCTCATCTCGAACGTCATTAGGAACTCAATTTTCTCGAATACAATTACATTTTGAGAAAATCTAGTGATTTATTAATCTAGTTCGAAATGGGAAAAGGACCAATTGGCAAGAGGAATTGTTTTCTGGCGGTAAACGCTTCTTTTCCGTAGCTTTGGACGTGTAAATATCTAAAATCTCACTTTTTTGCCAGGTTCGCAAAGGTTACAGACATTAGTTGTTTTCCCCTAAAAAGTAAATAAATAAAAATAAACAATGGGAAAGAAATTATCTTATTACCTTGGTGAGTACAGTACTACGAGTATTATTCAAAGGTGGGACCCGAAAAAGTACCCAAAAATGAATTCCATTAAAGGGAGAAAATAATTACAAAACAGAAAACTTAAGAAATTGTGAAATACGATTATTCCTAATTTTCTTGAACACGTCTCGCAAGGAGTAAGCTGAACATTCCTTAATCATACCATTATGAAAGCATCTTCTTAAAGTGTTATTGCTTCATCCACTGAAGAACTTAGGTACAATGTCGACTCTTGGCTCTTTCCCAATGCGGGAAGTAAAGCAGTCGGTCTCATGAGAGAGATTCACATTCTCAAAACCACCCTTGTCGGCAAAGTGGAGGAATACGCATTTTAGCTGATCGTTCAGCTCATATACTGAAGCGAACAAGCAGCCTAACGCCTTCCTCCAATTAAGGCAATAGCTGACAGATCGCAATCCGTTTAACGGGTGCCACTCTGGCATTCGCAATCGACGAGTCGACAACTTTCCGCGGTTCGAGTAGGCGGGCAGTACCAACCGAGCCTACTGAAGCACTCGGACACGCACGCACACTGCATGCTCGCTTGCCGTACAACTCGCGTGGTGGATGGATTCATTTTCTCAACTCTGCAGTCCAGTCTGCAAAATCGAGGAATAATTTCATCGTTCGCTCAGTTCAAACGGGACAGTTTAGCAAACGACGTGCGAATATTTCGCGGGCCGCAAGCCGTTTAGCGGGTGCTACTCCGGCATTCTCATCGAGGAGCCAACACGACAACTCAACAATTTGAGTAGGCGGGCGGCACCCGCCGAGCCCACTCAAGTACTCGGCCGCGCGCGCGCACACGCACACATACGCACGCACACCATACGCTCGCTTGCACTGCACATCTCTTACACTTTGCGCGGTACATGGATTCTTATTTTCGCTACTTTGCAGACCAGTCCGCAAAATCGAGGAATATTTCCATCATTCAATCGGAAAGTTGAGCAAACGACCTACGAATATCTCGCAGGTCGAATCCCGTTTAGCGGGCGCTACTCCGGCATTCTCATGGATGAGCCAACACAACAACTCTCCGCGATTCGAGTAGGCGGGCAGCACCCGCCGAGCCCACTCAAGCACTCGGCCGCGCGCGCGCACAAGCATTCACGCACGCACGCCGCTCGCTCGCTCGCCGTGTGCCACGCACGGGCCGCGCGCGACGTGCGCTCAGGGGAATCGCGCGGGGCGGCGCGGCGCGGCCCGCACGAAAAGCTGGCTGGCGCGGCGGCCGATGCCGCAGCCGCGGCGGCGGCGGTGGCGGCGGCGGCGGCAGCGGCGGCGGCGCGCGTGGGCGACCGAAACGCGGGTCGCGCCTCGGCCAACGCTCGCCGCGCCCGCGCCGCGCCGCGCCGATACAACCGCCGCCGCCGCGGCGGACAGGTACGCGTCCGGCCAGCATCTCTCGCGCAGGGTCGGCTCCCACGCAGGAAACGCACCGTGCGGCGGGACGGGCTCGCTTCAGGAAGAGAGGAGGAGATTCGGGGCTCGAAACGGCGTAATATTCATCCTGGGACGGAACACTCATTAGAATAAAGAAGGAGTTCTCAAGCCTTTTGGCTCGCGGCACATTCTTTCGTCGAGTAGAACATAGCGGTTCCGTAGAATAGAAGGGAACCTGTTTGAATTAGAATTCAAACTCAAAATTACCAAAAAAGATGGTAATTGACATGTTGAAAGTAATTGAAATTTTAATACGTTGATTCCGAGATAAAATGTATCGCCTTAGAGTCTCAACGTTAATAAATAATATTACTGAAATATTTAATACAATAACCGTTTTATATCTTTATATTTTCTTATTAAATTACTTCCGCTGAATGTAATTTCGTAGTACAAATCTGTCCCGCAGTGCACGCTGCATTAGAAAATATTATTTTGCTACCGAAGCTTACAAAAACATTTAAGGGGAAGAATTAATAGGGAAGTGACTGAAAAGAACTTGGAGGTGACTACTTCTTAGAGGTGAAATAGAGCTCTGGATCTGAACTCTTATTGAGAGGATAATGAAGACTAAATTCAGAATCAGGTCATGTCGAGTGGAATTTGTGGTGGGTGTAACAGGTTTATACGAAGTTCTCTCGTTTACCGTTCGTGTTTCGTAGCACCGGTCTCTCCATCATCATCCTTACTATATCATTTCTCATATAATTCGTGAAATTGCGAGACGTCTAGGTTTGATGGATATTTCGAGAAATCAAGGTAAATATTTATGAAAATTTTTGAATCTGTCGGGGCATTTTGGTTTTGCCATGACATTCGTCAATTTGAATATGTTAAGTCAAAATGTCCAAGTTCTTTTCTGGTCTATTTTCTTCTGTTGTGAATTGTATTGACTAGCAGCATGTAGCATTAAGGAATGCTCGTATATTGGTCGCCTCATTACAATACTAAAATATGTTTTATTTTTCTCTCCGATTCCACTATAGTTCAGATCAGACTTTGGCTTAACTTAATTTTCGCAGTTTCACGCTACACCTATTAATTCTTTCATATGAAAGTTACGTCAAACTGAGACATAACATTGAATTACATTGTGCAATTAATGTCAGAGCCAACCGCAACACAATAATTCGTTTTTATATCATACTTGGATGTTTGATCAGATTGAAAAACGCCACTAAAGTACAGAGCGCAATTAGTATCAGGGATAATGGTAAACATTTGTACTCCTTCAAATAAATAATCATATTTACATTAGATTGAGCCGTAACATTGAAGTACGTACAGAGTATCGCAGTTGCCGCCACAGTTTTTTTGCATTTGTATAAGATATTACGGAGATAATTAGAGTTTAAAGAAAAAAATGCTTTTTAGATTAATTATTTTCTTCCTAGATCTGATACGTATGCAATTATACTTTATAATGGAAAATATCACTGTTTCAACCACTGAATCACACTTTATTGGATCTCGAAGCAATTATTTGGAAATTTAATAAGAAACCTATCGGCGTAATCACGTGGCATTCAAGAGAAGCACACGCTGAGTAGAGCGATATAAGGTGCTTAAGGTAAGACTTAAAGCAAAACTTTCATAGAATTTCTTATTTTTCCAGAAATCTTCAACATATTTTTTTTTTCATTTCCCTGTACTCGTTTCGCTACGAATAACATAGTAATATTTAAGATGGCCAGCAGTTCAATTCAGAATTTTCGTTTTCCACTTTGCCTTCGCTAATCGGATATACGAACACCTTCGTAAATCTTCTTAGCTTATGAATTTTATAATAGATAAACAGTTTTTTGTCAGTGGTTTTATTATTCTGCTGACTTTACGATTCAGGTACTCGGGTACATTTTACACTAAAATAGAAAGCTTCCGTATGATGAACAAGGATTACTTGTAATAATTAAGGCTACTTGAGTTCGTTTTTTAACTCGTTAAAAACATCAACTCAAAGAATTGCGACATTATCTTCTTAGATCAAAGGATTTCATGACACTTTTAGAGATGTTGGGCAATATCAGGTTAATGGACATGGAAGCGAATATTCTTGTTAACAAATTATATCAAAATAGCTTGTTGCTACCTTCATTCATAATTCAATTTAATGTTAAGAAAAGAGCAGGACTTATGGATTCCGGGATTGTGCACAGATTGCACTTCTCCCTACGTCACACACAGTTTTGACTATTTGACGGTAAATAAAACTATGTATTTCTACCAAGTTTTCGTGAGAGTGGTGGCTAAGTACCATGTGAAAAGACCAATGTAGATCATTTTATCGCGACAAAATAGAAGACAAAAATGACTATTTTTTTTGTCATGGCGTAAGTGTTATAGTTTCCTGTCTTGCTGAATTTTCCATCCTGTTATACACCGATTACTGTTCACACCCCACTGCTGATCAATAGTTCTGACAGACAATATCAGGTAATAACATTATGGCAATGCACTACGGACAAAGCAGACATCAATTGTATTTATCGAATTTGGTTGTGGATCTTTTTCTTTTCTTTATATTTCTCGAGGTTAGATAACGACTTGATCACTATCGTTGTCTAATGTCCTTTGGAAACATTTTCATTGCCCACTCTCGATATGAGTACTCCTGTCCAGCATTATCAATGAACCCACTAGCACTCTCAACCTTACCAACTGTTTCTTGATCCCCGTATTCGCCGCCAGGGCTCGACAAAACAAAAGGGCTCAGTAATTTCATCTCTTTCTTGTGACGGTCCCTGGCTGAGGAAAAACAGGATTTTATTAGGATGAGAATTCTCGGAGAATTTAATTTTGCCAGGCATTTTGCAAGGGCTCTTTTATATTCCACAGGCGTGACACGAAACAGATTTTCCGCCCTATGAAAACTCCGCCCTAGGCGAGGTGGAAACATCTACCTTAGGTTTAGGCCGCTCGCACGATACCACGACACTGAGGCCGCCTGTCGACTGTCAACTGTCGGTTGTCGACTGTTGTTATGGTCATAGTGAATTCTTTTACCATGTTGATACAAACGGTTTATCTTCTAAAAATTCTCAAAATGAATGTTTTGGACTTTTTTCTCCGCGTTAAAGACACTTGATGTTTGTTCATTCGTTTGTCAATGTTCCCCTCATTAACCCTTCAGCGTGGTATGCCGTCTGACGACGGCAATTTCCTTTCTCTTCTTAACGCGGGGTGCCGTACCTGGACGGCATGGATTTTCCTTTCCATTCGCGGTAAGCCGTCTCAGGACGGAAGGGATCTTTACCTGTTTTCCTCTCATTTGCGGTGTGCCGTGTACAGACGTTGGTCGCTTGGCGGTGCGGTGCATAGACTCTGGCAGTGTGTTACGGCGAGTTTTCGGTTTCTTGTCGGGTGGTTTTCAATACAAATATTTTAATATTGATTAAAGTGTTTCTATTTCTTTGTGGGTGTTTTTATACAAACAATTAATTGACAATACATCATCTTCTATGTACTACGTATCATATTAAATTATTGCGGCTGTCAGACATAAGTAGTATGTATTATTTCACTATCTGAAAATATTTGTTGATGTGAGTTTGAATGTAATATTTTAAAAAAATTATCGTGTTAATGTAATATTTAAAATAAATTCAGTGACTGGCTGCCTCAAATTGTTACTATGTCCGAGGCAGATATTGAGGATGAACGTCTTCTCGGGCGAGGAGGGTACATCGCCCAACACTCAGGCCCCGTTTCACTTTTGAAATGGATGGACAAGAAGGCTGTTCCTATGATAAGCACGTACCATAAGGATGATTTCAAAACAGTAATTATACAGAGAAAAGAAGAAATTAAAAAACCGTCGTGCGTTCTTAATTACAATAAATCAATGGGTGGGGTAGATCCGAAAGATCAGTACTTGCAAACGTACCTTATTGAAAGGGGAAAAAGTAAGAAATGGAATATTAAAATGTTCAGAAGATTGTTAAATGTCACTGTCTTGAATACTTTTATTATTTGGAAAAAGAATCGTACTGGGACAAGAATCGATTGTTTGAAATTTCGCATTGATTTGGTCGAGCAATTGCTATCTGAACATTCGCATGACAGAAGAGAAGTATGTGAACGTCGTTTGGTAAACGATTTAGATCGTTTGAAGACACTTTCTTGAAAGAATTCCACCTCATTGGGTGAAATTCTTTGCAATTTGCTTTGTTGTATTATTTTTTTTATTATTATTATTGATGTGATGTCATGCGTTCTCAGGGTAGAGGACGATTTCAGAGTTGGGAAGCGCAAAGCCGCCTGAGCGGAGTTGCTCCCGCAGCAGGCCTCGCCGGATGCGCTCAGCTCGCTACCTGCCCCCGCGATGCCGACGACCGCACCTTTCACTTAAAGCCGCCTTCAAATGCTACCGCGCTCACCCTCGGTACCGCGTTGAAGGGTTAATATCACACTTCCGTTACTATACTTTTAAATTTATTTCAAATATAAAGGGTATTATGCGTTTTTTAAAGTCACTAATGATTAATATACAGAATGTTAGAGCAGAAGAAATATCCTTATTGCGAATATGAAATTTTGGTATTATAAGCGCTGGTGAAGATGAACCATAAAAATAATATTAATATTATATTATTAATATTATATTATTCATATTATAATAAAATAATATTAATATTATATTATTAATATTATATTTTTATATTATTAACAATTAATATAATTATAATATTATATAATCATTATTGTATATTATTATTATTATTAAGACAAATAATCAGGTCATACATGTCCAAAGCATATTTATCAAAGTTCTTGTTAGAAATTCATAACTACTGTATCCCTGAAAATTTTCGCACTATACTTGTTATTGCATTCACAACAGCCTTATGCATTCCCGGGTGAAATATTCATGTTGCCATTTATATCCTTCAAACTTTTAAACAGTGTCTTTGGAATTACAGCACTACTGGTATTGGTTATGGGGACGATTCTCACACGCTCCTCTGCCTTTTGATATTTTCAACCAGTAGAGCATACTTTGAGATCTCGATATATTTCTAACGTTTCTTAAAATTTGTTACCATTGTAATCTTCTATCTATATCTACATAAATAAAACTATAGTCTCTGTGATTTCAACATAACTGCGTTTATTAATCGCATATTCTTATTTAAATGTTATAAAAACATTTCAATTATTTTCATAATTTTTTCTGCCTGTCTGTCCGGGGTAATCTTTGGAACGGCTAAACGGATTTCGTTGCGGTTTTCACTGAATGGTAAAATGGTATTTTGTCGGGCATAACTTTGGCTATTTTTGTTTTCAAAATATTTTTCCTTGCATAAAGAGGAATTCTTTATGTAAATCTACAGTTTTACTCCGATGTTAAAGAAAGTTTGTAAACGTGACCTTCAAAACAACAGAAAAGTTACTGTTTCTTTGAGATTTCGTAATAATTACTCCTATTCCCCTTTCTCGTTAATGAAAAACGTAGGAGTATATTCTTTCCGTTTTTCGCAAATACAGTGAGTAAATTTACCAAAGTGAATTAAAATTTCTGAAAACCCGTACGATTTCCTACTAAATGAATTTTTACTCATTCCAATAGCAGTAATTAGGCCCAGAGTAATTGAAGACCGAAATTGTTTCTGGGAGTTTGCCATTATATTCAACAATACATCTGATTACAACTTCCCATAACAACGATGGTGGAAGCAACGATGATCGTAGCGAACACGGCAGCGGAGGGAGCAGGGCGAGGAGGAGCGGGCCAGTTGGGGCAGGGTGAAGCGGGGTAGGTCAGTGTGTGGAGGGAGAGGGTGAAGCCGGGTGGGTGGGACAGTGCAAGGCAGGACACGGGTGGATCAGGGCGGGGCAGAGCGGTGATACACCTTACATAGAATCACAGGCGGATCCAGGGAGGGGATGAATGGGGGCCACGGCCCCCCCCCCCAGGGCTAGAGTTTCCCTTTACCTTTCTTTATTTGGCAAAATTGATTTAAATATTTATGTTCGAATTATTTAATTATTTAAACAATAATCATGTATATATAATTGTCACCATCCCGTCACCTTGTTGGACTCACCTCTTTGAACAAATTTAATTAATAATCATGTATAGTATCATATATACAGTACATAAATAATATACAATATAATAACAAATATGTTTATCTACAAAAAATCTACGATGCCCCTCCCCAAATGATTGGCTGGATCCGCCCCTGCATAGAATTCATCCCTTTTCCTGCCTAATAGATGATTATGAATAATGAATGTCTGGGCAACGCAGGGTACTCTCGCTGGTCCAAAATCTAATATTCACCTTCAAATATAACGATTACAATTTCTTTGTTTTGTTTTGCTAAAACTGTCGACTCAGTGTTAGCAATTACTGCCATTGTTAACGTTTCCTATTATGTCTAACGTTTTCCATTAAACTGTGCTCACCTTGAGGTTTGATTTGTTATTCTACGAGTATTTATGTTAAGTGCAATCGTATTATTTCAAACGTATTTGTTCTGAAACCATTTTACTCGTCCTTCATATTTCCTCATTTCTTCTTCTTCTTCTTCTTCTTCTTCTTCTTCTTCTTCTTCTTCTTCTCCTTCTTCCCTTCCTTCTCCTCCTCCTCCTCCTCCTCCTCCTTCTCCTCCTCCTTCTCCTTCTCCTCCTTCTCCTTCTCCTCCTTCTCCTCCTTCTCCTCCTCCTCCTTCTCCTCTTCTTCCTCCTCCTCCTCCTCCTCCTCTTCTTCTTCTTCTTCTTCTTCTTCAGATTTCTTAAGAGATTTCATTTTCCCTCTTCTACAATCCATTCAGCTGGACACCTTTTCTCTTTCACTTGCATATACTGTACTTTCTATCGTTGTATACCAGGGCTGTCAGACGGAGCACGTGCGTGCTCGGAGCACGATTGCGTTCTGCAAGGGCACGCAGTGCCCGCGGCGAAGGGAAGCCCAGGCTCAGATTTCTCAGGGATGCACAGTAGGTGATCATGGCGGGACGCAAGAAGACGTATAGCCAGTTTGTCCGAGTGTGGCACGGTGTAAGAGATATAGGTGGGTTCACTCCCGGTCTAAAACTGAAGCTAATGTGAGGCTAGTTTCTCACAGTTCTCGCTATGTAAGCGCTGCGAACGACTTGGGCATTTTGGGACAAGATGGTGATCCATTTATTAGCTTTGTAACCTCTGATGGAAGTCACTAAATCGCGAGACGCCATCATGAATGCCCAACTCGATCGTACGGATAAGCGAGGAACTAGCCTCAAACTGGCTTCAAAAATTTTGTCCAAAAGGCGGCTAGTTGACACACCTATATATCTTACACCGTGGAGTGTGGTCTTGATTTCGTGTGCAGCGTATGCGGAGGTGATGAAATTTGTTTAATAAATGTTCATTACTCTATAATTTTTGAAGTGCTTTTATTACGTGTATTTTCACACGAAAGATATGCACATCGTGTCTCTTTAAATGTTTACTTTAAATAGTGTTTTTCTGAAATTATGTTATATGATACATATATTGATTTAGTATGTATTTTGGTATATATATATTTTCTTAAAAATATTCATTTTAGTTATTTGTAATTAGTGTTAATATTTCTCATATATTGCATTTTCTAACACTAAGTAGAAATGTGCGTTATTGTTTCCTTTCTGTAATGATCAATGTTTGTATAACTGCAGTTTCTGTTTATATGTCAATTTCCATTAAAAGTTGGTAACATTTTTAAAATGTCACATTACGATATACCAACCCGTGTGTTGACTCTACTCGCCGCATTCCCACGAAGTTTTCTCACCCCTGCTTCCTGCCTGTATCACGAATGACTTCGCTTAGCTGATATCGCCGCGTGCCCCAAACCTTTGCGCAGACCATTTGCGTGCTCGTTCGTCTGACGGCCCTGTTGTAAACTATTTACATTTGACCTTACGAGGCCATCTGAATGCGTAAACCTAGCAGTAACTTGCCCTCCCTTCTTCGATATTTCAATTTTGCATTAACGTAACATCACTCATGTGGTAATGCAAAAGAGTAGGGCTGACGGCTTGAGCCTCGTCATCAACAAAAATCGAGTTGAGGTCCTCTTTCGAAAAAAAAAAGCTCTTGTTTTATTAAAAAACACTAATAATAATAATAATAATAATAATAATAATAATAATAATAATAATAATAGAATGACTTGTAGTTCAAATGAAAATGAATACTAACAAATTGCTTAAAGGACTGAACACATATATTTTATTCAATTACATTTTTAATTTCTTGTCTACAGATACTTGTTTAGTTTCTTATCGCTTCAATTGCATTCCAATTTCATCGCGCATTTTTTTAATAATTTATTTTTTTCCTGGGTGCACGGCCCCTAAATAATTGCGGGGCGTGCTTGTAGCCTGCATATGCAGCCCTGCAAGTCAGTTGAAATGTGCGGCCTGAAACTATGAAGTAAAAAAAATTTCCTAGATTTTATACTTCAAGCTCCAAATTACTTTTGTGTCATTTTATGTCGTGTCGGTATAGTTGTTAAGATAGGGAAACAAAAAGGTGGCCCATCTCTTCAGGACACACAGGAAACGAAGTGAAGAAAGAAACCTGTTACTAATTAGACTCATTTCAACAAGGTTCTATACGACGGCATACTTATCTGTTATATTTGAAATAACCTAATAGTCACATTTTCATTGGAAAGAGGAGATATCGTAGCCTGACAATGGACTACATTTTTAAGACAAATACACGACGGTAATTTCGAGAGCATTGTTTTGTCGGACAAATTCATGATAAATGCTGGTCATGCAGTACGCAAAGGATGTACAAATGGCATATCAGCTGTCCCTGTTTTTAGAGGAGGCAGATGGATTCGAGCCCAGGAGGAAACGTGAAAAGGGTTTCTCGACAACACCATTTGTGGTGTCGCTCTTTTAAAATTGTGGATTGCTACAGAGATGGAGTTTGTGACAATTAAATCTTGAAACGTGGGAACACTATTACCGAATTTGGAAAAGCCCTTCATAAAATTGTGTGCAGCATCATTCTGTGATAACAGATAATCCGCCAAATAAAGCCTCCAGAAAAGATGCAATGGCGGACATTTTTTTCGAAAATATTGTTAAGAAGGCAGAACTTTTAGAATTAGTTCAGGTCTACAAATATCTATTTCCAACATCTATTGTTAATGGAAAAAAAAACTCCATCGACTCATCGCCATTGAATGCTCAGAAATCATTGCCATTTCAATGCAACGGAAAATATATGGAAACAAATGGTTACAAGTTTCCAATAAAAATAAATCGATTGATTGGCCAGTTGATGTATTCGGGCACATCAACTGCTATAGTCGTTAATCCTGCGAGAGCCGTGAATGTTTCATCCTGGAAGGTGGCGGTGATCCCTTCCCTGCTAGATGGTGAGATTCGGCACCGACATACACGTCAGCTTGCGGGATATCTCCCTTAGTGAGGCACCATCACAGACGGGACAACCTCAAAGCTCCCGAGTGGTCTCCCGATATGAGTGGTGGTATAATGCATATACGTATGAGTGTGTATGTAAGGAGAGAAGATAGGTCGAGGAAGAGGAAGGAGAGATTGCGCGCAGTCCTGGTCCGTTTGTTATGGTACTGCACCGGCATTCACCTTGTATTGATAGAAGAAATTACGGGAAACTACCGATTAGAGCAGCTAGAGCTAGAATTCTCCTCCAGACAGCGGTTGAATTAGATCTAGCTAGTATCCTGCCATACTTGGGATTTTATTTCATGGCGCGTGGGGGCCTGTCTTCACGATGGAATATCTCACGGTATTTCGCGTCGTTCTCGGTCGTTCTAGGAGTCGCATGATCGCCAACCTACTCGGTACAGTCGGGACCATGCGACTCCTAGCGGCACGACCGAGAACGACGCGAAATACCGTGAGATATTCCATCGTGAAGACAAGCCCCACGCGACAAGAAATAAAAACCCAAGTATAGTGTCGAAAATCGTCATCTTCTAACCCTACGACCTGGTCAGAGGCGTTGCAGAGACAGCGTTAATGCTGGTTTGAGCTAAACTCAGCCCGTCAAGAATTCACTGATGCTGCTTTAGAAGAAACAAATTTCTTGAGTTTTTCCCGAATTAGCAGTTACGTCGCAGGATTAGCGAACACTCCAGCTTTTGAGTAGTGAAACTTTTGAAACGTTAATATGGGTTATATAGTTATCGAAATTAAGATTTAAAACTTAGATCAAACACGCCTAGACTTAGTAAATATTGTGCATTTATTCTCTGAATTAAATCACTTAGTTTTTGACAGTTCTGATAAGACACGTTGTACGATACATGTCTGACAACCACTACAGAGCTCGCGTACATGCTCACATGCGTCGATTTCGAGTTATTATTGTGTGGTTGGTGTGGTTGGTGGTTGGTCCCAGTGCATGTTAAAGTTGTGGTTTTGGTTTCTATGAGTTGTGTTGTTTTGCAATGTTGGCGTGGCTGCTTATTTCTCATGAGGATTTATTTGTTTCCATTTTTTAAAATAATTTCCATATTGCAAAAGAGCGAAGAAAGAAGAGAAGCCCGAGCAAGGATTCATCCACCGAAACAAAACTAATCCGGCAAGGGCATTGCAGTGAAAAGGAAACTATGAAAATATGGTGTGAAAGTTAGAGAAGAGAATAGTGAAGTCAATAAAAATGCATTTTCACTCCTAAAAGTTCAATGTTTTAGATCGGAGAGTAAAAGTGTGATGTGTGTGTGTGTTTGTGTAGAGTGTCCAGTACACTTGATATTTTCTCATAAAGAGTTTTTCATCTATTCAGAATATAAAATGTATTTTTATTTGTTGCCTTATGGTTAATATTTATAACATAAACAATTGATGTATTGAATGACTGTCTTTAGTATAGAAGATTAGTAAGAGCTATATTATTGAATTATGTATCATTGCCCTGTGGGGGTGAGCCCTTGGGTGCGCCACTGATTCGGCCTACTTTTAAATTAGTTTTACTATTTTGAACTCAACTTTTTGTTTAATTTTTTCCTCGAATAGAGCAATGGATGTTAAAAATACCACGGGTCAAATTTTTGATGAACTCTGAATTTTTGAAATTTTCAAAGGTTACAAAGAATGCGAGAAATGTTGTAGCACCATTAGTTTTAACTTATAATTTGCTTAAAACTAACTTATATCTTGTATAGTATAATAAAGAGATTCGACATTGCATGAAAGGCTTTCGCGAGAACTTGCGAGTGAGTGCCGCATCGGTGACATCACCTCACTAGCTCCCGGAGAACGGATAAATTGCTTCAACTCAAGAGGTCACTCGAAGAGGGACGGAATTTTCGGAAGGAATCATAATACAGACTTTCTTTGTATTGAATAGAGATCCCATATTCAAACATGGAAAACAATTGTCAAAATTGGTTGATTTTTTACAACGTTACAATTTTTTACAACAACACTTTTTTATGACTAGGGGATGGATTTAATTAAAAAGGCCAATTTTTTCTTTTCATTTTAGAACAATGCCGTTTAGTATAGAAATTAATTTTATGTGATGACGAAAGGAAATCACCCATTTTTATGCGTCATTTGTTTGCATTTTTCGTCGATTTCGACTAATAAGTAATTTTTTAACTTTGAACGTATTTTTTAATGCACTTTTTGCTGATTTAATCGATTTTAACGGTACTTGTTTCAAACAATATTTACGAGATGCAACAAATGTTCGCTACAGAATTCCTGAGTAGCCTATTCGATTACTTCGCTCGTATATTGTAACTCGGCCGTTGTGAGTACTATGTATTCCTCCGACTCTTATCGGCGCCATTGTCAGTTCGGCCTATTTTACGATTAATTAAGACAGAGATTTTCTTGTAAAGAAAAGTCCAAGCCAAAAGTTTGCAAGCTGAGTTTGCAAGCTGAGCCGAAAGGATGAAATTGTTTCATCAAAGTCGACGAAATTCATTCTGATGAATTCTGTTTCGACTTAGGTGAGTTTTGCTGTGAGTCTCATCTGCAAATAAGTACATTGTGCATACAATGTAAATATATTGCGTTGGACAGAACCTGTCAGGAAGAAAGTACATAGACATTAAATACAAAACACTTTACTTTGGTTCTGAAGGAGCCCAAGTGGAACTGTTCCCTCGACTCGGCTCCGTCCGCTCTTCCTTCGGTGCCAGCAGTGACTTACTCCCCATTACCTGCAACAAAGAAGCTGGTGTGGGAGTCAAAGATGTTTTAGAGGACGTGATTACACTGCTGACGATGCGGCGCTTCAGAGTTGGGAGGTAGTCGCGATGGACTAGATTCTTCAGCGCCTTGTTGTTCGCGGGATCCCAGGCCCCGCGGGCGCCCGATATGTTACATCAGTAACATATCCAACAGCTTGAGTTTATCTGAAGTGGTTTTGATCAATTTTTTACGTCATTTTTCTCTGTGTTAATGGCATTTTAAAAACATTTTAAGAGCATTTATTGATCATTTTTGGCAATGGTTTAATTCATCAAAATCCGCCGCCTAGTTATAACCGGATTTGCATTGACCATAGACGGACAGACGGACTAACAGACCGTAAACTGAGCTGTAAACCAACTTTGGGGGATCAAGGACCCATGAAACGTGTATTATGATTACACAACGAGTTAGAGAAATTAATTTGCTACATATAGGCACAGGATTTAAGCAGTTTTTCAATATCAAGGCCCCGGAATTCGACGTTTCTCTCGAAAAAAGTTTTTGGGATGAAAATGTCGGAAAACTTCTATATATACTTCGAATGCTATTACTTTTAGTAATATTATTTAAAAACTGCTCATTTCCTGCAATTTGAATTGTTAATATGCTTACGAAAGTTTTAGACAGGATGTCGGAAATTTAAATTCCATCCATCCTATCATAGTTTTAAACATGATTTCGCTTCTTTTCGCAATACTGGCGTATTGCGAAATGCAGCAAAATAACCTCCTCCTATCATTATTTAGTGGAATTTTTAAACAAATGAGGTTTATACTAGAATATACAATATTTGAATGTAAGTGTTTGAAATAAGTAGTAATGTGCAATTTCCTTGTGGAGGAGTTATTTACTCCTTCCTCCATTTACCGGTTTATTAATTCAGTAGGTCGATTTATCGACTGATTCGTTTGATCGAATCATTAAAAGAATGTGCTTATTTTTGATATTTAAAGGAATATGAATTAATTGTATTTTTGCAATTGTATTGTATTGTGTACTGTTGAATAATTTGATTTTATTTAAAATATAATTTATGCCGGGTTTTGCATGTCTACGTGTTAGTGTGTCGAGATTTTAAGATTGCAAATAATGCTATTAATATATAATTATATAATTTTTAATTAACCTTTCCATTGGTGCAATTCGTAGATCAGTGTCACTCGGGGCGGACCGCCTTTCCTGCTCCTACGTAATTACGCCACTATTCCCACGCCAATAATTTACGGGAGTTGGAGCATAAGCCATGGAAACTAATTTTCCTCTTACGATAAAACGCTGATACCATGAAATAATTATTTCTCATGGAAAGCATTACACTTATAATGACAAGGACACGCCATAGGTTAAGGAAGATTGGCAATTACTACGTACATGACGAAGGTAGTTCAGTAGTCAGGAATCGTGCAGATGGATGTGTCGCGATAAGAATATGGTGCCTGTGTAATAACTGTTAGATATGACAGAGAAAGTTACAGAGATTTTGTGTATGTCGTAGGGAAGAGCTTTCAACCTTACAGAACTGTTGTGGGATGAGCAGCAGAATTTCAGCAAGCAGAGAGTTGCAGCATGGCAGACCATGCCACAGGTTACATGACAGATCGATGACAACAGTGTACTACAGAACCTTCATGCAGAGTCAGTTACGTCGTGACATTAAGGAAAGCACCCAGATCTTAACAATGTCATTATTTTCACATTGTCAGATCGCGTACAGCAGAGGCTGCACGGAGGTAATTCCAACTCTGGGCACGGGAAATACAAGAACACGATATGTTCTGGGCTGTCCGGGTGACGCCGCGTTCGAAGGCTGAGGTGCCGACGTTTCGACTGCCATGTCACCCGGACAGCCCAGAACATGACTCTGGCCGCGGAAGCCTACAACATCATTTAAGAACACGATATACGACACTCGGTGTACAATACACGAAACCCCACGGATGTCTCCATACGATTTTGACCTAATACCCAAATCGAGGAACTATTTGTGGGAGATGATTTGCGACACGTCAGGGCATTGCCAAAGCTGTAAAGAATGAGATTTCAAAATTTACACATGGTGATGAATGGTATCCGACATCACTCACATTGTTGGCAACGTGTTTTGATTTTACGGAATACACATAACAGTAACGGCAAATGACTGAACAATGAATATGCTCTGGAACGAGTTAAGGGATTCTCTATTGGAATACTTTCAGGATTTACTGCAATATTTACTCCAATGTTTGGTGTACTTTCCGATAAACTTCATAAAGGCTAATACGATATAATATGTACAATAAGGACATTTCTGGATTGTTACTCATCTTACCCACGGAACTCATAATCAATATTATTAAAAATTCCCACTCACTTATGTTACTCACTACCATATAAATATTACCATTTTTCTTGAAATCTCGCAGTCACGCGAAAAAGACGGTTGCTTGTCTTAGTATGTCCCAGCCGTTGAATCAATCTTCATTCTATATTGCAAAGTACAGACGTATTTCTACAAGTGTGGACAGTGGAGTTAAAGGTTGTTTTACGAATTTGCAATGCGCACACAAAATGAAAGAAAACTGTGCAGTCCCGACATGTGAGATGTGTTTGCGGTTTCATTAGAAAGCCATGAACTCGGGAAAAAATCGAAAACAAGAAACAGTTTTGATTTTGACGAATGTGTAAATATTTGATTCTGAGATTTCACCTATACTCATACTGCGCGTACCGTCTCAATTCTCATACTCACTGCCACACAGCTGACGACACAAACGATATCATATAGAAGTAGTGCTCCATCATTAAATATTTGCTATTCATGTGTTGTGTTATTGAGTAAGAACTTTTTTCGATATTCTTTGTATGTAAAGTACTGTTTATCCATGTATACTCTACTATAATATTGCAGATTTGGTTTGTTAAAGTATTTAATTTACTTTATTAGTTTATTATAGTGTAATACGTTAGTATTTTATTTGTTGTTCTTAAACAGTGGGCTTGCTACTTTTTGGAAATGTGGATTTTTGCTGTATTTTTGCTGCAGCAGGCCAATATTTTGCTCCATATACTCTTTCAGTTCATCAAAACCATGGGATGAACAAGATGTACTACATACAAAGCATTAGAATAGTAACATACATAGTAATATACATAAGAAAAGTAATGGCAAGTTGACTGACGAATGAATGTGTTCTGCAATGAAGCTAAACATTGCTCTATCCTTCGAACGACTGTAGAAATTTTCTTCCTAAGTTCTTACCTTTAAAATCGTTTGAAGAAAATTTATTGCAAATATTTAGAAAGACGATTTTGTGCTGTGAAGGTTAATGTATAAAGAGTATTTTTTCAGTTTCACATGCTGGAGTTATGTTACGAATGTTGATAATTAATGTAACGAATATTAATTTACCTTCTTTGCGAGTAATTCATTGCTTTTTCTATTGAATTGGTGAAGAAAATTGGTTCTCGTACCTTGCATTAAAATGGTAGACAAAATTTGTACTATTAATTTCGGTTTAATTCAGCACATTAAATCTTAATTTTCAGACACCGGCTATGGTTATGGGGTTAAACGTTTAGTAACATCCGCCACCCTAATGGTAAATGTTCAGTTTCAAAATATTCGAAAATGAGTTTCAAATTCGTTTTTAGAGCCCTCAGATATCATAACCGGAAATTATATATACATTATTTCGATGCTTATTCTGCATATTTTGATGCCGGTATCAGGGCATAACTAGAGATTTGCAACAGGTAATAATGGAACTCTTTTTTGTTTCTTCAAACATAGTCAGTTTTTTGTAGTTGTGGTTGGTATTTTTAAATAACCAAAGTAGCTTTATACGCTTCAATTAACAATTTTTCGAAATTTCTCGATGTGTGTTGTGCTATTTTGTATTTATATTTGATCCTGAAGAGCGAAATATAAATACTGATGTTGACGAAGTTGAAATGTTTCAATTTTTCAAAATTTGATATATTAGAATATAAAAATGGATATAATTTTCCCCCACTCTGGTGGCTCTGGCATGCTGCTCCGGTGGTAGTTATGGCCTTGATTGAGATCAACCTTCTTTCTATCCCCTTCAACAAAACATTTGCATCACATGAGTCATATATTACATGATCGTTCGGATAATACATAATAATAATAATAATAATAATAATAATAATAATAATAATTATTGTTGTTGTTGCTGCTGCTGTTGTTATTATTAGTGCTGCTGCTTACATTTTAAAGCTAGCATTATTTTCGTCGTTTGTGTAGCTCTCCTGCTCCTACTGCTCCTTGGACGGGTCAGCGTTTGTGCTACAGCGCTTAGTACCTCCGCGCCAATGCATTTTGAGTACACTTTGTACTTTTTATATCGCAAAAAGGCCCTTGTCGGAAGATGCCCGTCGCCGCAACTCCACGCAACAACGCGTCTTTATTCTTTCGTTCGCCTCAAGGAGTTCTTCGCAATCGGTATGCTATTACTATCTGCATATCAAAACACTCAACACCCAAAGTCTATGAAAACCTGTTTTAGCGCCGGCCTTCCTCCGCTTCAGTCTTTCGTCCATATAAGGAAGGAGCCCACGTGGCTGCGGCCGCGGGCTACCGAAGGGTGTGTTCTCTTAAGCGCGGAGATTACGGGGGCGGGAACGCGTTGCTCTTGAACTGGTCGGCCGGCGCGGCGGCCAGCCGCGGCCGCGGCGACGGCGGCGGTGGTGGCGGCGGCGGCGGGAGGACAAGCGACCGAGCGACCGCGAGCCGCGCGTGGCGGCGCGACGCGACGCGCCGCTTCGAAGATCGAACCCGCGCCTCCCGCAGAGGGCTCCCGCCATGCGACACGAGGCGCGCGTTGCGGGGGCGGTGTCTGCCAGCGTGGAGGCGTGCGCAGAGGCGGAGGCGGCGGAAAAGGATCCGCCTGCGCCCCCCTCCGCCCTCCGTGCGCCCGCCCTCCTTCCCTCCCTCTCTCGAGGCCGCTCCCCTCCCCGCCGCGCCGCCGCCCCCTCCCTTTCCTCGCGTGCGCGAGCGCGCGCGCGCGCGGCGCCGCTCCTCAGCACAGCTCTTGCCCCAACATGGCCCCGCTTTTCATCCTGAAAGCGAGAAACCTATTCAAGAATATTCGTATCGAGTGAACAGTTCTAAAATAAGAGGGGTGATACTTCGCGCACATAACGCCCGCAGCGGCAGTGGCAGCGGCGGCGCGGCGCGCCCGACCCGAGACCTCGGCTCGCCCGCCGCTGCCTCCCGCGCCGCAGCGTCTATTAATACGTGTTTGATGACGGGCCCGCTTATGGACCGGGGATTGTCTCGCGAGAAGCGCCTGCGACACGCCGTTCGCGGCAGCCCCCGCGGCCTCGAATCCCCTCGGCTACCGTCCGCCGCCGTCCACCGTCCGCTTCCGTCAGCCGTGCCGCCGCCGCCACCGCAGTGCCGTCCCCTCAACCGCGCTGCAGAAACGATTCTGAGAAACGATGCGTTCCCCCTTCGCGGTACCTGTCCCTTTGAACTGAGAGTTCTGCCCCCGCGCCAACTTCCCGGTCCGCTTTCGCGACAAGCCAGCCCATCGCCGAGAGAAGTCCGCGCGTCGTTCAGCCGAGGACTGTTTTGTTTGTAAATGGATGAACGCTCCGCAGCCAGGTCATTCCCACGGCCGCAACCTTGATGGACGGCGTCCTTCCTCGACTTAGCGCTATCAAAATATTGAAAACATGCTCAATTCGTCGAAAGTGGTGATTTTTGAAAGCTTTTGTTTTCCTTAGTACGGAACAATTGAAATTCCTTGAAACGATTCTACCGCTTTCTCTATTTTTCGTCCAGTAGCAATTTTATTTTTGAATGAGGATTTTATTTTATTTTATTTCTGTGCTTTGTATGTAAGATGTGGTCGGTTGGAGACAATCCCTGAGTGTTTCTGAGAAAAGCATAAGGCAAAGTCTTGAATCAGAGCGCCCAAGAAAATGTGCGCTCATTTAATAGTTTCACGTCTGTGATTGTTGATGGACAAGGAGAGGAACACGTCATCTATTTTTGACGCACGAATGACACCACTCTGGAAGTTATGATAAGACATCGAAACTACCGTTAAGAACGACCGGCATGCAGAATTCAAATTCGCTGTCTCTGTTCGACCCTTCGCGTTTAAAATTCTCCAGTCAAATGGCAGACATAACAACAATCCTAATACTCCGCAGCTCAATTCAACGAACTTTCCAGATCTATCTCCAACCAACAATATACCTAATTTTACTCAGGCAACAAATAACTACCAACAAAACACAACTCACCAAATCACCAACAACGTAACAACCAACAGACAAACACGAACTACTACAACTTCAATATTGGTAACTCATTCATACATAACATCACTCAGTTTATAAACAATCACATCATTAATTTTATAAATTCAGTAATACCAACAATTTTACAGAATATCCAACACTCAATTGCAATGTCATTAAACAACAATTATGTATCACCATAATGATTTAATAATATTAAATGGGAATGCCAACGGCATTATCAACAAAAAAGCCGATATTACACTTCCTACATGCTAACAGAATTGATATAGCATGCATCACAGAAACACATCTCAACCCAGAATCCTCATGTTTTTCTTAAAGAATACAAAACCATGAAACAAATAGACAAAACTTGAAAGGAGGAGGAGTCTTATTATTAATAAAAAACATTATGCCACATCACCAGATTACCCTACCACACACACCCGGTTTCGAAAAAGTAGCAATAAATGTAAAGTGTAGTAATAACAGTACATTAACAATAGTAACTGCATATAAACCTCCAAATATAAAAATCAATAGCAACATCTCCGTATTATTACAACTACCAAACCCATTCATTATTGCAGGCGACCTAAACTTTAAACACACCTCATCAGGATGTCGGTCTACGAACCCCGCTGGTAAATATTTATACAACGTAAAAAGGAACCTGAATCTCAACATATTTTCACCAACCGAACCCACTTACTTCCCATATTATCCAAACAAAAGTCCAGATAAACTTGACGTAGCGGTCACAAATAGTAAAACACAATTTATATCTACAACGTATCATGGACTAGAATCAGATCACTTACCCGAAATAATATCAACTCGCGTAGAAAGACCTCCCCCAACTCCCCCATCCACCTTAAATACTTATATCATCAATTGAAAGTACTTTAAAAGTTCTATAAATAAATCCATACCGTCATTTCACTATCTGAACTCTCCCCAAGAAATTAACCAACCTATTACGACCCTCAACAACATAATAATTAATACTATTAACAACAGTCATGTTGAAAAAAGATGAAAAAATAGATGAAAAAATCTTAGACAAAATACTACATAAACAGCTCCCAACTAATAAAATTAACTTAATTCGAATAAAACATAAAACAAGGTGACTTTATAATTCCTTAAGAATTTAGAATTCCCTTAAATAATATTTGTAAAAGGTTCTCAACAGATATAAACAGGAACAATACAATTCCTATATCAATAATTTAAATACTAAAAATAACTCACTATGGCAACTTACTAAGAAACTCTTGGGAAAAAAAAAACAAGTATTCCCCATTAGCAATTAGTAACGGTAAAAAATACTCCCCAATGGAAAAAAATGAAGTGCTAGCCTCCCACTTTGTTGACACATTCACTCCTAATAACTCCGCCAAAATCCCGAACACGAAATTTTGTCTGTGTTCAATGCTCCACTATATAATCCACCAAATACACTAATATACCCCACCAAATACAATTCATATCCCCTAATGAAATAAGAAAAATAATTATGGATATGCCAAATAAAACACACCAGGCCACGATCGGATCAACACAATGGGACCAATGCCGCCAATACCAACCTAAATAAAATGCAACTGATCCAAAATAAATTTTTAAGAATAATTACAAAAGCACCATGGTTCATAAGTAACAATCAACTGCATAACGATTTAAATATAAACACAATAAAAAACCAAATAGCTTACCTCGCACACAATTTTCACACAAACCTTCCCCAAATTCAAGCATCATCCTTCTATAAACTGGGTCAAAACCCCCAATTATCAAACGAGAATTAATAATTTATATTCACTTCATTCATTCCATAAAATATTCGCAAACCTGGAATAATACTTATCGGAGGTGCTTCCTGCTTCCTCTCCCGCAATTTTCCTCCCCCGCACTTTTTTTATCTAATTGTAGTGAATATAATTTTAAGTTAGTTTAATTTAGTATAAGTTTGATTAGGACCATCAAACATTTGCACAGTAATAAATATTGATGCGGAAACAAGGTTTCAGACGTGGCAGATCCACGTGCTCACTTGTTCCCCATACACCCCTCTCATTTAGGGACGCCCTAATTCCTTAATAACAATTCATTCAGTAACTCGACTTACTTATGTGATATTTGAAATTGTTGACGTTACGGATAGAGCGTCTGTCAGATCATATTTCTTATCAATAATTAACATTTGCGAAAAGCAAAACAAGGGAACTACAATGGGATCCCAATTCTATCAACAAAAAAGATGAATTATTAAATACCTGTAGTAATTCTAATAGATCCTCGCAATGCTTAATTTGTAGCAAAATAAAAAGGAAGCTCTGAAATTATTCTACTTGCTAACTACAGATGTTCACCCATTTTAATAATCTACATAACCATCTATAACATCTTACGTTTTAAGTTTTATAATATAAAAATATTATTACGAATACATTTTGTGCACTGAATTAATACAATCGAAAATATTATGTTTCAAAATTTCTTAGTTTAAAAAGTAGCGAGTGCCGCTCGCTGTAGCTTCTTTGAATATTTATTTATTTTTTATTTTTATTTGGAAAAATAAAACAGTAAAAACTGTATATGACGTATGGGGGAAGAGATTGTCTGTGCACATTTTCTTGAGGCCTAGAATTTAAAAATAGTTTTCTTTTCATTGTTGGATTAAAGTTTTACATGTACTGAAATGCCTATTTCACAATAGATCGTTGCACGCTGAGTACAATTGCATTTTCTTTAAGGTGAGTCATTTTCTCTATGTTTCACTTTTTAAATCTGATCGTGTCCATACAACTTCATTAGTTCGTCTTAATAGTTATCCTGATATTTCTTCAAATCTTTACAATGCAGTGCGTCTATAAATAGTGTGGCTTTATTACTGTTCAAAAGATATAATAAATGCATTTATTAATATTCTTTATAAAAATCGTAAAAAATAACCTTTTCCAACGATCGTTTTATAGGCAATAAAACAATATTACACAATCGCACCTACTCGTGGGCTAGCTGCTTTAGCTGTTTGTCATCAGTGTGCTTAAGTGCTGCCCATTCTACTGGCTTCATGCCGAGTTTGTCTTCAGAAAATGTGTGGGAGACGGACAAGGCACTGATCTTGAAACACCCCTTCACGCGTTTTAAAGAAGTATTTCACTTACTCAACGCTTCATAATTCATTAATCACACATTCCACACATTTGCCATTGTATTATAGATCGAATTAAATATTTATTATTCATCTAAATGCTATTAAAAGGAAATAATTATTGCGAAAACAGCCCTATATTACAATTGTGGAAATAAAATGAACTCTTGACCAATAATTATTTTATTTTATTCAGAATCATTATATTTCCCAGCAGTTAGTATTCTGCATCATTTTTATTAATGTTTAAATTATTTTACAAATATAATAAAATATTGTGAGCATTACATTCCTAAGCATGTATTTTGAATGCGAGGAACTCAAAGAGGAGTTTAGTTTCATCGACTGGCTTCCTGCCCACAGGAAATGTAGGAGAACTATAGACGATATGACTGAGCATGCCAAGTTTCTATTCCAGAGAAAAGTGCAGGAAAATTTATGAACATTAGACTCGATGAGGGTATAGGCCCACAGTAGAAGCATTAGCTAATAGTTACAGAGCTTCCAAGTTATGTCAACGATACACGTTGCCAGTTTTTACACATCGTTTCAAGCTTCCACTAAAGTGTTTTGTAACATTCTCTCATCATGACATAATCCATAGCCATCATCAGAGGTAGCCCATTTAAAATTGAAATGCTGTGATTGCTTCGAATATTAAATACTTAGATTTATTAATAAGAGCTTAAATGCAATTATAACATCATAAATATATGTAAAATACTTGTTAATTATTATATACAAATAGAACATCTACTATCGTAAAATACAATCGCGAGCGAGTTTTGTCTTCCCGAGTGTGAGAACTGACTTTAAATTCTTGAAATATATTTAAGGGACCTATGTTAAGGGCCAAGTGGTCCGGGCTCCCCCGTACGACCTTCTCAGACTTTGATGAAATTTTATATGCCGAGTTCTACATGACTCAATAGATTTTTTGTGATATTGTAGCTACATAGGTGAAGTAGTTTTTGAGAAACAGATATTTATTTGACCCGTGCAGCATCATTGTACTGTATGAGTGTATGATTTTCGCAACTTTGAGATACAATATTTCCTTCTCCGTTGTTGCTGAACAAAGGAAACTGTGATTACTCGTACATTTTTTCGCTCTATTAAAAGAAACTAGTCAATTTTGTTTTTATTAACATACAGTGAGTACATGGCAGCAAAATCGCCAAAAAAAATAGGCTTCAAAAAATTCCAGATTTTAACAATGGATAGCTTTCTCAAGATTTAAGTAAGAAAAGTGAATTTTGGCTCATGATATATCAACATTACATTATTTCTTAATGCTTAATTTCATTCACGTACCTCGTACCATTACTTTATAAATTAAGAATTAAATTGATGCTTTTGGCAAAAAGCCCTGTCAAAGGGTACTTTCAACCATCTTTCACAGAAAAGTAACTCTTTAGAATTTTTCCAAACCTATCTCATTAGAAAGAGCAGGTATTCAAGCTTCCAGAAAACTTAATTTGATTATCCATTGGAGGCATACAATGCCCAAAATATGGTAAAATATTAACAAAAAAGTGTTAATTAAAAACTCCAGAATTTATTGGTGTACATTTCTCCACTATTCAAATACGAAAATTGAAATTGAGCACCTAATATCTCAACATAATATTGTTTTTAAGTGCAAAATTTGAACCTCCTAGCTCTTTCCATTACTGAAAAGTCAAGTGTAAATTTAATGCTTTTTGCAAAGAGCCCCAACAGTAGTGTAATGCAACTCACGTTTACAGAAAAGCACTTTTATGAAATTATTTAAAACATCACATTAAAAAACTAACATTTTGAAGCCCTTTTTTCCAGTTCACTGCAGAATATTGTCACACACAAGAGGGCCAACTCTTTCATTCGCTGAGGAATGCAAGTTATCTCCTGGGACGTGATGAGCACGTTGGGAAACGCTCCAAGGGGTGGGCGAAAAACAATCACCAAACTGTTGGGTCATTCCATGCAAAAAGTAGATTTTATGACATGACTCCCTCAAACTTGAAAATAGTTTGGATATTGTTGTCCATGATGCCTACATCGTCGAACCGATTGTTCGGCAACAATGCACTCTTAAAACCTAAGACTTCTTGTAAACACCCTTATATTCTTCAATTTTTTGGCCCACATATAAACGTTTCTGAAAATTCTAAAAATTTGTGAGTATATATATAAGATACGTAGTGAAATTATTCATTAAAGATCAAATTTATATCGTGCTATGCTATTCTTGGCATACCACAATAAAAAACTCTTTAAAACACAATTACTCAAAATGCATCTATTTCAAAATTATGAAAACCTGCAATTATATTGCATTTAGGATGTTCTAGAAGCTATGAAATTTTCTTGAAGATATCTTTAATGGAAAAACAATTATCATTAAAAATACCCAAGCCAAGGGGCAGCATGCAACCCGCCACAAGTTCCATTGTTGCAGCGCCTCTGCTAGCGTGGACTACTCAGTCAAAGGTGCCTTTTGGAGAACAACTTCCCTAGGGACTTTAGTTGAATTTGATACAGGTTTTTACTAAAAGTTTGTTCTCACTGACTCGAATGACAGTTGTTCTTGTTTTTTCAATTGAAAAAGCGCAATTTTTTCAGAGTGACTTCCTAGAACTATAATACTGACGACAGATTTTTTTGAATGAAATCTGTTCCTTAAAGAAGGATCATTGAATAAGTTCATGTTCAACTTTTCAAAAATATGAGTAGTTTTTGTGTAATTTTGCGTGAAATATTGGCATGCAACAATGGAATTGGAAATATTGGCTGCAACAATGGAAGCTGTGGCGGGTTGCATGCTGCCCCTTGGCTCAGGTGAGTATTTTTAATGATAATTGTTTTTTCCTTTAAAGATGCTGTGGCGGGTTGCATGCTGCCCCTTGGCTCAGGTGAGTATTTTTAATGATAATTGTTTTTCCTTTAAAGATGCTGTGGCGGGTTGCATGCTGCCCCTTGGCTCAGGTGAGTATTTTTAATGATAATTGTTTTTCCTTTAAAGATATCTTCAAGAAAATTTCATAGCTTTTAGAACATCCTAAATGCAATATAATTGCAGATTTTCATAATTTAAAAAAGGGTGCATTTCGAGTAATTGCGTTTTAAAGAAGTTTTTTATTGTTGTATGCCAAGAATAGAACGATATAAATGTGATCTTTAATGAATAATTTAACTACGTATCTTATATATACTCACAAATTTTTAGAATTTTCAGAAACGTTATACCCATATATATGGGTCAAAAAATTGAAGAATATAAGGGTGTTTACAACAAGTGTTAGGTTTTAAGAGTGCATCGTTGCCGAACAATCAGGAAAATGTAATATTGTACCTCGACGATGTAGCCATCATGGACAACAATATCCTAAAATATTTTCAAGTTTGAAGGAGTCATGTCATAAAGTCTCCTTTCTTTTGCATGGAATGACCCTGTCGCCAAACTGTTGACGAAAACGGGTCGAAACGCTGACTCCAGGAAGCTGCCTTGGGAACGGCGCTGCCCTTTTTTCCAAAAAGTCTGATTTGGCGTTTTGGAGAAATTGTTGGATTGGATTGGAAAAATGAATTGGGGGCAAATAATAAATCTCTTTCGAATTATTCTTAAATGCATAAATATTTTTCACGCGTATTTACTTATAATAATTCAATAGTAATCCCGAAAGTCTTTCGACTCGTTTAACAATTTATATTAATAATTTTTACAGGATTGTGAGTCGCCAAATATTCAAGTGGGGCAACCACCCCTCCCCCTCTAGCTAGGCTTACGATGGCATAAAATATCTCAAGTTCCAAGCAAAGTTGGAAGACATTGTCAAGGCGATGGATTCCTATGTTCATGTTAAATGAACAAAATTCCATCATTTTAATCTGTTTGCATTTTAAGCTTATTTTTACCCTGTTCTACGGTAATTGTCATTTTAGGTATTATTTACAGTTCACGAATTTGAACTAGTAACCCATTTGCCGTAGGGAATATGTGTCCGATGATTAATGGCAAGGAAGTAGAGCAATAGCCAGTACAGGAGGGAATCGCTAGTTCATATTAGTTTACTCAAATTCGATTGACGTCTTGAGATTTTTAAATGAATCAGAAATTTTGAGAACTACATTTATTTCAATAATAATAAGTACCCCCATGAGCCTGAGAGCTATGTCAGTGGTAGCCTAGCTACTGGTAGGGCCTCCCTTCCTGAATAGGTTTAAGGTCAGGCGAAGAAGTACTCCATTTTGAGGAGAGTGAGAAATAATTAGAGAGGGAAGGGTCATGCATCTGTGGACTTCTTATCGGCCCATGGAGGGTACAGGAGAGTAACTGGGTTGGCACATCATGTCACTGATTAGAGTGGAGGCCCGAACCATCCATTAGCCAGCGAAGAAGGCTGCATTCAGCAGACAGTGAAAATCCCGTAAGGTTCAGTAATGCCGACTGTCGATTGGAGGGACCCTTGCTCGGCCCTGCGGGGCGATGTCCCGAGGCCACTGTGCGACGCACTAACGGGTAACAGGAAATAACCCATGGGTTGAGTGTAATATCTGAACTCGACCTTACTTTTTGCGACTCCACTTAAAATCAATGAGCAAAATGGATGGTACAAGAAATGTAATGAATCTTAACGTGCCTTGTTCTACCAATGTCCTATAACTGCTCAGAAACCGAGCTAAAGTCAAATTGTCGACGTCTGGCTATCCAAAAAATGTTAGTCCCATGGACCCAGAGCCGGCAGTAGCTCGAAGCCATCGTCAGAGATGGGCACGGAGCGAATTAAAGGATGAGATGTGCTTTTACTACGCAAAAGCGAAAAATGGATTCTAGGAAATTGAAGTTTGCAAGATAAAGGAAGCTTGCAAGTCAACAACGATACATATTCAGCAAAATTCATAGCCGAACAAATTGCAGACATTCGGAGAAACACAGAGTATATTCTTCGATCGAACTATCCACATGGAAAACATTTAGAACCATCTAATATCTCTGAAAAGGATAGCCCTCTTGAAGGTTCATGTCTTCCCGGTAAAACATCCGTCAGTGTTGAAAATTCATCTGGCTATCAATCACACGGTAAGGACATGAGTGGAACCTCCTTCGACGCGAGATAGAACCAGTTCCTCTAATTCCATTCAAATCTCGTGTACCGTTGAGGAGAATATAGGAAAATGCTAAAGCTAAGACAGTGATAGAGAGAGAATTCCGTCTTAAATGAGATTGTAAAGACCCCAGGTAGAGATATATTGTGACGATACCGAATATTCGTATTAAAATAAAAGAATTACCTTCCGAAATCTGCGTCTTAGAATCTCAGCCAGCGCGTGCCTACGCGGCGCCATGTCGGTGATCGAGCAAGGGTCAATTAGTTCCGCGCAGCTGCGCGATGCCCCAGCCGCCCGCCCCACAGCATCGGCCGGAGAGAGGGTTTGTTTAGCAAACGCACCCTCCGGGTCAACCCACGCAGGGAATTTCTAGGAATACAGCGACTGACTGGCGCCAGGGCCGTCCAGGCGTCTTATTTACATTTGGTGCAAGAGAGAGCGCCGTTGACGGAAATTTCCACTGAAAATCAGTCAACAAACGCATTGGGTGATTGGAGGAGAATTTTTTACGACGCAGGACCATCGGCCAATAGCACAACCCTTTGTAAAATTGTAAGAGAACATTTTGAGCGACTGGAGCGACTGGAGGAAAAATGTATAGGCACCTAGAGAAGAACTATCTGTTGCCAGTTGAACAGAAGGAATGTAGTAAAGGTTTCTATAGCTATAAGGAAATATTGCTATTGAATAAAGCCATCTTGAATGATGTAAAGAAACGAAAACGTAATTTAAGCAT